>JALIGW010000016.1:3115000-3767500 GCA_023053685.1 Diadophis punctatus similis
CCGCTTGGCTGGAGAACGGCGGGGATGTGGCCATGGCCGTTTTTTAGCTCCCCCCGTCCCGGCTGAACGCCGCCATTTGGGTTATTTTTCCCTCTGTGCATGCGCGCGCATGCACAGAGGGAAAAATAACCCAAATGATTGTGGTCAGCAGGGACGGGAAAGCGGTGATTGTGTTCAGCCGGGACGGGAAAGCGGGCAGGAGAAGCTCCGCGCCGCAACCGCCGCCAGTTCCATCGGCTATACGCCGAAAGACTGGCCCGGGCGAACCGGGAGGATTTCACCCCTGCTGCGAGCCATATGCAGTCATCAAAAGAGCCACATCTGGCTCGCGAGCCATAGGTTCCCGACCCCTGATTTATCCTTTCCCCTATTTGCTATATTCCTTTTTGTAAAGCTTAAATAAATTTAATTCTAAAAATACCAAGGGAGATGGAGCAGAATTGTTCAGTTGTTCCAGAAGACAGGACAAGAAACAGTGGTGGAAATTGTAAGATTTCAGTTGGTCATAAAAAAAAAAGTCTTAACTGTAAGAACTGGTCAAGAAAGAAAAGAATAAGGAGTCAGAACCTGATGGACTGTCTTCCTCTGGCAATGTTACAACAGATTGATGGCCATCCGTAATCTGTAATGGATTCCTGCATTGGTCAGTAAGTTAAGACTACACAATCTTCGAAGTCTCTTGTGACTCTTACATTCTATGACATAGCCAATGTGTCAAAATAAAAGTATTTGCAACTAGAATTGTTACACAATGGAGTGTTTGAAAACAGCCCCATTAGCTGCCGGAATTGTGATGATTTCTTTGTGCCTTAGAATCCAAATTCTTCTTCCATTTTCTCCAATAACGGTGCATCTGCCTCACTGAAACCATAATTCTTAGGGATACAACAGTTTTAAGGTGCAGCAGCGACTTGTGATTTCAGTGCTGGGTTAATACACTTTTGAACTATGACACCCACCCACCCCCCCAACTTGTAATTTTCATTGTAGTAATTTGAACTCTATAAATGCACTTCTTCTTCAACCCAATTTCAGAACAGCCAATTTAATACTAGCAGCTCTCAACTTACAACTGTTTGCTTATTGACAATGGGAATGCATAATGGCCTCTGAGGGAAAAAAAAACATGTTCATTTAATTGCAATTCAGGCACTTTGTAATCAGCTTGCAGCATCCCACAATCGTGCAATTGTGATTTACATTTTTTTTATCATTAAATGCTATTGGTTAATCTGGATTCATAATTCTGGCCATAATGACTCAACTCATGAGTACGACTTATGATGGAAATTATAGTACCACATACCACCATTTATACCACACATACCACATGCCACAATTTCCATAGTAAGTTGCAGTCTTGAGTACCCCAAGATTCTGTCTTTTGTCTTGGGTAACGCAAGGTTCTGTCTTAGCCCAGTACTTTTCAATATCTTCATAAACGATTTGGATAAGGAAATAAAAGGGGAAGTCATCAAATTTGCAACGACACCAAACTGGCAGAAATAGCCAACCTACCCCAGAAGGTAGGCTCAAGACCCAGAAAGATCTCAACAGACGTGAACACTGGGCCCTATCTAACAAAATGAAATTCAATGGTGAGAAATGGTTACACTTAGGCAAGAAAAACTAAATGTGCAGATATAGAATAGGTGGGTCTTGGCTCAACAGCAGTAACTGTGGGAGGGATCTAGTTCTACCATACATAGTAGACAACCACTTAAATATGAGCCAGCAGTGTGCTGCAGCTGCCAAAAAATCCAATGCAATCCTAGGCTGCATTAAGAGACGGATAGATCTCATGAAGTGTTAACACCGCTTTATATGGCCTTGGTAAGACCACATTTGGAATACTGCATCCAGTTTTGGTTGCCACAATATAAAGATATTGAGACTCTGGAAAGAGTGCAGAGAAGAGTCACAAAGAAGATTAGAGGGTTGGGGGCAAAAACTTATGAAGAATGGTGGCAGACACTGGATATGTCTAGTCTAATGAAAAAAAGGACTGGGGTGACATAATAGCAGTATTCCAATATTTGAGGGGCTGCCACAAAGAAGAGGGAGTCAACCTATTTTCCAAAGCAGGACAAGAAACAATGGATGGAAACTAATCAAGGTGAGAACCGAGAAGTAAGAGAAATTTCCTAAAAAAACAATTAACCAGTGGAACGACTTGCCTTAAGAAACCGTGGGATTAACAAGAGCCGAGGTGGTGCAGCGGTTAGAGGCAGTACTGCAGGCCACTTTAACTGACTGTGATCCGCAGGTCAGCGGTTCAAATCTCACCGGCTCAAGGTTGACTCAGCCTTCCATCCTTCCGAGGTAGGTAAAATGAGGACCCCAGATTGTTGGGGGCAATATAAATATACATTGCTTACTGGTGTAAACCGCTTAGAGAGTGCTTGCACTGTGAGGCGGTATATAAATCTCACTAAATAAATAAATAAATAATACTCCTGGTTTATAGCCTTCTGTCGTAATCATTAAACCAACTAAAACACAATTGCCCAAGAGGCCAGTAAAAAAAAAAATCCAGTAAAATATTTTCACAAGAAAATATTAAAATCAGGTAACAGTACTTTAAAAACATCAAGTTAAGACTATAATGAAAGTATGGGTCAAGATTGATTGCTCATAACTAAATGTATTTATTTAGCAACAAAATTCCCATCTTTTGGAGAAAATAGATAGATTGGCTAATTGACTGACTTCTAGAGGTGTATTTGTGTGTCTGTTTATTTACTTCTTTTCAGAATTAATCAAATTGCTAGATGCTGCCATCTCTTGGAGCAATCTAAATAATAGAAATTAAAACATAATTTATATTTTCAATATTTACCATCCAAGAAACAAAATTTTAGGATGAGATGATGAAGTAAAAATTGTGTTAACTAAGGGTTGCAAATAACTTGATGTTAGTAACCTGCAAATAAGAGTAGTCTGGCACATTTAAAAGTGGACTTTTCTGATCTGGAGTAACAATGACTATCCTATTGCACACAATCTACTAAGCAATAAGATTTGTAATGAATATGTAATTAAACTTAGCCATTAAAAAATTAGTCTGTATTTATATCAGGTCTGTGTGAACTGCAGTAAATTGCCATCTGGTATTCCAGGTGATGGGGGTAGAATATTTAACACACTAGATCAGTGATGGCGAACCTATGGCACAGGTGCCACAGGTGGCACGCGGAGCCATATCTGCTGGCATGCGAGCCGTTGCCCTAGCTCAGCAACAGCGTGCATGTGCGTGCCCGCCAGCTGATTTTTAGCTTGCGCAGAGGCTCTGGGAGGGCAATTTCAGCCTCCAGAGGGCCTCCGGGGTGGCGGGGGGAGCGTTTTTGCACTCCCCAAGCTCCAAGAAAGCCTCTGGAGCCTGGGGAGGGCGAAAAATGGGCCTACCGGGTCTACTGGAAGTCGGGAAATGGGGGAGTGGGGGGGTCGTGCACGCATGCGCAGGGGGGTTGGGACAAGTGGGGGGCTTTGAATTATGGGTATGGGCACGCACGTGCGTGCGATAGTGGGCGCGCACACTATTTCGGCACCCGAGGAAAAAAAGGTTCGCCATCACTGCACTAGACCCAAAGAGCTGCAGAAGAAAAAGAAATACAGTTGTAACTTCAAAAGTTGCTTTAATACTTCAAAACCACATTTCAAAGGATTGGGGATTAACAGGGTTCACAGATCCCTGCGTTTCAGCAGAAATCTCTCAGAATTAAATCTTAACCTAATTCATCTAATTCAACATGGCCTAATGTTTAGCAAAAACAACAGGCAGGACAGATTATAGGTTACCATTCATTCAGTTACCTAGACCAAAAATTTTAGATAGGCATTTCATTGGAACAGAAAATAATTAAAATAAAATGGTTTCTTTAAATTTTTTAGTTTAGCCTGCAGGCCTACTTTTGAAAAGGGAGTTTATCAGAAATGAAATTACCATACCATGATTACACCATGGTATTCTACATTTTTAGAAATGCTTGGGGAGCATTTTTTAGCTCAGTCATAGATGAGAGCGATCTTAGGTGAATACTACTTTATTACAATGGCTTTTAACGTGTCAAATCTTTATCACTGCCACTTTGTACAAGAATCAGTCTCATCTCTTCCAGCGAATAGTGGTTTTGAGGCAGAAAAACAAACCCAATTTATTAAGAATAAAAATATAAAAAACAATCATTTTAAAGAAAGTCATGTGCAAATTAGGTTGAATTTTAAATAATACACTCCTTTAAAGATAACCAAAGGAAAATACTGAAATTGTTAAAACACAATTCACCAAGCTAACAACGATTCATCAAAGTGATGCAAGTCTTCAGCGTTAGTCATTATTGAATTCAATGAACGTGAAAACAGATCATCCAGGAGGTCCTGTTTTGCAGAACTTTCAAAATCGAATTTCTTCAGAGGTGATTTGATTGCTGATGGGTTTCTGTGGTCTTCAAGTCCATTTTCCTTTAGAGGACTGAAGTAATTAAGGTCATTATCTATGGCCTGTAAACTGGTATTTTGGTCAGTAGATATTGGCATGTCTGAATTGTCACCTCCCATTTCCAGGTATCTACATTCCTCTTCCTGTGGAAATTCTAAAGAACCAAGAGTTGTAGCTGGAGACAAAAGCAGCTCAGATAAAATGTCATCGTAATTTGAACTGCTGCATTGGGACATGTCAGTGCTTTGAGAATTAACAGATTTACTATCCCAAACATCAGTCTGCATTTCTTGGGTATATAACAAGCCTGTCTGCAAGGGTTCCAACTGTTTTCGTCTCTGGTCCTTGATAGTTTTCTTGCAAGTGTTTTTGTGCCTTGTCTTAGCTTTTACCTGTTTATCTAGTGAAGCCAATTTCTCTTTTTTAGCCTTCAGCTGCTGTAAAAGTGTTAAGCGTAGTTGATGAGTTTTATCAGTAACTGACCCAGTATTTTCAACAGATATAAAACTCTGATTTTCATGGTGGGTATTTTTCAGCAAATCTTGCTTAGTAAAAGCATCCAATGAAGCTGCTCTTTGAGTTACAGCTTCACCTTTTCTATCCGGAACAAGATTTTTGACACGGATGTTTGCAAGAGAAAAAGCGGCCAGAGGTGATGTTGGAAGAGTTCTACCTGAAGAAGCCAATGTTGCCACTTTACCTTTCTGTGAAGATTTAGTTTGGAAACCACAGAAGTGGCCTGCTTGTCTAACAAGTAAACTGGAATTTGTTTCTTTTTGCATTGATTTTTTACTGTTTTTTGATTTATTCGGAACCACCACACTTTTAGGCGTAAAGGAAGAATATTTTCCAAGTAAGCCATTTACCCAACTGGCTACAGATGGCTTAATTCCATTTGTACTGGATGAGTGAAAGGTAGGACGTTGGGGAGATGGAGCAGAAATATGAGGATTTATTTTTATTTCTTGACCGAACTCTACAACATTAGACATTCCCAACGCAGTGTTTCCCAATTTTGTTTCGCTGTTTTTTTTCTGAGGATTCTTTGGATGGTAATTGCTGCTCTCTTCGACTGGAACTAAGATAACTGCAGTTTCTGCCCCTTGTGGTAATAGTATTTCGGATGAGAAATGTATTTTGCCATTATTTAAAGTAACTGATGGTATAGTAACTAGGTTACTTGCGTTAGTTGGCTGTCCTTCATCCATGGGAGCACTGGTATTTCCTAACACTACACTTTTCTTTTGAGTATCACCTTCAGGGGTAAGTGGGCATATATCTTTCTGATCCAACTCTTGCAACTGCAATGGACCTGTTCTGATTATCTGCTTATTTTCTATATGTCTATCTTCTAACAGCTGTCCACCTGAGTCAAGATTCAGTGTTACATCATCATCATCAGACAGGTTGTCCAGGCCATGAAGCAAATTATTTTTCTGATTGCTTGCTAAGTTTTTTATTTCCTCTATATGTGTGTTCAGCATGTCAACTGCCTTGTGACAAGTTAAAGGTACGCTCTCTGCAATTTCATCATTAGAGTATTTAACTGGAGTTTTTGATTGTGCTGTCATTGTTTCTTCAACTTTTTGTGGCGGCTTTCTTTCCCAAATGACAATATGTATTTCTGCAGAAGGAACCCCAAAGGTATGGTGTCTTCTGGAGAATGAACCTTTTAAGTCATCACACTCAAGCCATATTCCTAAAAATAAAATATGAACAATTCAGAATATTAGGGTACATTTCTTATCATTCATTTCAGATAAACGAATCTTTAATACTCATTGAATATGTGTATGTTCAACTATAATTTATGCATGGTTTGTTGAAAACGGATAATTTTGAACTAGGTGTACTGAAATATATCTGGTTTGTTTTTTTTCATTCTTCCTCTATACCTATTGACTTGCAGCTCTAGGAATTTGAAAGAGAACTAGGAATAGCCAGTCAACCACTAACCATGTTTCCATGATTTAACTGAAAACCAGCTAGCTCTCAAGATTTCAAAATATTATTTATTGGCTTCTCACAATAAAAGTTTGTGGCTTATTTATTGTCATTGCATTATACCTTATGCAATATATGCATCTCATATAAATCAGCATTATTAATAGGTCTACAAAAGTTTTGAGTCACTTTCAAATGTTTCCCCGCTCCCCAAACATCTATGTAAGTCACAAATATTCCATTGAGAGTCTCAAAAGAAAAGCATCATTATTTGATACTTTGCAAGGCCACCTCTGCTTGACTGCTTGGAGGCTTGTGTGCTCACCAAAGGGAGATCAAGAAAATTGTTGCTTATAATTTATTTAAAGTCTCCTGTAAGTCTCCATTAAGCACAGATGGTTATCAGGTAATTCACACAAAAAGATGTGCCTTTAACTTTATTGCTTTTAATTTTCTTCAAGTAGGGCGAACTTTCTGCTTCTTTGAGATAGGTAGCTATTCTGTGAATGCAAAAATCAGAAAAAGCAAGCTAAAATCTAATTAGATTTGGCTTGCTCTGAAGATTTACCCTAAAGGTCTTTATATATTGTATACAATTAAACCAAGAAGGAAATACTGAACTAGTCCCTAGACACCTACAAACTCTTCTTTGGACTTGAAGTTCCACGAGGTTGGCTCTGACTAGAAACCATGTAAAGACATGTTGATGCAGGAATTATTTGGAAGGTTGTTTCCCATGTACTTTGAAGCATCGTATTATTATATGAAAGGAATAAACGGTTACATACAGGTAGTCCTGTACTACATACAGGTTGTATTGCCACATGAAAGGGATAAACGGTTACATACAGGTAGTCCTCGACTTATGACCACAATTGTGCCCAAAATGCCAGTAAGGAAATTGTGAACTGACATCCTAAGAGACATGACAGGTAGTTCTCGACTTATGATCACAACCGAGCTCAGAATTTCCATTGCTAAGCAAGACATCTGTTAAGTGAGCTTTGCCCCGTTTTATGACCTTTCTTGCCACAGTTGTTAAGTGAATCACTGCAAAAGTTAATAACGAGGATGCTAAGTGAATCTGACTTCCCCATTGACTGTTTGTGAGGTGGTCCCAAAAAGTGATCACATGACCCCGGGATGCTACAACAGTTGTAAATGTGAAAAGTGGTCATAAATCACTTATTTCAGTGTCATTGTAACTTCGAATGGTCACTAAATGAACTGTGGTAAGCCAAGGACTCTGTGTGTGTGTGTGTGTGTGTGTGTGTGTGTGTGTGTGTGTGTGTGTGTGTGTGTGTGTGTGTGTGTGTGTGTGTAGTTGTGGGGGGACTAGCAGGAGGGAATATTTTCAGTTTAAGCCAGCCCCTTTGAAGGATGCTCTTGACCTTTCTTCACCATCACACTCACTATTTTGGGGCGATGTCCTCAGGCTAATTCACAATACCATTGTATTATTATTTATACTAGGACTGTTGGTATTACTAGCCAATTCAGAGAAATTAATATTTAAGAAGGATAAAGCTGATACAGGGAATAGTGTCCTTACCATCTGAAGTCAAGATCCAGGTTATGAAGTGCTTTGCCTTCTGATATTGAACCACAGCTGTTACTTGATATGAATATTCTTGAAACTGAAATGAGTAGGCCATCAAATTGTTATGTGGCAAGCCTTCAACAAAATGCACCATCAGAACTGAGGAGATCCTACCAAATAAACATAACAATGTGTGATTTTAGAAGTAAAAAACATCCCTGATACTAGTGTTAATTACCTCACCAAAACTGAAAACATGCAGTGGGATTAAAAGCTAAATATCTGAGTTTTCACAAAGGAATGCAAAACATTTGGCAATCACACCCCAAGTGAGATTATAGAAATGAATACAATTTATATAATATTATTTGGGATGTTATTGTAACTCAGAATTGTTAAAGAGCAGACCCTTAAGAAGATATATTTCCTAACTGACTTCTTTGTATTTACAGTATATAATATCATTCAAGAACTGAATTCACACATTATGTTAAGCTATGTTAGTTAACCATGATTACTGAATAAACTACAGTTAGAGTAATATAGAATGCTCTGTGAAAAATATGGTATGGCTTGGCTTGATGGATGAATACAAACACTAATGCTCCCAACTATGAAATCAAGAAACCATAAATACAGATCTTAAAATTTTACATTAGCTGTCACTTATTATTGCTTAGCAACTAGTGATGTAGTTTTATCTCATTTGGGGATTATAATAAAATTCTCACTTACTTTTCTAAAACCATTTTTCTTCTTTGAGATGTGTGATTACACTTATTACAGGGAGCAACATGAACAGCATTCAGTGGGTGCCACTCTGGGATTATATTTGTAAACGTTGTCATTGCCTGCTGACAACTAAAAATAAAATGAATATATATTCAAATAAAACAAGTTTAATAATTTATTCCTATATTTACAGGATGTCATCAGTTGGGACAATTAATATTTAAAGAATGGTGCACATTTACTTCACTTAAATTATGAGACACTATTCAATATTATAAAAGCTGTGTCTTCTGCAATTTTAAACTCTGGAGGGATAATTTGAGATTGAACTCAATAAATCCACCTGAATTTTTTTGTAAAATAAAGCTATTTTACTTCTATTTCAGAAACACATAAAAATGTAACCATCAAGATATAGTACTGTATAAATCTCATATCTATTATGACTACTTTAGATTTTAGATGAGTTATAATCAAACTGGTACAAATGATCTCTTTGAAAATTTAAGTTTTTAATAGATGCCTTCATCCAAATGGGGTTTTTTGCATCAAAATATTGAATATGGGTGTTTAAGATGTTTGCTTTTTCTGAAAATTACTGTATTTTTATGTATATGTAGTCTCAACCCATTTGTCCTATTTTGTTTTCCCACCTGCTATTTTATACCTTATTTTTTCTTCATCCCTGATGTTTGGCTTCAGTTTAAAGAGCAGAATAAATACAAATCAAGCAGAGCTAAATATGGGATAGTAATTTGGGATAGTAAGAATTGATTTGACCATCATAAATAAAATGTTTGAACTGATATGTAAATTTAGGCTAACACTGACGGGAAATTCAGGATGAAGTTACCACCTGTAATTGGCTTCCTATTTTATGCTATACATATACTAAGACACTTTAAAAAAGTATGTTTATGTCTCAATGCATACAACAACAGTTAGGATAAATCCTGAATGGCAAGAATAAAAACTCAACCTCTCTCAAATATAACAGCAGAGGGTTATGCTATTTCAGAGCTGTGACTCAAGATGCCCAGTAGGCAAATCACATGCTCACAACTGCCCTCTCCTGCCTGTATAATGTATTATTTGCAAAATACTGATTGAAATGCATGGTTATACCAACGAGGAAGGAAGTGCAGAACTTAAAGAAACTAACCTATTGTTGATGTGGCAGCCACACTGCAAACATTCAAACTTCCAGGAGAAAGAATGGAGAAAGAGACTCTCTATATGACGATCTTTCCGCAGAAGTAATGGAAAAGCAAAAACTGGACTTTCTTCCTCCCCTTTGAAGAAAAACGCAAGACAAAAATGTAGTTGTAATACATGTAATGTTGATTATTTCAAATGAGTTGTGAAGGATATAATTCTAAATTATTCCCTAAAAATGTGTTTTAAATATTAAGAAATTGTAAGAGCTTATTATTTTCTTAACAAGTATTTGTGCACCAGTTTATATTACTGTACCATGCATAGTATATATTACCGATAGTTCATATAATGAAAGGATAAGAGATGAAAGGATCAAAAGCATTGATACATCTATATTTAATATCAATCTCTCTAGTTAGAAAGATCTGCAAGATTACACATCGTGTTTCGCTACACTGCACTACAGATTACACATCGTGTTTCCTAGTGTTGAAAAACTAAAATATATTTAATATTTTTCAGAAACTGACACTATAAACTTTACATTATGTAAATAGGGAAGTATATCACTGGGGTGGCGGCTCCTGGACTAATTAACTGACTCCACCTCCCCCTTGTGCTTCCTGCTCTCCCTCCACCCATCTTTTTAATTTCATATTATTGTATTTCCATTGTTTATTTTTATTGTTTTATTCCTTTGCTATTGTCAAAATGTTTACATTGTTATCTCCCCCCCCATTTTATCGTTGTAAGCCACCTAGAGTAGCCCCATGGCAAGATGGGTGGCAAATAAATGAAATAAACAAACCTCGAGTTGGAAGAAATCCTTCCAAATTCTTATAAAGTTGTATGTATAGTATGTATGTATAGTAATAGTAAAGTACACACACACAGAGACACACACACGATCCAATCCTGTCCTTAATTATCCAGGAATACTGATTTAAGAAATGTGACTCTTGTTTTATAGAAGGGTGCAGGGAATTCTGATAAAAAGAGAACAAAAAAACCCAGACACTTAAAAGATCTAATTCTACTGTTCATATACACCCTATTGCTGATGCAGAATAAAGAGTAGAAAACTGACTAGCTTACTAAACAGAAAATTATTTGCTAATATTAGCCGACATTCTGGGAATTCATCAACTACATACTTTATATTATTACAATGCTGGTACAGCTAATGCCAAAGTTATGATATGGTGTTACAAGAATTAAATATAAAGGACTTTTGGGGCTCACGTTTAATAATTTTTCTTTCTTTCCTTGCACTGAACAGTTCCTTCTTCCTTCTCCTTGTCAGTTAGTAGATTAGTAGCAAACTAGTCTCTGTGGAGTTTGACACTTTTGTAGAAGCAGTAGAAACCATACTTTGCTATCTCAAACAACGCTGCTTACAGTGTGTCTTACGTCTAGGGTCTGGGAAGAATGAAGTGTCTTGAGCTCTTAAAGTGCAAAACTACATTATGTAGCCAGGCAGGTTAGCACTATCAGTCCCTGTTTACTATTTCAATATTCAAATGATTTCTCCTCCTTTTCACCAATGCTTAAAACAACAATTTGCTGCTTTGAGTAAAAAAAAAAACAGTTCTATTCCCTTCAAGAAGCCCAGAAACATTAGTGCTTCTGCACCTTTCTGTTCAGGTTCCCTAGCAACTGATATCCAGAGGAACAGTGCTTCTGAAAGTGGAGGTAATAAACAGCTATCATGAGTAGCACCTTTATTTTTCATAAACCTGTCAATGGTCATCTAGTCTAAGAGAGCAGTGTGATGATTGGTGGCAAATGCCATAGTTCATTACTTTCTTTTCATTATCCAGGATTTCCCCCCCCCCCCCCCATTCAGCCTTGTACAAACACAAGGTTTGCTTTCAAAAATGTTTCAGAATTAATCCCTACCATCTTTATACAGAGCCAGGAAAGACTCATCTGAAAATCCCAGAGTGCTACTGCTAATGAGGGTGTGGATAAGCAAGAAAAATCTACTTTTGGTCTCAATATATGGCTGCTTCCTATGTACTAAACTGAAACTCAAAATTCTTTATATTCAAAGGAAGTATACCGCTAAATATTCAGATATTAGACACTAGCTACTAAAATATTAGCTCATGTCTTCATGTGGAGTTTGAGAGTTTCCCAGGACCAAATGGCTGATCCTCATGAGATGAAGAAAGCTGGCTGCATGGACTGATTTAGAGTAGGTAAGTAATACATGCCTCAGAAAGTAGCAAGAATATAAATACTAACCACAGAAATTAATGACAAATATAATCAAGTTTCCAGCTAATGAACAGATCAAGTTTAGCATGTTACAGTATATATATTAATATATATAACTCAGAATGTTTCTTCTGCTGCTCTATCAAAAGAATTGGGGGAGGGGGAGAACATGTAAGAAAGCAAACTGCAGTGGTTAATACTGCAGTTCATTGTTTGTTCTTCTGCCCAGTTTGCAAAAACAAACTAAAACCCCTCACAGAAATACACGTTTAGCAATTACTTACCAAATTTACACCCAAGCAATGGCTGAAGTTGGAGAAATATGGTATTCCTGATTTCATTTAAATGGGATTCAGCTCTTGACAAAACTTCCAAAGGAACTTCTGAAGCAAGTTCATCTGTACAAAACAGTTTGCTAATCAATATCCTTTTCCCCCCAAAACACCTCATTTCAGCGATGAACTAGGTACAGTTCAGCATTGCAGATATTTATAAGGAAAATAGTTTGCTATATAATTCGGCTCCCGCAGCCATCAGAAAATATGCTGACTGGAAGCTGCATAAGAACTATTAGTTAATATGCTTGCCAAAGTCAAATTTGTATTCTGCTCTTATGAAATGCTTTTTAAACAGCACTCTGAGGAAACTTAGGATCCTTCAAAAATTGATCCGATATTTCCCTAGTCACCCACTAGAAAAACAGGATTACTGATATATTAGCATTATTGAAAAATGTTTGCAAATACTAATAATCACTCTCTATAAGATGAGGAGGCCAGAGACAAGTGCTATGTTTTGTCCTCACTCTTGTTCAAAGATACCTGAAACATATCCCAGAATCCATTCTAAAGTGCCTGGATTTCCTTATCAAACATTTAGGGGCTCTTTAGCAGATAAATAGATGTAGGATGGATTTCCAAAAGATCAATCTGAAAATTAATTATATGCCAGGTATCATATTTGCTACACTGGGACTAATTCAAGGTAATGACAAGATTCAATGAAAATTATGTTCAATATCAAACTACAATTACATTTGTATTTTATCTGGTCATATCTTGATGCTTATACTGAGGACGAAGTGATCAGCAACCATGGAGCTTTAGGAGTATATGTTTATTTAGGGAGCAGGATAGAGATGATAAGAATGGCATGTGAAAGTGGAAATGAGACCCACAAAAAGTAAACCTTGACAGCTTTTTAACTGACCAGCTTTCATTAGAGCTGATTTGATTATTCTTAAGGTTTTTAAGAACCCTAAGTTTTCATTTCCCAGTATTAAAGGTTGCTGTACGTTCTAGAAACAAATCTTATTCCAGAGGGAAACAAGGATAGCATAAGCCCTACTACAACTATTTTTTTTTACTTTATATATATATATACTTTTTACATATACCACAATATATAAGTAATATGTCTCCAAAATAAACAAACCCCCCCCAGGGGTGGGTTCCTCCCGGTTCGGACCAGATCGCCTGAACCGTTAGCGACCCGCTGGTGACGCGACGATGGCATCACGGATCTGGTTCAGTCGGTGCCGGTCCATGGGCGCCGCCATATTTTGGGGGGAATTTTGGGTGAATTTTTCCGTGTTTGGATGGCTTCTCCTCTTCCGCAGCTTGAAAAAGAGCCCGCCCCCCCACCCGGGTTAATACTCAGCTTTATTTCTTCGCCCGAAGCACAGCTGATCAGCTCCTCAGCTGTGTTTCGGGCTGAATCCTGCTACTGAGCATGCGCGGAAGTGAAATTGCATGGGGGGAACGTGCGCAAAATGTCGCGATGCGAACCGGTAGCAAAGGTAAGTGGAACCCCCCCTGAACCCCCCCCCCGCCCCCAGATTGGTCTTACCCCTTTGGCAAGTGTTCACAAGTGCAGCAGCTTCGTTATATTTTGTGAGCAGACTCTGGATTACCGACATGTTTTTGGAGAGTCCAGTCAGAATTCTTAATGTTTCCAAGTGTACCAGTATTGACAGAATGCAATCTAACCAGCAGAGACCATGTGTATTTCTCCACTGAAGCCACAAAGGCTCTCGCGGAGATGATTTGCTTTGTTGCGGATCCTGTGACACTGACGGAGCCATCTCAGGGGCTGACAATAGCTGTGTTTGCACACTGAGCCCTTCTGGTGAGTGTTCTTGAGCTCCCAAGACCATTTTCTGGTTGATGGATTCAGCTTCATCAGGAAACGTTGGCTGTTTGGCTTCTGAAAAATCAGACTGCCCTGACCGAGTCCTGATTAGATTATTTCCATTGCAATTGGGAATAAGATCAGATCTGAATGCCTCCTCAGTGCCCGTCAAGTCATCAGTCCTAATCAATTTTAAGCATGGTTCAATAGAAGAGGTCAATAGGTTTGTGCCAAATAACTTTCTTTTCCCACAAGTGCCCTGAGATGAATAACCTTTTGCCTCACTGGGAATTATAATAGTGCTCAGTGGCGCAGACCCTAGAGGGTAAATGCACTGAAATAAAAACAAAACGAAGACATTACACTTACATTTAGGCTGAGTAGATTAACAGCATATGGTGCACATTTCAGGAATGAAATGGAGAAACAGTCACAGAAATATTAACTACAGCAGGGGTCCCCAAACTTGGCAACTTTAAGACTTGTGGACTTCAACTCCCAGAATTCTATGCTGGCTAGAGAATTCTGGGAGTTGAAGTCCGCAAGTCTTAAAGTTGCCAAGTTTGAAGACCTCTGAACTACAGTCATAGACCACAACTTACAACCACAATTTGGACTAAAATTTTCTTTACTAAGCAAGGCAGTTGTTAAGTGAGTCGCATCTGATTTTATGACCTTTTCTGCCACACTTTTTAAGCAAATTGCTGAAGTTGTTAAGTGAATCACATGCTCATTAAATGAATCCAGCTTCCCTCCATTGATTTGTTTGTCAGAAGCCAGCTGGGAAGGTTACAAATGGCGATCACATGACCCCGGGGCGCTGCAACTGTCAAAGATATGGCTGCCAAGTGCCCAAATTTTGACCACGTGATCGTGGGGATGCTACAATAGTTTTAAGCGTGAGGACCGGTCATAAGTCACTTTTTTTCAGTGCCGTTGTAACTTGGAAGAGTTACTAAAAGTAACTCCTGTACAGAAATTAGGCATCCAATTAAAAACTATTAAAATCCCAGTCTATTTTAAACAGTACTGTTCTCCAAAACAATATTTCTTCTCTCAAAAAAAGCATCCCTGATACTGCACAGCAACAAATCTATAAAAGTATTTCCTTTGCATGGAGTGCCTGTTTAAAATTATTTATGAGGTGGGGAGGGTAGCGTGTTTTTGAAGGCTATTTTTAAGTGTTACTTTTCTAGACATCTGTGTGCTTAGAAATACAATTCTGCTACAGGTTCCTTCCTGTACTCCACATAAATGAAGGATATTTCTAGTTTCCTTGAATCAAGGTTAAACTTTACAGCAGGGGTCCCCAAACTTGGTAACTTTAAGACTTGTGGACTTCAACTCCCAGAATTCTCCAGCTGGCTATGCTGGCTGGAGAATTCTGGGAGTTGAAGTCCACAAGTCTTAGTTGCCAAGTTTGAGGACCTCTGCTTTACAGACTGCAGGCTCTAGCCACTCTCTTTCTTTTTTAGGTTTTTTTCCTACTGATTAACCTGCCTTCCCTTTCATTGTCGTCATCCACAACCAGAGTGGTACCTATTGCCTCTTTCTCACTGAGTGTTCCAGCCTACTCTGACAAGTAAAAGATGGGAATGGGTTTAATATCAGAAGAGCCAATACGTCCTTCTTTTCGGGTTCTTCCTTCTTCTTCCTGAAATTTATTTTTGTGCTAACATGCCTCTACAATTCAGAACACTGTGAAGGCTCCATAAAGGATTCTTCTTTCTCTGGTAAACTTTTTTTTTTAATCTATAAAACATTAGGGTGTGAGTACTAAAAGGCAGGATTCATGTTCACAGATATACCTGAGGTAAGCAGGGACTGAAGCAGACACTTAATATCCATAAATTAAGAGGTGTTTAACTACATGAGGGGCATAAGTCTGGGGAGGGAGGGAAGCTAGGGATCCCTTCACTTATGGAAAAGGGCCAACTTTTTTGTATTATGAGAGGTCTAGAAAAATTAAACTCAACATAAGCACATTAAATTTATCTTAAGACTTTAAATATCAGTTTTAGCTTTTATTTTATATACCATCTATGTAAATTGGGGAAAGTGATTCTGGGACTCACAAAATGGATTGGGGAACTACACAAATCCACAGATTTACCAATGCTAATTAATATAAAAACATGTCTAAAATTAGCTACTCTATTTTACATTTAAAAATCAATAGAGACATTATAACTAAGTATACTAAGCAGACTGCTCTATAAATTATCTATGAAGTCTAAGAATGCTACAGATAATGGGAGTGGAATGGGTACTTTGCTTTCAAATCAGTTTCCTTTCATTTTGTACATCATATAACTCACTATATGTAGATTTTCTTGAAAACCATTTTGCGGAAAGATATCATGCTTGACCTTAATAAAACTTAGATAGTTGATATTCTTGTCTGTGAACCACTCAGTGATGAAACAGAACAATAATTATCTGGTATATCACAAAAGGTATCCAGATTAAGGACAACAGAATATAGAAATGTTAGACAAACTTTAAGTCAATAACTTCCCAAACTACTGAAATACCTGTGGATTTTCACACAGAAAAATAGATTCTTCAAAATTGATGTGGTATTTTCTTATGCGTCGCATCAAACCAATCCTTTTACAGGCTGGGCAGCATCCATCTGGCGTTTCTTCAGCAGAATTACAATTCTGAAAAGATTAATACCAGACAACACATGTATTGAGCTGAAAGATCAAAACACCGCAAAATAATGTTTATAAAATGCAATGCTGAATTTGACATCAAGAAAATAACACTAAAACAAATAAATAACAATTCATATCATTGATCATTTGACTAGAATGTTCACTTGTATTTATATAGAGCATAACACATTATTATAATTCTGAACTCCTGTATATTTCATGAATTAGAACAAATATTTTCACATATATTTGTACTAAGATCTGAAAATAGTAAATCTTTCGCCATTTCAGTAAGATTTCCGTGGAAAAAATAATTTTATAAGAAATTAAGAGGTCATATATTAAAATTAGACCTGTAAAATCTTTTTTTTTTTAAATCTCAAAATTGAGAAGGAACTTTGCACAATGTGAAAAAGAACTGAACTGACTTTTCCCAAATACCCCACCATGTGGAGTGCAGATGTCCCTACACCAGTCACTTGCAAACCATTTCCAATCTTCTGGGAATCCATCATTCTGAGGCATTGGCTAAATTACCATGTCACTTGTAACATTTTCAAGTCCTAAGGATTTTTTTTCCATATATCCTGAAAAATAAAAAGTGGACAGAAAAAAAGTTACATAAGCATTTTTTCTCATAGCAATTCTTAGAAAGCATAGTCTAGAAGAAATGTGTGGGAATGGAATAAGAGGACAGTGATTAATTACTACATATCAAAATAAATAACACAGAATAGAGTAGGGAAATGTGATATACACTACAATGGAGATATAATGCCACCTAACGAAACTTAGAAATGTACATCTCTTACAAAACAGGTGAATTAATCACCTCAATGCTCTTTAAAATACTACTGCATTTGATCTGTGTTTACAAACGAGAATGTTTCAAGCTCTACCTGTGCTCTTTATCAGATCCAAACGCGTGACAGATTATGACTTCACATTTTGTCCTATTAATGCAATGCCGCTAGGTTTAGGCAGAAAGAATCACCTACATTGCATGATAGACTTCATGTGGCCCAATAGCCCTGTTCCCTCTAACTCACAGGCGCTGGAGTAATACCCTCATCTCCTTTTTTTTTTTTTTTTTTGAGACCCATTCCTCCTATAATCAATCCTGTTTGCAAGAACCCCAGCAAGATACAAGAGAGAAAACTCCAGCTAAATACAAGTGGGAAGAGCACTCTATTTCAGAAAGAGATTCCTGATGATCAAAAAGGGTATGGGGACAACCAGCTGTCCTGCACTTCCACCAACTAGGGAAGGTGGAGATGGCATAAATCTTTCTGTGTAAAGCAGAGAACATCAGGCAGGGTATCACAGGAAGAACTGGCCTGAGTTTGTTCAGTGCAGAGCTCGTCTCATCTAGGAGAGTGACGTTTTTCTCTCCACAAGACTCTTAATTACATCAGGAGGCTGATGACAGTTGACATCTTCATTCCTTAAGACTCGTAACAATCAAGTGACAGCTGATCCTGATCCAGTTCTAGCTGCTTATCTCAGGAATATGTGATATAATTATGCACGATGGCACACAATGCTACCTGCTTTTTAGGACTATGCTTAGGAAGGTTTGTGGTCACATCTTTAGCTTCATATCCTTTTCTTGTTAGCTTTAACGAACGTTAATTATGGTGTAGCATTACAAGAGCTCCCATATGATGATCAGGATTTCAACATTTGATTTAGAAGGTAACTTTAAAAAGGATTATATAATGCAGTGCAACTACAAGAAATGTGAAAGAGAGAGGGGCACAAATAATCATAGGGAGGCTGTAGAATAATGCAGGACTATAAAATAATCAAGAGAACAGAAAATATATCTCAAAAATTAAACATAAGAGGATCTAGGAACCTAAGAGAATACATTCACATCAAGGTAATATTTTCCTCAGTCCTGTAAAACTGAGAAAACTACTTAAAAATATCTAAATTAATTTGGAAGCTTTAGATCTCATTGTTTTATTACTACTACCAAAACTCTATTCTGTAAGTGTTCTTCTTATGTGAAGCGTTTACTTATATAAATCAACCTGTCTTTGGTAAAATGCACTAATTGCGTGCAGAACTATTATATACTGCAATTAATGCCACATTAATTAAGAGTGTCTAAATGCCACTGCCACATTTGTTTTATTCAACAATTTTGAATAAAATTTATACTTAGGTTGTGCATATAAACATGAAAGAATGTAAATAGAATCCTTAACTAGCTTTATCTATGACTTGTTTCACATATAAATTATGTGTTTAAGAATCAAATATGAACTGGAACTTATTAAGAACTATATAGTTCAGATAGTCTAGAGATAATTAACAGGCTTCCTCCATCTATTTTGGATTCTCTTCCAATAAACATGGTCAATGACAAACCACTGCTGAAGTTCTAAAACAAAATATCTAATAGGCTATCCCTGAAATAGCATGCATTCTTTCAGGAGTTCAAAATGACATGCACAGCATTCCCTCCTCTAATGTTTCCTCAAAACAGCTTGGCTTTATCAAATGAGTTTCCATGGTTGAGGGTGAACTAGTGCCTGTCTTAATATGGTGATATACAAGCATACACACACATACTTTTTTTCTTGTTTTATTTCCAAGGAAATCTTAAAAGAAAACGTTAAACTTAAAAATAATTATATAGGAGAAAAATGCAAATAGGAACATTTGTATACATATGAAGGTACATTGGGCTTATCCAAATTAGAAAAGATAAAGACAGAGGTTAAGATATGTATTAATATATACATTCAACTAAGCATCAGTTCTAGATGAACTTGAAATATGCGGTTGAGGTTTTGAAGTTCTTGGTGCTATGGCACTCAGAAATGCAGTATATGTATACACAGTGCCAGGCATTAGATATGGAAATAAATATCTTTATCTCCTGCCTACTGCTGCTTTATTATTATTACTTACAGTACTCATTTTTCTATGTGGAAAATGTGAAGCTCTTAACTGTCTTATACATAGATGCAATATGCCCTACTCTGCAGCAGGATACCAAATCTATGTGCATTATTTCTTATTTCCTTTAAGAACTAACATCTGGAATGTGATTGGTTCCATATTCATTAGGATTTTCATCATAAATCAGGAATATGGGCAGGAACAATTGTTCTAAAAAACACGTATATATTTTTGCAAAAAAACCACAGGAAGTGGCATAAATGTATAAATATAAAATCATCATGATCAAAAGAAATGACATCAGTTGATATAGATGATCAACTGGATAAAAATAAAAGTTATTTAAGAAACTGGGAATTGCTATTAAATGAAATAGAAAAAAAATCCTGTAAATTGAACAAATATATAAAACTATCAATCTTTCCTATATGGCTACTAAAAGTAAACTAATACTCATGATGTATAGTTCTTTCATCTATTGGTGCATATGCAATATCCTTGTTGCAAGGTGTTTCCATATCCTCAGTGCAAAAAGTACACACAAAGCACAGTAAAGAAAAACTATAACACTAAGGTGCTCTATGCACAGATACCATAATTCGTAGCACAATGTAATGGCAAGCATGACCTTGCAATTACTATATTTTTCGGAGTATAAGACGCACCTTAGTTTTTGGGGAGGAAAATAAGAAAAAAAAAATCTGCCTACCAGCATCCATCTGGCTAGCGTCCTTAGCAAACAGCCTGGAACATATATATTAGCCTTGCAAAGCTCCGTTTGAAAGGCTGCTTTTTCAGGCTTGCAAAGCTCGATTTGAGAGGTTGTTTTAGCTTTGCAAAGGTCCGTTTCAGAGGCTGGGTGGGGCTACATTCAGTGTATAAGACGCATCCAGATTTTCAACCTTTTAGGGGGCAAAAAGGTGTGTCTTATACTCCGAAAAATACAGGTATGTCTGTGTGGGAGAGCAGTGTTTCTTCATTTCTCCTGAGGAATGGTTAGAGCTCCAAGAAATCCAAACCAATGGACAAGACTCTTTAAACTATAAGTCTACTGAGAAGTTTCTGATTCTTCATATAAATATTGTTCTGTGCCATATTGACTTAATAATTCAAATTAGAGGAGCTATGTTTTTTATATTCCAATGTTACAACTCTACTACTATGTTAAAAAGAGTATTGTCTCTACACTTTGTTGTTATAGAAACTGGGCAAAGTTGGAAAGTAAAGGAGAATATGTGTAGCTCAGGGTTGAAATGAGGGGTGCTTGGTGCTCTCTGAGCTTGTTTTCTTGCAGAGATTTCATTACCCTAACTAGGTAACATCATCAGTGCTAGTTCTGGAAGCTGAAAGGTTGAGATACAAAACTACAGTTTGGGGGAAAACATTTTGATTACAATGAGCACTATTTATCTCCAACTCATAGGCCACAATTCTTTCTTTGCGAACTTCTGACGGAAATACTACCAATATCATCCTCACTGTAGATTAAACAAAGTATCTACCTGAAACACACTGACAAATATTTATCTTGTAGATACCATACCATACCATACCATACCGTACCATACACCATACCATACCATACCATACCATAGCGATTTCTACTATATCACAGTATATTGTGTGTGTGTGGGGGTGTTGACAATAAGTTAGACAACATGGCTACACTGGAGCTTCTTAACACTATGTTGGCAGCCTATCACAGTGGAATACAATGAACAATTAAAAGAAGTGAAAAACAGTGATGTTGGATATGAAAAGCAAGCACAATTTTTGCACAATAGTTTCATGAAGAATGCTATGAAATATTAAAAGTTCAATCACTTTTAATGCATTCTCTGGCATGGGAAGGATAACAGAATTTAGTATTAGCTATACACAAATATGAATTAGAATGTCACTGTTCCAGTATAATGATGTTTGGGATGCATGTTAAGAAATGCCATTTTCAGATATGTTTAATCAATTTCAATATTATAGTTGCTATCTGAAATGGTTCCACTCGGTTTTATATAATGTACTTTATTACCACATAAAGCATTTATACAAATGAATACCATGAGATCATATACATGATATAAAACAGCAAATATGATTGCCCATCTATATCCCTAATGACAAAGAATCACAACTGTACTATCAATCCTATTCAGTGCTAAACAATATGAAAGTATTAGGGATTGATGAATATGGCTACACAGTGCTATAAATTTTCATAGATTAAGTACAATTATTCTGTATGTACATTGCTAGAAAACATACTGAAAGGTATTACATTTCCTTGAAAGTTTTCTGCAGTTCAGATTAAGTAGTAGTACTGTGCAACTGAAAAGGAATATAGTCCATAAACACATAAATAGCAATACAGGTATTCCTCGACTTATAACCATTTGTTTAGTGACCATTGAGTTACAATGGTACTGGAAAAAAAACTTATGAATGTTTTTACACTTACATCCGTTGCAGCATCCCCATGATCACATGATCAAAATTTGGACACTTGGCAACTGATTCATATTTATGACAGTTGCAGTGTCCCAGGATCATGTGATCCCCTTTTGCAAACTTCTGACAAGCAAGTCAATGGGAAAGCCAGATTAATTTAACAATCATGTTACTAACATAGCAACTGCAGTGATTCACTTAACAAATGTGGCAAGGTCGCAAAATGTGGCAAACTTAACTATCTCGTTTAGCAACAGAAATTTTAGGTTCAATTGTGGTTGTAAGTTGAGGACTTCCTGCATATTGAATAAATCAGCATTCAAAGAATTCTATTTCATACCATTAAAATCATATAGCACAAAACATTATTTGTACCTGTTTCCAGCTTCCTTTGTGCTACAGCATTTACCACTTAATCAGTTAAAAGCATTGTCTAACCATCACTGAAGCAATATGATGCGTGTCCTATTATATTAGCACAATGATAACCAAGAAACATGCAGTAAATGCACAGTGGTGAAATTGCCTTTAGGAAATATTTTATACCCTTAGTAAAGTGTTCCAAATTAAAGGATATAGAATTGAATAAAAATAAGTACAAATATCATAAGTATCGTAAAAACAATGCATACCAGTCATATGCTAAAACCAATGCAAGGAGGGAGGGTATTCTTCAACATGTCTATGCACCATGTAATAGAGATCCATAATAATCATTTTTCTAATTGAAGTCCCCCAAGTTTCACTTATAACTAGACATTTTTCTGGAAATATCTGATGCAAAGTCACTATACATAATTACTATATATAATTTAAAAATATTTTAATCAGGATAGTCTCAAAGGTGCTTTTTAAAAAGGCAGCTGGATTTTATTTTTCCTTTTCAGATGTTTTGCTTCTCATCCAAGAAGCTTCATCAGTTCTGACTGGATGTGCTGGGAGGATGGAAGGATTAGTTCTGATAGATGCTGTCAGATCTGTCCGACAGAACTAATCCTGACAATCCCACCACCATCCAGTGAGAACTGATGAAGCTTCTTGGATGAAAAGCAAAACGTCTTCAAGGAAAAACAAAGACAGTCTAGCTGCCTTTTGAAAAAGCACTTTTGAGACAACCATGACCTGGATGATTGAGAATCTCCAGACATTTAACCAGAATAATGTTGCTGTGTAAAAATATACTGCATATCAATGGTGGAATTCTATCTCAAATATAAGCCAGGTGTGCAGAAGTCAATCCTATGGAGTTCAATTGAGTTTACTTTCGGGGAATTCCAGGCTCTCCCTTAAGATTCACGCCATCTAGCAAACCCAACACCTGGCTTCCATAAGGAAAAAAAGACAGGTGAGTTTTCACCCATCTGATAAACTTTAGGTGCACGGAATTACAACTCCGGGACCCAGCTAATCTTAGAAACTTCTGAAAGTTGCAGTCAGACAGAGCTGAAGGACATTATCTTGAACACTATGCTCATGAAAACTCCTTCCCTGTCCTAGCTCCGTATGCCCAAAGCTACCTGGGCATATTGGTAAAGCAGCCACTACATTCTCTAGACTTACAAAGAGGGTATGGCTTAATAAGAAGCTGAGAGACCATACAAAGATCCAGGTTTATGGATCCTGTGTCCTGAGCACACTCTTGTATTGCAGCGAGTCTTGGACCCTTTACGCATGGCAAGAGAAAAAGTTGAATACTTTTCATATGCGCTGTCTCCGAAGTATCCTTGGCATCACCTGGCATGACAAAGTTCCAAATAGCGCAGTCTTAGAACGTGCTGGAATTTCTAGCATGTATACACTGTTGAAACAGCGACGTCTTCGCTGGCTTGGGCATGTTGTGAGAATGGATGATGGGTGGATTCCAAAAGATCTCCTGTATGGTGAACTAGTGCAGGGAACGCGCCCCAGAGGGAGACCACAGCTGCGATATAAGGATATCTGTAAGAGGGATTTAAAGGCCTTGGGAATGGACATTAACAGCTGGGAAACCTTGACCTCTGATCGTTCAGCTTGGAGGCTAAAGACGCAGTATGGCCTTCTCCATTTCGAGGAGACACTTGTTCAGCAGGCCGAGGCAGAGAGGCAGTCCCAGAAACAGTGAAATCTGGGGGCCAGAATGGATCTGCCCTGAGTGTGGAAGGGATTGCCACTCTCGGATTGGCCTTTTTAGCCACACTAGATGCTGTTCTAGGAACTCTTTCTAGAAACTCTTTCCAGAGCACGATACCATAGTCTTTCGAGACTGAAGGTTGCCAATGAACCTGCATACACGACAGTGCAGGAACACAATGAAAGCCATGTTCAAGCATGCACCAAGCCCAGTTTCTCTATCCGTGGTCGACCGCAGGCAAGGAAATTACTTACACCATCCATATACAGTGGTCACCAACCAGTGGTCCGCGAGAAAATTTTGATGGTCCGCAGAAAAATTATTTGATTTTTTATATTGCACTTATATTTATATTTATAAAAAATTCATATTAGTGGTCCGTGGGAATTAAAATTATGAATTTAGTGGTCCCTGAGGTCCGAAAGGTTGGTGACCCCTGAATTAGAACACGCTGTTACACGTGGTGACGCCAGACCAGGCAGCAACCTGGCGAAAACTGGGACTAGCAAAACGGGAGCACGGGCTCCCTCCCCCCCCCCCCCAAGGAAACATGTAACGATTTAAGGGCTCAGCTCACCTCCTTGGGTCTCCACGCGCTTAGCCCGCGAAAGCCACGCCGGGTCAAGCCTCCCTCGAGAAACCGCCCGCTGCTGCGCTTCCCTGACGACGTTCGCAGCGCGTTCAGGCCGGCTCAGGCCTGGTGCAACTTCCGGCGAGTCCTCTTGAAACCGTCCCCCGCGAAAAAGAGTCCTCGCCCCGAACTGCCCCGCCTCCTCTTCCGAGCATATGCGCGACGCGGGGGGGGGGGGGAGCGAAGGGGTGGGTGGGTGGAAAGGCCCTCTGGAAGATACGGCGGTTTGAATTTTCTTTTTCTTGGGAAACGCCCACCGAGGGCGCGGGGAAGTTAAGAGGCCGCTAATGCGAAAGTTATTCTGTGTGATTTAAAAAAAAGAACCCCCCCCCTCTTAGTTTTGGGGCGTGGGAAATTTAAGACTCCCGATTTAAGCCATGATTCCAGATTCATTCCTTCAGAGGAGGATTTCTCTTACTAAATTTTGTATGCTGCTTTGAGGCTGTAGTCCTAGATGCAATTCTTTAAAAATAAATCCTGTTGAGCCTCCGAGGGGATGATCTACTGCAAAGTAACTCCCGAGGTATTTTCTTCTAAACCTTTGCTTTGGGGTTTCTTTCATTGCCATTTTATGGTATCAAAACTGCTTCATTCCATATGTTTGCCGAGAGGAAACGGAGCTATTCCAGTACGTTCCTAAATATAATTTTATCTGCTCGGTATTTTATGTAATTTTGTTAAGAACTGGACAAGCAAACTAGCTTTAAACAACAAATGAATTTTAAATAATGTGATTTAAAACTGATCCCTTTACTCTCTTTGGGGCTAGGCTTTATGCATTTCTTGTCTTTAAGACTTGTGCATGAATTCTTCATTAAAAAGTTGGATGTTCAATTAAAGGGCTCTTTGGCAGACACAGAGTTTGGGAACGTTAAATGTGTTAGGTCTAGTCAGTGATTCTTAAGAACAGTAAACTGTTAAAATTAGTTGTTTGGGCAAACGGGCATGTAGCAAACAAGGCTAACAGCATGTCCTGTTCTGCAACTGGGAATCTTTATCCTCCAGGAATTTCTCTGTACTTTGTTTAAAGTTGTTTGCCCATCCCTCATGCAAAACACAAAATTTCACATTGTAGTTAAGATCTCCATGAAACATTTCCCATTTTCTTTGCTGAATCTTCCACATTCAGCTTTACCAAATCATCTTTGATTCTGTTACTTATTTTTACGATATATATATATCCTTTTTTTTAGATACTCAAAATGAAGGCACTGGCACTTAAAATATACACTACAAAACTGTCATCATCAAACTGAATTGAAGCTCTAAAGCTCTGGCTGAGGAAAATGATCCAGATGCTTTTTCTGAAATTAGAAAAACAGACTGAAAAAGAGTTATGTTCTACAATTGGGACCTGCATAGAGAAGGCTTTCCTTTATGTATACAAGAAATGGATCTTAGAAAGTGAAGGTATTTTCAAGAGGGCCTCTCCTGCTACTCTTAATGTGCAGACAGCTTCATATCAAGATAGACTATTGATCAAGCTTACAGCATCTAAGCTATTAGGGCTTTCAACTTTAAAATTTAGATTTTGAATTGTGAGGAGAAAATATTTACAGGACAGTGAGGATGCCTAATTGTCAAATTGTCACAGGGTAGTTGGACAACTTGCAACTTCTTCAGTTATATGGTATCCTTTTTGTGATACTTCTAGCAAACTTGTAGATATATTCCAAGTGTGGATGTATCATAGGTTTGTAGAAAAGCATTATAATATTGACAGATTCAGTTTTAATTCACAATTACCTCCAAGCACTTGTATTGTGTCTTTTTCACAGCAGGAGCACAAATGAAGCAACATTTTTTGTTGATCTATCTGCCATAAACTCAAGATCCATTTTGTGGTGAGTTATTCTTACTTCAGTATGTATGTGAAGTCAGAATTTTGCTCTAATATGCTCACTTTACATTTGTTTATTCTAAACCATGCTTGGCATTTTAATATTTATTCTTTCACTAATTCTTTTAGTTTAGTTATTCTTAATAAGCTGATTTTGTCTGCAAACTTAGTCATCACATTGATTATTTCTGTATTCCAATTCATGTGTAGTGCTAAGCCAAAATGTAATTTATTTGGTTTTTAGCTTTATATATTGGGTAGCTACAGAGATTATGGTTCATAAACCATTATCAATGTTTTAAGAGTATCATGTGAATCCCATTAATTGTGCTTTATTCAATAAGGAGGCACTTCTCACAGTCACTCATGCCCTTATCACCTCAATGCTGGATTACTGCAATGCGCTCTACATGGAGCTACCCTTGAAGAGTGTCCGGCGACTACAATTGGTGCAAAATGCAGCTGCACGAGCTGTGGTGGGTGTACCCAGATGCACCCACGTAACACCGATCCTCCGCCAGCTGCATTGGCTGCCCATTAGTCTCCGGATCCAATTTAAGGTGTTGGTCGTTACCTTTAAAGCCCTACATGGCTCAGGGCCAGATTATCTTCGGGACCGCATCCTGCCGCATACCTCCATACGACCGGTTAGGGCCCACAGAGTCGGCCTCCTCCAGGTCCCGTCGACCAAACAATGTTGGCTGGCGGGGCCGAGGGGGAGGGCCTTCTCTGTGGGAGCTCCCTCCCTGTGGAACCAGCTTCCCCCGGAGATCAGGACCATTCCCACCCTACTGGCCTTCCGGAAAGCAATAAAAACTTGGCTCTTCCGGCAGGCGGGGTGAAAGTGGGACCAATTAGATAAAATAAGGGTCTCCCCCCAGGATGGTAATGAGATACTCTTTTTAACTTTTGTATTTGTTGTATTTTTTAATTATTGTATTGATATTGTTTATATTTTAATTATTGCATTTTACTTCTAATGGAATCTAACATGCTGTGAGCCACCCAGAGTCCCCAGGGAGTAGGCGGCATAGAAATCCATTAAATTAAATTAAATTAAATCATTGATTTAAATGTATTGGCTACCCAACTCCAGTGTTCATATGGAATTATATGAGCAATGGCTTTCTGTGTATTTGAATCTGGCCACAGTGTTTTGGAAACGTTGATCCATTAGGATGTATGAAACAAGCCAATTTGTACTTTTTTCACTAAATAAATATATAATAAAAGCATTTTTAAAGTTGTGAATTGTGAAAGGACTTATATTTGCCCTCAACTCACATCCATTTGTTTAACAACTGTTCAAAATTACAATGAAAAAAAATTGACTTTTTACAACTAGTCCTTGCACTTACGATGGTCACAGTGTTCCCATGGTCATGTGATCAAATTTTGGACGCTTAGAAACTCGGCGTGTATTTACAACAATTGCATCTTCCAGGAGTCATGTGATTGCCATCCTAACTTACCCAGGTGAAGAGCAAAGTCAATGGGGGAAACCTGATTAATTTAATAATGACACGATTCACTTAACTACAATGATTTACTTAACAATTGCGGCAAAAAGTTGTAAAATTGGATGTGAACTTAACAAATGCACTTAGCAATCAACATTCTGGTCCCAATTGTGGCTATAAGTTGTCGGCTACCTGTCTGTATACAAAAATCATATTGATTCTTTGTTAGGAAAATTTCCTTTTTGTGGTTGATAATTTCTATCTTTATTCATCTATTTCAGTAATAATTCACTACGGTAATTCATCTAGAAAAAACGTTAAGTAATCCGTCTATAATTTAGTGGATTCTGATCTTTCCAGATTTGCTGATACTTTTTGATTTAGAAGTGCCACTGAGTTCAGCATAAATATACAATTATAGTCTTAGTTTGTATCTATCCAACTGAAATAGGACAGAGTAGTATTTTTGTTATTTATCTGGAATTGTTTTATTATTACAGTTAGTCCTTGACTTACAACCATATTTAGGACCAGAGTTTCCATTGCTAAGACAGTTGTTAAGTGAGTCTTAAGCAATTTTACAACTTTTTTGTCATAGTTGTTAAGCAAACCACTCTGGTGATTAAGCGACTCATGCAGTTAAGTGTATCTAGTTCCCCAATTGACTTTGTTTCAAATTATTATTTATTTATTTATTACTTGTATTTATATGCCGCTCAACTCCGCAGGGACTCTGAGCGGCTAACAACAATACAAATAACATCAATATAAAAACATTTTAAAACAGAATTAAAATACAATATAACAATGTATAAAATAATCAATCAAATCAATCATTCAATCCTTTCCTTTCAGGGGCCAACATCAACAATCAATGGCCCCAGGCTTGCTGGAAGAGCCAGGTCTTCAAGGCTTTTCTGAAGGCCAATAGGGTGGGGGTAGTCTGGATCTCAGGGGGGAGTTGATTCCAGAGGGTAGGGGCCACCACAGAGAAGGCCCTCGCTCACGGGCCCGCCAGCCGACATTGTTTAGCTGACGGAACCCGGAGCAGGCCAGCCCTGTGTGATCTAACCGGTCGCAGGGAGGTATGTGGTAGCAGGTCATGTGACCCTAGGATGCTGCACCCATTGTAAATATATGCCAGTTGCCAAGTGTCCAAATTTTGATCACATAGCCATGGGGATGCTGTGATTGTTGTAAGTGTAAGGACCAGTTGTAAGCCATTTTTTCAGTGCTGCTGTAACTTTGAATGGTCACTAAATGAATAGTTGTAAGTTAAGGACTACCTGTATGTAAGGCCCAGTTTGATATAGTGGTTAAGGTATCAGGTTAGAAATCCGGAGACCATAAGATTTTAAAACAGGATTAAATTATACTAAGCTAATTCTTGTAAAATATCAATACAATCCCGTATGTGGTTACTGATAGCTTCTAATAACTTCAGTGGGACTTTACTCCTACAAGGTGAATGTAAACATTTCTCCAAAATAGTCTATTTGCTTCTTAGAGAGAAAATTGGAATTAATACGACCACTGAATATAAACTAATTTATACGGATACAAATTTTGCTGCAACAAAGTGCAGTAAACAAATGTATTCTGAATGGTTAATATGTAAATCAGTTGTTTTATTTTAAAGATTCATATTTCTTTAATAAGTTGATAACTTTATCATAACAGGTGTGGTGAGGTGGACTGTAAACCATGAAGGTGTAATACAAGTATCAGTCAATAAGATGTCACAAGACACTTTACTTGAAAGTAATACCTTGAAATGTCTTTGTTTCCATTGGGATATGGACAAATAAATTGCTCATTCTTTCCTTTATAGATTTCTATATAGAACACGAATGGAAAAAGAAAACTAGGAGTAAAGCCAGATGAATAGGAGGTAAGAAAAAAGGTAATCATTTTAAGGTAAAGAGGTAATTTTTTAAAGGTAAAGGAAATAAAATAGAGACAATAACAAAAACAAAAGTATAACAAAAAGGTTACATTCACCAGGCAAATACCTGTTTCAAGGAACAGCTGATCTTCCAGTTGACTTTCAAAGGTATCCATGCTTTTTAGCAGGTAGCCATTTATATCTCAAGCCAATCCCTTGTTATTGCCCTCTGTTATTCTTAGTAAATTAGTAAATTTAAGATGACATTCCCTCCCCTCCAAATTCACAGTTAACTGGTTTTTTTGGGGAAAGATAGATACATTGTATGTTGGTATTTTTGGTCTTCGCTTTTATATGTATTCATTTATTAACTCTATTTCTTATTCCGAAATAAAATCAAATAGGTCAATTTGTCCTGAAAAAGTTGGATGACACATTCCATTCCACCTGAGGGTTTATGCCATTCTTACTAAGAAGACAAAAAAGATTGATAAGAAAAATAATTTTATAGTTTTGCAGATTTATTAATAGGGAATCTAAATGGATCTAGGAAGATAACTTTAAAAGTAATCCTCTATTTACTTATTTGATGATTATTTGATGATTATCATTTATAGCTTTCCAATCTACCAATGTTGTTTTAAAAAACTTGATCTTGCAAACAAAATTGTGCATACTTGTTTCCCTTCTTTTGTAATCCTTAACAATTATTCTGAAATCAGTAATGCATCTAATACATTAAATAAATCGCTAGGGGAGGATTAGGAGCCATAGGTAGAGCTTGGGTGGTAATATCTTCTAAATTCTCCTGAGTTGCTTCTTGCTTTCTTCTTCAATAATCCTGTATGCAAACTGATTATACAATTGTCTTCAATGTGTTTTTTTTAAGTAAAACAGAAAACCAAAGCAGGTGGGATATATATCTGTGATGTAGGATGCATGGCTACAGAAATTAAATAGTTGTATTATTTTTATGTCAAGGACCAAATGTGGATTGTAGGTTGCCAATTTCTGTTTTCCATCTTTGGATGGATAGTATTGACTCTTGGATAAGGATTAACAGAAGCTAATCAGGGATGTTTTTCTAACTAAAAATCACACAATGGCCAGCTAAAAGAAAAAGCAGTAGTAAACATATCTAATTAGAATTTTCACATTCTAGAATCTATTCCTTCGTGAGAGGTTAACAGGTGTGTGTTATTTCAGTGTCTAGAAAATATAATTAATAGAATTTAAGCTATACAGTACAATATCATTGAATCAGGTTTAGCTCCCTTACATTTTTTTTATTGTTTTCAATTTGTATTATAAATTTTTTACTTTCTTCTCAAAAACAGATTTAAGTTTGAAGTAAAAGATGATGCAATTTTAATTATTTGTACATCAAAAAGAAGATATCACAGTACAAATACATAGTGGTGATAGAATTGTGTATAATAAATAAGTAAAATACACGCAGATTAATACCTGATTAATAACAGAAAGCAAAGAGTAGTAATAATGGAAGGTTCTCCCCAGTTGACAAAAAAGTAACTCCCTCCCATGTAACTCTCCAAAGAACTGTTTCGGGAGCAGGCCTTTTCAAATTCATGAATGAATGGTTTTTTCTGGGTTTTCTGGCAATATGACACATTATTTAAAATAGCTAAAAGTGAAAGAGAGTTCAAGCAGTCTCAAAAAGATCTTTCAAAATTTAGGAAATGCATATTTTAAGCACACGTACTCCGTTCCCTAATTTAAATATATACAGATAGGATCTAATTTGTCAATGACTGACCAGGAAAGGAGTAATGAGGTTCTGGTACATAGTTTGATTAAAAACTATAACTGCTGTTCAACAGTACATTTCATGTTTGGCTTGTTGAGAAAAGGGTAAAAAAGCTGCTTGTATTGTAGTGCCTGTATATAAATTTATTGTGCAGCTTTTCTTGGAATAGTATATACAGATCAGTTCACTAACCTCAAAAATAATATTATAGAACTGTAGAAAATGCCAAAAAGAATGACCAAAATAACTTAGGAGCAGGAACAATTAAGGTCACAGGCTGTAAGAGTATAGCATTACTCACTAAAAATAATATCTAATTAAATTAAAGTTTGATTAGGGACAGAAAAATCTAAAACTGCTCACTTTGATGTTTTCATGGTGACACAATATACAATTATTCCTACATGTAAAGATGCTTTTAAGAAATTGTGCAAAAAGAACTACCGTATTTTTCGGAGTATAAGACGCACCGGAGTATAAGACGCACCTTAGTTTTGGGGGAGGAAAACAAGGAAAAAAGGCCTCTGCCTCCAAGCAATTTGCCAAACAGCAAACAGCACAGATGATATACATTGTTTGCTGTGTATTTCTGTGCATGTGTGCCTGACCCATAGAAATAGGAAAGAATTGGAGAAATGTACATTATGCCAGAAGGTTTTCTTAAATGTAGTCACACTAACTCTTCCCAATTATTTAAATAGATCTACTCCAATGTAACTAAACTCTAATACTAAACAGGACACTGTTACATTTCATACTATACTTGTACAGAGCTGTTAAAATTAATTAAAATTTCTGGAAGTATACATTATTCTCTATTATTTAAAAGAAGATACAATAGCATTGGGCCTCTTCAGAGCAAGCATTTATTTTAAAAAGCTTCTTCATTTTGTCTAGAACAATAATAAAGCAGTCTTTAAAAAATAAGTCTTATAATTTGAACACTACAAACATTTAACAAAATAACATATTAACAGAATCTGCCTCTACCTAGGATAGAACTCACAACCTCCTGATTGTGAGGCAAGAGCTCTAGCTCTGAGCCATAGCAGCTATAGCTTGCCTCTTTGCAATTTCAGCAGTCTAATATTGCCAGCAGTTTATCTCCCAGCAATTTGTCACATTACAGCCACCGTAGTTAGTTTCATTTTACCACGTGGCTTGCAAGCCTCCGTCAGCTGTAGGTCAGGAGGCAGTTTATCTCTTCTTGTGCTCTTCTTGTGCTTTGCCCTGTTTTCGGCAAATAGGTAAATTGCTGGCAGGCAGAGGCCAAAGGGTGGGGGTGGCTGGGTGGGGCTACATTCGGTGTATAAGACGCACCCAAGTTTTCACCCTCTTTTGGGGGGTAAAAAGGTGTGTCTTATACTCCCAAAAATACGGTATTTGAAACACCAACTTTTCTTACTGTTAACATTACCTACAATAATATTACAATAATATAAGCCACCCAGAGTTACCCTGTGGTAAGATGGGTGGGCAATAAATTGGATAGATAAATAAGTATAGTGGTCTGTTGTATTTGTGGATTTTATGTCATCAGAAAACAGGGAAACTTTAAACATACATTTGATGGAAAACTTGAAAGTTGAACAGAATAAAACTCTAACAGAAGTTTATGTCACCAAAAGCAGTTCAGACTTCTCATATAATTTGGAGCGTTTTCTCTTCCTAATTTGAGAATCTTTTCTTCAATTGCTGCTATTAGTCTTCTTGAGTTTTGTGAGATTTCCAGTACAGGTATTGCATAAAATAAACTATGAAATAGCCACATGAATTACATATAATTCATGAATATCTAATTTATTGTTTCATAATATTATGCAGTTGATGCTAAAAACAGTAAAAACAGTCTTTAGATAAGTAATAATGGACTGGATAAAGCTAATAAGCTAAACAATAACATAAATAAAACAGAAGATCTAGGAATAAAAAGCTTATGGGATCATGGATGTAATACTTTATTTGTACTGGATATGAAATTTGATGTGTCCCCATGGTCCAGAGTTTTTGAGAAGTTGTAAATGCCTGGCACTTGGGACTTGATATGTTAACTTATTCTTCTCTCCAAAGGAACATCTATATTTGAGATATTTGTTAACAGTACAGAGATATTTTGGTTTTTTACTATATGCATTGTTTTAATTTGATTGCTGTATCAGGTATGTACAGTATACGGTCATAGTCTACTATGGTTAAAGCAGCCTAAGAGCCCAAAAAATAAATACATATAAAAGTAAATAAATCTATTTGGAAGGTGGTTGTACTTCTAAATCCACTTTTGCATGTTGATATATATGTAATGTGAAATATTTTTGTCTCCTTTGTTGTAATACTACTTGCCACAATTTCAGCAGTTATCCATTGTAATACTGATTAGATTCACAAATTGTGTTAAATCATGATGTAGCTTGTTTGGATTTGTCCAAGTGCATTGTATGAATCTAGATACTATCATTTATAAAATCTGGTCTGTAGACCTAATGTAATTTATGAATCTAGTGCCTATCGCTTTTTCAATAATCCATGTAAAAGAAACAAATCAATGCACAATGTGGACCCATTATATTAATTCCTGTGTTATTTAGAAGGCTGCCTTTGAATGTTTTTACAAATGTAAAAATTGCTTAATGACCATTTTTTCAGTGTGTATTCAAACTTTCAACAGCCCTGAATGAGTGATACCTACAACCTTTTCTGCTCTTCACAGTGTCCTGAGGTTATGTGATCACCATTTGCAACCTTCTTTGCTGACTCCCTACAAACAAAGTCAGTGAGATAGCTGGCAAGAGGTCACAAATGACTACATCAATTAGCAATGGAAATTCCAGCCCCAATTCCCATCATTCCATCCTTCCGAGGTCGGTGAACTGCCGACCCAGATTGTTGGGGGCAATATGCTGACTCTGTAAACCGCTAAGAGAGGGCTGAAAAGCACTGTGAAGCGGTATATAAGCCTAAGTGCTATTGCTATTAACTGAGAGATATGTTTGTTAGAAAGCAGAGAATAAGTTCCTTGAGACATACTTGTGTGTAGGTCTAAACTATTATTATTTAAATTTGTATTCTTAGAACCAAAACTCAAGAAACATACAAAACAACTATCTTTAACTGCATTTAATTAAAGTAATAACACAAATTGATACTAAATATGAGCCATATGAAACACGGTGGCGCAGTGGTTAGAGTGCAGTACTGCAGGCTACTTCTGCTGACTGCCAGCTGTCTGCAATTTGGCAGTTCAAATCTCACCAGGCTCAAGGTTGACTCAGTCTTCCATCCTTCCAAGGTGGTTAAAATGAGGACCCAAATTGTTGGGGGCAATATGCTGACTCTGTAAACAGCTTAGAGAGGGCTGTAAAGCACTGTAAAGCGGTATATACGTCTAAGTGCTAGTGCTATATAGTAACTCATTAAAAGCTCAAGAAACATTACAAAAAAGATGCACGATAACTATATGTAATTGCATTTAATCAAGTAACAACACAAACATAAAATAATACTATATACTTCTTTAATACTATATTAAAATTGTTCAAAAATAAATAAAGATGTACCGTATTTTTGGAGTATAAGACGCACCTTTTTCCTCCCTAAAAGTGGCTGAAAATTTGGGTGTGTCTTATACTTCGAATGTAGCTTTTTTTTTCCAGCCCTAACCAGGTGCTATCTATCTTCCCAGCTCTTACTGGCTTGCAGGCTCTTTCATTGTTACTCTCTCCGAAGAAGGTTTTTCCAGCCCTAAGTCTTTGCAGGGTTTTTTTCATTGCTCTATTTGTTCTGAATAAGTTTTTTTCTAGCCCTAACCAGGTGCTAACGATCTTCCCAGCTCTTACTGGCTTGCAGGCTCTTTCATTGTTACTCTCTCCGAAGAAGGTTTTTTAAAGTCCTAACCAGAGGATAAAATAATGTGCTGAAGCTGACCAGACTAAGGATGCTAGCCAGATGAATACCTGGTAGGCAGATTTCCCCCCCCCTATTTTCCTCCCCAAAAACTAAGGTGCGTCTTATACTCCGAAAAATATGGTATCTTGATATTCTTTTTGAGTGTAGACTAAATGGAGATTTACAGAAACTCTAAAAGTAATTCATTTCAGTCCAGGAGAAATTATGTTTAGAGATCTCATCCTGTGTGCCCAAAAAATAAGCACCTATAACAGATCTGTGATAAGCTGCCTGTTTTTTGTCCCTCAGATAGCCAAACTTTAAACCATTGAAGAATTTAATGATTGCAACCAACAGCAAGCCCACAAAACAATTGGCCGATATAAATATTTTTCAGCAAACACGTTGACAAAATACATTTCCCTGTTATTATTCTGACATTGATGTTTACTTTTGCATGTGGATTTTAACAAAAACAAATTAATTGAAGGCATACATGCCAATTTGGGGTGATGGCTAAGGTGCTGGCCTAGAAACAACAAGACTCGAGTTGTAGTTCCACCTTAGGCATAAAAAAATCAGCTGGATGACTTTGGGCCAGTCACTCTCTCAAACCAGCCCTCCTCACAGGGTAGTTGTTGCTGGAAAAAAAGAGGAAGTGGAAGGAGTATTATGTATGTACACCATCTTGACTTCTTTATAAAGTAATAAAGAGATAAAAATCTAATAAAACTAAATATTTTAAAATTAACAAAATTATGATGGCCTGGGTTTTTTCATTTAATGACAAAACACAACTTGAAAAAGAAACACAATATATGGAAACTCTATGACAATGTTTTGTAATTTATTAATCTACTGTAATAAATCTGTTCAGTTTGACAGACTATTTTTGAAAACTTACCTGTGATCCCAGAAAGTCCTCCTTTTAAGTATAACTTGAAAGAGCTTGTTTTATAGGTCAAAAGTGACAAAGCAAATTACTTTGTCTTTGGTAATAGTTAAAAGTTATAAACACTTTGCCCAAGCCTTTCTGGATCAATGCAACTCAAAATTCTTGTAAATTTTTACAGTATACAGTAATCTGTACTGATACGGTGACGTAGTGATATGTGTATCACTGGCTACAATGGGACATGTTTTTGAATATGCATGTTTAGAGAAGTAATTTAAGATGAAAACAGCTTTACATCCTCAGGCAACAGATGGCCTCAATGGGGACATCCTGTTTTGAAAAACAATGTATACACAGGATAGGTTTTAGATATTGTTCTAAAACTACTGAATTTGAGATTTTGATGGGTTATCAAATATTTCACAGTTTAAGTTTTGTGTTCTCTTCTGTTTTTCCTCTGACATTGTAGATGTCATATTTTTTGTATTTTATTTCTTTTCCTGTCCAATATAATATATTTTATGTTAAATATTTACAGAGCTTTAATGTTTGGATATAAGGAGTTTCTATTAGGAATTTCTGCAGACATAAGAGTAGGGCTAGCAACAAGTCTAGAGAGTGAATAATCAATAATACGTATACCTGTTCTGTCAAGCTGACAGGAAGAAGGCCCTGGACATTTTATCATTTTTTGCAAACTGGGCTGGTAGCACTAATTCGAGAGGCCAGAAATTGGGTTTTTAGTGGCAATGACTGCTGTGTCCAAAGAGAAGTGTATTTGTGGGTGCAGATTAGTTGGCATTTATCATGAGGAAAAGTGGAAGCCAGTATGAGCAGTAGTGGAAATGACAAACAGCACATCTTGACAATGAGATGGGCGGCATATAAATTTAATAAATAAAGTGCTGCAGGAAGACAAAGAACGATAGAAGGAACAAGAAATGAAAAATTGTGACTGGGAATTAACTGAGTACCATTGCAGGTAGGTGAATGGACTCCATTCCGCCTGATTTTATTCAAGGATCATAGCTTGGTGTGAGTAAGTAAAGGGACCTAGTAAAGGGAACATTGGAGGAATGGCAAAGAAAGTGATGAAAAGGACAGTTTGATTTCTTCAGTGGGAGATGAGGAATGGAGAAGAAAGGCCCCTGCTCAAAGTGAGAGAACAGGGAGGGCTCCCAACTTTGGAATGAGATGAAAATTCAATGGAAAGGCTGAGTTAGAGGTGTGTGCTATAAAATAAGTAAAATTGAGGGCGTTATACTCAATATGCAGATAATTAGATTATTACTATCACATTAGCTTTACCCTCTTTCTATCACTGCTTGTACTGCTCTCCATTTTTTCTTCATGGAGGTGGGAAGGAAACACTAAGCCAAGTATTAATTTTAATTTGCCCATCTTTAAGAGGCCATCTTTGCACCTGGCTTTATTAAATGACTATTGTCCAGTCTCCAAATTTTCTTTTCTAGAGAAAGTTGTTTAAAAGGTGGTATGGTAGGTACAAACAATTCTGAAGGAAATGGATTATATCAAGACTTTTGAGGAAGGAAGCCTAGGCATGTGATAAAAATATTGTTTGGTCTCATGGGTGCCCTCTTATAGAATTGGGTGGGGGGAGCATGATTCTCCTCATACTATTGAATCCTTCAGTTTTCAACATTATCAGCCTTCCAAATTGCTGTGATTCTGTTCAGTTATGGTTCCATTCCTTCCTACCTGGGCAATGCCAGTCAATGATTGTGCAAAGGAGCCTTTCCTGGAATGGGGATTCTGATGACAGTCACTCGTGTTTTTGACATTTCTTAATTGGCCTACTGCAGCACATTGTATACGAGGCCCACCTAGAAATTTCAGATGGTACAGAATATGATTGCCTATTACTAATGGATTAAACCATGTACAACCTTTTAATCCCTATTTAATGTAAGCTGTACTTGTCTACCAGTTTATTTCTGGATGCAATTCAAGGTGCTGGTTACTGTCTATATGGCTTGGAACGTGGGTATCTTTGATGCTGTACACTCCCAAATACAGGTAGTCCTCAAATTATGACTATACTTGAGCTCACAATTTTGGCCATTAGTTATGGTCATATAGTGGGTCAGACATCACCGCACCTGATTTTATTACCTTTTTTGCAGTGGTCATTAAGCGAATGTCACAGTCATTAAGTGAACACATTCGCTACGTTGTGGGTTTTGCTGAAAACACTGATTTCCAGCAAAACATTGTAAATTGTGGTGATGTGATCATGGAACATTGCAAATGGCTGTAAATGCAGGCTGGTTGCCAAATGCCCCAAATGTGGTCATCTCACTGGAGGGTAGATGTCAGAACTTCAAATTTGTGTCATAAATCCCTTTTGTGGTCTGTCATAACTTCAAATGATCACTAAGTGACCAGCCGTATGTCAAAGACTATCTGAACAATCTGCACTCATCAGATATGTTTGATAATCCCAGTAACTAGGAAATCTGGTGGGAAGGGAGCTCAAAAATAAGCATTCTCTATGAACCTCTCTTCTTCCTGTGGAATAATTTGTCCCATAGTAATTTAGACCCCTCCCCTGATAAGACACTTGTAAACAATTGGCTATTGCAGAGAGCCTTTTGGGAAAGATGATATAATAATAGAAAATATCTAGTAAAAATATAAAATTATGCAAGATTTGTGTCGGGTTCCAAGTAATAAATCCATAGCAAGCAAGATTCCGAGGCATGTAGATTCCTCAAAAAATACTTTTACCCTGTTTCCCCCAAAATAAGACATCCCCTGATAATAAGCCCAGTCGGGCTTTTGAATGCATGGCAATAAGGCCAAGCGCTTACTTCAGGGTTCAAAAAAATATAAGACAGGGTCTTATTTTCGGGGAAACAGGGTATTTGGAATTATCATATTGGCACATATCTGGTGAAAACCGACTCTCGGGTCTCCTGCGGTTTTCACCTAATTAAAAGTAAAAGTTTCCCTGCTTTCACCCAGAGGTTAGAATGGCCCTCACTCTAACACTCTTCCAGAAGGCGCTGAAGACCTGGTTCTGCCAGTGGGCCTGGGGAACCCAGAGCGGGATGGAGCCCATTAAATGGCTTGTGTGATCTGCTGTCGCGGGGGTGGGGGGTAGAGGGTGATTTTATTATATTAATTTATTTGATTCTTTTTTATTAGTTTTATTGTTTTAAATGTGGTTTTATATTCTGTAAGCCGCCTTGAATCACCATGTGCAAATAGGCAGCGATATAAATTCAATAAATAAATACTTTCTCAAAACAATCAGTCACATGGTCCAATCACAGAACTGGCTGGCAGCCGGATGGCATCACCCTGCCTTCTTCCGACCAGGTGTGAGAATGTCCTTGGTTCCCAAGAGAAAATATGTTGTTTTGGCTATACATTCCCCTCTATCACAATTCCATCCTCCCTATCCCTCAAGCTCCAGTGTGGCAACACTGAAGTGGTCAAAATGGCTTCAATTAGGTCAGTTTCACGGCTGACAATTTGTGAAAAAAATTTATTATGATTATATACAATATTATTGTTTTGCTGGAATTTCCTCTATCTAGTAACTTGGTTTGATTGATGTGTCATAAAAGTTATAGTAAATAGAACGTATTAATGAACTATTTATTTATTTATTTATTTATTTATTTATTCGAAGTTCTTCTATGCCGCCCTACTCCCTTGGGACTCAGGGCGGCGTACAACATTTTAGGGAACATCAAATAAATGTTAAAAACAATTTTAAACAATTTTAAAACAACAAACATATCATATATACATGGGGGAGACTTCAGATGGAAGGTTGTCTCAACATCACCCTGCCTGCAGGAAGAGCCATGTCTTGATGGCTTTTTGGAAGGCCAGCAGGGTGGGGATGATTCGGATCTCCAGGGGGAATTGGTTCCAGAGAGCAGGGGCCCTACAGAGAAGGCCCTCCTCCTAGGCCCCGCCAGCCAGCATTGTTTGGTATAACTATACCCAGTAGTAACATAAAAACTCCACAAGTGAAGAGAGCACAGCAGTTTTGCTGGTGACGACTTTTTATTGCTGCATATTACAGCCTCTAACCTCAATATTGTTATCATTTAGATATAGGTATCTATGAAATAGAAAAAAAATGGTGCACTAAAAAGTATGTTTTATCTTGGAATTCTGAAAACAATTCTGGATTGGTTTTGATCCAGCCAAAACAAAACCTGGATCATTTTGATTCCAGGTTTTGTCTGAGAAAGAATCTGGAAGAGTAGTACAAGATGATGAGGACAAGGCTGATGCAAGTAGTACTGCTCCTAGTTTCTTCCTCTTCCACATTCCCAGAATGTCAGCCTGATTTCCCTTACCTCCCATTTGTTGCTATTATACCTGAATTCAAGTGCAGCATACCACTACTGTTCCTTTCCTTTAGCTGCCGTATGCCTGCCCAAACCATTTGTCCTTTTCCCCATCTTCCCTGTAGCAGCCTCACATATCTCTATCTCCCCAGTCTTCCTTTCTCTTAGCTGTGACTGTTGGGCTTGATTTTGGTAGTTCTTAGTAGGTTGCCTGTCCACAAATAAGGAAGAATTCATCTTGGTAGCCATGGAAGGTTACCAACAGGAGTATAACAGTTTACTATATAGATCTCTATATACTGTACTATACTGTATTTATCGATTTTGGTCAACCATTTTGACTATCCCTGAGCTTCCAGGGCAAGAATGCAGATGGAAACATGTTAATTTAGGCCTGAGAGGTCCCAGGTTAGGTAATTCCAAAATGGTAAAATATATGAATAGCTGCAGACTTGTTTCAGATTCTAACTCCAAGGCCTAGTACTGTTAGGAGCTAAATTAAGCTTATTTTGCCTTTCCATATCCAGGATTTCTAGTTTAAGAGGTATTGTAGTTTGATCAGAGCTCATGGACAGGAAAATCTTTAGCAATAGGGTATTGGGAGAGTTTATCCAATAGGGTCTGGTTCCAGATTAATAGGAATTAGCCAGAAATTATTAAAGGAACCAGGGACATTGGATAAAGATAAACCTTATTAAAAGAAAATTAAAATTGCTAGCAATCACAAGGTTCTTGAAGTAAACCAGCCTCCACCCAGAGGATGGCATTTGGGACATACTTGGAGATTTGGAGTACTGTCTTCAGGAATTTACATTGAACCTTTCCAAGGATAATATTAAGGGTGTACTGTAGATCTAACAATTTTTCATATACTGTAGGATTTAGCTTCAAATATCTAGATAGTCACAAGTACAAAGCTTTCCCTTTTTACCTGGAAGAAATTCAAGATACTTGAAGCACATTTCTGTGTTATCTCCATTTGAACTTGGACTGTCTTCTTGTTTGGGGCATTGAAAACTCCCCCATCTCCCATATTTAAAATATTGGATCTGTTCAATCATAATGATATGGATGAAGTGAGAGTAGAATAAATTGTTAAAATGATATGTAGTGCTTTGGATTACCTATCCAAACTACTACAGGGGTCTTGGAAACATGTTAGCTATTAGAAGCAAGTGGGAAGTGTGGAAAGCCAAATCGTCAACGATAAGTCATTCTAGAAGTACTGCATTTTGCATTTTGAGCACAAATTTTGAAAACTGAAAGTTTTTATATTATAAAATTAGAATATAACTTTATTTTCATTGTGCTTATAAAAAAAAGCAAGTACCCATATAGCAAGTTTTAATCACTTTAAAATAAGACTTGTAGTGGAATCTCAGTTTACACTGTGAATAAGACAGTTCTTTAAATCCACAGCTGAGCTGCAGGTCCACAAGAGAATTTGAATGACTATAAAATAAAAGGATTTCAGAGATTTCCTATTTAGGTCATGTTATGTGCTGTCTACCTGAATAAAGCTTATGTAAAAGCTTGTCTTAGGATATTTGTATAAAAAGTAGTTTTTAAAAAGTATTAAGACCAGGGTTTTATAGTAACAATATGCATTTAGTGTGTAGATGTGTTCTACCAGAGTTTATGACTAGACCTCAGTTTATTCATACAGAAAATGGGATTATTTTGTAAGATTTTGGATCTAATGAGGTAAACTACCAAATGTATTTAGCTGGCAGGTTATGTATACTTAAAATCCATGGGCCACTTGGTTAAAGTTAGCACAAGGGCATCACACTAAAAATTTCCTTATTGTTGTTTTCTGTATTTAATAACAAGAACTGGTTTGGTGCTAGGAGTGTTTTTAGAACCCTTTAATCAGGCTGCAAAAGGGTTTATTTGACGGTGCGGATGACGGTGCGGCTAAAGCAGAAAGGCTCCTTTTGCCTGCACTGAAAGTTATGCCATTGCCTATGAACCGCTCTCTTCATACACTGTACTAGAGCAGCAGTTTCAGCCTCAGAGCTGTACATTCCGCCTCAGCCATCTCTCTTCCACTCATTTTTACATTTGCGCGCCCTTTCAATCCCAAGTGACGTATCTCCCGCCGCGACCAATCAGCAGTCTCTTCTGGTCAGGACAATGGAAGGTGTTCCTCCAACCCGCTTAGCTCCTGCCTCGGCGGCAGCCAATAAGAAGAAGCCTGTGTTGAGAGTAATGTTACCAGTGCCGAGAAGAGTGAGGAGGCTGCGTATCGATCCAGCTCACAGCCATTGCAGTGCATTGGACTACATACTAGATCCAGGCAGCCTTGGTGGCCAGTGCGAGCGTGTTTGCGACTTGTTTGAACTGCGGTTCTTGAGTGTACGAGAGTGTGGCACAGGGTAAGTATATTGCGGGTCCTCGGCTAAGCAGCCAGCCGGAGTTGAGGAGGCCGACGCTCCCAGCCTGGCAACGGTGAGGGTTTGGGGTGCGAGGGGCAGGATTCGTTCCTCACAGCCACACACACAAAGGGGGGAAATCGGGCTGGGACCGAGCACACACTTTCCCTCGTCACCTCGGAGGCGGAGGAGGGTGGCGGGAAGACGGTTAAGACATTAAAAAATAAAGCCGCCTGGGGAGTTTCGAGAAGTGGGGGAAAGAGACCATAAATCCTGGGGGAAAAACCCTCCCCGTCGTGCCCCCCAAATCCCCACAGTCACGATCGGGATCGACGCCGTAAATCCGTGTAAATGGAGGAGGACGAGGACTCGATCCGTTTTTAGCCCGGCAAGCGGGGCGGCGGAAAGCGGTCCAAGTGTGAATAAGCTGCTTACATAGCACGGCGATACAGAGCCATCTAGCCATTGCTGCAGCGTCTGTGAAGGGTTTGTGGGGGGGGTTGAGAGAGAAAGCGGCGGACTCTCCACACGGACGCCGTGGTGGGTCGAACGGGGAAGGGGGAAAAAAACCGAAGAAAAATGGGGAGTGGGCGCGGTGTGGGGGAGAGGTCGCCTCGCCCGCAGGAAGCCCCGCGATGCTGAATTGCAGGAGCGTTTCTGGGCGTTGCTGGCCTCGGGGCGATAAATCACCTCGGGAACTGCGCTTGCTGTAACATGGCTGACGAGAGCCGTGTGTAGAGCAAGAGAAAACAAGGCGAGAGGAGGGCTGGCTTTGCGCGCAAGGCAGAGAAGGGGGAGGCGCGGACGGGCGAGCGGGCGGGGGCGCAGTTCAGGGGAACTTTTTCAAGGCGCCTTTTCTCCCTGGGCGAGAAAGAGCGCCGGCGACCGTTTAAAAGTCCAGATCGGCCGCAGGTGAATTTTTTGCCTTTTTTTTAACCTCCCCCCCCGCAGCCCCCACTTCCCCCGCCCCGGACTTAATGGGGGCTTTAAAAAAACTGAAAGGAGAGGTTCTGGCGGGCTTTAGGAGAAACGAGACACCCTCCCCCCCCGTTCGCATTGCTTGCAATGGCTGAGTGTGTGCGCCAGAGTACAGAGCGCACCGACACACACACGCGCACACACACACACAAAGGGAAGGAAGGAGCCATATTCTCTATGAAGCAGCGGCCATTCCGAGAAGCGGCCTCTCTCCCCGCTGGACGGCTTTTGCTGCAAAGGCAATGCAACGGGCAGCGCTTCTCGCTATTAGAGGCGCCGCTACGCAGCGGGCAGGGCTCCGGGTCCCGCGCACCCGCTGCCAGCCGAGCCTCTCCGCCGTAGCGGAGCTTCCGCGAATCGCATTTCAAGGGGACTTTCTCTCATCAGCAAGGCGTTCGCACAAAATGGAAGGAGAATCGCTGCTGCCGGTGGTGACCTTCTTAAAGCAGAAGCCTGCGCCATTGTAAAAAAAAAAATCCGCCTCGCTTCTTCATGTAATACTGAAGCACATGGAATTAGAAGGATCCCTCAGTTGTACGGTTTTAGCTACGGTGTCTGCGTCCTTGTAAAAGAATGCCTATTAGTTATTAGGCAATTTTTCTCAACCTTTTTTAAAAAAACAAACCCGCACGTGATACTTCACTTGCCCATGATGTGGACTTCGCGTTACTTTATCCCACAGCTTTTTAAAAAATTACATACCTGACTACATTCCTTAATAAAGTATGCTTTAAATGTTTACTATGGTGTGATTATTTTTCTATTGTACTTTTAAAAATGCTGTGTATTATAGGATGAAAATTAACAAGTAAAAAGTTTAAGATGTATCACACTTTTCATAATTGTATGTTTGGAAATAAATTTATTTAAAATAACATTTTCTTACGGTAAGGCAAATTAAATATAGTAACGTGTTCTTTATATATTTCTCCTTTTTTCATTTTTTTTTAAAAAATATTGAGTCCAATTACTCAGATATCCTTATTTATTCCTGGGAGTTTTTCTGACCTCTATTTCAATATAGGCATGAGTTCTTGATTTTTGAGTCTTGTTTACCTGACAGAAACTTTAGACTCGACATGTTTTGTTAGGAAAAAAATATTTTTGTGTCCAGAGGCCAAACTGGTAGGAAATTGCTTTTGTGGCAATACTGGCTAGAACACTACATTTCCATACTTAAATTGTGCAAATTAAGGCAGAAGTGCTTCTTGAATACCTAAGAAAACTCAGAAACAGTATTTTTGCTCCTTAAAAGAAAAGTTTAATGCAAATAAAAACCATTTAAACACTTGAAAAAAACAAAACACTTAATTTAAATTATACACATTAACTTGAATATTGCCGGATCAAATTTAAGGTCTATCTAGTAGGAAACTACTGTAGTTATATTTTTTTAAGCCCTTACTTGTCTAATATACACTGGGGCAGTTCTTTATTGCTTTACCAACATCTTTTTCTAAGTCTGTTGGTGGCAACTCAGAACTCAAAATTGTTTTAAAGAAGTAGGTCTCTTTGGCTCAGTTATAAAAGCCTGCAGAACTACATTTGTCATTTTATTGCCTATTTATTAGGTAAAAATAATGATGGAACTCTTCACAAACCTTTTTTTTAAACCACAATTTTCCTTATAAGCTTGTTTTGAAGTGGCACATGGAAATTCCTGTCTATGTATATGCTCACTGTGTGCTTATGTGCCTGGAAAGGTCCATAATACATGCATTCCCCTCTGACACAATGTTGAAGAACTCAGAAAAATTATATTCACATAATCCAGAAAATAGGTGAAGTATTAGCATGTCAATCTAGTTTGAAAACATCTCCAGAAATGTTGTGGCTGGTCTTAATCTGCCAAAAATGTTCTGGCATTCTAAAATGTGGCATGCCCCTTTCCAGACAGTGACCTGTTTCCATCTGTTGGTGAAATTGGTTGTTGCACATGAAATTGGATAATTTAGACCAATTTAGTATTTGTGATTAAATACCACACCATAAGAAGGTTGAGTAAAGGACAATGTTTCTGCATAAATATCATGTGGGCAGGTCTCCTATATGAAAGGTGGTAAAGGAAGATGGTAAAAAAAAGTCTTTGATTTAATTTTATACATGGAAGAAGAAAATGAAAAATGGAGTACTTGATATGAAATACATAAAATAGCTGGGGAAGATTTTTTCAGGTAAATGTACATACATACCTGTTCATGGAGAGTAGTTTTGGGTTATATAATAAACAAGGTATGTTTGGCAATTTAGTTTGAAAGAAACAAAAGATTCAGAAGTTGTAGATTTTTTTACTTCTAACCAAATTAGTAGAAAATATTTTTCCTTCAGGATTTAATATCAATTTATGTTATGTGTCATAAAATTTATAGATATGTGTTATGTATATACATTCCTTGTAGTTAAGTAAAATACACTTTGAAACTAGTTTAACTTTTTGTGATAATTTGTATAATTTGTTTGAATTCTTATCATTAAAAATTAACATGCATCCTGTAACATAATTTTTGTAAATGGAGCATTTGTCACTGGTTATCTTCACTATTCATCTCCAAATGTGCTGGAAACTACAGCACCAGGAACCTAATGTTGTACAGTATATGCAGATTTCTGAGATTCTCCTTTCTTTATGTCGCCAGAGGATTTCCCAATATTTGTTACAGATTTGCATATATTGCTATAACAACATTTAATTTCTAGATCAGAAAACGTTTCCTAGGCTAAGGGCAATAGTTGACCTTTGTTATCCAGGGCCACATTTCAAAAGATAGTGGACGGCAAAGACATAGATATATATTCTCTGGTCATGTATTCTAGTATTTTTCCCTTCTGTCAGAACGGAAGGGTTTGGGGCTTTGCACATACTTAAGGAGCTAATGCATTTCTAGACTAGATAATCAGAGAAGGTTTGATTATAACTTTTAAAATAAATAGTTGTCCTCAAAGTCAGATAAGAGTGCAGCTTTATCTCAATGTAAATTTGACCATTTTTAATCAAATTGCTTACTATGAAATTCAAAATAGTTTGTCAAGAATTTCAATTTTGTCTTTTAGAAATCTTCAAAAATGGGCAAAGGTGATCCTAAAAAGCCAAGAGGTAAAATGTCCTCGTATGCATATTTTGTTCAAACCTGCCGGGAAGAGCACAAGAAGAAACACCCAGATGCTTCAGTGAATTTCTCAGAGTTCTCAAAGAAATGTTCAGAAAGGTGGAAGGTACTGTTTCCTAAAATAATAATACAAAGCATGCTTATATTATAATTTTAAAATTATAATTTTTGATTATTTAAATGTCATTTAAAAATACTTTTATTCATAAGAGGTTCCATTCCAAACTAGAAGGGAAGGGAGGATAAGGATGCTTCCATTAAGGATGCTTTCTGGTCATGTTTTATATGTGTAGACTATGTCCGCTAAGGAAAAGGGGAAATTTGAAGATATGGCACGAGCTGACAAGGTTCGTTATGAAAGAGAAATGAAAACCTATGTACCCCCAAAAGGAGAGTCAAAGAAGAAATTTAAGGATCCAAATGCACCAAAGAGGCCTCCGTAAGTAGATTTTTATAGTTTGTATATATGTAGTAGTATTACACTGATACACAGAAGATTTAACAGTTGGAAAATAGTGCTACACTTATTTTGTGTCCTGTTATAATGTACTATTTGTGAATAATACTAATTGTTTTGAAGCTGCTATGCAAAATTCATTTGTTAAACCTTAATTGTTCTGTAAATTTATTTTCAGTTCGGCATTTTTCTTATTTTGTTCTGAGTATCGTCCAAAAATCAAAGGAGAACATCCTGGTCTTTCCATTGGGGATGTTGCAAAGAAACTTGGAGAGATGTGGAATAATACATCTGGAGAGGATAAACAGCCCTTTGAAAAGAAGGCCGCTAAACTGAAGGAGAAATATGAAAAGGTAAATTACAAATCCATTTTAACATAATAAGATTGGAATAATAAATTCCAGGCATTTATTATCAGGAGTATAGCTATATGTTTGTGCATTTTTTTCTAGAGTATTGAATACTTGCTCTTTTCATATTAGAATTCCAATTTGGTTGGAAAAAAACAAATCCGTGCTTTTAGTCTTGTTTGCTTTTTAGTGGAATGGGAATTCAAATCCCACCTTAGTCATGGTGACTTTGGGTCAGTTCTTCTCTCTCAACCTAACTCACCTCACAGGGTTGTTGTGGAGAAAATAGGAGGAAGGGATATTAGGTATGTTTGCCACCTTGAGTTATTTGTAAAAATAATGAAGGCAGAATTTAAATAAACCAGATTTTTAAATGAAGCTGGAGTATTAGGAAGAGACTAGTGGTAATTTTTAAAAGTAATTTGGACTAATTGCATCTTGTAAGCAACTTTAATAGATTCATAATATTATGGCTTTACTGCATGTTGATTAATGTAAAATATTAGGATCCTATCTTAGAACATGTAAAAAGTATTTATTGAATTGTCACAACCATAGTAGGAGTTTTATGAATTTGGAACATAAATTTATGGTACTGCCAAAATATATAAGACCACTTTTAGTTGTGGGATTATAACACATTATGGTTTATCCCCGTGTTTCAACTGGGGATAGGGACTAGGGAGGGACTGAATAACATAAATGATGGCTTGGTATTAGCATGATGATTTATGAGTTGAGCATCAATACTTTAGAGCACTCAGAATATTTCTCAATGTAAAATACAATTTAGAATATGAAAACACAGATTTGAGGCAATGGGAAAAAAGTTTTTAAAAACAGGTGAAGTAAAAATGAATTACTTGAGGATTGGCTTATTGGGTTTTACTATGCAGTTCAAAGGAATATAGTTTATACATGCTGAAGGTGGCACCATCTACTCTTTAAGTGAAGTGTGTGAAAAGTTGAATTATTTCATTTAAACTTCATTAAGTGTCACCGCAACCAGTCTTCTGTGACATCCAAACATGTTTTTCATTCAAAATTACAATTTTGACTGATTTGCATTTAAACTGAATAACTATTGATCCCATTGTAAACAAGAGTTTATGTTGTGTAAACAAAATTCTTTTTGCTTTTCAAACCAAGGATATTGCTGCCTACCGAGCTAAGGGAAAGCCCGATGCAGCCAAAAAGGTAGCTCCTAAGCCTGAGAAAAGCAAGAAAAAGAAAGAAGAGGAAGATGACGATGACGATGATGAAGAGGACGACGACGAAGAAGAGGAAGAAGAAGAGGAGGATGAGGAAGAAGAAGATGATGAATAAGTCTTTTAGATCAGATTTTCTTGTCTATAAAAGCATTTAACCCCCCTGTACACAACTCACTCCTTTTAAAGAAAGGAAAAAAAATTAAGCATAAGGCTGTGTAAGATTTGTTTTTAAACTGTACAGTGTCTTTTTTCCTTTTTCTTTTTTTGTATAGTTCAAAACTACCAAATATGTCTTGGTAGACTTGTCCTTTAGTGGTATCTCAGTGGCCACTAATGTTGCCTAGTACAGAATGGGGGTTGTAAATTGGCATGGAAGTTTAAAGCAGGTTCTTGTTGGTGCACAGCACAAATTAGTTACACATGCAGATGTAGTTTATTATTCATCTTGAGTTGTCTGCCTCATAAAATAATAGTTGTTCTGTTAACTAAATACCACTCTGTAATTGCAAAAGAAAAAAGAAAAAAAAAGTTGTAGCTGTTGACATTCTGATTGCTTCTAAGTAAATACATTTTTTAAAAATTTAGTATTGTTGTCCTTTTAATAGGTGCCCTTGTAAAGTCAAAATTTCCCTTTTTTTTCCTCTGGAAACTTTAATTTTTTAGTTTTTGCCAGTTTGGGATCACATCAGAATTTTGTCTCTTCATGTAATAAGTTGATAGAATGATAACAAGAGCTTTGAGCAACATGCCCTATATAATCATGATAGGGTAGGAAATAAATATATACCGGAATATGCAAAACATGTTTTCCCCCATGTAACTGGTCACAATAAAAAAAATGTTCTTAACCAATTTGTATTTGCTCAGCTTTTGCTATGTACAATATTCTACTGAGTTGTATAAATTTGCCAGTTTTGGAAGGATGAGAATTAAAATACCATTTCTGTGGCATGAAGTACTTCCAGGAGAAAAATAATTTAGGATGCTTCTGCAACTACTAAGTATATTCTCACTTTGATCTGCAAGGAATTTACATGTATGACTTCATTGGCTAGTAGTAAGTTGAATTTGCAAATACTTTAATACAGAGGAAAGTACTCTAAGCAGGTAAAGTTAAATACTAAATTACTGTAATCCTTTTAGGATACCATGTCAAGTGATGATTGTGGACTTTATGCCATGGATACTCCTGGTAGTAAACCTCCCACAATAAAATACTTTACTTTGCTAATGTTTTTTTTATAAGTGATACCATTGATTGATTTGTATAAATTCATGTTTTCAATCCACTACTAGTTTTAGCCCATTTTCAAAATTTTGTATTGTCTCAAATTAAAATGAGATGTATCTTTTTCTGTTATCTTTTATAACATTTTTGATGTCTGCCCATTTTGTAAGTTAAAAGAGCAGTAGGGGGGGGAGTACATTTTTTCCATTTAGCTGTGAAATATAACATGGTATTCCAACAACCTCTGATTTGATAAAATATAGATTGCTTTGAAAACCAAAGTTAAATTTTTTGCATTTTCAATAAAAATGCTGGCAGTTATGAACTCTGCGGAATAATCTGGGGATTGATTGAGAATTCTGTAGTTATGAAATAATGGTGCCAGTGTTTAAAAAATAGCATTCTTGTAATTTTACACACTTTTTGATGGAGTATTGTTTTGTTATACAATTTTGACTTTTAAGATTCTTACTTCAATTTTGCATTTGTTTATGTATAACCTCAGGAGAATATTGAACATCTGATTTCCTGGTTGATACTAATAAAATAATAATTACAGAGGTTTTATATATTTAGTTAAGTTATTTTACTTAAAATAATTTTCATTGATTTAAAACACTCCAATATATACCTACACTATTGAAATTCCATAAACAGCAATATTTATCATTAACGTGCAATAGCATTATTACAAATTACCTTCAAAATACAAAAAAACTTTCAAGGAAGGTGCTTTAGTGGGTCTGCAGTTTATACTAAGCAGGTGTCTCTTGTGGAAGGACAAAAAATATTTTATGTAATTTTTAGACAATGTAAGCCTATGAATATCGGGTAAGAAATAAGACTCAAGTCAACATTTCTCCAGATAGCTAAAAATGTCATTCCGTGTTAAGTTTTAAAACAAGTTTGATTCTACGTAATTTCCCTTTGCCCTAGCAGCTTTTTTATTGCACATTTAGGAGAGCCACCAGCTTTTATAAATACTGACATAAGTAATAAGTGGTACTTGGTAATCAAGTAATGCAAATAAGTAACCCACTTAAGAATATTGAGAAATCAAGCAACATTTTGATTTCCAAGGTTTTGTAATGTAATTATCCCAATTATGCAGACAGTAAAGTATAGAAAATTATTTAATACTGAAGTGAAAGGATAAATTGTGAAAAGGATTAAGAGGCCTATAACAAGTTTTTGTTATAAAATGTTAGAGGTAAGGCACCTTTGTAAGGCCAGATGTAGTTGCATAATAACTAAAGTGAGAGTCCAATCTGGATTTTAGTGTTTCTCAAAATGGTGTTGAATTAAACCATGATTAAGCTAAGCATATCTTGCAAATACCTCTAGGATGAGAATCCAGTCTTTTTAAAGTGCTATTTTCTGACAGAATATAGCCCCAGGCATTTTTAAAACACCTTTGGTCAGATTAGGTTTTTGGAAATGTATCCTCTTAGTGTCTTGAACAAATTTCAGGTCTTAAATATGTAGTTGGGCAATTTCAAAATCAAACTCATTTTCAAATTAAAAGTTCCAAAAGATTTTTGTAAAGATTTCAAATTTACAGTAATATTTTTGCCATTAAAAATCATGTAAGGTAAAAACTATAAGGGCCTTAATCACTTGTGAGGCCATAATTCAGACTTACAGTAAGTACACAATTATTTTTCTGTCCCGAATCTGAATTCATTATATGATCATAAATTGTAGCATTCATTGGGAAACGTTTTCTCTTGTTTTGTCTGAAGTTCCTTTTCTGTCTGAATAGTTCCAAATATTAATTGTCCACATAGGGGAGTTTTAGTGTCTTCATCTCTTGGGTTGCCATTTTCTGCCATTTTTCTGAGTTCTGCAAAGTGACCTGATAACTTAAAAATTTCCATGTCTTGAAATGCACACATACATAGACATGCACACACAAAATAGCCGGGTGGAGCTTTAATCACCATCTTATTTTTTTAACCATATACTGGACACCGGCTGGGCTTAGTTTGTATTCCAGGGTCTCCCTTGCTCCATTTTCACTGGCAGAGGGTTGCAGGAGGCCGTCCCAGCCAAAAACAGCTCGGGAGCCCTTTTTCGCTGGCATACTGCTTGTGCCACCACAGGCGCCGACACTAGTCACATTGAGCTGGCCATGCCCACCCCAGCCCCCGAGGTCAAACACAACCCTGAATGGCCCCATAGAGTTTGACACTCCTGACCTATAGGAACTAGTTGATTTACAAAAGTTGAAAAGTTTAATAGATTTAAACATTTGGTTGCATATACAGAAGAATGGCTGAAAAATAGCATGCTAAGAGAGTAAGATTGCTGCATAATATATAAGTGATAGACGCCAGTTTTCTGTAGAAACACCATACTTACAGAATACAACAAAATCTCAGTAAAAATTCTATCCGCTTTTGTGTTGGCTGCGCTGGTTGTTCACGTGCCGCATTCAAAAATGAAACCCCATATCTATATCTGAATTTACACTGCCAATTTGTACCACCTCATCTTGCTCACATATACTCGGGGTCACTTTCTGTTGATCAGAAGTATTTATTTATTTTTTATTTTATTTACTTAATTATTTTCGTCAAGTACGTGTTGGTAATATACATAGATATAACATTGTTTATATACATAAGATGGGTACTGATAAGAGGGAACATTAGGACAGGGACAGTAGGCACGCTGGTGCACTTATGCACGCCCCTTACTGACCTCTTAGGAATTGGGTGAGGTCAACAGTGGATTTATGTCTAGGCATTGAGAGAAACCTGAAGTAGCTATTTCCCCACAAACATTGGGAAGCAAAGAGAAAGCTTCTAAGCTTGGCTGTTTTCTATTTGTATAAAGTTTTTCATGTATGAAAGAATTTAGAAATGGCTGTCTGAAATGGCCTGGTCTTGTCTAGCTCACCTCAAACCATTTCTTTCTGCTTTGTGTATAAAGCAGGCGAAATGCCAAGCAATTTGCAGAAAGGTAGCTGTTTAATCTTTCTGAATAAAAACTTTGGGAGGGGCGAAATACAGCACCCTAAAGAAACTTCTCTGTAGACTTCAGTCATCAAAAGCTTACAAATCCATTTATGATTGTAGTGACAAATTAGCCTGAGTAATACACCCTGTATAAAAAGTAAGAGCTTATGCCATAAGGAATCAGTAGTATATATTGCAACCCATAGTATGATAATTAGAACCAGAGTCACTGGCATATAACAATAATCTGTGTTTTTTCTAGGTGTCAAAGTCTTCTCTTGCTGTATTTACTGCTCTGATAAACATTAAACACTTTCAGAACAAAAGCCAATAAGTCAATTTTCAAATTATATTATTTCAGATTTAATATCCAAATTTATGACAGGGTCAGCAGTCTTTTTATGTGGGAAGCATCATATGCCATTTCATGCATTGCTGCAGGCAACCATATACTATATAAATTACATTTTACAATTAAATGTATTTAATAAACAAACAAATAAATAAAATACATTTGTTTTAATTGAAAGGACCTTCATTGTATAACATTTCATGGGTGGTTTCAAGATTTAGCTCTCTTGGATTATTTTGAAGGTAAGTGAGCTAAATGACTTTAGAGAAGGTTGCTAATCCTTAATATATGAAAATATTGCATTAAATCTCTTGAAACATTTTTTCTGACTATTAGAAGCTGCCTATTAAATGGATTGACTCATAGAAGATAGAATAGCTTGGTCCAACTTGGAGCAAATAAAACATTTGTACTGAATTTGCTTACATAAAGTGCTGAATTTGGAGTTCTATAGCAAGTTTTTATGAAAGACTATCGGGGAAAAACAGGATGGATTTTCCAAGGTATTGCAATATATTTTATCTACAGTATAGTTTGTTATTTTTCTATATCTATTTCTTTCTATTCACTTGCATACTTACCAGCCTCCTGGCTACAGGGCATGTTTTTGCATTTAAAATGTGACCAGTATATTATAATAAACAATTCTTTAATAGTGAGTTCCAGAACTTTTAACAGCTGGAAATCCATAGTCAATGTATAAAACACATTTATTTTATGGAGATTATAGAAGGAAGGTCACTGTTTGTTGTATAGTTTACTGTATCCACATATGAAAATGAAGTTTTCAAATACATAGAAGAACTGCAGGAAGCTTGCAGGAAATGCAGAAGGAAATAGCAAGAGAGCAGAATGACCTTGCACTGTTTTAATGCAACTAAAGTACTTTAAAAAAAATCTCTTAGTCACGATTGCATTTCCTGCCACATCTTTTACAAAAAAGGAAAGCTGCTAATTGAGCAGAGAAAATTCACAATGAAAAAAAGAACAGAAAATGAAATATACAATATTTGTTTCTAGATTTCTCATACTGCCTAATCTTTAAGAAGTCATAATTATAGTTTTGGTCAATTTATTCCTAAACATCTATACAAAACTGTATTTAAATAAGTTAAAACCATTTGTAAAACTTTTGTATAATTAAAAGCTGGATTTAACTTACTCAAAGTGCTTCTTTCCAGCATAGGTTTGAGTAAAGGGCCAAATTCAACAGAATGAATGGGTGACAAATATAATAATCACCAGGCTTTCATCGGAAAGGAAAATCAAATGCATAAATAAATATTGATCTGGCTTACAAAAGTGCATGTGAGATGGAAGTGGACATTCTAGGGGACTATAGAGTGTAGTTTCATAAAAGTGCAATGCAAATTTGGACTAAATTAACAGAAGAACTGTGCCCAGATTGCAGGAAAGAACAGTCATATACTCAGAGGTGGGTTCCTCCCGGTTCAGACCGGTTCACCTGAACCAGTAGCAACCAGCTGATGATGTCATGGAACTGGTTCGGTCAATGCTGGTCTGTGGGCGCCACCATCTTTTTTGAAAAAAATTTGAATGTTTTTTATTTTTTATTTTCTTCTGAGCATGCGCAGAAGCCGAGTTTCTGGCATTGTGCATGGGGTTGCCATCTTGTTTTCGGCTTTATTTTTTTGTTTGTTTTTCGGATTTTTCAGCACTGTGCATGCGCGCCCATAAGGCACGGCCACGTGGTGTGGGAGGAAGCGAACCGGCAGTGAGGTAAGTTAGAACCCACCCCTAAATACAGGGGTGAAATCCTCCCAGTTCGCTCTTACCTGTTGGTCGCCGCACAGCCCAACAACCTGGTGGCGTTCGCGGCGCGGGGCTTCCCCCACCCGCTTCCCCCGCCCACCTGGACGCCGACATTTGCGTTCTTTTGCCCTCTGCGCATGCGCAAAGCGTTCTGCTTGCGCAGAGGGCAAAAGAACGCAAATGCCGGCGTCCAGGCGGGCGGGGGAAGCGGGTGGGGGAAGCCCCGCGCCGCGAACGCCACCAGGTTGTTGGGCGGGCGGGGGAAAGTGGTTTTCAATATCTAAAGCAGGGGTGTCAAACACAAGGCCTACAGGCCGTATTCAGCCTATGATGTGGTTGGATCCGGCCCACGGGGCCATCCTGGTCTACCCAATGCAAAGCTAATGCAACGCACCCAAATTTTCAGCCACTTTTAGGGGGGGGAAAGGTGCATCTTATACTCCGAAAAATATGGTAATCAATTGTTGTGATAAACAGAAGGTTGGATGAGATGACCTATATTGGTCCTTTTGTTATTTGGAGCAACATATTTGGAGTTCCATAGTTTCCCTACTAAATAGCAACAAATAAACATACAATAATTTGTATAACTGTAACAATGTAACAATTATATACCGTATTTTTCGGAGTATAAGACGCACCTTAGTTTTGGGGGAGGAAAACAAGGAAAAAAGGCCTCTGCCTCCAAGCAATTTGCCAAACAGCAAACAGCACACATGATATACACTGTTTGCTGTGTATTTCTGTGCATGTGTGCCTGACCTATAGAAATAGCAAAGAATTGGAGAAATGTACATTATGCCAGAAAGTTTTCTTAAATGTAGTCACACTAACTCCTCCCAATTATTTAAATAGATCTACTCCAAGGTAAGTCAGGATTTAACTCTAATACTAAACAGGACACTGTTACATTTCAGACTATACTTGTACAGAGCTGTTAAAATTAATTAAAATTTCTGGAAGTATACATTATTCTCTATTATTTAAAAGAAGATACAATACCACTGGACCTCTTCAGAGCAAGCATTTATTTTAAAAAACTTCTTTATTTTGTTAAGTTGTCTAGAGGTCTCCAACCTTGGCAACTTTAAGACTTGTGGACTTCAACTCCCAGAATTCCACAGCCAGCAAAGCTAACAAAACCCTGGCTAGAACAATAATAAAGCAGTCTTTAAAAAATAAGTCTAATAATTTGAACATTCTACAGACATTTATAGTTATTCACTTACCCCCTTGCATCCAGCAGAAAATAAAAATCTGCGTGTCTCTCCCAGCTATTTGCTTCTTTGCAGATAGTTTCACTTTCATTTTCCCACGTGGCAAACCTAATCAGCTGTAGGTCGGGAAACTGTTACTGACTTGCTTGGCTTTACAGGCTCTCTCCTCTTTGCTGCAAGCAGGTAAATTGCTGGAAGACAGAGGCCAAAGGGTGGGGGTGGGTGGGTGGGTGGGTGGGAGGGAAGTTTCAGTGAGAAGAGCTGTGAAGAAAGCTCTCGGTTTTGTGTGAACTTTCATGAGGGAAGAGTTTAGTGTGAAGTGCTTTGAAGAGCTGAGGGAAGCTCTGTTATGTGGTAAATCCCAGGAGGGAAGGCTTAGTGTGGAGAGCTGAGGAGCTCTGTGTGTGACTTCCAAAGAGGGAAGATTTATAGAGAATCTCTGCCTGAATTTGACTGTCCAAGAGGGAAGTTGACAGGAGAGAAAGACAGGCCTTAGGCAGTTCTGTGGGAAGCAGGAGCCAGCATGAGACGTCCCCCACCCGCTTCCCCCACCCGCCTGGACGCCACCATTTGGGTTCTTTTACCCTCTGCGCATGCGCAAAGTATTCTGCGCATGCACAGAGGGTAAAAAAACCCAAATGGCGGCGTCCAGGTGGGTGGGGGAAGCGGGTGGGGGACGCCTCGCTCTGCGATCTCTATCGGCTCTATGACGACCGACTGGCCTACCCGAACCTGGAGCATTTCACCCCTGACCCAAAATGTAAGATTCACACAGTAGAAGGTGAAGAGAAACAGTATATGGGAGACAGGGGAATATAAACAAAGAACAAAAGGTGATGGGCTGATGAAGGTCAAAAGGCACAAGTCAAAAAAATTCATGATGAGATTAATGATGTGTCAGATTTGTGTTTAAAAAGTCCCCCCCCCCAAAGCAATGTACATTACAGCATCAACCTCCTTATATATAGATTGCTTCAAACGTAAAATGTATGCATGGTGTAAAATGTATGCCTAACACTCTAAAGTGTGAGTCCTAGCAAATATTTGACAACATGTGTCCTGCAAATATACTACTGTAATCAGGGAATTGGTTTTGGCTCAGTTCTCCTTACTGAGGAAACATCAGTAACAAATCAGTTACTGGTTGCTATCTAGTTTGTAAAATGATGCACAGTGTGGGAACTTTCTGAAAGAAAAGCAAGCATGTTTCCTGCTTATATGTACATTAGCTGACATTGGCTGCTGCAAATGATTTGAAATTAGCAAACATTGTATTTAAGAACATCTCAGTAAAGAATTCCGTACATCAAAGAAACACGTAAATGTTTGTGGGCTATATGAGGAATGAATTTTTAATTATTTGAAAGAATAAAAATAATCATACAACATTGCAAAGTCAGAACTATTCCAAACTTTAAAATCTTGGATTATAGATACATGTTCACTTTCTTTCCAGTTACGAATTGACACCCCATCATTGCAAACATTGATGAAAATTACTTCACTTATTATATGTAAAAATAATTAAATAGAGATTGCTATATCTGTGCTATTTATCACTCTATCTGAACATGAATTTTGATGTGTCATTTTTTCTTTTGCTTCTTTTGTATAATAATGGAAAATAGAAGACATGCATAGTATTTTATAAATGTACTTTTTAATTTTTTGGATTGAATGTTTTAATCATTAAAAAAGATTGTTTTTACCTTCCAGTGAATAGGCTTAAAGTCAATGTGAGAGAGGGATATTATTAAACTGGCTTTCCTGCATGCTCTGTAAAAGGAAATTGTTAATACTTTTAGCATATGCTTCAATTGTTTACTTTAATTACTTGTGAAAAAAACAGCTGCAATCTTAACCAGGCTGTTAGGAAGGTTGAAAATCAGATTGTATTTATTTTTACCACATTATTCTTGTAATGTAAAAGTAAGGTGGCATGTTTATTACTCATGTTGCTCTGAATTAGAAATTGGGAATAGAAATAGAAATATTAATACTTATATCAGTTCATTTCTAACTACAATAATAGATTTAATTAATAATGAAGCAATTGCAACCAAATGTTGCTTTGTAGTTTTACATTTTATTTTATTTTTTTTAATAGGAGAACTTCTGTTCAGTGTTATGGTCCAGTCAAGCCAGGGGTGGGTTCCACTTACCTTCGCCACTGGTTCGCAGTGCGCGCACTCACTCCGCCATGAGGTGCCTTTGTTCTGTTGTCCTTCTTCAACCACCCTTGTCGCCAGTGTTAGATTTGCGTGAGAACGAAGAGGAACAGTTCAGCACCTTTATTGTCTATTAGCTAGAACTAATACGGACTGCTGGCAGGCTGCAGGGAAGCCGTTTTTAAGGGCTTCCCTGAAGCCTGCTAGCCATTGACAGCAGTTTATTTCTCCCACCGCTAGATTAGCCAATCAGCAGCGGCTATGCAAATTCGTACTCCGTACGTCAGTCCATAACAGTGCTGTTATATGGTGCATATTTGGTGCAGCGGAAAATGTGCAGTTTTTATTAAAAATTACATTATACAGGTAAAACAAATACAAACTACAAGAGAGAGAAAAGTAAAAGGAAAAAAAGGAAAAAAAACCCACAAGTATTTGCCCCTACTTCCCACCAAGCATACAAATTTATGCTTCCCAGCAAGCATAAACATTTAACAACTTATTGTTTAATTACTGTTTGAAGTTACGACACTGACCTAAGACCATTTTTCACACTTATGACCGTTGCAGCATCCCCATGCTCACGTCAGGGGTGAAATCCAACAGGTTCTGACAGGTTCTGGAGAACCGGTACCGGAAATTTTGAGTAGTTTGGAGAACTGGCAAATACCACTTCTGGCTGGTCCTAGAGTGGGGAGGGAATGGGGATTTTGTAGTATCCTTCCTCTACCACGCCCACCAAGCCACATCCACAGAACCGGTAGTAAAAAAATGTGGATTTCACCACTGGGTCACGTGATCAAAATTTGAATGCTTGGCAAGCGACATGCATTTATGATGGTTGCATTGTCCCAGGGTAATGCGATCATCTGTTGTGACTTTCTGACAAGCAAAGTCAATGGGGAAGCCAGCTTCACTTAACAGCCATCTTACTAACTTAACAATTTCAGTGTCTGGCTTAGAAGCAGAAATTTTGGGCTCAGTTGTGGATTTAAGTGAAGGACTACCTGCAGTTCAATGGTCTAAAGCAGTGTTTCCTGACCTCAGCTCATCCTCACGTTAGCTACTGTATATTATTTTGGACATTTTCATTGAAAACCAGGATGCTATGCCCTTAAGGAGCAGGATTTAGTCTAGTGCAGTGTTTCTCAGCCTTGACAACTTTAAGAAGGGAAGACTTCAACTCCCAGAATTTGGGGAGTTGAAGTCCACCCATGTTAAAGTTGCCATGGCTGACAAACACTGAAATAGATTCAGTATTTACCGGTAATATTTCTGGTTATCTGCAGAGGGTCATATTTTGCCAAGAGTTTTCTCCTAACTCAGAAGTCATTTCATACTGCTGCTTCTTTTTTAAGTGGACTTATTCATTTGTTTGCCTCATCCAAAGAAAAAGATTATGCAAATATTCCCAAACCAATCTCCTGCTGACCATGCAAAAGTATGCAAAAGTATGAGCCTGACTAGGTGGCTCAGTGGCTAAGACACTGAGCTTGTCGATCAGAAAGGTCGGGAGTTCGGCGGTTCAAATCCCTAGTATAGGTCTCCTGTGTGAGCAGGGAGTTGGACTAGATGACCTCCAAGGTCCCTTCCAACTCTGTTATTATTATGTTATATTTCTGTGATTTTCTTGGGAATCACTCAGATATATCTTGCCATTGTCTTGTGCTTCTCAACTTTGGCAACCATAAAATGTGTGAACTTGAATCAACTCCTTGAATGTGCTGGCTGGGAAATTCTGGGAGCTGAAGTCCACATATCTTAAAGCTGCTGAAGTTGAGAAACACTGATCTAGAGGGAGCAGGAAGAGAGACTGGTTGGAAGATTCATACTATCTTGCCACCAAAGCCACAGTGGCCTCAAGCACATTATCCAATGACCAGAAGGAGCCCATAGAAGCTGGGCTAATCTCAACCGAAGGGGCCACTGTATTATGTCCCAGAGGTGACATGAGGTGGAGCATGTTTGATTATATTCACAGCAGTAAGTAGAATAAGAACAGTTCTTCCACAAAAGAACAACTTTGGCTGACTTAAGGATGTCACAGAAATGGGCTGGAGAACACATGGAAGCAGTTTTTTTTAATCAGGGCAACCTGGTCTACTCAAATATGGGACGGAGCCAGGGGTGGGTTCCTACCAGTGCGGTCCGGTGCTGGCGCTCCGGTAGCAGCCCACTGATGACACAATTTAGGCATGACGGCTCCGGTGCCGTCTTTCCAGGTCCGTGCACGCCGCCATCTTTTTTCGGCTTGAAATGTCCTCCTGCGCATGCGCAGAAGTAGAATCAGTGCTTTTTTCCTGGTTTGGATGGCTTCTCAGCTGTGTTTCGGCTTCAAATTTCCTTCTGCGCATGTGCGGAAGTAGAATCGTGCAGCGGTATGCGATGCGCACTGGTAGCAAAAGGTAAGTGGAACGTGCCCCTGGACGGAGCGTACATACTGCTTCCGCTTTAGCCTTTCAGCCCCAATCCAGGAGCCTTCACAGGCAGTCCAGTGATGGGTTGTGACCTGTTTGCTCCAGTTCAGGTGAACCGTTAGCAGCAGCAGCAGGAGGGTCCGCCCACCCACCAGAGGTCATCACAGATGATCTGCGCATGCGCAGAAGTGCTGCGCACGAGCAAAGCGCGTGCGTGCGTGTTCACAGTTCTGAACCGGTAGCGAAGGTAAGTGAAACCCACTACTGAGTCAGTCGCTTTTGCAACAAATTATATTTTTTTGTGTTACATTTATATTTACTGACAAAGAAATAAAGGGATACTAGTATAGATCCATTTCAAGCTATTTAGCTCTCGTCAGCTAGCCATACCCTTCTGGGCTTAGCGTTAATACATCTACCTAATATGTAAGTAGCCCGGGTTTCAATCCCAGAGGGGTATGGCTAGCTGACGAGAGCTAAATAGCTTGAAATAGATCCATACTAGACTCCTGTTATTTCTTTGTTGGTAAATATAAATTTAACACACATGAAGGCAATGTCATGAGGCCACGGGAGGACAGGAAAAAATAGGTTGGTGGGTCATATTTGTGTCACAGTTAAATGCAAGTTTGGAAAGGCTCATGTTCACTTGAGAGGCTTGATTTTTCCCTGTAAAGCTGGAGCCCCAGCCAAAGAGCAAAACAAAAGCAGTGCTGGAAAAACAAGAGTACTGGTAACACCCACTTGTATGCCAATAAGGATATTGCAAAATATGTCATTAGAGGGGATGTTTCTTCCGCAGCAAGCATACAATGAAGCTGTCTCAAAGAAAAAAAAATGTTTATCCTCAGGGCAGGCCTGAACCAAGTTTTTCTGATGTTTCACAGATTCAAAATTGATCTGCCAATGTCAGGTAGGGCAAGTTTGTGCCATCCTGATTCAACAGCTTGAATAAGGAAGGTAACAGTTTAATAACAAGCATTGCAGGTGGGGGGAATTGGGGAGGAAAATATATTAAAAATCATGCTCCTGTGTCAATGACTGTGTTGGGTTTTTTGCTTTTATTTTGTTGTAAAAGTTATCCAGCTGTAAGCAGGGCATGGACAAGCAGTATATACACAAGATGCTGTTGCTTTGAGTTACTAAGTTTTGTTTTACTTTTGTGGCTTTAAAAAGACATTTCCAAGTAATTTAATTTGTTTTGAATGCAGGGAGTTCATTTTGCCTTACGTCAGGCTGTGGAGAAACAAGAATGACTCTTCGAGTTAACAAGTTATAAGTTTTTAAAAGTCAGAAATTTTCTTCACACTTTTGGAAATGGTTTAAGAAACAGAATTTCTTGCAACTTTTGTCTCTCTCCTTCACCCCAAATAAATATCTTTTATTAGTGCCTTTCTTCCTTCTTTTGACTTTTGCATGATGTTTGATTACCTTAAGCTTCTCAAATAATATGAACATCTTGTTTTCAAGCAAGTACTTTTTCAAGTCTCCTGTTAAATTATAACATTTTTGCTTAATTATACCTATAAAGACAATAACATAATAACAATGTAAAATGTTTTGTAAAATGTGCTTTTAAAAGGCTATACAATATTAATTTGCATTTTGTTTGGAATTTTACTGTACCCTTTATAACCCATCTTTGACTCAAAATGCCATAAAGGTGGGATCCAAATTATATAATTAGATTAATGTCAGTTCAAAAATAATATGTATTAATCCATGAACACTAACATCGATTGAAAAAAGCATAACATATATTACATTCTCAAATAATGACCTTAAAAGTATTGTCTATGAGCATTTATCTTTGAGCATAATTCAACCAGGAGAAGTCTTGTTCATGTCAATGGGTGAAATCTAAGCATATGTTCACTTAGTACTGGTCCTTATTCTAACACTGTATCATTGTTATTTAACTTGAATTACTATAGTCTCATCTTCAAGACCCAGTTTAATGTAGTGGTTAAGGCACAAGCTTGAATCAAAGAGACTGTTCAAGTCCTACCTTTGGCGCAAATCCAGCTCAGCGACCGTGACCCGCTCAGTCCTAGGAAGGAGGCAATGGCAAACCACTTCTGAAAAACCTTGCCAAGAAAACTGCAGGGACTTATCCAGGCAACCTCTGAGAGTCAGACACAATTGAATGGAAGAAAAAAAGAATCTCATTTGTTACTTAAGCTAATGGAATTTTAATGACTCCAGTGAAACAATGCATAAGAATTATCCTATAATATTTTCTGTGACCACTTTCTCCAACTTTCAGAGCTCAAGGTTACAACTCCTAGAATTTCTAGCAGGCATTGTGTGATGACTGGGTACTTTTAGAGGATTCCAGATTGGGGAAAGGTAGGTGTATGGCATTCCAAGGGAAAGTAAGGGACAACCAGATTGTATGGTGTAGCAGCTCCAGGAATTGGTGAGGTGTTGATAAAAACTAAATATTAGAAGACTCCTGCTAGATCAGCACAAGCAGAGAAGCCAGAAAAATACAAAAAAAATCAGGAAATCCTTAATCTGAAGACCAGCCTTCCTTAGCAGAATAGCTAAGCAAATATTCAAATATACATATATACAATTAATTGTTGCTAATAAAGATGTCTTCCATGAAGTTGAGTTTTTAAATTTTCCTCCAAGCTGGTGTCTATTATATTTTGTGGAAACAACAGTCGTCTATCAAATATTTATTATTTGAATGACTAAATACATCTTTGGTGTATTTAGAAGGAAGGAAACCTTAAGTTTTAACAATGCCAGGAGAACATTTGATGGGAGCAAAGCATATTCCTTTCGACCAATTCTTTTAAGGAGGAGAGAATCTGCAGTGGGGGACCAGACCACACCTGTGTTTATTGGTGAGTCAGATGTTCTTAATATGCTCTTGATATATATAGAAAGATGAATGTAATTTTTAGTTCCTCCTTATAACTGTGCTAGTATGTAGTCTTTGAGTCAACAGATAAAATTACAATAGCATACTTTCTGCTACGGTACTATTAAGGCCAAATTCCAAGCTGTCCCAGTAAGGATGCTTGCGAGAGGCCTTATGCTTACATCTTTATGTAAGAGCCGAGGTGGCGCAGTGGTTAAATGCAGCACTGCAGGCTACTTCAGCTGGCTGCTAGTTCAGCAGTTCAGCTGTTCAAATCTCACCGGCTCAAGGTTGACTCAGCCTTCCATCCTTCTGAGGTCGGTAAAATGAGGACCCAGATTGTTGGGGGCATGGGAGTCCCATGGGATTGGGCGGCCTATAAGAGCGTCTAAATAAAATATGCTGAACTCTGTAAACCGCTTAGAGAGGGCTGTAAAGCACTATGAAGCGGTATATAAGTCTAAGTGCTATTGCTATTTATTATGAGAGAACTTCAGGGCAGTGACTGGCAGATTCCCATTTACAGTAGTGATACCAGCTATTGTCTTAGAATTGGATAAGGCATAGGTATAGGTTGGGAAGACAGCTATGCAGGACAATATTACAAGAAAAAAGCACCATTTAGATGTACTAGTGGATCCTAAGCTATGAGCCATTACTGCAGGTATATCAAATACCTGATGGGCAGCTACGTAGAAATTATTTAAAAAAAAAAATTTCCCACAAGACAAGAAACAATGTAATAATGGAATCCAACATCAGACAGGAGATTGAATTAGTTGATCCACATCTATCCTTTCCCAACTCTTACACTTCACGAGACTATGTCCAGATACTTCTAAATACTTGCTGCATCCATTTCTGATATTTGAATAGACGTAGCAGTTTTTCAGAGTTCGAATTTTAATCACAAGATAATTTGTGGAAAGTATGTCTTGGCCAGAAGCAATATTTGAAAATATTATAATCACACCAATTGTATATTAAATAATGCAATTCTAATTCTAATTAAATGAACTATCCCCATTTGGGGATTAAAAGACAAAGCAAGAAGTCCGCATTCACCTTACAGCTTCTATTAATCATTTAAAAAATAAATCACTTTAAAAATATTTGTGGTCATTTTATTTTAGAAAACAAAATCTATGTGGCCTTCAAAACCATCTGTTTTCACAGTAAGTCCTGGCTTTATTCTTCTCTTATGGATAAGGAGCCAATATTTTAACACGAATGCTGTATTCACATCAGTAGTGGGTTTCACTTACCGTCGCTACCGGTTCGGAACTGTGCATGCTTAGATCGTCCGTGATGACGTCCAGGCGGGTCGGCCCGCCACTGCCGCTACCGGTTCACCCAAACCCACCACTGATTCACATTTAATACTATAGCTTGGTTTCTTTAGCAAAGAATTATGTAATAAGCCACAATTGGCTAAGTTCACCCTACAGGCTAAACCAATGCCTGATTACATTTTGTCTTACTTTGATGTGCAAGCCCAGCCCCAAAATACTAACTGTTAAAAGCCACCTTGGCCAAAATATAGTTTCAGATAGTAATTTCTATGGAAGGATTTTCTTACTACCACCATTATTGCATTGAATTTACAATGGCCACAATTACTTCAAGGTTGGTGAAAAAAAATAATCTCTGCCGTTGGAATGTTTGATTGGGAGGACTAGATGGGCAGATCTGAAGCAGACAGTGGCTGGATTACAATCAAAACTGTGGGGGACACGGTACTTTTTCTGACACCTCCTTTTGATAGTCTCTTCACTCTAATCCAAGCTGTAGACAGGAATAGATCCCTTTTACCAGACATCGTACTGATATCTTGAAATTCCTCATGAAATTAGCTTAAAAGACACATGTGGCTTGCAAGTTTTCCATCACCTAAAAACAAATATGCCACAATACAAATCAGTGCAGGGATCAAAAAAGAAATAGTACTTTTGGGCTACATGTAGTTCACTGGACCTTAGCCAGGTGTACATATTCACTTTTGTTTTGAGGGCTTTAGGGCAGATTTAAGTGGCAAATTATATGCCTCAAGCCTTTCAGAGATTCTAGATATACTTTTTGTTACGTACTGACGTACGGACGAAGATTTGCATGGCCGCCGCTGATTGGCTAATCAAGCGGCGGGAGAAATGAACTACTGTCAGTGGCCAGCAGGCTACAGGCGAAGCCCTTAAAAGCAGCTTCCCTGCAGCCTGCCAGCAGTCCGTATTAGTTCTAGCGAATAAACAATAAAGGTGCTGAACTGTTCCTACGTCTCGCCTCTTCATTTATGCGCAAATCTAACACTTTTTACCCCTAAAAACAACATGTCCCCCTCCCCGAGTGTGGCATCTACACTGCTGGGGAAGAAAATCATAAAATGAAAAATTCCTGTAGGCCACATCATTTAATTAAAAGACTTATAGGGCCACCACCTCATGAAACACAATTCTGTTTGGCTCATAACAATAATCAAAACCAATCAATCATCCACCCACCCACCAACCATGACCATCTTGAGATGTTTTGCTCCATGTAGCCTAAAATCTAAATTTATTTCTCCTTCTCCACTTTTATTTTTAATTCAAAACGCACACACAGGGATCCATATTTTCTTCTAGAGTTGGCTTACCATTATTCCAAGTGAATGGTGACCTGAAGTAGCAGTTATTGAAAGAAGCCAGCACACTACGGGAATAAAAATGGTTTGAGTTTCCAGCCTGTCTTGCATTTCATAAGCTAGCCTGTTCTCCTTTAGTGCTTCTTTTAGGCCACTGTGCTTCTTGAGATATGATAATCAAATATCACTGATGAAGCAGAAGGTAACAGCATCTTTGATCAATTTCTGCATTTGATAGATCTATGCTATCCTGCCCTTCCTGGGCAGTATGGCAGCCAAATGTCTTAGCTGAAGACATTTATCCTTTACTGCTCCATGATGTTTGTGAGTTCAGGCACTTGCATTGTTGAGGACAGGATGTCATTCCTGCCTCACAAGGGGAAGACATCTTTTCTTCTTTTCTTGCTTAGTTGTAAAAATGGCAATTGGCCTGTGGCTGGGAGGAGAATCATTTAATCAGCAGTATAGTAGCAAAGTATATGAATTGCATGTCCGTGCACAGCTCTGCTGCATATCTGTACTTTGGATGCCTGCCTAAACAGTCAACCTCTGTATATTCTCTCTGGGCGGGTTTTACCTAGAATCTACAGGGCAAAATGTTAAAGCATATCTCATACATCTGCTTGTACATCTGCTCGCACAAGTATTTAGCGTAGAGCAACGCATTCTTGCCTGCAGCTTCAAAGCAAAAACGAAGTTGTTGTTTTAAAAAGCCATTAAGCAGTATAGTGAGTTTATAAAACAAAACAAAGCGGAATTATATTGAAAGCAAAACTTGCTCTCTGTAGTTGCAGCTAAGATTGGGACTTCAATTTAGGCTGTTATCAGACTACCACAATTTTTGCTTTCCACACTCTCAAAAGCAGTTTTAAATGCCTTCACATCTACCACAAAGGAGTCAATCAGCTGATCAGACTGCAAAGAATCAACCGTCTTCTCTCAGCCATTGCTAGAGTAATGAAATCCTTTTGACTTTACTCCTCAAGAAAGGAAAAACATGCATCACAATAGCAATAGCACTTAGACTTATATACCGCTTTACAGTGCTTTACAGCCCTCTCTGAGCGGTTTACAGAATCAGCATATATTGCCCCCAACAATCTGGGTCCTCATTTTACCGATCTCGGAAGGATGGAAGGCTGAGCCAGTGGGACTTGAACTGCCAAACTGCTGGCAATCAGCAGTCAGCAGAAGTAGCCTGCAGTACTGCACTCTAACCACTGCGCCACCACGCCTCAATGTTGCTTGTTCATGCATTTTTTATTTGTCTGATCAAACATACCTTAAAAACTTGAATGGTTGCAACAAGAGGGCAACAGCTGAGGCATCAAGCTGCCTTGATTTATTATTATGTGTAGGTATTATTATTATTATTATTATTATTATTATTATTATTATTATTATTATTATTATTATTATTATTATTATTATTATTATTATTATTATTATTATTATTATTATTATTATGTGGTGGTTGTATAATAAGCCATATGTTTAAGACTGGATTTGGCATTTTTATTCTCCTTTTGAGTGCTTCCCAAGAAGCTGGGATAGGTAGAAATTGTTGTTTGATGGTGTGAAAATATAATTGCAAAACATAAGGTGTTCCAAGTAAAGCTTCCTTTTGCAATTGAATGATGGTGATTTTGTCTATGCTGATAGTGTTCAAGTGGTGCTCCAGTAGTTTTGAGATTGCATCCAAGGTGTCTATTACTACTGGTATTATCTTTGTTTTTTGCCACAATTACCGTACTTTTCAGAGTATAAGATGCACTACCCCCACAAAAGTAGGTGAAAATTGCAGGACGTCTTATACACTGAATATTGCCGAAGCCCTGCCTGCCCCCCCACCCCCGCCCCCACCCTTCTGCTGTTTTTGGCCTCTGCATGTTGTGTTTTCGGCCTCCATACACCCTGTTTTAGACCTGTTCCAGGCTGTAGGGATCACCACAGCACATAGCCGCCAATTGCCACCTCCGTGTGTTGTGTTTTTTGGCCTCCGTACGTTGTGTTGTTGACCTTTGCACGCCCCATTTTTGGCCTCTGTGTGTCACATTTTCAGCCAGTTCCAGGTGGCGGGGATTGGCAGTGGCAGCAATGGCAATCCCTGCCGCCTGGAACCGGCCGAAAATGCAACGCACAGAGGCCAAAAATGGTGTGTGTGGAAGCCGAAAACACAATGCGCGTAGGACAAAAACGTGACACACAGAGGCAGTGATCGGCGGCGATGTGCCGTGGCAATCCCGGCAGCCTGGAACGGGTCTAAAATGGAGCGTGCAAGGCCAAAAACGTGATGCACAGAGGCCAAAAACACAACACGCAGAGGCAAAAAATGCAACACGCGGAAGCGGCGATGGGCTGTGGCGATCCCCACAGCCTGAAACAGCTGATTGGTGGTATTCCGGGAGGCCGATCCAACCACCAATCAGCTGTTCATGCTAAATCAGGCTGTGATAATGTGCTGAATCTGACCAGGTTGTTTGCTGTTTGTTGCAAGGACGCTAGCCAGATGTATACCAATGGATACTGGTAGGCAGAGGCAGAATTTTTTTTTCTTGTTTTCCTCCCCCCAAAAGGTAGGTGTGTCTTATAGTCTATAAGGTGTGTCTTATAGTCCAGAGCATCTTATACGGTATTCTACTTCTATTTACAGATATTTGTATTTTGTAATTTTCTCTTTTCTCTTCCATTCTGTTGTCTCCAGGTACTGCAATGTCTATTATCCAGACTTTTTAAATCTTTCTTTTTAAAAAAATTTTTTTATTGAATTGTTTTAAAATATAAAAAACACATAATACAAAAGAGAAAAACAGAGAAAAAAGTATATATATATATATATATATCCTTCCATACACCAGGATGACTCGACAGAATAAACATATAACCCTGGTGAAGAGCTGATTGGGAACAGAACCTTGTGGCTCAGAGGTTAATCTTCTGACTTTCAAGCAGACTGCCCAGGTTCAATTCCCACTACGGGTATGGCTATCTGACGAGAGCAAAATAGCTCGAAATAGATCTATAATAGTCTCCCTTTATTTTCATTTATCAGCAAAAAATGTTACACACACATATATATATATATATATATATACAAATCAAACATATATAGAAATATACAATAACATAAACAATATAACCTAACCTAAGAAAAATATATATAAAAAATAAAAAAATAAAAAAAATACATACATTAAAAGAAAAAAAATTATATATATATATAGTACAGCTTTGTGTATCGTTGTCACATTTCAGTATCTAAATTATTATTTTCCTAATTTATCATCAATCTATTTTTTTTTAAATCTTTCTTATCAACAATTGTTAGGTCTGGTGATATTGTGTGGCAGATGATTGTCTGCTTGAATTCTAAAGTCCCAGAACACTTTAGTTTCTTCATGTTCTATTACTTCATTAATAGTGATCCCTCCAGTTCTTGTTTGCAGGTAAATGATATTTCTTGCAATGAAATGAAGTCCCGTGACTTCAGGTCCTGCCACCAGCTCACAAAAAACAGCTGTCCAGAGTATATGTGGATGATCTCAAGATGTCTTCTTTTTCCAGAGAGAAAACACTGAACACACTAACAACACTGAAAAAAAGTGTGGCAAAATTATTTAGAACCCACCACTGCTTTGGACCAGTCATTCTCTCTCAGCCCTAGTTAGCAGACAATGACAAACCACTTCTGAAAACTTTGCCAAGAAAACTGCAGGGACTTGTCCAGAAGTCAAGAGTGACACGAGGGCATGCAATGATATAAAAAACAACAACAACTCATGACTGAAGATCATTAAGCTATCTATAATGTGACCCACAATATGGGTTTGAATGCATGGCTAATCCAACTCGTAATGCAATATAAATGAGATTTGCCACCAAGGATTTTCCTTGTGTTTGCTGCTGGCCAAACTGCATGGAACTGGCAGTCAATCGGTGGCGTTGGCCCCTTGCCAGCAGCAACCGTGCTTTGTTTTTTTTCATTGGAAGACTGCCTGCTTGCCACTGCCCCCCTGCCCGCCCCCCAATCCTGGCTCAGATTTCACATCCATTCATCCAGTGGAGTGAACTCCTGAAAACATCTGTGATGTGATGACAAAGCAAACAAAAAGCAGGATGCATTCACAGAGCATTGGGAATGGCTTATGGTATGGCAAGGTTCATAGTTTCCATTCATTTTCCCCCCCTCTGGCTGCATTGCTGCTTTTTATACAGATTGGGAACAGAAGATCACAAGCAGAGGTACTGCTTGTCCTGCACTCCGGGCATGAACCCAGGAATCTATTTTTCAAGGTTCCACATCTATAACCAGTAAGGGCTGTAAGTGCCATCTGCTCTCATTTGAAAGTTTACTTTTCCTCGAAGTGGAATTTCTATATAAGGGGGTGGGTTTATCAAGTTAGTGAAGTGAGCATTAATTCTCTTCCTACATGCTATATAATTGCACACCGTTGTCTGCTACAGCTCTCCCCTACAGCAGTTAAGTTTAAGAAAAGCATTCCATTGGAAAAAAAATGGAAGACCTTTCCTCTAATTTGGGGGGCAATTTACCCTGGGAGGGCAAATAAATTATTGATTACATTGTACAAGCAAAAATTGCCTTGACTTGGGGATAAAAGAGTTATTAGCAAAGTAGAAAATTGTATGCTTTAGTAGTCTATCTTTATACCACCAATGTGTTTATGATACTGCAGAAATAGGAAGTGGAGGGGGGGGAGGAGGAATTACTGTCTCCAGGGATTCCGCTGGTTTAAATAGCTTTCCTATCCTGAAGTGTAATGAGAGACTTCACTTTCTCTTGGGAGAGAAATGGTCTATTTGAGGCAGCATCAGAAAATATTCCCAGATGCTCGATCATTTGGCAAGCAATTGGGATTTCAGATAAGCTTGTTCAGTTTCCAGAAATCTGAGTTGAATGTAAGCAATGGTTATTCCAGTGTTTATCTTTGTGGTTGAATTGGCTCTATGAGTGAGAAATATCGAAAGACAGATAACTAACTCTCTGTTGGACATCAGAATGCAACTGCTTCTCTGTAAAATATTCCTTACTTTTTAAAAACATGATTTTGAGCTCTCTTCTCTAACTGGCCGTCATCAGATATGTTAGATCTCCCAGAATTCAGAACTAATGTGGGCGAAGGAATTCCAGAAGTCCTAATACATCAGTAAAAGAAGACTGATTTAGAGATTGGGTTCAGGGCCCAGTGGGTTCCTACTGGTGCGGTCCACTCTATAGCACCGGTAGCGGCCCGCTGGTGATGTCACAGTACTGATGCGGTTGGTTGCCGGTGCCTGGGCACCGCCATTAAAAAAAAAAGTTTAATTTTTTTTAAAAAAATTTCTTCTGCGCATGCCCAGAAGCCGAGCTTCCAGCACTGCGCATGCACTGCCTTCCTACCCCACAGTGAGTCCAAGCAGGGGATGATGGCTGAGGGAGCGCGTGAGACGCTGAAAGAATGGGCGGCAGGAGCTATCTCCTTTCCCCTCCCTTCAGCAGTCTGAGAAGCCACGAACACGCGGTGATGATCCTAGGCATTTTCGCACGTTTGAGGCTTCTCGAGCTGCTGAGGGGAGGGGGAATGGGCAGCAGGACCTATCTCAGTTCCCCTCTCTTCAGCAGTCTGAGAAGCCATGCCCACCTGGTCACATGGCCAGCAAGCCACGCCCACCCAGTCACATGGCTGGCAAGCCACACCCACAAAATAAGCCATGCCCACAGAGTGGTAGTAAAAAAATTAGGAACCAGCCCCTGGTTCAGGCTCCAAAGTTATAAAGTGTCACCTCTGTTTATGTAATTTCCCCTTTGTTTAATGTTTTGCTTTAACCATGGTCTCTCTTGTCCCACTCCCCCAATTCTTTCCAACCTTATATTTGGAAAAAAGTTCTAGATATCCCAGGTTGCACGTTTGAGTTGTTGCTGAATATTCCGGGAGTCTGGCAAAATATTTGGAGTACTAATTGAAAAATGCATTTTAAAAAGTGTTTTTCAAACTTGGCAACTTTAAGATATGTGGATTTCAACTCCCAGAATTTCTCAGCTAGCATGCTGGGGAATTCTGGGAATTGAAGTCCACACATTTTAAAGTTGCCAAATTTGAAAAACACTCCTGTAAAAGCTCCAAAGTCAGTTCTTCATTTATTATGGACATTTGCATCTGTGATGGATATTTCATAGTCTGCTTCCTTAAATATTTATTACTTTAAATGTATATGTGATTAAAGTGTTGCTTTTTTTTTTTTTGACATGAAGGAAAGACATCTCAGGACCCTAATCTTCAGGCTGCTGATTTGGATTCGTCCCTGTACCATTTTCTCCTTTATTGTTTCCTTCCCCTTTTGACTCAAAAGTATTGCTTTGGGCATAACAACCAGTGCCCACTTACCGGTACTTATCAGTGACATAGGAACTGAATAGGAATAGCAAATATATACAACAGACATTGGATCTTCTGTTTGTCCGCACAGCTAATGACTATTGCTAAAAACAAGAGTAAACACTGCTATTTGATTTAGTAATTTCAGTGTGGTAAGTAACCTAGGTAGGAGAAAGCATTGCAAACTTTTCAGAGCAACTATGTTTCTTAACCAGCAATTATATGGACTTCTTTCAGTAGTACACCTGAACTCAATTGAAATATTTAAAGTAGGGTAGATTTTTAACCCCCTATGCATCAGCCCTCTTCTGCCTCTCTTCAAAACCTATAAAGATTATAAAAACATCTCTTGTGTGACTTTGTTTATTGACCAAACATGTTTCCTGGAGCATAATTAACTTGGCACAGATATGATCATAAAGGCTTCTATTTCGGAATGTGTTTATGCATGGTAAGTGTTGGGAAGAAGTTGAGGTTTCTTTTGTAAAGCAAGTTTCTAATATTTGCATCAGCAGTTGAATATACTACTTCCAGGGAAATACAGATACCTCTATCTATTAAAGGTACATTGGGGTAATAGAAGAAATTATTAACTGCCTGGCACACATCAAGGGCATGTAGTAACGATTGCTTCCTGTGTTGATATCTGCAACCCCAAGTGAAAATCATCATTTCTCTGGGAAAATGCAGATACCTTTCAGTGTGAGAAAAAGGGAAATTGCTATTTTGAGCAGCAGGAGAATCACCTTTCCATTTGGTACTGCAGGCATTAGACATACTGTAAAACAGCCCATCTAATTCCTTAAGGTGCTCTCATTATTTCTTGTCTTCCTCAATCTTTTACCCACTTTGGAAGCATACCAGGAATTCAGTGTTCAGAATTCTCTAGCAATAGATTCAATGCCTTCTTAAACATCATACAAAGCTATCTACATCTTCAGTCCTCATTAATGTTCTCCGTACAATGCCTGTTTATTTCTTATATATATTTCTTGGTTAGGCTATGACATTCCTGAAACAATTTTGCTAAGTGGTTGTACATATAAGTAATTATATTTACTTTTTATTTATTTATTTATCAAATATAGATTGATTCACTTATTTACAGTATATTGTGGAGTGGAGAGAAAAGGATAGAAGGTAGAGTTTATTGGTGGATTTCCCCAAATCTATTCTCCTGCAAGTCAAAGCCTTTCTGGATGATTTAGACATTAGGAGTCACAATGCCAATACAGGACTTTCAAACTATAGTCCTTGAAGAATCTGTAGGTGTCTAGTTCACATTTAATGCTAAAATGCATATGCCAGATCAAAACCAAACTGCACCATGGTTTAATGCAGGGCCTCAATGCAGGCCCTGTATGACTTTCTGACTCATTTTCTTCAGGCTACAATAATATTAAGAGGAAGTAAGGCCTACTGGGGTGCCAGTCTCTCAGCTGCTGAGGTTACCTCAAAAAAAGACAGGAGTGCTCCCTGCCCATTTTAACTGATGTAACAAGTGACGCAAAGTATATTAGACATAGGAGGGAGAAGAAAGCAAGAGAGCCCAGAAAATAGAAAGCACTTTACTCACACCATAGCAGGAGAGCAAATGTGCAAATTCTTGTCTTTGGCTAAACACTATAATACATCTCTTAGGCTGATAACAAACAGTGCCCAGAGTGCAACCGACAAAGGCACTCCTAGGCCTAGACAGAGATACCATTAGAGTCAAGCCAGTCCAGTTCTCCCTGCCAAAATCATGGCATGACTTTCATGCCCTTCTGATAACTTAGTTAACTTCTAGATTATAAGAATGTTATTTTAACTCTTGATTGGAAGAGTTCTAAAAGATTCTTTGCATGGACAATGGAGAACTAAAATTTCTAAAAAGTTAAGATGGCAAAACAACAACAACAGCTTGCATTGGATTATTATGAAATCCATGTTAAAATCTATTTTGAGATTATGACACTGTATATCATTACATTCATATACCAATTTTCCCCTTGTGCGATCCATGAAAAACTGGAACTTTCTTCAGTTTTTGCTAGAGCTTTGCAAGCAAAATTACTAATTGCCCATAGCAGGAATAAAATCCAAATGTCTAGCTTCTTGAAACTTTTCTTAGGGAAGTTCTTGGAAAGTTGTTGCTAATTATTTGCTTGTAGAAATAAATGCTCTTTTTCTGTCTTCCAAGATACAAGAAGTATTGTGGCATATTTGTGTTTCCTACGCTGACTTTGGATTATACTGTACTTTGAAATTGTGCATCATGAAAGAAAGACAAACCTGTTTTAATTTAAAGTAAGAAGTTACGGTACTTGATTACATATTTGTACCTGTACTGAAGAAAGTCAGAAGTCATTCTTTTTGTTTTTCTTTTCTTGTCACTTTTTAATTTACCCCCCCCCCATTGATCCTTCACCGTTTCCTTTAATCTTTTTTCTTTTTGTTAATTTGCATTTTATCTTTCTTTGAAACGTTTGTTTGAGGACTTTTGAGGTTGGACTTGATCTAGAAAGTCATGTTTATAGCTGGCCAACGGTTTAGTTTAATTACTAATATAGCTAAATGCATTGCTAGATTTTGTGCCAGATTGCAGAATATATATAAGATAAAATCAACTATTGGCAAATATTACTGTAGGAGAAAAACACACACAATTAAGACCGTTCAGTTGGAATGTAGCTGAGTCATAATGCACGAGTCTTTGAAGCTATTGTAATCCAAAGTACACTGTTTTCTCTTCTTATATAAGTGTTTCTATCCAGCACAAAATGCTAGCACAGAATTGGTTCTAAAGGTATATTTACCATATTTAAGTATAAAATGTTGGGGACTTAATTGTACAAATTGCCCTCAAAGCCACCTCAGGAATTGAGTATATTTCTCCTAAAAGATAAGGATTTTGATTTTCCATTTCAAACAGGAAATCAACGAGAATTTTGAGATTGATTCAACCAACTTGTTTCTAAAGTGACTTTGGACTCTTTAAAGCATGTTTTCTAAAGAAAGCATGTCATCTAAAAAAAAAAGAATTCTGAGATTAATTAAACTGCCAAATAAATAAATAAACTGAATAAGCAAAAAACTGAAGCCATTAAAAAGTTTAGGTTGCCATCCCTCTTCCTTTGCATTTTATGTGGTCTTATATCTGCAGCCCTGTCTCATCAAAGCCATCCCAGGGATAAGCAGCAATTAGTCAAAAAAAGTTTGTTCTAGTGGAATCTTCTTTTTTACTATTAAACAAATTTTTGTGACTACTAATTCATGCATGATGGCCCTGTTCATTCACAGTGACTCTGGGTGGCTTACAACATTAAAATATCATAGTATAAAACCCACAAACTCATTACTTGTCCCAGTGACCACACACTCACTCCAGCCATTTGGCTTCATGTCAATAAGGGGTTACCAGGCCTTCTGACATAACCATGTCTTCAGGGCCTTCTGGAAAAGTAACAAGGTGGGATCCAATCTTATCTCTTGGGGAATGATATTCCAAAGGGAGGGAGTCACCACAGGGAAAGCCCTTTTCATTGATCCTAGAAGATATATCTTCTTAATAGATAGGATCTATAATGTACCTCGCCTTTCTGTTCTGATGGGCCAAGTATACAGTACCTCAAATAACCTAACCCCAAGCCATGTAGGCCTTTAAAGGTGATAACTAGTACATTGAATTGCACTCTGAAGCAGATTGGTAACCAATGCAGCTCCAGCAAAAGTGGTGTCACATGCAGAAATCTCTACTTGCGTAGAACTATGCAGACCACTGCAGTTTGAACCAACAGAAGCTTATGGATACTTTTCAAAGGCAGTCCCATGAAGAGCACATTACAGTAGTCCAAATGGCTGGTGACTAGGGTGTAATTAACTTGACTTGAATAGGAATTGAGGGTCCAGAAGAACTCCCAGATTACATATTGGGTTGGTCTGGGGCAGTGCAAACCCATCCACAACCAACAATGGTAATTGTCCAAGAACCAAGGAGCCCTGAACCCAAAATCACTCTATGTTGCCAGAGTTCAGTTTTAGCTTGTCGCTCCTTATCCAGATTTCCACAGCCTCCAGGCAATATAAAAGAGCAGCCACAACATTGCTTAACTCAACACAGGTAGAGATGTACAACTGAGTGACATCAACATACTGATGATACCTCATGCCATGGTGATAATCATGGTGAAGCTAGTGGCTTCATGTACATGTTAAATAGAAGCAAAGAGAACCCCAACCACTGTGGAACCCTCCAAAGCAGGGGATGAGGGTCAGACCCATTCCTGATAAATACTGACACTATCCCCATCCCACTCTCTCCAGAGGGAATGGGAGAACTTGCCACAGTCAACTTGCTGTGGCCAACTCACCATGGCCAACTCGCCACAGTCAACTCGCCACAGCCAACTCGCTGTGGGACAACTTGCCATGACCAACTTGCCACGGGACAACTCGCTGTGGGACAATGTAACAATTCTATTTAATTATGTAAAATAAATAAAAAATATTTTAATTTTTGCCATTCACATTTTATTCTGTTCCTCCTTTTGCATCCTTTCTTTAGTGATTCTATTCCACCATTTCTTTGATATTAGTGTAACTCTTGTCCTGCAGCAAGTTCAGTGGTGGGTTCCTACCGGTGCGGTCCACTCCGCCGTTCTGGTAGGGGCCCACCGATTGTGCAACGGCTCCGGTGCTTTCTTTGCCTGTTCGTGCGTGCTGCCATCTTTTTTGGGGGAATTTTTCACATTTTTTGGCTCTCTGCGCATGCACGGAAGTGAAATTGTCCTTCTGCGCATACGCAGATAGCCAAAATTGCGCAAGAGGACACGTGCACGCCCACACAATGTCGCGATGTGCACTGGTAGGAGAAGGTAAGAGGAGCCCGCCCCTGAGCAAGTTGTCCTGTGGTGAGATGGCCATGGCAAGTTGTTCTGCAGCAAGTTGGCTGTGGCGAGTTAGCCATGGTAAGTTGGCTGTGGCAAGTTGGTCATAGCAAATTGGCCATGGCGAATTGTCACAGACCCCCCCTCCAGAGACCATCGCAAATAATGCTGTTTCTGACCCATATCCAGATTTGAATTCTGATTGAAAAGGGTTCAAATAATCCATTTCCTCCTGGATTCTCTGGAACTGCTGTGCATTTACCTTCTCAACAATCTTCTTCAGGAAGCAAAAGTTAGAGATAGGACAAAAATTGTCCATTAGGGTGGGGTCTAGTGATGGCTTTTTAAGAAAGGAGCGAACCACAGCCTCCTTAAAGGGCTGGGGCACCATTCCCTCCTCCAGAGATGCAAAAAGCACCATCACTATCCACCCATACATCACCTCCTGGGGCACTTTTATCAGCCAGGGGGACACGTGTCTAAAACACAGGTGCCTGAGCTCACATTTCATAGGATCCTATCCACTTCCTAAGGACTAACAAGGTCAAACCATCCCAGATAACTGGGCAAGGACCTAACCTACTCTACCCTCCAGTGACCAGTGTCCATGCTGGTATCTAACAGGAATGAATCCGAGTGACTTTATTTGCTAGAAAATCAGTACTTTCCTCAGTGTACCCCTGCAGATAGATCTCAAAGTCCTCCTTACCCAAAAGGATCTGGTGACCTTAAAAAAGGGCCACCAGGCAATTAATTATCTTCGGGACCGTATCCTACTCATACATCCCTACGACCAGTTAGATCCCACAGAGTCGGTCTCCTCCAGGTCCCTTCAACCAAACAATGCCGGTTGGCGGGCCCTAGGGGGAGAGCCTTCTCTGTGGGAGCTCCGGCTCTCTGGAACCAACTCCCCCCAGAGATCCGAATCATTCCCACCTTGCTGGCCTTCCGGAAAGCCATTAAGACATGATGATAAGCTAGGAATATAACAAACCAGATACTGAAACGACACGATACGCAAAAGCTGTAATAAATATATATAATTTTTTTCTTTTTTTCTTCTTCTTCTCTTTTTTCCTCTTTTTTGTGTATGTTGATGTATGCTTTTTTCTTATGTATATATATATATTTAGACTATATTAACTAAGAAAATATATAGTGACATATGTCTGATTTGTACATATATATATATATATATATATATATATATATATATATATATATATATATATATATATATATATATATATATATATATATATATATATATGTACACCTTCCTTTCCATATGTTGTTTTTTGTATGTTTTCTTTTTCTTTTCTGTATTATGTCTTTTTATACATTTTAAAATAATTTAATAAAAACTATTTTTTTTTAAAAAGAAGACATGGCTCTTCCTGCAGGCGGGGTGATTGTGACTGTTGCTTGTGTTGTTTTATCATTTTTAATTACTATTTTATTATTGTTGTTTTTATTGCATTTTTTGATACTATTTAGCTGTTCTTATATATGTTGTACGCCGCCCTGAGTCCTCAGGGAGTAGGGCGGCCTATAAGAATCGCAAATAAATAAACAAATAAATAAATAAATAATTGCAGATGCAATTTTTTTGTGGAGAAGTAATTCTGCTTCACTGCACAAATCATTACAAGGTAGTCCTTAATAACAGATACACCATATTTGGTCGAGCTTGTTTTTCATCTTCTGTCAGTAGCACTGTAGATTTCTCTTGGTCTATTTCATTACTCTCAGTTCACCTGTATACCATTAGATCCAGATGGCAGGAGAGATCACTGGGGTACAATCCTATCTAAAACTCTAATCTGTTTCTTATAACCTCAGCTCCCTCTGAAACCCAGCAAGGTCCATCAGTTCCCAGGAGTGAGCTGATCTAATAGGTTCCACCTCCCTGCAAAGAGTTGTAGCCACAGAGAAGCTCATAGCCACCAGACTGTGATGTGATTATAATAAAGGAACCAAAAATAGGTCCACCAATTCCTGATCTTAAAGGCACTACTCTGACAAGATCATGAGTTTGTGACCACTGTTCCTTGTTGGGTCATGGATGATTGGGACGGGCCCATAGAAGTCATGGCTTCCATAAACTCCCGAAGTACCTCTGAAACACCCCATTTCCCACCATTATATCTCCTCATACACATTACTAGTGATATGCAGTGCTCTACCATATTCACCCATCAGTCTCTACATTCCCCGTCTTCAACTTCCCCTCTTACTCTCAAGGAATCCCATTCCAACAACATACATCAGGATAGAGGTAACTCCCAACAGGCACTATAGTACAGTAACAGCTCTCAGGGCCATGAGTCAATGCCCCCCACAACTACAGCCAGCCAGAGCACCCTCTATCTGGTAACTCTCACCTGCCCAGTAGGGACTTACTCCATCAACCCTCCCACCTGGCTCTCAGCCAGAGGAGATGATCTAATTCCACCCACCACATTCTCCACAACCCACCCCACAACTCCTAGATCCTGTTAAAAAAAACCCTCTTCATAATATAAAATCTCATAATCCAACACAAGATAGTCTGGGAATAGCAATAGCACTTAGATTCATATACACTTCATAGTGCTTTACAGCCCTCTCTAAGCAGTTTACAGAGTCAGCATATTGTACCCAGCAATCTGGGTCCTCATTTTACCAATCTTGGAAATACAGAAGGCTGAGTCAACTTTGAGCCAGTCAGGATTGAACTCCTGCCAGTAGGCAGAGTCAGTTTGCAATACTGCATACTAACCAGTACGCCATCATGGCTCCACAGTAGCTGCACACCAGGTTGGCAGGATGAAATGTCTTTGCTTCCTCCCTTTCTGATTCTTATCGAGAGCAGAGACTTCACAGCATCTTTCTAATATTTTGGTAGGGTATGATATCCTCCACTGCTTATAACCCCCCACAACAGGTGGTCCAAATACCTTGGTAACAATAAATTAATGACAGTCATGAAATAAAACAGAAATGGATTCTCATGTTATTCAATACTTAGTGAACTTCTTCAAGCCATAATTTGATCTCAGTTTCTTTTTAAAAAAAATAATTTTATTGACCTTTTTTTACATTGAAAGCAAACAACATTGAAAACAAACATGGAAATTTATACATTTTCCCTCTTTACAACACTTTTTGCGTTGGTAACAGATTTAAATTTTACAATATTTTCCTCTTTCATTTATCAGTTCTATTATATACATATATTTCACACTTCTATTTTTACATCATATACTTCATATATTAATGTACTTTATTTCTACCATGTTTTATATTTTCCTTTTATTTGCTTATATCTAATACATTCTAATAACCCCTTTATCCTCTTTCTTATTTTATTCACTCATCCTTTGTCTCTTCTCTGACCACCCATAACATTTTTCGCATACTTTATAATATTCTATTTCCTCCTTTACTTATATTCTCTTTGTATATTTGTCCAATTATATTGAAACCAATAATATGTATATATACATTATTTATATATTTACTTATTTTTATTCTATTTCTAATTCAATCAATAACCATTCTTATTTCCTCCTCCATTTTTTCTTATTTATTAGGCATCCTTATTTTCCTTGCGTACCTTGTTTCCATTTGTACTTTTTCTTTTGTTCCTTCTCTTACTATCCATTCTTTTTCTTGTTCTCTCCTTTCTTCTCGTTCCTCTTTCTCCTCTATTTGATCTTCCTCCTACTCCTACTCTCAGTTTATTAACTGATAACCTACTCTTTCTAGAAACTATTGCAGAATATTTTGGGACAGTTTATGAATGTACTGGTAAAAATGTGCCCATCTACCCCAGTACTCTGGATGGGATCAGGAGGGATGCCTTAACAACAAGCCTTAAGTTAAGATACTATTAACTACATTAGATACAGAGAAAAGTATTAAACATCTCTTTTATTATACCTAGCGAACCAGATTTGTAAAAGTTTAAATCCATCCCTTTTCAAAATGAGGAATTTTAAAATAGAAAAACATGAAAAGAGAGAAGTTAATTTCTTAACAGCTGTAAAGATCGTTGGAGCTGGGAGGTTTTCTAAAGCAATCCTTTCTTAGAATGATTTTGCAAAATGAAACACAGACATGTAAAGCTTCCTGCAGGCAACATTAAGCAGGCTAACATGCCAGGGCAGTGAATTGTGTCTACATGTTACATAGACATGTTCCAGAAGCTACAGATTTCATCATTCTGTCTGAAAGCAAGTAGGAACAGCTTGATCAAGCCACAGTGGCACAAGCAGCAATGAAAAAACAGTAACAGCGCAATTCAAGCAAAAATTGCTTCCTTGTTTTACAACTAGTCTGCAGTATGCCACTCACTTGTAATTTGCCTGTGGGTTTGTTTGTTTTTGCAGGTGATTTTACTACTGCAGAAAGTTTTTGGTTTTTTTAATATTGGAAGAAAAATACACTCTCTACAATGTGATATCCTTGGCTTCCTTTGCTCACTTCAGGAATGTAACCCTAACCCTAACCTTCATTCGTTATCATTTTTCATATTAACTCTGCCATTAATTCACATCACTCTCAATTGATTGAAACCTAAAAAGTATATTCCTCACTAGTTTTATTGTGAACTGCAATTATTGTAAACCTATATATTGAATAAGTAATTTATTATTTATTTATTTATTTATTTATTTATTTATTTATTTATTTATTTATTTATTTATTTATTTATTTATTTATTTATTAGTGAGATTTATATACCGCCTCATAGTGCAAGCACTCTCTAAGCAGTTTACACCAGTAAGCAATGTATATTTATATTGCCCCCAACAATCTGGGTCCTCATTTTACCTCAGAAGGATGGAAGGCTGAGTCAACCCTGAGCCGGTGAGATTTGAACAGCGGAACTGCTGATCACAGTCTGCTAAAGTGGCCTACAGTACTGTACTCTAACTGCTGCGCCACCTCGGCTCATTTTTAATGATGTATTTAATTCAATGTTTTTCAAACTTGGCAACTTTAAGTCGACTTCAACTTCCAGAATTCTCCAGCCAGCATGAGTTGAAGTCAGCCTCAAAAGCTCCTTCCACAATTCTGACTCTTTTGTTCACGTGATGTACAGTGTCAGGTGGTTTTGGAAAAAAAAATCTGGTTGCTATGAAGGGAGTGTGAGCAACAGTTGATTTAAAAGATGGCATGATGCTTTCGCATGAGGCTCTGGCAGCTGAACCAATACAGTACAGAGGAGGTTAGCAAGAGAACGAAGAAAGTTTCACCCAGCAACTCAGAGATAAATTGAGTTCTAAAAATGAAAGTAGCGGTACTCATCAGGATTTCTGTAATTTAATCCCTTTTTTCTTTGACTAAATCTAATTATAGAGGCCCTTTGTAAAAACTGTTTTCTATTACCAAGAGTTTGGCAGGAAAGAGTACTAAGCATGCATTTCAAACACAGATTCGGTGCTCTTTGAATGAGCCCTAGTCCTGTGCTATACGGAGGGTTGACTTAAACCAGGAAAGTGAGTCAGATTCTGCTTGTTATGTATTTGTTATAGCTCTGTCATCGTTGAATGCGTTACAGATTTTCCACTGCTTCTGCCAAGAAGGGTGGTTTTTTTTTTAAAGTGTTTTAATTGCTTCTATTATTTCTGAGGTCTCTCAACCAGGTGCTGTAACTGCTTCACAGATTGATCAATGCTGCTTGGACTAGCAGCGTGCAGTCATAGTTCCTAGCTGTGCAATGCACCATGGCAAAACAGCACCGTTTGTATACTCCGCTCTGGTTTCAGCCGCACGAGGTTCCATGGTGATGACTTGATGACTATTGTTGGTGACACAAAACACAGTCACAATTGCTGCTTATGTGGCCAGAACTAGACATCTTGATAACCCACTAAAAGAATTGGCCGTCTCGTGCATTTTTTATTTTTATTTTTTGCTGGAGTTTACTCATCAATCATACTCTTGCTTTCTCCTGTGCAGGGCAAGGGTTGCACCAAGCAGGAACATCAGGTGAGCTCTTTCTCATCTTAGCCATGCTATTCTTCTGTGCCTGCAACCTGTTAAACAGGTTTCTTTATAACAAGGATTTGGTGCTCTTTCAGAAAGAGTGCTAACCAAAAATAGCCCAATAGACAGATAACAGGAACAGAGAAGAATTGTGCTGAGCAAAAACATTGGGAGAGCTCTCTCCCACTTTACCCCTACGTTCCTCCTTCTACCAGCTAGTTGTTAACCAGACACTTGACAGGTAATTGAACCTGTCGCCCACAGTTGTCCAGCCCTGCCCACTACCGAGTGGACAGAGCAATTGGTACAGTACTGATATACTCCTATCCCTCACTGGCAGATGATGTTTGATGGGTAGGAAAGCAAAACCAAGGCAATCCGTTACAGGTAGTCCTCAACTTACGACTACAATTGAGCCCAACATTTCTGTTGCTAAGGGAGACATTTAAGTTAAGTGAGTTTTGCCCCCTTTTACGATCTTTCTTGCCACAGTTGTTAAGTGAATCACTGCAGTTGTTAATTTACTGTAGTAACCCGGTTGTTAAGTGAATCTGGCTTCCCCATTGACTTTGCTTGTCAGAAAGTCGCAAAAGGGGATCACGTGACCCCCCCCGTCATAAATAGGAACCAGTTGCTCAGCATCCCAATTTTGATCATGTGACCACGGGGATGCTGCAATGGTTGTTAAGTATGAAAAATGGTCGTAGGTCGCTTTTTTCAGTGATGTTGTAACTTTGAACAATCACTACATGAACTGTGGTAAGTCAAGGACTTTCCTGAAATTGGGCTGCATTAAATCTATAGCGATTGGTCTCATTACTATGAGAAAATAGTGGCAGCACCATTTGTGTTATCCTTCTTTTCTTCTATTTCAAGGAGTGATAACACTGATGTGGCTGGCTGGAAGAGCCCATTGTAACAGTACTTTGCATTCCAACTGTTACTTCTTGTAAACCCCCCCCACCCCAGGGCTACCAGTTCTGGGCTGCAAATGCCTAGATGATCTCAGCAAAACTTATTGTTATTTTGTTGTTATTAGTTGCGAAGTCGTGTCTGACCCATTGAGACCTCATGGACAACGTTCCTCCAGGCCTTCCTGTCCTCTACCATCCTCTGGAGTCCATTTAAGCTCGCACCTACTGCTTCAGTGACTCTATCCAGCCACCTCACTCTCTGTCGTCCCTTTCTTCTTTTGCCCTCAATCATTCCCAGCATTAGGCTCTTCTCCAGTGAGTCCTTTCTTTTTATTGTTATTAGATTATTATTATCTTGTTTATTCATTAAACATGAAACTCAGTCAACTGAATATTTTAAAAAAGTGTCACAAATACCACTGACTGGTGCTAATGGTTGATACGGGCTGCTGCCAGCATCCTAGGTATCAACCAATTATCTTCTTAAAATATGATGTTCCGAGTAGCGCAGTTTTTTGCAGTTCCACTGGTGTTATTGCAGGAAGCTGATTATTGTTGTTATTGTTATTGTTATTGTTATTGTTATTGTTATTTTTGTTATTTTTGTTATTTTTGTTATTTTTGTTATTTTTGTTATTTTTGTTGTTATTATTGTTGTTATTATTGTTGTTATTATTGTTATTATTATTATTGTTGTTGTTGTTATTATTATTATTATTGTTGTTGTTATTATTGTTGTTGTTATTATTGTTATTATTATTGTTATTATTATACAATTGTATCACAGCGGCCAGTTGTTTCGCCGGATTTGGCATTGATTACTAGTCGAGCCCCACCCAGGGGCCTAGGAAGTCGTAATGTATTTTCGAAGTATATGTGCGGAACCGAGCAGTGCGGCTTTCTGCATTTGACTGATGGTGATTTTGTCAATTTTGAGCTGTTTTAAATGTAATTCCAGTGCTTTTGGGATAGCACCCAGTGTTCCAATCACTACTGGAATTACCACTGCTGGTTTGTGCCATAATCGTTGGATTTCAATTTTTAAGTCCTGGTATTTTGCAATTTTTTCGTGTTCCTTTTCATCGACCTTGCTATCTCCTGGTATTGCAATGTCAATTATAGTCACCTTGTTGTTCTCGACCAACGTGATGTCTGGTGTATTATGCGCCAGTACCTTGTCTGTTTGTATACGAAAATCCCACAAGATCTTGACCATCTGATTTTCAGTGACTTTTTCAGGCTTGTGTTCCCACCAGTTTGTAGCAGTATGGATGTTATAATTTTTGCATAAATTCCAGTGGATCATTTGTGCAACAGAGTTGTGTCGTAATTTGTAATCAGTCTGTGCGATTTTCTTGCAGCAGCTGAGCACATGGGCTACAGTTTCATCAGCTTCCTTGCATAATCTGCATTTAGCATCATTTGAAGATTTATCAATTTTGGCCTTTATGGCATTTGTACGAATTGCCTGTTCTTGTGCGGCCAGGATCAATGATTCTGTTTCTTTCTTTAAAGTACCAGATGTTAACCATAACCAAGTTTTTTCACTGTCCACTTTGTCTTTTATTTTTTCCAGAAATTGGCCATGTAATGCTTTATTTTGCCAACTCTCCATTCTTGATTTTATCACATTTTTTCTGTATTCTTGTTTCGTCTGTTGGACCTTCAGTAGATTTTTGTTCTTTACTTCAATTAATAGATGTTCTTGACTTTCTTTTAAATAATCCGCCAATGCATGCTTTTCTTCTTCAACTGTTTGCTTTACTTGTAGTAGTCCTCTGCCACCTGATTTTCTGGGCAGGTAAAGTCTATCAGTGTCACTACGTGGATGTAAACTGTAGTGCATTGTCATTAGTTTTCTGGTGTTTCGGTCCAAAATGTCCAAATCAGCTTGTGTCCAGTTAATTATACCAGCCGTGTATCTTATGACTGGTATTGCCCAGGTATTCATGGCCTTGATGGTGTTTCCACCATTTAATTTAGATTTCAAAATTTTCCTAACTCTGTTGGTGTACTCTCTTCTAATGATAGTTTTCACTTCTCCATGTCTGATGTTATCCAACTGCAGAATGCCCAGATATTTATAGGCTTCATTTTGATTGCATTTAATTAATTGGCCATTGGGCATTTCAATTCCGTCACATGTAGTGATTTTGCCCCTTTTCATAGATACAGTGGCACATTTTTCCATGCCAAACTGCATGGAGATATCTGTGCTGAATATTAGGACTGTGTTGGTCAGTGATTGGATTTCTATTTCTGACTTTCCATACAGTTTCAAATCATCCATATACAATAAATGTGAAATTTTTTCAGCGTCTTTGGCTATTTGGTATCCAAGTTTCATTTTTTTTAAGATTACTGATAGTGGGATCATTGCGATGATGAAGAGGAGGGGTGAAAGTGAATCTCCCTGAAAAATTCCTCTCTTGATATTAACCATTCCATAGTTCTCATTCCCTACTGCCAACACAGTTCTCCATTGTTTCATCGCTTTTTCAGTGAATGATGTAATATTTTTGCTGATGCCAATAGTTTCTAAGCATTTGATGATCCAGCTGTGTGGCAGTGAGTCGTACGCCTTTTTGTAATCAATCCAGACCATATTCAAGTTCGTTTTTCTGTTCTTACAGTTTTCTAGTATCATTTTGTCAATTAGGAGCTGATCTTTTGTGCCCCTGCTCCTTCTTTTGTTGCCTTTTTGCTCTACTGGCAAGATGTTATTTGTTTCCAAATAATCCATTATGTTATCTGCAATTATCCCGGTGAGTAATTTGAAGGTTGTTGGCAAGCATTATTATTATTTTTAATAATAATAATAATATTATTATTATTATTATTATTATTATTATTATTATTATTATTATTATTATTATTATTATTATTATTATTATTATTATTATTATTATTATTATTATTATTATTATTATTATTATGTTAAGTCATACATATGTCTGCAGTCCAGATCTGGGAGCCCTACTCTTCCAAAAGATCTTTTGCTGGGGTCAGAGAATTGTGAAATACATTGGGTCTGTTGGAGGTGAAAACGGAAGCTTCGGGACTCCTTAAGAATTTGTAAAAGCCTCTCAGTTAAATAGAGTCCTTGTACTAGTGTAATTGTTGTCCAGCTGCTAATTAACACATATTCAAAGTTGAGGCGTTCCCTGTCTGAAATTGAATTAGATGTACCTAATATCCTGGTGTAACCATTTATTATCAGACTGAAAAGACTTCATTACTGAATTCAAAATATTGAACCAATAAATCAGGGGTCCTCAAACGTGGCAACTTTAAGACTCGTGGACTTCAACTCCCAGAATTCTCCAGCCATGCTATGCTGGCTGGAGAATTCTGGGAGTTGAAGTCCACAAGTCTTAAAGTTGCCAAGTTTGAAGACCTCTGCAATAAATGTTCTGATCCAGTAACAGGGATCCACATCACCCCTCTGGAAAAGAAGGAAGAACAAGCAAGCCCTGTTTGGACTGTGTAGAATTACTTATATACTCACTGATGCACACTTTTCTCTTTTCCTACATTCTTTTCTGTTATGAAATAAAAGCCTCTGAGCAAAGTCCTGCTGCTTTGCAGTTCTCTCCTGCCTCGGAAAACTTAGTTGCCTGATTTTTTTTTATTTTTTTATTTGGCTCCGAAGAGATTGGATTGTGTGTCTTCAGGGAAATAAAACAACCACCGCAAAGCACTTTGCCGTTGCTCAAAACTTCCGCTTCTCATTTGAGACTTTAAAAGGGAGGGAAAGAAAAGACAAAGGAGGAAGCTCCAGGCTGGTGACTTGGCAGGTGCAAAGTTTTTTTTTCAAACCAACATCTGGTTTGGTGGTAGTTCTGAAGCCAGGCATGAAATCAGAAAGCCAGTTTTTCCCCCTCTGCTATTTTTTTAAAAAATGTTCTTTTACGACATCGGGCCCTTTGTGGTAGGGAAGCACCCAGGATCCTGTTCATTGAAGCTCGCCTGTTCAGACTTTGCACTGTTATATTTATACACTGAGGTTACCAAGGGTGAAGATTCTTTCCTGTTGGGCTGGTAACTGTTTCATGCCGCTTTTCCACACTACACAATACACTTTGGCTACTGTTTGTATAGTCAGGAAACTGTTAAAAACAACAACAACCTGAAGAAGCTTTGTGAAACTTGTTTGTAAAACTTGTTTGTAAAACTCTACATTCAAAGGGGTGTAGTGTAGAAATGTTGAAATCCTGTTTTGTTTTCTTTAGGCTTACAGATAGATGATTATCAAAAATAACCTCTGAACCCTGGGGGTTTGCTATGCTTATGTAGCCTGTGTGGAAGGGGAAACTTGAAAAACAAAACCATGTGAATGTGAAATTTGTCAAAGATTTCTGCTATACTTGGAAATAACTTCACATTTTCAAAAGAGATAGTAGGTCTCTATTTCATGCAAGTGGGAAAAAAGTAACAAAGACTGACATGGAAATCAATTATTAATATTTAAATTCATTATTACAATAATAATAATACAACTAAATAATCTTTAAACGGTTAAATTAATTTTTAATCTATTAATGCTAGAAAATTATTAATTATTTATTAATCTTAGCAGCCTTTTGTAAAGCCTCTGAAAAGATGTATGATTTTTGAAGGCTATCTAGTTGTCATAGCCTAGGAGTGGTGCGGTGGCCTAGAGGTGGAGCTCTCGCCTCACAATCAGGAGGCTGTGAGTTCGATCCTAGGTAGAGGCAGATATTTCTGGGCACAATGAGAATATATCTGCTGAACAAAATTCTGCATTGGTGACAGGAAGGGCATCCGGCCAGTAAACACTCCGTTAGCTCCATTCAGTTGCCCAGACTCCACCCTGCAAGGGATTAAAAGAAGAAGATGATGATCTAATTGTCATAGCCTATATCTGCTTAGTAGTTGTAAGCCACCCAGAGTCTCCTTTTGCCGAGATAGGTGGCAAATAAATTCAATAAATAAAGAAATATTCAAGTATACAGCAGGCAATTATTCTTAGCAGAAGGAACCACACTTTATTATATATAAATTTAGGAAAATATGGAATATCAAAAATATGAGTAGGACGTCCCTACTATTATCACATTTTTTTCATAGAATGGACAATGTGTCTTTAGGGCAATTGCTACATATCAAAGGCAGTATTCTTCTTGGCTACATCCCCAATAATTTGAAATTATATAAGGAATTAAGAATTAATGGATTTTTCATGATTTACTATTTGATTAAATATTATTATATAGCTCTGAAAGGAGAAATTTCCCTCTGAAAATATGGACAAGTGGTATGGGTCAGTTGTCCACATACATTTTTTTTCCCTGACAGAAAGCAAAGGGAGGAGACTTTTGAGCAATCTGATAGCATTTTCATGAATTGATTTATTTGTGGTACACCTATCCTACTTATCCAGCTGTTTTATTCTTTTCCCAGTTCTTTTCAAATGTAACTTTATACCGGTATTATGAATGATAATTTACAGTATCAACTGTCCGTTTTAGACAATTTGGTTTGCTGATACTGTATAACTTTAAGATTAATTTGATATCTAAGGATTTGGAGACATATTTTTTTCTAAGAATATCTATCTATCTATCTATCATCTATCTATCTATCAATCTATCATCTATCTATCTATCTATCTATCTATCTATCTATCTATCTATCTATCTATCTATCATCTATCTATCTATCTATCTATCTATCTATCTATCTATCTATCTATCTATCTATCTATCTATCATCTATCAGAAATATGTAGGAGAACATGGGGAAGACATGGATTCTTCTATAGCAGTGGTAGAGGGACTTATAGCTTGAAGGGTCAACTAGCCAGGTAAGGAGAAGAGGTGAGGATTAGACATTTTTGCTTATTCTTTTTCTTCTGGTTCTCTCCTCTCCTAACCCAACTGGTTGCCATACCAGTTTGTTCTTGGGCCTGCTGGTGTTGAAGCAGAATCTAGTTCAGTCCAATGACATGTTACCAATATTAGCCCAACACAGATTAAGGTTATAGCTTGCATGTGGGTTTTTTTTTTTTTTGACCAATCAGAAAGAAGGTGATCTGAATGTAGGGGACCTAATAATTACCCAGATGTCATGGTCAGACCTTTTCTTGTGAAATTTAGACTGTTAGCAACTAATCTTATCTGCAAGTTGTGGGAGGGAATCTATTAAGATTGTCTGTCCCTGGAATCTCACTGATTCTTCTAAATTCCATAGGGATCTGGAAGATGTTCCTATCAGTATAGCTGGGTGCTTCTTTCAAAGCCCTGGTTGCTCTGTTGAATACAGATACAAAGATTTCCTAGTCATGATCACTCATAAACACTCTGTCCCTGCCTGCAAAGTCTGAGCATTACAGGCATGTGTCTGAGTTGAGGGCTATGAAGGAAGTAGAACGCCAGCCAGAACACAAACAGGGGAATATTTATGCTGAATACAGTCAAGCACCGCTTAGAGCCCATTATAAGATATACGTGATGGTGGTGGCAACATTGTGAAAAAAACTTTTCTTCTCCACCTCCATTGCATCTTCTCAGGGTTGTCTAGTGGAGCTTTGTCAAGTGGTAAAGTGTTGCAACCTGGCCCAAAGAAAGAGACTGTTGTACCTTTGACAGCCCATTATGAGAGATGTGTGCAGTTGGAGATAAAGTTGCTCGCATTTTCCATAACTTTCTCTGCAGTTAATAAAATTGTAAAAGTGGAACCGTCCAAACTCCAGAGCGCTGTCTTGTCCTATTTTGTTGGATGAATTTCAATAGTTGAGGCGTGAAGAGGTGGACAAGGGACTTGAACGTGCTTGATTTACCACGTGTGTACTCAATCATCGCTAGTCTTGGCTTATTAAATTCAGTTGGGAGAGACTGTCCAGGGGTCCAACAAGTCATCAATGCCTCATTTGAGAGAGGGGCTGTTTCCGTATTTTTAAAAGAGTCGGCGATCAGGCAGCTTCTGGAGAAAGTTAACCTGGATGCCGAGGATAAAAACAGCTCTAGGCTGGTGACACATATTCCCTTTCTTGGCAAGAAGCTTAAGCAGATGGAGGATGATCAGTTCCAGGCTCTCTTGGATGAAACTGATTGTCTAGATTTAAATGAATGAAATGAAATAAATATTATCTGAATGCGGGGTGCAGTTCTGTGTTCACTGGACCTAAAGTGGGGGGCCAAGGGTGCAGCTTAAGTGCTATAATCAGAGGTCTAGTCATACTGTGGCTGATGTTTCTCCAGTAGCAGTAGTTGTCTGTGGCCAAAACTTGGTGTTCTGCCCAAGCAAGGGATGCCATGTGTTTACAGGACTCTCAGGTTTATTTATTTATTTATTTATTTATTTATTTATTTATTTATTTATTTATTTATTTATTTATTTGGTTTTCTTATATGCCGCCCAACTCCCGAAGGACTCAGTCCAACAGAAAAAATACAAGAATAACCAATTTATAAATATTATTTAAAAACAATATAAAAATTAAAAAACACAATGTTAAAATCATCCAACGACCATTCAGCAACCATACATACTTGGGGGTGAGCTCGGGTGGATTAAGCTCTACCCCCAGCCTGCAGGAAAAGCCATGTCTTAACGGCTTTTCGGAAGGCCAGCAGAGTGGGGATAGTTCGGGTCTCTGGGGGAAGTTGGTTCCAGAGCACGGGGCCAGCCACAGAGAAGGCTCTCCCCCAGGGCCCGCTAGCCGGCATTGCTTGGCCGACGGGACCTGGAGGAGGCCAACTCTGTGGGCCCTAACCGGTCGAAGGGAAGTGTGAGGCAGAATGCGGTCCCGGAGATAACCTGGTCCTAAGCCATGAAGGGCTTTAAAGATGGTGATCAACACCTTGAATTGGACCCGGAGACCGATGGGCAACCAATGCAGCTGGCGGAGTATAGGTGTCACGTGGGTTGACATAGGTTTTCTTGCCCAAGTACGGTAAGTCCCTACGCACAGTTAGTTTGACCAATTCTCTCCATTGTGATCATTGGCTTGGGTGGAGATTCAGTTGAAAAAATAGAAAATATAAAAAGTCTCAGCTGGCTCAGGCTATGTATGAGGTAATTATTTAACAAACTTTCCCCCACTCAAATATGCACACCGTACCTTTGTTACATGTGAGAAGATGCTGTCTGATGTCATCCACTGCAGTGCAGACCCTCTCCTGCCTTTTATCATTCCTTTATGTGTATTTGTCTACTGCAAAGATGTGAAGATGGGGGGGGGGAGGAGAGAGAGCAGTCAACATGAAACAAATCTTAGATGTTGTTGACTTTTATTTAAGAAAATAATCAAAGGAAAATATTAAAAATGAAAAAAAACAGCAAGGAGCAACAAGAAGTTTATAAAAATATAAAAGGGTCTCAATATTTACATAGCATTCTAACAAAGGATGAACATATTTCATTGTAAGTATCCATACATAACCTAAATCTATACAATTCATGTATATGTTGCATGCTATGTCAGGTCTTCAATCCACTAAGTAACTGGGCAATAAATTTATGTTTCCAATATTGAAAGACCAGTCTCTTAGCAATCTGAATGGGGCAGATGTTGTTGAGCATCAGTTTTCATGTAAAATAATATGGATATCTGAAAATATCAAATCCTGTCTTAAAGTCAGATAAATATATCTAATTACTTTTTCATAGAAGAGAAATGTTTGACATTGCAAAAGCATAGAATTTAATGAAACAGTTAAGTGAAATACATGGCAATGAAAAATTATCCATCCATTGCATATATGAAAAAAATATAGTTAACAGGTTAAGCCACAGCAAATTTAAAGTTCAAGGCATTCTGTTAATAGTCTGTTATTGTAATTTACTGCTATTGAAAGTCTACATGGTTTTTTATTTACCACAAATCGTCCCAATCATGATCTCTGATCTGTCCAGAATCAAATACCCTCCTTTGGCTCTTAATAACAGATCAATTAGGTTACAAATAAATGTAGAAGCTAATAATTTTGGACTTGCTTTGCAAGGAGGTGAGCTATTATTGTTGCAATAAATTTGTCAGTGTTCAATTAAGGGAGATAATATGTGTTTTTTCTTTTGTTCTTTTTAATTTATATTTGTAATGTTCTTGTCTAGTTTTGTTTGTTAATACAAGCTTGATACAAAAGGATTTTTTAATGAATAAAATTGAAATCGAAAAAAAAAGAATCATTCAGACTGGTTGTCCTGTGTGATGAAATTGGGATCTATAAATTTGATAACTTGATAAATAAGTAAGTAAATGAATGTTGGTTTGGTGTGGTTAAGTGGTTAAGGCAGTGATTCTCAACCTTTCTAATGCCGCCCCCCGCGCCCCGCCGCCGCCCCCGCAACCCCCGCCCCCCATCGCCATTTGGGTTCTTTTACCCTCTGCGCATTCGCAAAGCATTCTGCGCATGCGCAGAGGGTAAAAGAACCCAAATGGCGGCGTCCGGGCGAAGTCTCCTGACCCATGTGAAAGAGTCGTTTGACCTCCAAAGGGGTCATGACCCCCAGGTTGAGAACCGCTGGGTTAAGGCATCAGGCAAGATACCATGAATTCTAATTCTGCCTTAGGCAAGACTAGCTGGGTATCTAGGCCAGTATCCCTCTCTCAGCCTAGGAAGATAGCAATAGCAAGCCATTTTCTAAAACGATGCAAATAAAACTGCAAAGTCTTGTCCAAGCAATTGCCAGAAGTCAAGACTGTCTGAAAGGCACTTTAAAAATATATATATTGTAGGATAAGCATTCTTCTCAGGCTGCATTTCTTGTTCACACCACTAGGTGGTACATAACTATGAGATGTAGTTGAAAGATGACAGGGATAACCAATCCTATATTCTTTTGTATGGAAGTCAGAGCCAAACAAGACGTGATTTTGATTGAATGCCATTCAAGTGCATTATCGAAAGTGCAAATAGCAGTTCTCTCAGCACCATTAGGGGGGAAGGGAGGAAGTGTTGGAAACCAGTGGGAACTTCCTGCAAAATGCATATAAGAGCTTCTGACTATGGCTGGAAGATAATTTGTCAGAGAGTTAACATTACCTCTTCCCAAGTCTTTTCTCTGTTTCTGAGGCTGCTCACTTTTTCCTGTGAAAAATGTACAAATATAGGTCTTGGATAGGCGTCCTGCCCTTCTTATTTTGGGGACCTTAGCTTCCTTCAATCCCAGTCATCAGAGTCAAAAGTAGAAAACGTACTTTAAGTTGCCAATCCCCGATGTAGGAAGATGGTCTGCTTATCTTTCATTAAGTTACAGCATCCTTGAATCCCTCGGGCATTTACTGATCAGATCACTTTCTCCTACTGCTTTCTGAAACTACATAAATCTCAGGATTTTCCTGTATTTTCTCTTAAATCACACTTTAATTTTCTTAATGAAAAAAATACGCCACTTGAGCTTATTAAGGCTTAACTTTGGTTTCTTTCTGAAAATCGGTATAGTCTGCAGTTTACTGACTTGGAATATTAAAAAGACATAATACTATTTTCAGTTCTGAGGAGATCTGTTAGTAACAAAAATAACACTTTTCCTACTCTAAAAAAAATCCAGAAAAGCATAATCATCCACACTAGGACTGAGAAACAAACGAACATTGAGTCCTGAAAAACACACAAAGACTAGAGCCATTTGTCACAGAAAAGCTGTGGTCCTAGACTCCTTCCCTCCCTCCCTCCCTCTCTCCCATCCATCCATCCATCCATCCATCCATCCATCCCAGAGTTTCTCAACCCTAGCAGTTGAGAACCCGAGCAACTTCAAGATGTGTGGACTTCAATCCCAGAATACCCCAGCCAGCATGTTGAAGTCCATATGACAGTGATGGCGAACCTTTTTTGGTTCGCGTGCCAAAAGGGGGGGGGAATGCGGGAGATCACGTGTGTGCGTGCCCACACTCATAATTCCATGCACCCCCGCACATGCACGCATGACCCCCCTGCTCCCAGCATGCAATGGCACGCCCATTTTTCGCTCTCCCCAGGCTCCAGAGCCTTTCTAGGAGCCTGGGAAGGGCGAAAACGGCCCCTCTGGAGGCTGGAAACAGCCTGTTTCCCGACTCCCAGTGGGCCCAGAAGGCCAGAAAATCAGCTGGCTGGTGCACACATGCACGCCGGACCTGAGCTCGCGTGCCCACCGATATGGCTCCACGTGCCACTTGTGGCACCCATGCCATAGGTTCGCCATCACGGCCATATGACTTAAAATTGCTAAGGCTGAGAGAAACACTGCTGTATACCACAACATTCTATAGGATTTCCAGCAGTTGATAATACTTTACAAATACAATGGTAAATATTTTTTAAAAAAAATCCATAGTAAGAATTCAATTAAATATGCAGATATGTAAATGCCTGTACACATTAATTAAAAGACAAACTGTACATTCAACCTGGATGGTTACCAGTCAGTTGAGAAATGCTCTAGGGAAGCATCTTTCTGAATTGAAATTAATGTGAGCCATGCCTGATCTCACCTAGAAGGCTATTTCAAAGGGTAGGTAGTGCTAAGATAGTCAGTTTGATTTCTGTCTACTCTGTCTGGTGATGTCCATGTCTTTAGGTATCATTTTGGTTGTTTGAAAGAGATGTAAGGAATGAAGAACCATTGGATTAGAGAATCATTGGACTGTCATTCTTCTGCTTCATTTCTATTTTCCAGGCCATACAGTCTGACTAAAGTTTCTTCTTTCTGTTTCAAACTTTGGGATTCCTGTCTTCAGTGACAATCAGCACATCCTGCTTGCATGTTCTGTCAATTTCAGAATGAACTCATCAGCATCTTCTTCTTCTGCGTCAATGGTTGGAGAATTGACCTGGATAAACTATCCATATTAAAGAATTGTTCACAACATCTAATTAATATTATTTGGTCACTGACTGCATTTTACTGCAGTGTTTTTTCTGACTATCCTTTTTGTTTTTCGTTTCCTGTGTAGCAAGCGGTAGGATGTTCTGACTGAAAGTGTCTGTAGAAGGTTATGTGGCAGCTGTTACAAAAGTATCAACTTAATCGGGAAAGACAAGAGCGGGCAAGGAAGAAACTCATGACTACTCCAGCTTGAATCTCTGTGGTATAATTCCGCTATTAAACTCTGTAACCATAAAGTTCCAGTAGTTATGATAGTGGCTGTTTGTGATCTGGTCTACCACAAAGATCTGACAATGCTGAATTCTAGCCCATTTCAATTCAATGATGCCCAAGACAACAATACATAATTAATTAATTTCATGTTTCACTGTGTTGAATTTCCCGATGCTCATGCTCCTTGGATTCCATTCTAAAGCTCTTTTTAGCTTTTCTTTTTCTGCATCACAGCATCCATCCATCCATCCATCCATCCATCCATCCATCCATCCATCCATCCATCCATCCATCCATCCATCTATCCATCCATCCATCCATCCATCCATCCATCCATCCATCCATCTTAATATAGCTGTGCCATAAGCACCACAAGTATCGTGAAAGACTGTTCCTTAGTTATTCCTTAACAGGATAGCAACAGCAATAGCACTTAGACTTATATACTGCTTCACAGTGCTTTACAGCCCACTCTAAGAGTTTTACAGAGTCAGCATCAGTGGTGGGATTCAATTTTTTTTACTACCGGTTCTGTGGGCCGTATTCTTTCTGAAGGCCTAATTGACAAAGATTCAGATAATTCCTATAATTCAGATATCCCAGAAACTGTAAGGCCAGTTTATTATTTATTTATTTATTTATTTATTAGTTGCATTTGTATGCCGCCCACTCCATAGAGACTCTGGGCGGCTCACAACAGTAAAAATTCACATGCAACAACAAATATAAAAAGCATTAAAAACAATAGATATTAAAACATTTAAAAACATTAAAAACCACAATTTAAAAACCCATACAATAAATCATTCATGGGGCCAAGAGTGATCAGTGTTTTATTAAAATCATTGGCCCCAGGCCTGTCGACAAAGCCATGTTTTTACTGCTTTTCTGAAGGCTGAAGGCTGGCAGGCTGGCAGTTTCTTGGTGGGCGTGGTGTGGCTTGGTGGACATGGCTTGGTGGGCGTGGCAGGGGAAGGATATTGTAAAATCTCCATTCCCACCACACTCCAGGGGAAGGATACTGCAAAAATCTCCATTCCCTCCCCACTCCAGGGGAAGGTTACTGCAAAATCCCCATTTCCTCCCGATCAGCTGGGCCTCGGGAGGCAGAGAATAGATGGGGGCGGGGCAAGTCAGAGGTGGTATTTAGCGGTTCTCCGAACTACTCAGAATTTCCACTACCGGTTCTCCGAACTACTCAAAAATTTTGCTACCGGTTCTCCAGAGCTGGTCAGAACCTGTTGAAACCCACCTCTGGTCAGCACATTGCCCCTAACAATCTGGGACTTCATTTTACCAACCTCAGAAGGATTGAAGGCTGAGTCAACCTTGAGCCAGTGAGGATCGAACCCCTGGCAGTCAGCAGAATTAGCCTGAAATACTCATTCTAACCACTGCGCCACTATGGCTTTTAAGGATGTTAAGGAACAACTGACCTGAGAGGCCCATAATCTGGCATTATATCAGCAACCAGTTTATCTTGTCTCTAGTCATGCAGTTTTCTTGGTAAAATACAGGCATGGTTTTCCAGTGTATTTTCTTGCACAATATGAAATGATACTGTGCAGTTGACATTAATGTGATAATCTGCCTCTAGCATCTTCCTCTATTGCTGCTGCCTTATATAAATGCCAGCTTGCTTTAGCTGGGCATATGGAATGACCTTCACACCTTGTCTGACTCTGCTGGGAGAACTCTACTCTCAGCATTCTTTTTGGGTCATTTGTCTTTTCCTTCAGGGAACCTTTAGCTCTTAAATATTTGCTGGTTGCTAGATTTTATTTTGCCCCTCTAGGAAGCCGGTTTTGTGTCTAAACTCTTGAATTTAGTCGGATAGTGTTTTCCATGTATTTTCTGCAGCCTGATAAAATGTTGATGAATAACTACCTCTGCAGAGAGTTAGTCCTGATAGTATTTGACTCATTGTGTTGTCCAATAAAGACTACAACAGAATATGCAAAGATAAAAACATAATATGGATAATAAGGCTAATTAATTTCAACTGCCGTCCTCGCCAGTCCTTTTTAGCCAAAAGATAGGTGTCTTTGGCATGTTTTAACTAAACTGTCTTTACAGATATCTGAATAAAAATGGGAATCAATTGCTAATTTAGATTCCTTCCCCTGTGCCAGAAGAACAAGTCGCTGAGCATCTTTAGAATCTTTAGTACAGCGAGACCCTCCCCCTATTGTTAACGTGCGACACTTCACCTTTTGGAGTGGGGGCGGTCCTCAGCCACAAACTGCCCAATGGCTCAGAAGCCCCCATCGCCTTTTATTCCAAAACTTTGTCACCGGCTAAGCAGAATTACAGCCAACTGGACAAGGAAGCGCTTGCAGCAGTGGCTGGCATCAAGCGTTTCCATGAATACCTTTATGGCCGAAAATTCAAACTGGTGACTGACCATAAGCCTCTATTAGGACTACTTGGAGGCAACCAACAAACGCCTCAATATATGTCACCATGACTAACCTTCTGGTCCATTTTCCTGTCCGGCTACAGTTACAAGTTAACATATAGACCAGGAAAGAGCATCGGACACGCGGACGCACTCAGCCGCTGCCCAGCACCCGACCTCGTGGAAGACCCCGCACCTGTGGCCGAAATCTTACTGGTTGACATAGAACGAACCAGCCCCGTCAAATCTCAAAACATTGCGGAACATACGGCGAAAGACAAGGTTTTGTCTAAAGTCATGAACTGGCTGTTGAGGGGATGGCCACAGGAGGAAGAAGGGGATGAATTTAAAACTTTTAAAAATAAACAGACTGAACTATCTGTACTAAAGGGGTGCCTGTTGTGGGGGGAGTGGGTTGTTGTGCCACAAAGCCTGCGGAAAAGAGTGATAAAGACACTCCATATAGGTCACCCAGGAATAGTGCGTATGAAAGCACTAGCAAGAAGCTACCTGTGGTGGCCTAATTTAGATCAGGACATTACAGAGTGGGTGGCGACTTGCCTACCATACCAAGAAACCAGGACAGCTCCACCGCGGACCACACCATTCGAATGGGAGACACCAAAGGGCCCATGGTCGAGAGTCCACATAGACTTCATGGGGCCTATGGTGGGGCAGACATTCCTCATTGTGGTGGACGCCTATTTGAAGTGGCTGGAGGTGGTCAACATGCACTTGTCAACAACGGAAGCCACCATACGAGCCTTACGGAAGCTGTTCGCGACACATGGCCTGCCAGATGTCCTCGTATCGGACAACGCCCCCCAGCTGACAGCCCGGAACATGGAAGCGTTCCTAGCCGACCAGGGCATAAGGCATGTGCTTGTGCTTGGCCGTAGCTAGCCATTCAGTCTGGCTAGTTATGGCCAAGCGGAAAGAATGGTGAGGATGACCAAAGAGACCCTAACTAGAATGGGCCCGGGGGACTGGCAGGAATGGATTGACCAATTCCTGTTGGCACAGCACATCACCCCCTGCGCGGCCACTAACCGGAGCCCTGCCGAATTGTTAATGGGATGGAAATTGAGGTCCCAACTGGACAGGCTAAACCCCACATATAGCCCGGAGACACCACTAGATTCCAGCAAGCCAACCAGCTGCCATCATAGCTCACGGTGTCCTGCTAGCCTGACCTTGTGCATCCAGACTATGCAGGAGGCAGAAATGGGAACGATTGTCAGCTTATCTAGGAAAGGCAAGCAAATTTGGATCCAGGGATAGTAGTGATAGCAGGCAGAGAACTATTATGGTCCAGAGACTGCATGGAGGGAAAGATGTGGAAAGGGAGAAGAAATCCTTGCATCAGATTCCCCATTTTTCTGGGGTTAATGAATGAACACCACGAGGATTAGAAATAGGAATTCCAAGTCTCTCATTCTGTGGGATGCTGCTACAGGAGGACGAGGAGGATTTGAGACCTGTCCAACTTCTAACCAGGGGTGAAGGGAGAACTGTAGCGGAAATTTTGAGTAGTTCAGAGAACCAGTAAATAGCACCTCTGGCTGGCCCCAGAGTGGGTTGGGAATGGAGATTTTGCAATATCCTTCCCCTGGAGTGGGTTGGGATTGGAGATTTTGCAGTATCCTTCCCCTGGAGTGGGGTGGAAATGGAGATTTTGCAGTATCCTTCCCCTGGAATGGGGTGGAAATGGAGATTTTGCAGTATCCTTTCCCTGCCACGCCCACCAAGGCACACCACGCCCACCACGCCACACCCACAGAACCAGTAGTAAAAAAAATGTTTTTTTTCACTGTTCTGAACTACCATTCTCTTCATACAGAAATTGCTTTGTTCACTGTTCTGAACTACCATTCTCTTCATACAGAAATTGCTGACCTTATTTCTTGTTTCCTGGAATATAATAAAGAAATTGTTTTTAGCTGTGATCTTCCTTGTTTTAGTGAGAGCCCAATACATTATGAAAACTGCTCAGATGTCTCTGCATTTTACAGTTCAGTCCGGGTGCTGACAGCATCGCTGACAGGCAAGTGCAGAGAGGAAACTCAGAAAGCCAGTATGATGTAGTGGTTAAGGCACCAGTCTAGAAACGAGGAAACTATGAGTTCTAACCCTGCCTTAACCACAAAACCAGCTAGGTGGCCTTGGGTCAGTCAATTTCTCACAGCCTTAGGAAATAAGTAATGGCAAGCCACTTCTGAAATCTTGCCAAGAAAACTGTAGGGATTTATCATAAACAAATACTAAGGATTTAGGCCACATACACACAGCTGTTTGCTCTGTTTCCCCCCCCCCCCCGCCCCATCCTAGATCGCAAAAGAAAATGCCACCCTAGATTTTGCTGCTCCCTCAGTGTGCCTTTACACATAGCCAGAACATATGTCTCTATAGCTTTAACATGCAGCATCTGTGGTTTGGAGTTCTCTTTGTTGAAATTCCAACTCCAGCCAACATTATTCAGCATATGAAAACCCTCTTCCAATGCAATTATCAATTAATTAATCATGTAACATTTCCTATTTTCTTCTTTCCCATATCCTCAGCCAATGGAATAAAAAAAATATTTCTTGAAATTACAGGTGGTCCTCAACTTTATGACTGTTTCTTAGCAATCATTAAGTTTCTTATGATCTGATTTTGAAGTTACAACAGCTGCACACACACACCCTTGCAGTCACATGATTGCATTTTGGCAATTTTACAGGTGATTGCAGTGACAGGCATTACATAACCCTGATTTTTGATGTATGTTGCCAGTTTCTCACATTTACTACTGATTTTTAGCAAAAAAAATGCCCATTGGTATAATGGATTTACTTAAAGACCAATGCATTCACTTAACAACCATGGTGTTCGCTCAAGGATCACTGCAAAAAATGTTATAAAATTGGGTCCTGTCACATGATGACCCACTTAACAACGTAAGAACTTAAATACAGTATAAGTCAAGAACTATCTGTTCACATCATCTTGTCCATTATTCACTCTATTTATCTCTATGAGACTGCAAAGAGTTATGACTTTTTAGCTGCCATCTGTAAACCGCTTAGCTCTAAAGCACTATGAAGCATTATATACCATATTTTTCAGAGTATAAGACGCACCGGAGTATAAGACGCACCTTAGTTTTTGGGGAGGAAAATAGGGGAAAAAATCTACCTACCAGGTATTCATCTGGCTAGCATCCTTAGTCCGGTCAGCTTCAGCACATTATTTTATCCCCTGGTTAGGGCTGAAAAATGAAAACAAGCCTGCAAAGACTTAGGGCTGGAAAAAAACTTCTTCGGAGGAAGTAGCAATGAAAAAATCCTGCAAGCCAGGAAGATCGTTAGCATCTCGTTAGGGCTGAAAAAAAAAGCTTCGAAAAAGTTACATTCGGAGTATAAGACGCATCCAAATTTTCAGCCTCTTTTAGGGGGGGGGGAAGGTGCATCTTATACTTCGAAAGTTACTCCGGTAAGTCTAAGTGCTATTGTTATCTAGAGATTCTCGGGATTTATATATCCAAGTTACAATTCAGTGTATAACTGCTTCGATGAGAAATCTCTGTGGGGATTGGTGTGACAGCTATAGGTTCCCCTAAGAACACAATGTGAAGAGACAAAATGAGGATCCAGGGTTTTTCTAGGAGCAGTAGCCACTGGAAATAGAATTGCCTATAGGCAGACAAGCTACAGAAATATAAAAACTGATTTTTTTTCAATCACACTTTCAATTACATGCATTAAGTCAGACAGGGATTGCTCAATTTCAAGGCTTCACAAATCATCCTCATCGTCATCCTCATCGCCCTGGTTGTTATAAAAGTGGCTGTGGAAGCTGGTTCCACAGTCATAAGCGAATTTGTGGGGGACCAGACTGAAGTAAATTAGCAGAACCACCTAGAATCTCAACATTTCAGGCACAAACCATACCATTTTAGGCCTGACTGCTTCCCTGATACACATTCATCAATTGCTATCATCAGTTTGAAGGTGAGTTATTAGGGAAAATACCACTTCAGAGTATGGTATTTTAAGCTGTCTCAGATGTGGGATGTCACTGAGATTCCAATGGAGGCAGAGGGACATGTGTCAGGAAGCAATTAATGGGTTGAGATCACTTTAATTGGACATTTCCTTTTGCAAAGGTGTCTAACGGTTGTCCTGCTAAAACTGACTAGGGACTAACGTGTCCATTGTCCTGCTACAGGGGATGGGGAGGGGGTCAGCAACTAATTAGGATAAGTTTATGGTCTTCAGAGTACAAAAAGTCCTTGGCCCTTCCTCTCTGGACAAGCTCAGCATAGACATTGAAATCCCTCAGACAAGAATTGTCTGGTAATGCCAAAGCTCAGGCAGTTCAGGAACAGCGACGGGCCATTAGGCAACAGAGCAGATAGCACTGTGACAGCTTAAATTGTCTTGGCAACCTAAACATAGCTCTATTTATTCAAAACTGGGTGACTCTCAAATGGCACACCTCTCTCCTCCAGTCCTAACTTGCTGAACCAGGTAGAAACTTAAAAGGACAGATCTGTGAAAAGTTAAATTCTTCCTCTTCTGCCAGCCAGATGTACCATATGCACTACAACACAAGTATGTAAGATTAAGTCACAGATAACAGATGTTTTATGAATTACTTTGCCCTAAATTGGAATGATTTTCTACTTTGGAGGGATTTTAAAGAGCAAAAGGAGAAGCAATTTCACTCTTTTCATTTCTCCCAGTCTGGAAAACATTTAATATTTCTGTCCAGTTCGATAATATGATAACATTAACAGTCATATTCCCTGAGGTTCCCAGACAAGGAAGAAAGAAGAAGCAGAGCCCCAAGCTGAAAAAAATGCCTGCATCTGATCTGTGGCTTGCCATTGTATTTCAATCCAGGCAATTGTATTTTATTGAAAACCTTAGGGTAAATACAAACCATGGCTTGCATGATATGTGAATGTGGGCTGTGTACACTTTTCTGAAATCAGTGGGACTTATTTCTGGTAAACATGTCTAGAATTTTATTATTTTATTTTCAATTAGTGGTATATTTGAAATTATTAAGTGCATGATTATACTTTTATTATTTAAAAAGCAATTAAAATTATATAAAAAGTGCATGATTATAATTTGTAAAGACATTTAAAATTATTACATGCAGGAATCCATTATCTGCTTCAGGGGAAATTTAAGTAATAATGGTTAATTATTCAAGTACAGAATTGATCTGTATAGAATACTTCTATAAAGAAACAATGTTTTTACTATGTTCATACAGTAATCACATGGAAAGTTTAACACAATTCAGAAGATCCTATTAGGAGGCAGACTGGATGTTGAAGTTAAATGGCTATTTACATACACTAATCATTTGGTTTGTTTGGGTTTTGCTTTGCGTCCTGTGTGATCCCAGTCTCGTGAATTTATTAACATCTGATGCAAAGTGTGAAAGTTCCATTACATACTGGGCATTTTGTGACCATCTGTTCAAAGGTTGGTGTGGCTACTAGCCAAAAAGAGGAAATCCCACTTTTGGTTTAACATATTTACTTTGTATTTATTTTATTAGTGTCACCACTGTTCCAGTAAACAGGTAGTAGAAGCAGTGAAACAGATAAAGAAAATTACAGAGATTGGGCCTTGTTGTATTTCAGGGTTTAGTGACTTTGATTTAAAAAATAGATTTCTTGATGTTTCGCCAACATCATCCTCTGAAGATACGAGTCACAGTTGTCAGCAAAACATCAGGAAATCTGTTCACTAAACCCTGAAGCCCAATACTGGTGAACAGAACCAGCGGTGAATGCCTGCCTCAGTGTATTAAGAGGATTTATGTGTATGGTCATCTTCAAATGCTGAAAGAATGGGCATACTGTAACAGATTTAACAAATTAACAGAGTTGGAAGGGACTTTGTAGGTCATCTAGTCCAACCCCCCGGCCAAGCAGGAGACCCTACACCATTTCTGAGAGATGGCAGTCATGTATCTTCTTGAAAGCTTCCAGTGCTGAAGCTCCTACAACTTCTGAAGGCAAGCTGTTCCATTGGTTGATTGTTCTCACTATCAGAAAATTTCTCCTTATTACTAGGTTGAATCTCTCCTTGACCAGTTTCCATTATTCCATCCATTATTCCTTGTCTGGCCTTCAGACGCTTTGGAAAATAGCTTGACCCCCTCCTCTCTGTGGCAGCCCCTCAAATATTGGAACACTGCTATCATGTCTCCCCTGATCCTTCTCTTCACTAGACTAGCCATGCCCAGTTCCTGGAACCTTTCATGATATGTTTTAGCCTCCAGTCCCCTAATGATCTTGATTGCTTTTCTCTGCACTCTTTCTAGAGTCTCAACATCTTTTTTATAGTGTGGTGACCAAAACTGGATGCAGTACTCTAAGTGTGGTCTTACTAAGGCTTTAGAGTGGTATTAGTACCTTACTTGATCTTGATTGTATCCCTGTTAATGCAATTTAGGATTGCATTGGCTTTTTTTGCTGCCAACGCAGTTAGCTCATATTTAATTGGTTGTCCACTAAGACTCTAAGACTTGTGTTAGGTGTCAAGACTGTTGCAGGGTTTATGCATTTGCTCATTCCAGTTTGCTGCAGATGCCACCCCATGGATGGACATCCCAAGGCGGCTCACGTCTCGTCTTTTCCCTTCACGACACAATAGCGGCTTTTATGCTATCCAAGCCATTGGTCTGAATTGGGGCTCCAGATTCACATTCCTTTTACATTCCTAGTTTAAGGCACCACATGAACTCAGCCAACTCTGAATTATTCAACAAACCATGAGGCAAAACTTGGCCTCACTGGTGTCATTCCCATATTGCGATTAGTTATAGTTTATTTTAATATGAAGGAGTTCCAACTGACTAGGTCCACAAAAAAACTCCCAAATGGTTTAAGGCAGTGTGTATTCACACACCAATAAAAAAAGGAGCAATTTTGTGGTGGAGTTCACTTCAGGCTGAAGGAAGAAAGCACTGACAAGGTAAAAACAACAACGATCTTGGATGGTGCCGAGAAGCGGCTCCACAGCAAAGATTCGGGTCTCCCTCCCGCCAATAGGGGGAGGAGCATCAGGAGGCTTCAACCCGCCTTCTCTCTGCTTCCATGGTAACCAATCGCCACCGCGACTTTCCCGCACGCGCGCCAACGGGCCGAGGGACCCAGAACGCGGTGCCCCCCCCCCGTCCTCTCTTTCCGCGCCCTGCGCGCACGAGCACGCGAAGGCGGTGGCCCCTCCCTGCCGTAGGCCCAGCAGCTCCATCCTTTTTTTTTTTTTTTTAGCTTTTTAGACCCAAGGATTAGCTTCGAAGGCGGAGGATGCGACACCCGTCCTCCCCGCTCGGAACCGCGAGTCTCCGGAATTCGTAACAGACGTTTTCCTCCCCAGGTGAGCAAGTCAGAGGGGCCCCTTGGAAAGAAAAGATCTTCTTTTCGAGAAGCATGATGGGAGTTGTAGTCTCGCTGGCGGTCGATTTGTCTGGCTGCTCGGGCTTCAAAGGACCACAGATGCCGGCGATTCTCATGTGCCTTTAGGGGGGAATGAGGTTTGGGATGCTCAGTTGCTTATTCTAAGGGAGGGTGAGGAAAGACATGTTTTACCTGTGCAATGGATGGAGTTCGGCTGGGAGCAATTGTAACTAGGATTGGGTCCCAATTATAACGGTGCAGAGAAATCCCTCTTTAATGATGGGTGGGATGGGGTGTCAGTTTTAAGGCCTGATCATTTGGGATTTCCTCCTCCAGTCTGACGTCCTATTGATTTATGGAACTCCGTTCCCTCCATTCTCAGCTAGTGGCACAGTATACACAGGGTGATGGGGCTGCCAATGCAGCACCTTTCAGGATGGGTCCGATGCTGCAGGATCAGAGGTATCAGGATAAATATGATACAGTGATAAGTGAGGAGACAAAGTTAATGAGCAGCATTGCAATGGCTGCAAATCGAAAGGAATAGTGGGGACGAGAAGTTACAGACCAATCATGATGCTCACTTTCATGGTAAAACAAGGTTATATGAAGCAATAAATAAAGGAGTAAAAATAATGAGCAAAAGAAATTACAGGCATGAGATAAGAAAGGAAATTCTGCATTTCCCTTTTATTAATTTATGTATCATATTTATATGATGACTCATCTCACACAAAACATAGGCTGCATGTTTGTCTGTCTTTGCAACCATCCTTTATTTCAGCCCATGGATCGCAAGGTGTCTGAAATAATTCAGGGGCATGCAATCCAACAATCAATTGATTTCACCATATCTATACAACTTTATACTGTACATTGCCTTTTGTTCTGTAAAAGTCTAATCTCTTTGAGGATATTATGAACTCCATCTATTATTTTCTGTCTTCTTTCCCTTGACGTGTTCACTCCTTCTTAAGACCAGTTTACAATTTGGACTTTTCTTCAGTACATTTCTTTCATGCTTGCTTGCTCACTATTGTGTCCATTCATCACCCGTTCATTATTGAGCCTATGTTTTATTGTTTTACTACATCTTAAATACTCTATTCTCACTGCACTCAATTTTATTTTATGTTTCTCTTGATATACCCAACTCTCACTTCCATGGAACAGAGTGGGCAGAAGTTCTATGTAGCACAGTGGACAGAAGCACTTTCTTGCACACAAGAACTTGTCTCTTTCAACAACACACAACTGATCAACAGCATTATACTTGTTCTAGTTTTTTGCCTCATTTCTATAACATGCAATCGTTGACTCCTTTTTCCATCAGTCACAATTACTGTATGTTGGTCTTTAGTACATTAATTTTCAAATCCATACTTTAACATTTGTTGCAGATTATTTGGGTTCTCAGGCAATAACATGATAATATTTGCACACACAAATACATGTACATTTATCTTACCAACTGAAACACCTTTAAACATTACCATAAACATTCCCTCTGTTTGAAGAAAATACATACATACATACATACATACATACATACATACATACATACATACATACATACATACATACATAATGTTATGTTATATTTATATATAAATACCCTGAATAACCAAGGACATCATCATACTTTCATATTTTGCTCCCAATTTTATATTGAACCATTTGCTATGCATTCTATTTATTAACAGATGTGTTTGATGTCTTATCACATACTGTTTATTTTGTATTCGGCATTCAAATTTCAATTCCCTATTTAGCAAAACTTTTCATAATTCCAACCTATTTACTTTCTTAATATCTAAGTCAACAAACATATAATGCTTTTCATATCATGCATTTTAGGAAGATAGAGACTATCAGTTTTACTTGTATAGCTGCCCACTCATCACCAATCCATGCTAAATCTAAAGAAAATACTGTACTGGTCAGTTTTGGTGCATTCTGGCTAGTATGCCACAAGTGCAGCCCATCCTAGTTTTATCCCAAGTAGCTCATGTGTTCTAGGAAAGAGAAGAAAATTGAGGTTAGAAGAAATTAGTGAGCTCATAAAGAGAGTCAAGAAAGGCAATGTATAAAACGGATGTGGTAGAATGGATGCAAAGATGGTTTACAGTGGTAGAAAGATAAGGAGAGGTATAGTGGAATCCTTTCATTTTTCTTTAGCTAGAATACTTTCATTTTTCATATCTTATGTCTTTAATCTCTTTGGCTTATTGTTTTATTCATTTCTATACTTATATTATGGTTTATCTCAAAAAGGAAAGGCTGATGGGTATGTATATATGTACAGTGCCATATAATTTCTTCCTCAGATAAAACTTGCTAAATGTCATGGGACAGAAGACATTACAATCAAACATACAATTTAGGTTGTTCATGATTCAATTTCTCAAAACTGTATTTTTGAAACTATTATTTCTCAGATATCTTCTTAAAGAACTTGACAGTTAATAATATAATTGTGTATGTGGCAATTCACTTTTGTGTTGCTTTTTCTCTAACATGTAAATATTTAAAAGATCTCAAGATTCATGTTGGGTTTAGGACAGTGATGGCGAACCTTTTTTGGTTCGCGTGCCAAAAGGGGGAGGGTGCGTGCGCTAGCGCGCGCACACGTACTCACACCCGTTCCCTCCCCCCCACTCATGTGCACAACCCCCCCCCATGCTGCCTCCTGCGCATGTGCACACACACACAAACCCGCGCAAAGGCCTTACCGAAGCCTGGGACGGTAAAAACGACGAAACGGGCAAACCGAAAGTTTGGAAAACGCACTTCCGGTTTGTCCGTTGGGGTTTTTTTTTGCACTCCGGGGCTTCAGGAAGCTTCCCTGAACCCTCCGGAGTGCGAAAAACAGCACAACGGCAAATCGGAAGTGCGTTTTTCCGAACTTCCGGTTTGCCCATGGAGCTGACAGGGGAACGCCTCGTGTGCCCTCCGATATGGCTCCGCGTGCCACCTGTGGCACGCGTGCCATAGGTTCGCCATCACTGGTTTAGGATCTTGTAATAAAAAGAGTGAAAGTAATAGCAATATTTTTTTCAAAGTTCTTTTGTATGTTTCAGGGACTATATATATGTGTGTGTGTGTGTGTGTGTGTGTGTGTGTGTGTGTGTGTGTGTGTGTGTGTGTGTGTGTGTGTGTGTGTATGTGTATACACCACATATATGCGCAGTGGTGGGATTCAGACAATTTAACCGGTTCTCTGCCCTAATGACCAGCTGGGTGGGTGTGGCCAGGGGGTGTGACAGGCAGCACTCGGCCTCCTGCACCCCCCTGAGAGGGAAAATGGGCTGTGTGGGGAGTATGCTGCACCCCCGTGCCCCATTTTGGGCCTAGTAGGCCTCCCTGAACTTACCTGGGAGCCAAAATGGGATGAGTGGGGACTCCTGAAAGGGGAGGGAAGGGGCCAGCCAGCAATTTAACTACCGGTTCGCCTGAACTGGCCCGAACTGGCTGAATTCCACCACTGTAATATGCAGTGTTAAATGATGATTGATATATGTGAATCAGCTACTATTAATTTAACTCCATTAATTTAACTATTCTGTGCAATATCTGGATAGGGTTTTTCCTTGACGATAACTTAGTAGGAATTTATGTGTGCATTATTTGATAAGATATTTAGGCTTGTATTTTAATGTGCACAGTTGTTAGTGTGAGATTATTTGTGATAATAGTATTGTAGAATTGACCTTAATAGATATTAGGCCCATGAATAGTAATAAAGATGAATAACTAAGTTAAATCTATAGTGTTGGTCCTTCACATCCAAGTAATAAATTAATATTTACTATATTTCAAGGTATCCTTCTATCAGAAGACATCTGAGAAATACTATATGACAGGATTATCCTAAAATACACAAATTTTATTTTTTTGCTTGAAAAATCAGAGATTCTCACACAATCATCCATAAAATACCGTATTTTTCGCACTATGACACACTCCCCCCCCAAAAGTGGGTGGAAATGTCTGTGTGTTTTATAGAGCAAATATTGCAGTGGGGGGAGGGGGGTTGGTGTGCTATCACCGCTGCCAAGGAACGCTGGAATCTTTGCTGCTGAGTAGCTGATTGGCAGTTGGATCGGCCTCCCGGAATACCGCCGATCAGCTGTTCTAGGCGGTGGGGATCGCCGCCACCGATCATAATGGGCAGAGAAAGAAACTCAGGAATCTCCCTGACTTTTCAGGCTGAAAAAGAGATGATGGTAGATTTGTACTATCAGACTTGCTAGATTTTGTTAACATAGCCTTATAATAAAGTAAAATTAGCTCGTCTGGTCATGTGTCCTGTCTGATACAGGTAATCCTCGACTTGCGACCGGTCACTTAGTGGCCGTTTGAAGTTATGGTGGACCTCCCTGGGTTCTGAAATCCCCCTGGTGTTCCCCATAAGCCCTGCCAGATGTCCACGGAGCCGGCTCTTCCTCCTCATCTGAACTGGCAACCGAGGAAGCCATCACAGATCTTTTTTTCAAATCACATTGTCAAAATTCCGTGGTGTGTGCTAAAAATGGGTTGCATAATTTTCTGCAGTTTAGATCCATGAAGTATAGTATATAGAAACCATAATCTTGAAAAAGTTTTATTTCCGAAAAAGGATTTTGATGTTTTGATTTGCCTGATTTAATCATTGAAAAAGGTGCTAATAAGGGCTTAATTGTATGTAAGGTAAGAAATAGAAACAGGTGGGAAACAGTGACGGGGAATGCAATTAACTGGTACAATTCTCTGAATGCAACTCTGCTGATAGAGGGACTTTTGATATGGATCTTATTGCAATGTGTGATTTGTCAAGTCTTTGGTCTAAGTTGGTTGATTTAATACCAACATGGAATATGCATGTAATTTATCCACTAACAAACTGAGAACTATCTACTTTTAAATTCTGTTACATCAGTTCGAAAAGATGTAATGACTGCTAGAAATAAACCTAACATCAGAGAGGAAGTATTAGCAAACACGGATCAAAGTAGCCAGAGTCCTTCAGGAGTTGGGCGGCATATACATTTGAACAAACAAACAAACAAACAAATAGTGCAAGCAGATAGAAAATAAATAGTTTACTTCCGGTGGTTTGAGATTTCAGGGAACTACATTTTAAGGTTCCAAGAATGCATTTGTTCCCCATTAGCTCTGAGGGCTCTAGGTAATAAACCTCATATCAACCAAATGGCAACATTTATTGTCACAGGAAAGAAGCCTAGAAAATAGAGAAGAATCATAGTGTCAAACCATATTGTAAGTCCTTGACTTACGACCACAATTGAGCCCAAAATTTCTTGCCACAGTTCTTGAGTGAATCACTGCAGTTATTTACTTAGTGATACGGTTGTTAAGTGAATCTGGTTTTCCCCATTGACTTTGTTTGTCAGAAGGTCACAAAAGGGGTTATCACATGACCTCAGGACACAGCAACTGTCATAAATATGACTCAGTTGCGAAGCATTTTAATTTTGATCGTGTGACCCTGGAGATGGTACAATGGTCGTAAGAGTGAAAAGTGGTCATAAGTCATTTTTCAGTGCCGTTGTAACTTCGAATGGTCACTAAATGAACTTGTAAGTTGAGGACAACCTGGTCTGATTCCTAGGATGTACCGTATTTTTTTAGACTGCTGAAATTGCAAGGAGGCAAGCTATAGCTGCTATGGCTCAGAGATACAGCTCTTGCCTCACAATCAGGAGGTTGTGAGTTCTATCCTAGGTAGAGACAGATTCTGTTAATATGTTATTTTGTTAAATGTTTGTAGAGTGTTCAAATTATTAGACTTATTTTTTAAAGACTGCTTTATTATTGTTCTAGACAACTTAACAAAATGAAGAAGCTTTTTAAAATAAATGCTTGCTCTGAAGAGGCCCAGTGCTATTGTATCTTCTTTTAAATAGCAGAGAATACTTCCAGAAAGCCACATCAATTTTAAAGATCTGTAAAAGTATAATCTGAAATGTCCTGTTTTAGTATTAAGTATTAGTATTAGTATTAAAATAAGGCAGCTGAGAAACCCTGACTTAGTCATGTTTGGAGTAGATCTATTTAAATAATTGGGAGGAGTTAGTGTGATTGCATTTAAGAAAACTTTCTGGGATTAATATACTGCCATAAATGTACATTTCTCCAATTCTTTGCCATTTCTATGGGTCAGGCACACATGCACAGAAATACACAGCAGACAGTGTATATCATCTGTACTGTTTGCTGTTTGGCAAATTGCTGGGAGGCAGAGGCCTTTTTTCCTTGTTTTCCTCCCCCAAAACTAAGGTGCGTCTTATACTGCGGTGCATCTTATACTCCGAAAAATACAGTAATTGATGGTTTTGTGATGTTACAATTTTGTAAATGTATTTATTTATTTGCTATAGCTGCTTTATTTGTTGTATTTATTGCTGTAAACCCCCTTGGCAGTAGGTAAAGTAATCCAGTAAATAAATAAAGTAACCCAATTTAATTTTGCCTTAGCGCTGTTTGTTGAAGGGCAGCCCTGACACATCCCTCAAAGGTTAACTGGGGTCCTCAGCCTGACTTAGAACATTTCTTGATATGGATAATATTCTTTCTGAGACAGAGAATCTTTTTGTTTTGCTGGAATGTATTAGTTGACGGTTGTTGAACAAATCTTTAAGGACATGTTTCTTGTTGTATCACATAAGTTGTAATGTTGAATTGCGTCACCATATACCAAATATAATTGGGAGACATCAGCTTTTCTTCCGCCATGCACTGAGAAACTATCTATATGGATTTGCTGTATCTCAAGTGAATTAATTTGTTTGGATTATGTTCTGAACAGACGCCAGCTACCAGCAATTAATAGTTCAGTACATTCAAACGAAACAGCTTTGTTTGCAATATCATGTAGCTCATGTTTTGAGACATTTCTTTGGAAGACTAAAGCATATATAAACAAAATGGGGCAAACTTGTTGGCTTTTGAGATTGTGAAGTTTTTTTTTTTAACATCTGGGATTAGAGGAGATTGAAGATTATTTTTATGGAGCAGTTAAGTTTCGGAAGGAAGCTAGTAGTCTGTCGTTCAGCTCCATTTATGTATGAATGCTACAGCTGCATTTCCTGATGATGTAATACATTGTTTATATATGTAGGTCATTCACATATTTTATTTATGAAGATTACCTGTCCCCCATCAGAAACTGTGTTAGCATTTAGCATTTTTATGAAAAAAAATTCAAAGTGATTCCCTAGAAATGTTAACCTTATACAATTAGTACAAAAATGTAAAAAAGCAAAGCTAATAGTGAATGAAAAGAGATAGGGGTATCAGTTAGAGCTCACTATGGCTATTTGTCAAATTTCTTAGTTATAAACCTATGATTTTTCTGTATTGAGCTGAAAAACCCATTTCTTAAGGATGTATTGTGTGCATTGCAATTTGGAAGAGGGAAAATGAAGAAAAAGTGTAACATATAGTGCTAAGAACTTAGCTGTCATTTTTATTTCAGAATATCAGATTTCTAGTTCTGAATATACAGTAGTGGTAGCAAATATGTGGGCAGTTCTTGCTGAAATTTCAAAAGTAAAAAAAAAGATTGCATAGCTTCTCTAGAATGATTGATAGGTTTCATAACTAGTATAACAAAACAATAACACACACTTTAATAAAAATTGCAGTTATGGTTCTAAGTGAAAGAAAGTTTTTGTGTGCCAAAGGGTAATTTAATTTTTACTGTGTTGTCTCACATTGTATTGTAGGTTTTTCAAAGAAGATGAATTTGGCTGAGATTTGTGATAATGCTAAAAAAGGAAGAGAATATGCACTACTTGGAAATTATGACTCTTCCATGGTTTATTACCAGGGTGTCATCCAGCAAATTCAACGGCATTGTCAATCGATCAGAGACCCAACATTAAAGAGCAAATGGCAGCAGGTATAATAACAAAAGGTTTAAATGCAAATGTTTAATTGCTGCTAATGTTTCTTATGTAGCAGAACAACAATATGAAAACGGAACTCACTGAAAGAAAATATGACTCTGTATAATGTTAATAAACTAACAGCAGAACACGTCACTTCTGTTATTAAATGTCCTTGACCATCAGTCAAATTAAAATGTTTCTTAACAGAAAAAAACAGATTATATTTTCTTATCTGAACTCGCTAGATTTGCCTTGCCTAATAAGGAACCTCTCTGAACAGGAAGTGCTACTTGGAATATACAGTTCCTTATATATTACATAAGATGAGGAGGACATTTGTAGAAGGTGCCCTTTCAGCTGTTCTGCATCCAAAATTAGAAAGCAGGATTTCATTTAGCAATGATGTAGAGTTGGATTTTTTCCATAGTGATGCCTGCTCTGTGCAGAATGACATCTCTATGATATGCCAGAATCCAACATCAGTTTGTTCTAGGCGCTTTTATCTGTTTATGTTGGTTGTTCTCCAGCTTCTTTTTCTGATAAATAATGTTGATCGTTCTATGAATTGCTTTATTTTATAATATTATTTGATAGTATTGTTGCTGATCTCTTCAAGAATTATGCAAATTATGGAAATGTGGGGTTGGAGGTACTCATTTATTTATCCCATTTATGTGTTGCCAAATCTGCCACAGACATTTATTTATTTAATGAGATTTATATATCGCCTCACAGTGCAAGCACTCTCTAAGCAGTTTACACCAGTAAGCAATGTACGTATATTTATATTGCACCCAACAATCTGGGTCCTCATTTTACCCACCTCGGAAGGATGGAAGACTGAGTCAACCTTGAGCCGGTGAGATTTGAACCGCTGACCTGCGGATCAGTGTCAGCTAAAGTGGCCTGCAGTACCTGCCTCTAACCGCTGTGCCACCTCGGCTCTTAGAACTTAAAATCTTAGAACTTAAAATCATAAATAAGTAATTAATATATCATGGTAAATATTATCAAAAGCAATTAACACATCCACAATAATCAGTAACCAGTAACAATCCGCACCATAATGAAATAATAATCCTGCTTATTATTTTGTATAATCATGATTTTTTAAAAAACACATAATGAAGATACCAAATATGGCAACAAGATGCTAATTACTGAATGCCATCCCTCTGAAGTAACTTCTGGAACCTGTAACAGCAGGGCCATACTTAACTTTCAAGGAGTCTCTCTTCTGTAAGACAGACAATTGCAACAGGAGAACAGTACCTATGGGGAGCAACCAACCAACCAAGTACTTCTCTTGAGCTGAACATACAATACATACCGATTCTGGTTGGAGAAGGCATCCTGCAGGTGGGCACCAAGCCATATAAGTCAGTGCCAGTACTTTGAAATATCTGTTGGCAGTTGGTGATCGCTATCTGCCAATAAATGGACTGCCACATTTTGAACCAATTTCCAAGTGGTTTGCAAAGACCACCCCAAGTAGAGTGCATTATGGTAGTTCAACTGGTTTGTAATGAGGGCGTGATAGTTGTGAGATCCTTGTGGCCCATGGGCTTGCAAATGGCGTATCAGCCAAAGCTGGAAAAAGGTCCTTCTGAGAACATTTTTTTTTACCTTTCCTTCAGTTGTAGACATGAGTCCAGGAGAACGCCCCAGTGGCATACCAGAGCCTTTGATGTAGTGCTTCTCCTCAAGAGGCAATACTGGAGCCGACCAAGAATCTTGATGAATGAAATGTAACTCCATCTTATTTGGGTTAGATTCAGCCTGTTTTGCCCCAATTGGACTCTAATACCCTCTTGATGCTAGGACAAGATTTCCGTAGCACCATCACTGCAGTCTGGGAATAGCAGCATGACTATCATCAGCACACTGATGATATTTCATCCTGAACTGGCAGATGACTTCTTCCAATGGCTTTATGCAGATGTTTAAAAAGAGCTGGGGTGGTGGTGAAAGAACTTAACCCTGCAGTACCTCCCTAGGGTTCACTAAGCCAACTGAAACAGCATACTAAGGAAGGAGTGGTACTGCAGAATAGGATCTCTAGCTCTCACTCCATTACAGTTCAGAAGATACCATAGCGATTGATGGAACTGAAGGCTATTGAGAAATCCAATAGGGTCAAAAGCTTTACAGTACAAGTCCTCCTAGGGGTCATCCCACAATATTATCAGTTCTGTTCCTGTTCCTTGCCATACCTGAACCACGATTGAAAGCTGTTCAGGACATTCTAAGGCATTTGGTGACTGAATGCCAACCTGAACTTTATGAGACTGAATCCAATTTCATGTTCTGTTCAGGAATCTAGACTACATCTAGATTCCTGTACAAATGAGAGATATGTACAGTTGTTTAAAAATGGCTACTTGCTTGGTATCATAGCTACTAACTGAAAATAACTGAAGGTGGCAAGCATATCTAATGCACCTTCCTTCTGTTTTTACAATAATATCAACCCTGTGAGGTGAGTTGGTCTAAGAGAGAGTGGCTGGCCCAAACTCACCCTGCCATCTTTCATGCCTGAGGCAGGACTAGAACTCATAGTCTCCTGGTTTCTAATCTGGTGCCCTAAACAGTAGACCAATCACGCTTCTTAATAAATATCAGTTCTAGAATTGTGATAACTTTATTTATTTGTTACATTTATATGCTGCCCATCTCTTCAAGGCAGCTTACAGCAACATAAAAATGACAGTATAAAACATCAAAACATTAAAATTATAAATGTTGAAATTAAAATTAATAAAGATGGCTGAGGAAGCAAGTGATATACAAAATGGTGGAAGTAGAATTGTCTCTTAATCCACTAGCCATCTCAAGCATGGAACGCCCCTATCGAGACTCCAGGCCATTTGGTAGAGCCAGGTTCTAAGACTCTTCCTGAAGGCCAAGAGGTAGAGGTGGATCACTTCTTTATTTTTTATTTATTTATTAGTGAGATTTATATACCGCCTCACAGTGCAAGCACTCTCTAAGCAGTTTACACCAGTAAGCAATGTATATTTATATTGCCCCCAACAATCTGGGTCCTCATTTTACCTACCTCAGAAGGATGGAAGGCTGAATCAACCTTGAGCTGGTGAGATTTGAACTGCTGACCTGTGGATCACAGTCAGCTAAAGTGGCCTGCAATACTGCACTCTAACCGCTGCGCCACCTCGGCTTGAGGTGAAATAGGCTATTATGAAAACAAATATATAGCCCATTATGGAATAATATACTTACAGTAAAGAGTTTCAAAGCCACAGAGTCCAAGCCCTTGTTTGTTGCAAAAATCCAAAAGGCATATACAGTAAAATAGAAAACTATCTAACTTCTGCTTATATACATTTCTCTGGGTAATTAACGCCTCCTATTGTTACAAAGTTTTTCTAACTAGTCCACTAGAGCAGTGTTTCCCAACCTTGGCAACTTGAAGATGTCTGGACTTCAACTCCCAGAATTCCCCAGCCAGCATTCGCTGGCTGGGGAATTCTGGGAGTTGAAGTCCAGACATCTTCAAGTTGCCAAGGTTGGGAAACACTGCTCTAGTGGACTAGAGCCCTCTTACTTGTAAGTTAACATTACAGTATTTTGTGTGTTCTGCTTTCAGGCTCTTCAGGTGTTGTAACGTCTCCCCTCACTTTTCTCAAAGCTAAACAATCACAATTCATTCAATTTCTCTTCATAGGATTTATGTCTCATCCTCTTTTCATCCCCATTGTCCTTCTCTGAACCCTTCTTAAAACTGAAGTGCCAGAAGGATACAGTATTTGACGTGGGGTCGGATCAAAGCAGAATACATTAAAATGATTGCTCCTCTTGACTGGCAAGAATAGCTGCAGAAGAGACTTGGCTCCTCCCTGTGTCCAGAGAGTAAAGAAAAAAAACACGACACAGGAAGTCTTTGTCCTAATGTACACAGAGATATTGGTTCCAAACTGAAGAGAATTAATTCACTTGTTGGAATTCACATATCACTGTTGCTTTCATCTGAACAAAGCTTGGAAAAAACACAATAATTTGTGTTTGGGAAAGAAAATCCCTCAGTTCAGGCAGCTAGCAAAGATCTGATAACTGCTCTGACATCAGTGGTTGCAGTGGGCAACAGGCTGAAGGACGGGAGAAAAAAAGAAGGCACTTGGGATATTGGGGGCAATGTTATTTGAGGTATTGGCAGTGGCTGATGGGAGGGAAGGGAAAGCATTGGGAAGTCTAAGGCAGTGTTTCCCAACCTTGGCAACTTGAAGATGTCTGGACTTCAACTCCCAGAATTCCCCAGCCAGCATTCGCTGGCTGGGGAATTCTGGGAGTTGAAGTCCAGATATCTTCAAGTTGCCAAAGGTTGGGAAACACTGATCTAAGGAGATTGACAGACTGGTGGGATTTGCTGCTCTGGAAGCTGCTTAAAAGAGAAGAGAGAGAGGTGGAGATGCACATCAGCGTACTTGTTGTAAAAATGGTTATCGGGTTACAAGCTGTTTCCAAAAAGCCAGTAAGTGCAGGCTGCCTCTCCTTCACAAAAGAGACAAGCTTCCCCTCTTTTATACATAATCCTCATGAGAAAGAAGAGCTCTTCTCACTCAATTTCACACACACACACACACATATGCACACACGCACGCACGTGTGTGTGTGTGTGTGTGTGTGTGTGTGTGTGTGTGTGTGTGTTTCTGATTTGTTTGGTATTCACCAGAATTCTTTTTTATTTTAGCCTCCTTAATAATTGTATGAATTTGAGGTCAAACTTGTTGAAATTACAGTAATCAGTTTCAGTCCAGGTTGCTGCCTGAAGCCTGGCATCTGCCTCATGAAATCACGCAAGGATTTCTCTGGATATTGGTCACCCCAAACCTGGAACAATAAATATACTTGGGGATTTATGTCTGCTGACCTGCATTTATTTATATATTTATTTGAATTTATTAGCCTCCCAACTCCAGTGAACTAAACTGTAATTGTTGCCCCAAAATAGCCTGGCAAAACAAGAATGTAATGATTTCTTCTGGGTTTGAAAGAAAATATATTCTCCTTTTTGTGCATACTTCTAAATGTAAATTCAATAAAGAGTTAAATGCCAGAAAGAAATAGTGGTGAAGAGATGAACATAAGTTAGGAGAAAATGCAATTGATTGCTTTGATTAAAATTGCTTTGATTAGGAGTGAGAATTAAAGGTTTAAGGCAAGTCTTTTCAAGGAATTGACTTCAAATCATGCGGGTACGGAGAATAGGCACACCTGCCACTGAGCTCAACAAATCAATGCATATGCTTGTACATTTAAAATGTGTACACATTTAAAACATATAACCTTAAATGTGTAACCTCCCTACATGTTAATACACATGGAAATACAAAAATGTACATGCCAAAAATATATAGCCATATATTTATAACCCAGGTTTTTACACAAACAGCCCCTGTCTTACAGACTTCTTGAAGCCTGAGAAAGTAATGCTTCGCAATATTCACTTAAAACAACTGAATATTCAGGAAAATGCTCAGCTACCTCTCCATCTCTCAAATAGTTAGCAGGAAGAGGACTAAGCTCTACAGCACTTAGCAATAGGGGCTACATAAAATGAATCTTGAGATCTTTGTAACCAAATCTCTTTTTTTATTTAATAACTTTATATAATAAATCTATGTAATAATTTATGTAATAACTTCATATGAATCTTCTTTTCTGCTGCACTTTGTACCATTGGCAGTAAAGCAAGACATTTCTAGAACCTCTGCTCAAAAATAAGAATAAAGCTATGGGCTTGTTATTCCCCCTCCCCCTTCTGGGGAAGAATGAGAAACTCACTATTCTACTGTGATTGGCAGCAGTGCTGTGGCAATTTTGATCTGCTGCCAAAAGGAAGCAAATCGGAGGGAGGTGGGGTTTCTGGGGTACATAGCAGGGGCCTGGGGAGTTGTGTTTCTAACTGAAAATTAAAGGAAAAGTTTTATCTAGCAGTATTGTAAAATTCACTTTATGTTGTAAACCTTCCAGCTCTGCTGGTTAAAACAAACAATAAGCAGTCCTATCTGGTTGCTCATATGAGGTGTATAAAAACACAGGTATGATGCAGATCTTAGACTGGCACAGCCCTTGTATTAGAGTGACTTGAGTTTTATCCAATTTAGTTTGCCTTGTGCAAATAATACCAGAAATCAACAGTTCCCCTCCAATTTGGCTTTTGTTTATACCAACAGCAGTTTTATCTGCTCTACTTTAAACTGCATGCTATAATATCGTGCAATTTAATTTTTGAACGGCTTCATATTTATTTGTTTTTCAGGTTCGGCAAGAATTATTAGAAGAATTTGAACAAGTAAAGAGCATTGTCAACACCTTAGAGAGTTTTAAAATAGACAAGCCTACAGATATTCCTGTATCTTATCAAGATGAACATTTTAGAGATCCAATTGTCTGGCCACCTCCTGTTCCAGCTGAGCACAGGTAATTGGGTTTAAATAGGATGGCATGTTTATTTGCAGGCAGTAGCAACTACATTTTTGAGAGAAAGTAGTATAATGATTGAAAAAAAACTGTTTTACCTTATTCCTCCTTTTCCCTTTTTAAAATGTGAGCATTGACTATAGAATCACATCAAACGTTTGAACTATTATTCATAACCTAATATGCTAGTTTGCATTACAAATATAATGTTAAGGTCTGTTTTTTTCTGCTGACTATTGCTGTTAGTGTGATGGTCACTAAAAATTGAACTTCAGTTATAATTACAGATTTTCAGGGAAGATTTTACCAAAATACTATTTTTTTCAAAACCATTTCTAATCACAATTCCTAGATTCCAGTATGCTGGACTGTTGAAAATCTTAATTTATTTTGGAGTTCACAGAGAATTATAGCTAAGTTTCCTTAATTACAGTTTGATGCGATGCCCGAATTGAGCTTCTGGTCCAATTCTTGTTATCAGACTGTATTGCTAACTCCTAAGCCTTATTTTTTTCCCGTCTTTCTACATTTCCCCCCCCCCCTAGCATCTGTCTCTGTCTCTAGATTTCCCTAATTTCCTAATTCCTGCTCCATTTTGTGAGATGTGTATATAGTTTTTCAATGTACTTAATTTCTATCATCATCATCTGCACAGCAATGAAAAGAGATGAAAGGGATTAAGTGGATACAAATAACTGTGTCGCTGTGAGGTAGCATACCCGCCGCCACAAAGCGTAGCCGTACCTGGCTCCTTAGAGATCAAGATATGCAATTTGAACATTAGCTTTCCCCCAGAGTTGAGCAGCTTCCCTCAGTTGTGGCACCTTTTAAAACTGAGTTCATAGGAGTTTTCAGTAGTGGCTATTCTATTTTGAAATTCTGGATATAATATACCGTATTTTTCGGAATATAAGACGCACCAGAGTATAAGACGCACCTTAGTTTTTGGGGAGGAAAATAGGGGAAAAAATCTGCCTACCAGGTATTCATCTGGCTAGCGTCCTTAGTCTGGTCAGCTTCAGCACATTATTTTATCCCCTGGTTAGGGCTTAAAAAAACCTTATTCGGAGCGAGTAGCAATGAAAACAAGCCTGCAAAGACTTAGGGCTGGAAAAAACCTACTTCGGAGAGAGTAGCAATGAAAAATCCTGCAAGCCGGTAAGAGAAGGGTAAGGGAAGATCATTAGCACCTCGTTAGGGCTGGGAAAAAAAGCTTTGAAAAAGCTACATTCAGAGTATAAGACGCACCCAAATTTCAGCCTCTTTTAGGGGAGGGGAAAGGTGCGTCTTATACTCCAAAAAATACGGTATATGTATCTGGAGGACACTGTGTTGGGAAGACTGAAATTGAATAGCAAAACAAGATGGAAATAATTCTACTCATCTTAGCAGTTTCTTGTGTGCTTCCTTCACATGACACAGAGTCCAACCTCAGATAAAACGACCCAATCGAGAAGTGAAACCTCTGCGGAGAGAATTGCCAGGATTACAACGGGGACCTGTGGGCAGAGCTCAACCAATATCAAAAAATGAAAAACCTGCTAGTAGTCGAGAAAGGGAATCGAAAGGAAAAGGGAAAGATGAAAAGGTAAGGGTCTAGAGCAGAGGTTTCCAACTTATATCCTGTGGCACCCTGAAGGCATTTTCTGTAACTCACAAGAATGCTTTATAAAGGAAAGAATAATCAGGCTTACATTTATTGACTGGTGAGATCAAAGTCAACAGAAGGAGGCATTGCTCTCTGCCCATTTTTTGTAATATTGACATGAGGTGGACGAAACAGATGGGCAACAGACAAGAAAGGAAGGGTGCCACCTTGACTGTAGTCCAGAACAGTAGAAAACACCACATTCACTACACACACACACCAAGAGAGCAACTGTTCGAATTAGGACAGCAGTTTGCCTGATTCAGCCAGGCATAGGCACAGACACAGATTATAAAGCTTTGATTTTCACTGGCTCATCACAGATACTAAGACAATTGGCTCTAGACTGAGAAAAAATTGGGACTGTGCTCTCAGAATGGGTAAGCCAAGAAGTCTTGCATTTAGGTGATGTCACAGACAGGGCAAGGGGTAGAGCCAGCTCTTTATCACTTAGTTACTACCCTATCATCCCAATATGCTATGTTTAATTTATAAATAGTCCAGAAACAAGTGAAATAGAGTTCCTTCCTTCCTTCCTTCCTTCCTTCCTTCCTTCCTTCCTTCCTTCCTTCCTTCCTTCCTTCCTTCCTTCCTTCCTTCCTTCCTTCCTTCCTTCCCTCCCACCCTCCCACCCTCCCTCCCTCCTTCCTTCCTTCCCCTAATAATATATTTGCCAATGTTGGGTGGATTCGGTCTTGCATATAGTAGGCATTTATGTTTTGAAAATAACTCAAAGGAAATACGGCCCTCAAAAGAAAAAAAAAGAGCATTACTCAGAAAATAATTCTGTTCTGTTCTGATTAAGTTGGGCATATCTGAACTTCTGAGTGCTACTTATTCTGTCCCTCCCACAATGGTCATCTGGCCTTCAGATCTCCTTTCAAATTTCCATTTTTCATGAAAGATAATATTGGAAATGCCTGGTATTTATGATGGCTGGTTTTGGTTCTTTCATCCCACAACTACAATTCATCTAGTTTATCTGATGTTTAAGAGAAGAAAAAGAAATATAGATGAATACTTACGTGCTTCTAACTCCTTTATCCAGGGAAAGAAGATCTCCCAGGATGGTGGTGGTGACAGTGAAATCCAGAAATTTGATGGAGCAGGATATGATAAAGATCTGGTTGAAGCTCTTGAGAGAGATATTGTGTCAAGAAATCTGAGTATTCATTGGTATAGTAATTCTTCTGTAAAATGAGATATATTAATATTTATTGTGGATACATAGCCAGAAGATGTTGACATTTGGGCAATGATTGTGTTTATTTTGTAGTAACTGCTGATATTAAAAAAAAAACTCGAGGTTTATTGCACATGAAAGATTAATGGTTTTGTAGGGCTTGATGGATTAGTCCAAATGCAGAACAATAAACTGAGAGTATAATACATAATAACAACTATTTCTTACATATCTGGGGTTATTTTGGATAACACTTTGGATATCTTTGCAGTACTTTTCCTGTTTTAAAAGGATAGAATAATCTTTCATAGATGCATGACATTTAAAATGGCAAATTATTGTCAAGAGAAGATCAGATAGGAATAGTCTTTTATCAGCTAAAATCCTTTGGGCAGTTTGTATATTGAGTATGTTATTCTGAAAATCTTGCCTTCTGAATAAGAGACGCATGCATAATAGAATTTTGAGATTTGAAAAACTGATAATTACCAATAATTTTCTATATCATTACATAAAAGTGGGATGATGTTAAATTTTAAATGTATTATTGCATATTGTTTTATGGAAGATTGTGCTGTTAGCAGCTGTTTATACAGCTATAAATATCTACTTGGAGAAATCTGCAAGTTACAGACACCATATGGAGATACTTTAGCCTTAAAGCATTATAGCTCTTCACAAGGCACCCATAATAGTACAATAATTACTGTTAAGTCTAGATGGCATCATAAACATGTGAAACTGAAAAAGGGTTGAAAATAGCTCAGATAAGATTTCCAGAAATACCTTTAATTTTCAAGTTATTTTAGCAGCCATTGTGTTTCTATCTAAGTTAGCAGGTGAGCTAGGTGAGCACCTAAAAACTTTTATCTTTCATTATCATTTCCCATATTATTCATTTTCCCTGTGGATCACAGAGAACTGGACTTTGTAGTATTTTAAGGAGCTGCCTGAAAAGTAGCAATTCTGTCATTCGAAATTCTGAACGTGATCCAGGGTTTCCTCCTATTCATTCTGCCTGTCCCTAAAATAGTAATATCATCTTAATTATCTTTAATCTGCAAAACCATTGCTGGTTTACTTTACTCATATATTGGGTCCTGGGCTGTTAAGAAAGGGGGGGGCAATCCCCCGTGGAGGTCGATGGATCTTTGCTTCCCTTTTGAAGTCATTCTCATTAGAAAATAAAACCGAGATTCAAATTAATTAACAAAATATTTATTTCAGTAGAAAAGTAATAAAAAGAATCCTTAGTAAACTACATCTTATCGGCTAATGAAAAAGTCACTTCTGCTTTTGGCAGAAATGGCGGAAGAGAAGGAAGGAGTTAACTTCTGGAATGCAGGCATGCGTAATAGAATATATCACACGTCTGCTTGACCATAAATACAAGAAACAGTAGAAAACATAGAGATGCACAAACTGACAATAATCCACATCATGACATGGGCTGCAGAAGTATGCAGATTTCCTGTCCTTGACTAAAATAATTAATATGACTAAAACGGAATTATTGAAAGACTAAGGAGATATAGGTTTTTCAAGTGCTCAGTAGATGGGCCAGCTTTTTTTTTATATAAGTTTTTTATTTTTTAATTACAAATACAAAATAAACATTCATCCATCAGCAGTGTGTCATCTGGTTACAACTCTTTCTGTGTAACATCCTTTTTCAATATCTTATCTTCATTATACCTCATTCACATTATACATTTTTATTTCTTATTTCTTATAATCTTATCAATTATTTTATTTATTCTTTATCTTAATATATATTTTTAACTTTAGCCTTCAATTCCAAAGCCCTTTTTTATTCTCCAACCATTTATAAAATATCTCCCAAATTTCATAATATTCAATTTGTTGTTTCTCTTTAATCTCTAAAGTCAATCTATTCATTTCTGCACATTCTAATATTTTCTTTATCACATTCTCATCACTAGGAATCTCTCCACTTTTCCAGTGTTGTGCAAATACAATTCTAGATGCTATTAATATATGTATAATCAAATATACATTAGCTTTTTGATACATTTCCGGTAATATTCCTAACAGAAATATTTCATGTCAACATGTTGTTGTATCATTTCTTCCAACCATGTCTTAATTTTTGTCCAATACTTTTTTGCTTTTTCTCCACATGTCCACCCCATATGATAGTATTTGATGACATTTCCAACATTTCTCTGATTTATCCTTAAACATTCTTGCCAATCTTGCCAGTGGTAGGTGCCATCTGTAAAACATCATATACAAATTCTCTTTATATGCAGTTGAAATTGTTAATTTATAATTTATATCCCACAACTTCTCCCATTTATCCAATTCTATTGTGTAACCAAAGTTTTTTGCTTATGCTATGATTGTTGCTTTTACTTGCTCTTCTTCTAATTTTATTCCTAATAAATAACTATACAATTTTTAAATTAGTTTTTCTTCTGTTCCTATTAGGATTTTATCTAGTTCTGTTAATTCTGTATAAAAGCCCTGCTGTTTAACATCTTTTTCATATCTAGATTGTATCTGCATATACATATACCATGTTATATTGATCCCTTTCTCCCTTAGTTCTTCTTTCGTTTTGAGTCCCCCTTCTTCATTTAAAAAATCTTTATATCTAACTATTGTTCCCGTAATATTTGGATGTGTCAGTGCTTACATTATTGAAAGCCAAACTGGTACTTTTGTATAATATTGTCCTTTAACTTTCTCCCACACTAATAATAAAAAATTTCTTATATAGTGTCTCTGAAAATATCCATGTATCTTATTTTTCCAATACCATAAAAAAGCATGCCAGCCCATGTCCTTTCAAAGTCAATAACCTTATATTCCTCAGTACGATCCACTCCTTCATCCATGTCAATGCTGCAGTTTGATAATATAGTTCCCAATTTGGTAGTCCAAAACCTCCTTTAGTCCTTTTATCTTGCATCATTTTCAAGCCAATTCTTGCCTTTTTCCCTTGCCAAATAAACTTATGAATTATCTTATTTAATTCTTCAAAATATTTCTTTTCCAGTTTTATCGGAATTGTCTGAAATAAAAATAATAATCTTGGCAATATGTTCATTTTAATTGTTGCCACTCGTCCTATCAATGATAATTGAAAATTCTTGCATTTTCCCAGATCTACTTGGAGTTGTTTCAGCAATTTATGATAATTGTCTTCCTTAATTGTTATACATCTCACTGTCAACTGAATTCCTAAATATCTCTAGATGGGCTAGCTTTGAGTGTCACCCTAGAGTTTGGAGTCGGTAGCCAAATCTAGAAAGCAGACATGAAGCAAATCCATACGGCAGATCCATATCAGACTAGAATTGTTCATTCCAGTTCTGTTACAGCAGAAAAGCTTCTTGAGCTAATTGTGAGTGCTATTTTGCTTACGAAGCACACTTCATGTCTAAATAGTACCACGAACAAAAGGCTCATTACAGACACTCATTAAAATGTGCAACAATGCTGAAAAGCTTTTTAGGTGTTGCCTTGATAATCATGTTTTCAAGAAACCTATTTTTAAACTGAACATTCTGTTCCGTGATTAGCTGCAAGTCATTTTCCGCATGTCTTTTAAATGGAAGGTCATTTTTCAGAACACTGAATTGTGCTAGCATCCTGTGCAAGAACTTGTCATTATATATTGTATCAACGAAGTGCAAGCATTTAACATATATTTGTATATTTGTTGTTGCAAAAAAAAAGGTATATTATCTTTCCAAAACTGAGTTTTATTTTCCATAGGGATGATATCGCAGATTTAGAAGAAGCCAAAAAATTATTAAGAGAAGCAGTTGTTCTTCCACTGTGGATGCCAGATTTTTTCAAAGGAATCAGAAGACCTTGGAAAGTAAGAACCCTCTAGCTATTATATGTGTGTGTTGTCCTTATACTCATGGATAACACTGTATATATTCAAACATTTTCTCTTGCAATAAATCTACCGATTTGGGGGTTAGATATTAAATGTAATCTTTAGTGTTACTTTAAAAAAAAGGAAATGAAATATTCTGAATAGAGAGTCCTTGACTCCATGGATCCAAAAAAGGGAGTTACGATCTGGATCTAAAATTCTGATTCTTCACTCCTCACAGTCATGTATTATTATTATACAATTGTATCACAGTGGCCAGTTGTTTCGCCGGATTTGACATTGATTACTAGTCGAGCCCCACCCAGGGGCCTAGGACGTCATAATGTATTTTCAAAGTATATGTGCGGAACCGAGCAGTGCGGCTTTCTGCATTTGACTGATGGTGATTTTGTCACATTTACGGATGTTTGCAGTGTCCTGTCATCAAATGACCTTCATTTATGTTGGGTTTTTTTTTCTGGAAAACAGTGTTTGCTTCTGGTTTCCAACAAAAAGAAAAAGCAAAACACCTATTGCAGATAATGAGTTTGCTTAACGGCCACATATTCGCTTAATGATCATGCTGATTCACTTAAGGACTGCTGGAAACATTGTTTGTAAAATTGAGTTGGTCAATTAATGACCCACCCAACTTACAACCGTAATTCTGAGCTCGATTATGGTTCTAAATCGAGGAGTACCTCTTTTGATACAAAGAATTGAATCTACTTAGTGAGTATGATCAGATGATGCTAAACCATCATAGACGATCTGTTTGAGGCTCTTGTTCTCCCTGTACAGGGCATAAGGCTAGAATTTTGATCATTTATTTGTGCTTATTTCATTCTAGTTACTTCTGACTCTGAGCATCATGCATGTCCTCTGTAAATCAGGTTAAAACTAACAAAATTTCAATATAAAAATCAGAATATGTCTATAGACATAAACTCTGGAAATGTCAGTTACACTGAACAAATACTTCAAAATCAGAGGGAATAACATTAGGATTTCCCAACTCCCAAGATCTGCTGAAAAATTGACAAATGATTCTTGACAAATGTATCTTTTCTTTTATGTACCCTGAGAGCATATGCACCAAAGACAAATTCCTTGTGTGTCCAATCACACTTGGCCAATAAAGAATTCTATTCTATTCTATTCTATTCTATTCTATTCTATTCTATTCTATTCTATTCTATTCTATTCTATTCTATTCTATTCTATTCTATTCTATTCTATTCTAAAAAGCCACACTTTAATGGCCTTCCTACAACTCGAAAACTATTTGGGGGGGATTTCAGGGGGAATGGTATAGAAGGGGGGCAGCAATTGACAAAGCTCACTTCTGTGATGTTTTTTGGTGACATTCCCAGAATGCAGACCTAGAGAGATATTATTGGATGGGTAGATACACAGGTGGTCCCAAAGATACCTGGTCCTGAGCTATGAAGGCTTTAAAGGTGCCAACCAGAACCTGAAATTGCATATAAAATTGAATCCTAAAGTAGTAGGCTTACATGTCTGAATTAAGGGGTCCCCATGACTACTCAAGTTGCTGCATTCTGAATCATCTGTAGCTTCCAAATGTTCTTTAAGAATAGCCCATGTAAAGTGCTTGTACAGGTCCAAGCAAGAGATGACTAACCATGAGTGAAGATGTCTTGATTACTACACATAATGGAGCTGTGTGATGGCCCGGGCAGAAGTCATATGATAAGGTCACCAGATTGGCTATTTCTAAGATAGCATCAGATTATCTTGTTGCTGTAATAGTATTAACAGCTTCTCCATTGCCATTTATCTAGCAAATCTCATTCAGTGGATTTATTCCAAGTAAAATATCCTATGCCCTACCCCCAAACCATTTCTAAAATATGAGGTATCTTTATTGCAGATGAATTTGCAAGCTTTTACTGATAAAATTGCTCACGTTTGATTTTATTTGGGGAGTACAAGTTTGTAGAGGTGGTTGAAATTATGAGACATGCTATGGCTCAATGTTTTTATTTGGAACACATTCACTATCTGTCTTGTGTTGAAATGAAGAATATGGTTATTATTATTATTCCCATTATTATGAAATGGGAATATGGTTATTATCAAATAGTATTTTTTTAAGGAAAACTGGATTTTTTTTTAAAGCTTTAGTTCTGTGGCTCTCCCCTCACCCTTACGTTTTGATTTTAGATTGAATTATTGCTTCACTGAATATCTTTCATTTTAGACAGTGTTAGCCAACCGACCCTGTTTTAGATGTAGCTATCATTCATTTCTCAGACACCTGCCAGTCTAATTTTCAGGCTTTTTAAATTACTGCTTTATTATCTGATTCTGTAATGGGCATCCACAGCAGGCCAAGCTTCTAGAAATCCCTAATGTATCAGAGTGAACACACAGCTGACCTGTAAAATAATCCATTTTATCTCTAGTTAGATAAGCCTATGAGGGTCATTTCGATAAATCTAAGCAAATGCAACTTACCTCCACTTAAATAGTTAGGTAGGCATTTGCTAAGGCTTTTTCCTGTTTTGACTTAAAACAAATGTAGTTGTACGGATATAGTTATAGATCAGGGGTGTCAAACTTAAAGCCTAGATCTGTGCTTAGATCTGGCCCATGGGGCCGGCCTGGAAATATGAAAGGAATGGCCTACAGTGGCTCTAACGGCCAAAAAGAGGGCCTTGCGGGGGGGCGCACAAGGCCCTCTGTGGCCCATTTTCAGCCAGAAGAGTGCTGCAGGAGGCTCTGGAGGCCAAAAATGCCCCTCTCCCCATGGCCTGTTTTGGCCGGCAGAGGCACTGCGTGCCAGTCCTTTAATATTTCCAGATCAGCCCCGTGGGCAGGAGGCAGAGTGCTGCAGGAGGTAGAGGCACACCGCGCCGCATTTTGGCCGGCAGAGTGCTGCAGGAGGCAGCACCTTCTTCAACTTCTCTTTAGCAGCATCTGCCAACTAGAACTAGATATCCTCCAAGATCTGGATGGCTGTTGTTCAGAAGAGCCAAAAACATCTGCTTCTTCACCCAGGTCTTTGATGAGAGACAGTGAGCCCCCTCGTATAGCTGTGTTTGTCATCTTTTATCTCAATCTTTTATCATGATTGATTTTTTGATTGTTGTGAGCCACCCAGGGTCATTGAGAATTGGGTGGTATATCAATTTTGTGAATTATTACTAATATTAAGTCCTCCTCTAGGGTGTAACAAAGATTGATAGACTGTTGGACAGTTTTTAGAGACATCTGGAGAAATTGTCAGTTCATTTATGCTCTGCTCCTATACAAAAGAATCAAGCCCCATAGCAGTTGGGGACTCTACATGTCTTTAATCTCTACATTATGGAATTAAGACTATTTGTGCCAGAAAGTAAATCTCCCTTTGTCTGGAATAGCTGCTTTGAATGCAAAGGTAAAAAAGCGCATCTTGAGCCTGTGTCAAACGCCCATCATGGCCATGCCCCCTGGCCACGCCCACTCCTGGCCATGCCCCACCCCATCCCCCATCCCTCCAAGGTCAAACACAACCCTGATGCGGCCCTCAATGAAATAGCAATAGCACTTAGACTTATATACCGCTTCATAGTGCTTTCCAGCCTTCTCTAAGCGGTTTACAGAGTTCAGCATATTGCCCCCAACAATTTGGGTTCTCATTTTACTGACCTCAGAAGGATGGAAGGCTGAGTCAACCTTGAGCCTGGTGAGATTTGAACAGCTGAACTGCTGAACTAGCAGTCAGCTGGAGTAGCCTGCAGTAGCTGCATTTAATCACTGCGCCACCTCAGCTCGAATCGAGTTTGATACCCCGGGCCATCTCGGCTCGAATCGAGTTTGATACCCCGGGCCACCTCGGCTCGAATCGAGTTTGATACCCCGGGTATAGATGATATATTTGATGTATTCTGAATGGAAACTGAAGCACACAGTAGGCATCGAGATCTGTAGGTTTTCTGTATAACATGGTTTTTATGTGCCCAGTTTCTAGTTTTGCCATGATATGGAAGTGGGCTTGTTTTGTAGATAGATTGAGGCTGATGACTATTGTGGGGTGGAAGCTGTTGAAATAATGAAGGAATTTATCAAGATACTCATTTTCATAGATCCAGAAGATCAAATGTCATCAAGGAATCTCAAATAAAGAATAATTTTGAGGGATAAGAATTGGGAAAGTGTTTTTCTAGGTAGCTGTGAAGATGTTTGAATATCTGGGAGCCATGCATGTGTCTACAGTTTTGCCACTAATCTGCAGTTACATGTTATGTCAAAGGTGAAGATGAGTGAATACAAGGGCACACAGTCCAGTAAAAAGCATGTTGTGCTTTGTGTTGTGTTGATGTGAATTATGATATAAACACACATCTATGTGGTTTTTTTTAAGTGATCTGCAGTTGTATGCTTTCCCAGGATATGGGAAATATAAAATATCTTGAATTGTTTCTTGCTTATGTCTGAAGTGAAGAAAAAAATATTCAGTGTTTGCACAGAATAGTATATTTTGTGTGAGTTCTTAAGCTTCATGGAAGAATTCAGCATAAATTCTTCAGCTTGGCTGAGCATATGACTGGATAGATGTTCTGGTGGGTCTGTGGGACCATCCCATTACAGTGAATTGTTTATAGATGCTTGGAAATTCCCCCTCCCGTTATTTTTCTTCCAAAAGGCAAGATCTGTGGTATAGATTTATTGCCTTGATTTGGCAAAGTCCTGAGGTAGATAGAGGTCCAGGGTAGAGATAGCATTGGTAGCTAACTTTTATTTGTTGTGAAGGATACTGGTTTAGGAGTTTTTTGAGGAGAATACAACATATTATGAGGGGACATGATTTTTGAATAATTGATTTTGTTATATTTATTTTTACAATTAAAAAATAATTTTGAATTATTTCCCCTCTCCTAAAAAATACACATTTGCAAAATTTGTTTGTTTTAGTTTTCATTAGCTCTTTTATTGTGAAAATATGTAAGATGTTAATGGTGTAACGTTCATTTTGATGTCTGGTGTTAATGTGATTATCCTAAAAGTACAATTTTTCTTTAGAAATCTTTTGATAGTAATTTTCAGGTGGATAAAAGATATTCAGTAATAGTAGCAAAACTGATGTGTGTATTGTCTTTATTCATTGCTTTCCTTTTATGAAATAATATAATGTCTGTAATTAAGAACCTGGTTTTACACAGAAGCAGTTAACCTTTCTTTGCTTCATGAATTATATGTGACTTTTCAACAGTTCTGAATATGCATTGATGAAAAAAAGACAAAAGATCATGAAATGCTCATTCTAAGCATCCGTGAGTCACATTTCACAATAGATCAAGATGGAAAATTTACCTTGCACAGTCAGAACAGCAAAACTTTAAGGATTATGGTTAGAGCACTAGGCAGAAGGACAGATGGAATTAGCTCTTTGAGATTGACCAGATAAAGAAACAGATACTTCAGACATTTAAGGGATATATCCAAGTTTTCCTTTATCTCATTTTATATAAACAAAATCAAGATGGGATTATTTTGAGTTTCTCACATTTCTTTCAGTCTCTAGAGTGCGTAGTCTCTTTTTCAAGCCCTTCCTTGGTGGCTTTGTCCTTTCTTCCCCCATCAATGACTCTTTCATACTTTCTCCAGAGTAAATTCTAAATTCTTTACAAGTTGGGTGCAAAAGAACAAGTGAAGTTTAAATCGTGAGTTTTAACTTTTGGAACCATTGGGAATATTTGGAATTTTTCAAAATCTTTTGTGGGCACCTCACAAAATGATTGGTGTGGTGGGTTTGCTCATAAAACAGACATTTAGCAAAAGATAAATCTTCCTCTCAAGATATTCTCTACTCCTTTTTGGGGGGGCAACCACCAGCTATTTAAAAGAAGTCTGAAGAAAACAATAAAATCAGATAAACTGTGGGGTCTGGAGAGAACTAAGTGTTGCTAGGCACACTGGTGCTGTGCTGTGGACTTATCGTTTAAGATATATAATTGTGAAGCTTTCCAAGACAGGCACAGACCAGATAGGATTGTCCCAGAAATCTAAACACAGTTAGGAGCTGCCCATTTATTCTAAACCAGGAGTGGAAACTATTACATCAGCTAGTCGCATTTATTCTTCCCCTGGAGAACTCAGTTAAGGCATAGATCTAGCCTGTAGATGGCAGAGGGCCTGGAAGACTGCATCCTCTACATTTCGTCAGAATCCATAACCTCAAAAGAATCTAGCTAATGTTGCGAAATGTTCCCCTGCCTCTACAACAGACCATGCCCATGAAAAGACAAGCCAAGAGTCAAGGCTGGTTGGGAGTGATCAACTTCAAGGGCCTACGTCACCTCCTGTTGCTTTCAATTCACCAGGCATTGAACAGAGTACGCTACAGTTGCTGGGAACTCTCCTGAGCATTTGCTTGAATACATTCTTTTTCATAATACGCATGGTATGATTTATCTTAATCTGCCTGATCATCTGGATGACAATTTTATTTAGATTATCTAAGCATATCAGTGGGGTAAAAGAAATGCTAGCCATATCAGGATCATGTAATAAGTGCTCTGAGACAAAATAAGGTCAAAAATATAACAGCCTGAGTATGACGGGCCAAAGATTACTCATGGTTACTTGATCTTCATAGGTGGAGGCCATGAAATCCCAGCTGTCCTGGTTCTAGCCAGTGCATGGAGATTAAAGTCACCCAACCCTCAAAGATGAAGAAACTTCAACACTAGACCTGGGTAGGGATCCTGCCTGACAGGAGGGCAGCCAGTGCAGAAATAGGATTTTAGTTGACATTTCTTTTTAAATTACTGTATTTTTCGGACTATAAGATGCTCCGGACTATAAGACGCACCTAGCTTTTGGGGAGGAAAACAAGAAAAAAATATATCTACCTCTGCCTCCCAGCAATTTGCCTCATTGGAGCAAACAGCAAACAGCCTGGTCAGCTTCAGCACAGCCTGATTTAGCACAAGCAGCTGTTTGGCAGTTGGATTGGCCTCCCGGAATACTGTCTATCAGCTGTTCTAGGCTGCAGTGATCGTCGCCACCCATCGCCGCTCCCACCTATCGCTGCCTATGCATGCCTCATTTTCGGCCTCCGTGCATCCCGTTTTCGACCTCCACACGTCCCGTTTTCGCCCGTTCCAGGCAGTGGGGATCGTCGCCGCCACCTATCCCCGCCACTTGGAACGGGCTAAAAATGGGACATGCGGAGGCGGCGATGGGCAGCAACGGCGGTGATGGGCAGTGGCAATGCCCGCAGCTTGGAACAGCTGATAGGCGATATTCTGGGAGGCTGATCCAACCGCCAGTCAGCTGCTCGTGCTAAATCAGGCTGTGCTGAAGCTGACCAAGCTGTTTGCTGCTTGCTGCAAGGAGGCAAATTGCTGGGAGGCAGAGGCCGAAGGGTGGGGGCTGGCAGGTGGGCGGGGCTTCAGCAACATTTGCTCTATAAGACGCACAGACATTTCCACCCACTTTTGGCGGGGGCAGGGAAGTGCGTCTTATACACCAAAAAATACGGGTATAAGGTGCATATAGTTCAATGTCTGAAGAAAAAGCTCTATAAAATTTGGACACTACCAGGTCAAATGATGCAGCTTTCTCTCCCATTTCAAGGCTTCAGATTCTCATTGTTTAGCACATCCAGTTCTTACATTAATAAATAGATAAAAAGTATTATGCTTTGTCTAGTGGTTTAGTCCAATTAAGACACCAGGCTAGAAACCAGGAGACTGTTAAGACACCAGGCTAGAAACCAGGAGACTGTGAATTCTAGCCCCGCCTTAGACATGAAAGCCAGCTGGATAATTTTGGACCAGTCATTCTCTGTCAGCTCAACCCACCTCACAGGGTTGTTGTTGTTGTGGGGAAAAATAGGAGGAGGAAAGAATATTAGGTATGTTTAACGTCTTGAGTTATTTATAAAAAAAATAAAGATGGGATAAAAATAAATAAATATAAATGAAATATAAAATGCTTTCAGTGCTGGAGAAATTTAGTTGAAACATTCAATTTTTACAAAAAGATGTGTTACAAATAAAATAAATTGTTGAAAATGTGCTGACAGTTCTTTCTGTGAACAGTAATAATCAAAGAAATACAATTTGGCCCAATGTTTAATTATCTTTAATTATTCACAAGGCAAATGAAAACATAGAATCCAGGAGTTAATGAGTGGTTTTTAAAAAGAGTTATATAGTTGCCCATTTTGTAAGACACAACTCTGCTAACAAAGTAATTAAAATACAATAAAAGCAATACAACATAAAGGAAAAAAATCATACACCTGGTCCAATAATTACGTCCCTCCCCAAATGTAGTCTTCCGGGCTCTATCCTTGCAATCTCAATACCTGGGATTAAAGTCAACTCTTAATAGCTTTCTGGAAGGTTAAGAGGGTGGGGATCCTACCAGCAATGTTCCCTCTGACATTAGAAAATGCCGCGCGACAGTTGGAAACTGCTGCACGTCATGTTCTTATCACGTGCGCGGCCGCGCTTCAATGTTCCCTCTGACATTAGAAAATGCCGCGCGGCAGTTGGAAACTGCTGTACATCATTTTCTTATCACGTGCGCGGCTGTGCAGCCGCGCAGCTTAGAGGGAACATTGCCTACCAGATCTCAAAGAGAAGACAGGGGCGCTATGACAAAGTCATGCTTCCTAGGTTCACTAAAGTAGGGGTCCCCAACCCCCGGGCCATGGCCCACTACTGGGCTGCGGCCTATTTGGAACCATATGGCCTCTTTGGGCCATACAAGTGGGTGAGCATGCGTGCACAGCTCCACTTGCGTGAGTGGTGGGCACTCAACGCTTGTGCGCAAAGCTCTATTTGTGTGAACAGGCGCGCATACCAAGCGCTTACTTAAATGGCATGAGCTTGCCCCTCGCATTGAACCATCCCTTCACCTCCCCCCCGCCAGTCCGCAAAGCTGGAAAGGTTGGGGAATGCTGCACTAAAGGGCAACATTTAAGGGAAGGGACCTGGAGTACGCCTATTTTATCCAATCTAGTGAGGCAAGCAGATACCCTCAAAAAGAGGCAGTTCCTCAAATCACCTGGCCCTGTGTCATAAAGGGCTTTAAAAGATTATCAGCGCCTTATATTGCACCCAAAAAGAAGCTCAGCCTCCAGACCCTCACTGCCTCTGGGTAGTGATGACATCACTTGGGTATCATTACTGGATATAATTTGCTGTTTAATGTTGAACAATATTCCGTTGGATGGCTCCACCCACAAGTTTTGGGTAGAGGTGCTCAACATTATAGGGGCTTACAGCTGGACCTCTCCCTTCTCACCAACACCAACTGGCTACCTAGGAAGGAGAAGAACCACTGCAAAAATGCCTCTTCCAATCACTGCAGCCAGTCCAGAAAGATACCATGGCTGATGGTATTGAAAGTCGCCAAGAGATCCAGGATATACAGAATTTGTAGATAGCCAAGCCTCATCACATCCTTGTTTGAGAAAACCTAAGTCTGAAGATCCGCAATCTAAATTATGTTTAGATGAATTTAATTGCACTATGTCGTTATATGCTTGCATCAGGCTTGTGGTTTCTTCAGTTGTTTGGATTTTAATTTCAGGGAGTGCTTATGGTTGGCCCTCCTGGGACTGGCAAAACCATGTTAGCAAAAGCCGTCGCTACAGAATGTGGAACTACATTTTTCAATGTGTCTTCCTCCACTCTCACATCAAAGTATCGAGGCGAGTCTGAAAAATTAGTTCGTTTGCTGTTTGAAATGGTAGGTATTGTTGATTCCCTCAGATATTAAACTCTTTATTTGCATACTTTCTTCCTGGCTCTTTTTCTTTGTGAAATGATTTCAGGGCAATCAATATACATTGCAGTGAGTGTATGATATTATAAATGTCCATACTGAATTGGTTTGGATGGTTTAAATCAGGGGTCCTCAAACTTGGCAACTTTAAGACTTGTGGACTTCAACTCCCAGAATTCTCCAGCCAAAGCTAAGCTGAGTTGAAGCTAAGCTAAGCTAAGCTAAGCTAAGTTGAAGTCCAGAAGTCTTAAAGTTGCCAAGTTTGAAGACCTCTGGTTTAAATGGACAACATCACCATTTAAAAATTTCCTGTGTATCTATGTCTTAGCTTGATATACTATTTGTTTTTGTGTATCCATAGGACATTCCTTAAATTCACAACTCTCTTGATTTAGCATTAAGAAAATGTATTGGTATCTATCTTTGTTAAATATGACTGTAACACTGAGGGATGATGATTAAAAAAACATTATGAATCCCTAAGTCACATAAGAAATGTTTGTCTTCATTTTAAGGCCAAGTTTTATGCACCTACGACCATTTTCATTGATGAAATAGACTCTATCTGTAGTCGCAGAGGCACTGTGGATGAACATGAGGCAAGCCGCCGAGTCAAGTCAGAGCTGCTGGTTCAGATGGATGGTAAATAGGGTTGGTTCTGCCTGCATTGGGGAGTCTTTTTCCTGTTTTATACATTGTTGTAGAAGGAGGGAAGGACTTTCAAGAAAAAGTTGCATATGCTCATTCTTTAAACTTGGTTCAGGCAACTTGTGCATCCAGAGACCACTTTTAAAAAACTGACCTTTGGGGATTCTGAGAACTGCAGGAATTGTGGATTTCCCTGAAGGAATGGGGCTGAAAATATTGTCCTTTTTTGTGGCATAGTTTTTAAAAAGTTCAACATACAGCTAGATAGTTATTGGGTTATATTGGCAATTGGGACTGGAATTTCTTGCTAAGCCATGCCATCATAAAACCATTGTAATCCTAGGACCATGCTGACTAAGGTGGGAAGAGGAGGGAGTCTCGGGTAAGCAGATCAGTAGGTGAGAGTTATGGGTGAGAACTGTGGGGCAGGTGAGTGGGTACCCCGGGCAAGTGCTACAAAGTGTGAGTGGGTGGGCAGGCAGGCGTAAAATCAGCGTAAAATCAGCAGGAACGACATGCCAGCTCTTGCTGGCGTCCCCTGTTGTTTTGTTGTGGGAAAGGCTGAAAAAGGCAATCATGTGACTGGGATGCTGCAATCGTAATTGCAAGCTGGTTGCCAAGCTTCCAAATAGCAGTCATGTGACCACAAGGTTACTGCAATGGCCAGAACTTCAGGGCCCTGTCATAAGTCCCCCTCTTTCAGCGCCGTTCTAACTTTGAATATTTGCTAAATGAGTGTTTGTAACCCGAGGATTACCTATATTTAATTTAGCTCTTACAATATTGTTATTTCAGTTTTGAATTATGTCAGTTTTCTGATACTAGGAACACAAGCAGGTATCCCAACAAATACAAATTTGAGGACATAATCTTAAGGGCACTCAGGAACTCCAAAAAACTCACATGTCTCTCACAGGTTGCCCAATGTTCTTTTAAGTATACTGGACAGTGGCAGAGAGGCATGGTGGCTGAGATTTGGTTAGTACTTGACTCCTGGAGTTCCAGTCTTGAATGGTGTAAGAATAATGTAAATAAATGAATGCAGACAGAAGTTAGAAATATGAGGACCCATACAGATTTAGAGAAATTTGAAAAATGATATCTAAAGTATACATGAAAATCATAAAGACTGCAGTGAACGTGATGCATAAAGTGTGTGGTTAAGTTTTCCTTTGCCTGTTCTATAATTAAGATGCTCAAGAGGTTGCTCTGAGGATCAGATTGGAGATGGGGAGAAGGGGAAGGATAATGGTCCTGTTCACCTTTGTCTCAGGCCTGGAAACCATCTTGGGCCTTGGATCTTCAGGCCTGCCAGATTTAATGCTGTGGGAAACTGGGAGTGGGGATAGTATGAGTGGGAAGATATAGTCAAAATAACATTCCTTTCTCCGAGAGTCAAGGTGACTCTGCCCTGCACCTGGAGGGGTGTGTCTGGGAGGCATCTCCAGTTGGGACAGTGCATTGATTGGACAATGTGATGGACATGTGGGTGCTGGGGCAGGGGCTTGAACTTTCTTTTGGGTGTGGAAAACCGGAAGCTTTCAGATTCAGGTTTTCCCAGATGTGCCAATATGACATCTCTAATAAAGTGGAACTTTGAGGAAACTCAAGCCTCGGAGTTTTCTTTCGTTGGGGGTGTTATTTGGAACCCTGACACTTCGTTTTCTCTTGTGATGTTTCCCAAAGCTGTTAGAATTGCTCCGTGAGCTCTGATGCTTATATACTTTTTTTTAAAGAAATCGCAAATGATTTAATCACACATTTTCAATCATAATTACTTGCATTTTGTTGAAAGTTAATATTACAGTTCTTAATGTGTTTTTGAGACAAATTCTGATATTTGCCACATACTATTTTTTTATTTATATTTTAACACAGTATAATAATTCATGATGACTTTTTTGTTCCAAAACTCAGCATCTGAATCCGATAGATAATGGCAGTTACAGTGGCTTTTTTAACATAAGTTAGACTGGAAAAGGATACCGATGGGTTAATCATACAAAACAACACCCTCCTGGCAATTAGAGAGTAAGGACAACAGAAAATTCTTCAGTAGAAAATGTGTGGCCAGTTCCTCTGCTTGCAGTTGGTAGGGCAGTTTTCAAATGAGGGGTTTTTTGCTCCACCTTTCTCAGATCCAGGGAATTTCAAGTACATCAGGCTATTGTATGTATTTTCCCTGTTATTTTCTTTATTTATATTTTTATCCCATCTTTATTGTTTATAAGTAACTTGAGTCATTGAACATACAGAATAACAGAATAACAGAGTTGGAAGGGCCATTGGAAGTCTTCTAATCCAATTCCCTGCTCAAAGAGGAGACCCTATACCCGTGATGGCGAACCTATGGCACGTGTGCCACAGGTGGCACGCTGAGCCATATCTGCCGGCACGCGAACCGTTGCCCTAGCTCAGCTCCAGCGTGTACAGCTGATTTTCGGCTCGCGCAGACGCTCTGGGAGGGCGTTTTTGGCCTCCAGAGGGCCTCGAGAGGGGGGAAGGCTGTGTTCGCCCTCCCCAGGTTCCAGGGAAGCCTCTGGAGCCTGGGGAGGCTGAAAAACGGGCCTACTGGACCCACCGGAAGTCGGGGAGTGGGGGAATGTCGTGAGTGCATGCACGGGACAGCGCGGGGAGGGTCGTGTGTGTATGTGCAGGGGTGGGGCGCGTGGGAGGGCATTCAATTATGGGTGTGGGCACGTGTGTGTGTGTGATAGCACACGCACGCACATGCATGCTTTCAGCACCTGAGGAAAAAAAAAGGTTCAACATCACTGCCCTATACCATTTCAGACAAATGGGTGTCCAATCTCTTCTTTAAAAAAGAACCCACAACTTCTGAAGGCAAGCCATTCCACTGATTATACTACTTCCTCCTATTTTCCCCACAACAACAGCAACCCTGTTCAGTAGCTTGGACTGAGAGAGAGAGAGAGACTAGCTCAAAGTCACCCAGCCAGCTATGTCTAGAACCAGAAAGCATTAAAAATCAGCTTGAAAAGGCAGAAAAAAATGTAGGGACCTCATACACAGCTTAGGAGATAATAAAGCTTTGTCAGAAATAGAAATTACATGAAGTCTCTTCTTTCCTACAGTATTAAGGATTGGCCTCTGAGATTTCTTTGCCCTTTCTAAACATGCAGGGTCTCTCATTGTCCCGGTACAATATGTGGTATTGCTAAAACTAAGATGTGAGGGTTTTTTTGCTTCCAAGATTCAGATTACAGTATAGTGCATACAAAACCTCAAATTAAAATGAACAACAATAGAAAAGCACCATGTGCTCTAGCTTTATTATTGCTCCTTTAGGTGTGGGTGGAGCTCTGGAGAATGATGACCCTTCGAGAATGGTGATGGTGCTTGCTGCTACAAATTTTCCTTGGGATATTGATGAAGCTTTGAGAAGGAGACTGGAAAAAAGAATTTATATACCTTTGCCAACAGGTGGGTTTTCTTTTTAAATGTGCTTGTCTGGCACTTGTTATTTGACACTTCCTCAGGGAGCTGTTAAAGAACACATTGAAATTTATGCAACAACATTGGATTTTCAGGCTTTAATAATTATCTTGATCATTGGGGGGGAAAGTAAAAAAGTTGCTGGCTATTGCAGAATGAAAGAGCTGTAGCAGTCTTTCAATGTAGACTCAATGAGGGGGATCAAGCTTTTAAATGAATTTGTGTGAATGTTTAACAGGCATTCCTTAAACAGAGCATAGATTGAGCCTTGTGGACATCTTTAAAGAATTATTGCCAACGCATTTTCCTCTGTGCCTATTGCTGAATACAGAAATGTGAGGCCATTAATTTTAACTTTCAAGCTTGCCATGTTGTAAATCAACTCCTGTCCGAACTTTATGACTAGATTTTGAGCTCTTCATAGAGCGGTTGGCTGATTTGTTTCCTGCTTGAGGAAACCTCATCGCAGAACGACTCTCCAGGTTGTCAGTCAGAACTGCTATTAACTTCAAGATTCTCTGTCATCTTAGGTTTGCTTTTAAGCTGTCTCTTCTCTTGATTTAGGGTAGTATACTACCTGCTTTTTACCACTTGACTCTAAATAAGAACACAGTGTGACAGTGGCTTTAATGAAATTTGGTGGAAAGGAGGACTGTTTTAACCTTGATGCGTTATTTTTCCTGCTTGCTAGGGGTGTGCATTTAATGAAAATAAAAGCAGTTTGTTTCAAAGTTTGGACAAAAAGCCTTACATTCCATTGAAATGTTCTCATTTGGTTCTAATGAGAGAAAAAAAACGCCCCTAAGAGTGTTTCAATAGGGAACAGTGAGAAGCTAAAACAAGTGCATTATCCCCTTATTTTTTTACTTAAGACTGAAGAATTGGGCAACCTAGAAAACATGTCAAAGTTCTGGTCAATTTCAGAGAGATAGGTAGCCCTTGTGCTATTTACCTGGGTATTCTTTAAAATGGGATATAAAAAATATAATCCCTGAACTCTATCTTCTCCATAGCAGTTAGAAGTAAACACAGCAAAGGGCAGGCAGAAAGTGGATAATGAGTCTGTCAGTTTGGGATTGGTCATCCTGAATTGCTTCTGAATGTCAATAAAACCAAGTTGGACCTAGATGGGTCCATGACCAAGGCCAGCACAAGTATCTCTGAACACTACTGCTTAAATATATAATTGTTGCCTTTTTTCCACTCACCATTTCTTCTTGTCACCTGGTCTTGGCTCTGCGATTTCCCTAGCTATAAAGCATAAAAGAACAAAAACCCATCATTTTCCGCATAAGGACTTTGAAGTGAATTTCCCTACCTACCCCATTTCACATTTGTTACTGTGGATGGAGTGAGGAATTCTGCACCCATCTTGATAGATAATAATTTTTTTTTAAATAATTCAAATGTCTAATTTGAAGTTTTTTTAATTATTCAACCTCGAAACACACAATAAAAGTTGATAATTTTCTTAATGGTTGAAGCCAGAAAGGTAGTAGCAACATACTGGAAAATTTGAATTATTCCATTTGGTGGCAAATATGCTGGAAAATAGTTTTGATGGAAGAGCTGACCCCCTCCCCCAAACGAAATTACATAGTAACATAGAAGATGATTTTTACTCCATTTGGTTTAAATTTATTAATTATTTGCAACACAGACTGAACAATTTTCTAGCTTCCTAGATAATCTAATGACATAAAGTTATATGTCTTTTGTTTCTGCATATACCATTGAAATATTAATTGTTAATAAATTTTAATAAATTTTAATAAAAGGAAAAAAAGGAACTTACCTGATGTTAGAGAACTCTAGGTTAATCCACAAAGCTACTTGGAATTTCTTTCTGAAAAAACTGTTAAACATACTCACTGTTTTAAGAGAGTTAGAACCAGTGGTGAAATCTAAATTCTTTTACTACCGGTTCTGTGGGCGTGGCTTGGTGGGCATGGCAGGGGAAGAATACTGCAAAATCCCCATTCCCTCCCCACTCCTGGGGGAAGAATATTGCAAAATCTCCATTCCCACTCCACTCTGGGGTCAGCCAGAGGTGGTATTTGCCAGTTCTCCGAACTACTCAAAATTTCCTCTACCGGTTCTCCAGAACCTGTCAGAACCTGCTGGATTTCACCCCTGGGAACGTCCTGTCCACTTTGGATTTGGAACTTACCAGGGGTGGGTTCTAACTTACCTCACTGCCAGTTCGCTTCCTCCTGCGCTGCATGGCTGTGCTCGCACTTCGCGCGTGCATGCGCAACGCCAAAAATTCCAACCCCCCCCCCCAAAAAAGCTGAAAACAAGATGTCCGTGCATGCGCAGTGCCGGAAACTTGGCTTCTGTGCATGCACAGAAGAAAAATAATCAGAAAAAAATCCCCCCCCCAAAAAAATCCCCCCAAAAGATGGCGGCGTCCACGGACTGGCATCGACCAAATCAGCTCCGTGACATCACCAGCGGTTTGCTACCAGTTTGGGCGAACTGGTCCAAACTGGGAGGAACCCACCTCTGGGACTTACTCTCGGAGCATGCAACCATTGTGGCCTCTGTAGCAACCCTGTATCTCCAGAGGACCAATTTAGGGAAAGGAATTATAGAGCCATTAACAAAATTGCTTTCAGGACTCCTTTAATCAAGAGGCTCTTTTCCCATCAAATTATAACTTTACATGTGGTAGAAATATTGACTTATTTGTCAGTTTCCTCTAATGAGATGACATTTATTTTTACAGCAAAAGGCAGAGTGGAGCTGCTTAAGATTAATCTCCGGGAAGTTGAACTGGATCCTGACATTAGTCTGGAAGAAATTGCTGAGAAGATTGAAGGCTACTCTGGTGCGGATATCACTAATGTCTGCAGGTATCCTGTTGTCCTATCTAGACCAATCAGATAACCTTTTCCCAAGAAACTAAACTCTGAATCTTTCAAAATTTACATATTTCATATTTTTCTGGTAATTCCTGCCCTCTCACTTTTTGCCCAGGAACAAGTATGTTTTTTTTTTTAATATATGAGGATGAGTCAAAAAGTAATTCCATTTTCTTTAGGACAGGTATAATTACCAACACAGGAACATGTAGCATACATCAAAATGAAGCTGGTCCTCTGTGGATCACATCCCTACTTCTCAACATAGTCACCGTTTCTCTCAATAGCAATGTTCTACCTTCAAACGAGAGCATGTATCCCTGCCTCGTAAAATATTGTTGATTGTTCTTTGAGCCACTTCTTCACTGCAGTTTTCACTTCCTCGTCACTGGAATAATGTTTGCCTCTCAAACCCTCTTTCAGGGGGCCGAAGAGATGATAGTCAAAGAACATGGGAATTTACAACTGATACATAGAAATCTATATGTTTTTTTTAAAATTAACTACTTCTTGGACTAACATGCCAATTCGAACGCTTAGCTTTCAGGCCCTATACTTATCCAAATTTTGCCAACCTCTTTTGGAAGATAAGTAGAAAATTTCAGGGGATAGGTTATACAAGAATTTACCCTTTAAAGAAAATGTGTAAACAAACGCACATTTTTATGCTGCTGCTTTTAAATATAGGAAATGAAATGTAATAGAATCATTGTTGGCAGTGCAAACAATAAAAAATAAAACACACCCTGTTATAAATAAGTGAAATTGCATTTCAGCTTTGCTGTTCTACATCATTACTAATATGTAGTGTTTATGGATTTTATTTTTAGGGATGCCTCATTGATGGCGATGAGGCGACGTATTAATGGCTTGTCAGCAGAAGAGATCCGGGCCCTCTCTAAAGAAGAGCTTCAGATGCCCGTCACCAAGGGGGACTTTGACTTGGCTCTGAAGAAAATCTCCAAATCAGTTTCAGCCGCAGATCTGGAGAAGTACGAGAAGTGGATGTCAGAGTTTGGCTCTGCTTAATCCTGGAGACATCTCTTTATGAAGGATTTTAGATTTTTAATTATAAAATGTTGGAAGGATTTTGAAACCTTTTAGGCTTGTGGTTTTCTTATGGACAATATTCCCCCTTTCCCCCCTTTTTGCACTTTTAGGGGAACAAATGAAAATGTAATGTAATGAGGTCATAATATTCCATGGAAGAAGGTTGAAACTGAGAAATCCTTGTCTTGTTTTGGTGTTCTGCACTTCAACAGTGAATGCCTGTGTCCTATTTTTGTTGACATAGTTTCATCTGCTAATCAGACATGAGATTAGAAGAAATTAAAATAAGTAATACTGCATCCTTAATATTTGTCAGATTAACATCAGATCCGTACTACCTTGAATGTGGGTGAAAGGTTTTTATTTTGTCTTTCCCCCTTTATGCAGAGATTATCAGTATGATCTACACCCAAAATATTGGGGATTATTTTATGCTGCATTCAGGTTGCTATGGCTACAATGATATTTGCTAGAATTCAGTAATAAAGCAAAACTGTTTTAGTTTCCCCTATCTGCTGTTCTCTTGATATATCAGGACTACAGCTCCCATAATTTCCAGAAACCTTTGGGAAGGCTGGGAATTCTGGTAATTGCATTCCAAACGCACCAGGAGGGTACGCAATTCAGGAAGAGTTAAGTTATAAGGGAAAGGAGATATATGTCTCCAAAGACAGCTCTTGACATTGTACCCATCACTTACGGAAATTTGAAAAACAATTTCGATCTGTGCATGTTTACTGTAGCCAGCAGCAGATTAAATGCAATTAGCTCAATTGCTGCATCAAAATTGGGATTTGACAACTTGCTTTATACTTTTGTTATTTGAAATTTCAGAACCGCTGTTGCTCTTGTCTCTGCTTTACACTGATATATAACTGTAGCAATTTCTGCGTACCACTGTGAGCGAGGAAAATATTAATTCTTCAACTATCTTAGTCATTCTAAGACTGTATGCGTATGTATTCCAATGGCTACTGATTTAACTTAACATTAATTTATATTTTATGAACACTAGTTGTGTGTTTACAATATAGGATATTGAAGTGGAACACAGTGACACTCCAAACTTGAAGTTATAGAATTGTTGTTCTTGAAATCCAGAACTACTCTGTTCCTTCTCCTTTTTTAGAAAAAAACGTTCTTTTAATATTTGTCATTCGTTTTGTATAACATTATGCTGTTCCCAGATGTAGCAATGTATATTCATGCCTAAAGATTTTTTTTTAATGGTGTACATGGGAAGTGTTACAAAACAGCGTCGTCATTTGTGACGTCTACAGTATGTAGACATGAAGTAATAGTTGAGATCTTGAAATGATCCTCTGAATGAGTGGCTCTGGTTTATTTATTTATTTATTTATCGTTGAAGAAAGATGTGTGATAAAGAGTCCTGACAGATTCTGATTTTGAATGAGGATCTAGAAAAGTTAACATGGATTGGCATTTACAAACCAAACTATCTACATGTCAAGGGATCACATCCTGTTGGTTTCAGATGTTATGAAAATCCAAGCTTAAGGTTTTGTTGTCAAAACATTATTTAGATACTCTGTTCTGATTCTCTAGGTATTTTTTCACTTGGAGGTAAGCTGCCCTTTTTTTTGTCATTTTTGATGCCAGCAACAAAATAGAAATAGATCCCTGGCAGCCTTTCTGCCCTCCCTAGCATATATTAAGAATTAGCTGACATCTCTTCTTTATTGATGTACTTTAGGTTTAGCTTTCACCCTTAGCCTTTATTTGCTTTACAATGATGCCATGTGACATTGCTTATACATTGTGATTAATAACATTTTGGCAGAATCTTTGGCCATGTCTACAGTTATAGATCAGTATTAATAATTTTATTTGTACAATGCTATTCCACCCAGGAAAGAGATAATAAAATAGCTGAGACAAATTTGGTTTGGCTCAGTAGGGAAGAGAAAGACCAGTGGCAAGAGACCTGTTACACTACATATGACAAATTATGCAGGTTGTGTTGACAAGATATGGCACCAATTTACAATTTACCTAACATTAAATGTAAGTTATCTAGAACGTTGTTGGTGTTTGGCTCCTTCTGCCAGTAGAAGCAGGTAAACAAATCAAAATGTTCTATCTATACACGAGAACTGAGAATTGTCGTCTTCTCTCTCCCTTAAAACCCATAAACATAATCCAGACATTTTCTAACGTATTTCTTTGGCATGTTAGAAGATAGAACCCAAGCAGTGCTAAACAAACATAACGCTAAGCCACCCAAGATGGATTTCTTGTTTTGTTTAGCCACACCCACTTGGGGTGGAGCCAAGTAGGAATGATCAAGCAGCACAAGCATTTACAGCAGTGTTTCCCAACCTTGGCAACTTGAAGATGTCTGGACTTCAACTCCCAGAATTCCCCAGCCAGCATTCGCTGGCTGGGGAATTCTGGGAGTTGAAGTCCAGACATCTTCAAGTTGCCAAGGTTGGGAAACACTGATTTACAGGATGAATCAGTTCAAGCCAGATTTTTTTCTTTTCCAATTGAAATGCTGTTGAAGTCATCTGGTATCAAGACTGTGAATGGTGCATTGTGTTCATTTCCAACAAAAGACAGTTTTTTACCTTGAACAGAAGAAGTCGTAATAAATGTCCTAATGATGACTCACTTTTCTTTCATGTGGCAGTTTTTGTTCCGTGGACAGATTTTGCACTCCTGCCGGTAGCTGAGTTGGCAGTGATGTTCTGAAAACATATGAGGAAATCAGTAACTCATAAATCTTCCAGTTTTAACAACATTTATCTCTTTTAGATCCATCCATTGTTTTCCTTTGTGAACAATGTGGTCTGGCATTGTAATTTGCATGGAAAATAAGGACTCTCATAGGAAACATAAAATTCTTTTAGGAGCCTCTGCTGTTTTCTTACTAGAAGTTGCATTGCTTTTTTGCGCTCATGTTTTCTGTACTTCAGATGAAGGGGGGGGGGGGGGGGAAACCAGATAGAGGAAATCTTTGAAATCTTTCTAAAATATCAGCCTGATAGTTTCAGCATGATAATTTATTGAGAATGTACGCGCATAAATATTTTTGGGAAAACTAGATACTACCATAAATAAATTGAAAATAAAGACCTCGTATGTTAAAAGTAAAAATAATTCTTAACATTTTACCTGCCTACCTATGTACTGGATTTGGCAATCTTAGCTAGTTTCTCCCAGTTGATTTGGATTGCTCTATTTTGTTTCATCTTCTGGAAAATCAATTGTGTACTCCAGATGTTCTGGATTACCACTTTAGTCCCTTGCTAAAGGAATGATAGAAGGAGTTAGCTATCAGTATTTCTTAGATGGAAATACTGGGAAGGGAACACTAAATACTGATTTAACAGGTTGCAGCAGTTTCTTTGCAGGGCTCACTGCAACTATTCTAATTCTGATGATACAAGATACTTTAATCTGAAAACTAGACAATTTTTTTCCTGATACTATAATGGGGAACAACTAATCAAGCCTCATATTATTATTAATTTTATTTATTTACTTAAAACATTTATATAGGTGGTCTTCGACTTACGATCGCTATTGACTCCAGAATGTATGTTGCTAAGTGAGAAATTTGTTAAGTAGGTTTTGCCCCATTTTATGACTTTTCTTGCTACAGTCGCTAAGTGAATCCCTGGAGTTCTTAAATTAGTAACACGGTTGTTAAGTGAATCTGGCTTCCCCGTTGACTTTGCTTGCAAAGTCACAAAATGGGATCAGAGGACTCCGCAACACTGCAACTGTCATAAATATGAGTCAGTTTGCCAAGCATCTGAATTTTGATCTCGTGACCATGGGGATGTTGCAACGGTCGTAAGTGTGAAAAACGGTCATAAGTCACTTTTCCCCCAGTGCCGTTGTAGCTTCGAACGGTCACTAAATGAACCGTTGTAAGTCGAGGACTACCTGTATATGGCTCCTAACCAAGAATAAAAATGATATTGGCAATAAATGATAAACATAATCCCCCCCCCCCAAAAAAAACCTGGCACCAAATTATGTTTCCAACATTCAGTCACCTCATCCTATCCCAGCGCTTGGGAAAAAGTTGAATTTTCAGTGCTTTTCGGAAGGCTAAGAGGGGAGAGAGGCCTGTTGACATTCAGGGGGAAGAATGTTCCCTTGTGCAGGGGCTGCCATGGAAAAGGCATGGTTCCTAGCTCCCACAAGGTGGCAATCTTTAAGGGAAGGCATTTGAAACCATGCCCACTCTATCTAACCTGGTAAGACAAGTCGGTGTCTTTAGGGAAAGCTGGTCCCACAGATAACTTGGTCCTTTAAAGGTCATCTTGAACCAGCATCTTGAATTGTACCTGGAAGGAAACTGGCAGACAGTGCGGCTCATGCGATGGCAGTGTTACATGGGTAAACCTAGAAGCACGCATCACTCTGTGCACCATCGTGTTCTGGACCAGTTGTAGTTTCCAGGTGACCTTCAAGGGCAGCCTCATGTAGAGTTCATTGCAGTAATCCAAATGGCAGGTGACCAAGGCATGAGTGACTCTGAAAGAGCCGAGGTGGCACAGTGGTTAAAGTGCAGCACTGCAGTTCAGTGGTTCAAATCTCACCGGCTCAAGGTTGACTCAGCCTTCCATCCTTCTGAGGTCAGTAAAATGAGGACCCAGATTGTTGGGGGCAATATGCTGAACTCTGTAAACCGCTTAGAGAGGGCTGTAAAGCACTGAAGCGGTATATAAGTCTAAGTGATATTGCTATTGCTATTCCCGGTCAAGGAAAGGGCCCAGTTGGCACATCAGGTAGATCTAGGCAAAGGCCTCTCCTAGCCATAGTTGCCACCTATGAGTGTTAGGAGGACCTATTGAATTGAATACCAATTCATCTGGAGGAGTGCTGAACCATCTAGAATCTGGGGCTTATTATTATGGTTAGTTGCACAATCAGCCAGATATTTAGTCTGGATTTGGCATTTTTTAAATCCATGAAATCCCAAGGATCTGGGATAGGCAGATGTTGATGTTTGATCTAGTGCACGGGTCCCCAAACTTGGTAACTGGCTGGAGAATTCTGGGAGTTGAAGTCCACAAGTCTTAAAATTGCCAAGTTTGAAGTCCTCTGATCTAGTGTTAAAGATGACACAGGATGTAAGATTTCCAAGTAAAGCTGTCTTTTGCAATTGATGGTTGGTGTCAATTTTTGTCAATTCCGATGGTGTTTAAGTGGTGGTCCAGTTTTGGGATTGAACCCAAGTCACCTATTAGTACCAATAAGTAGTGATCTTTGCTTTCTTTTTAAATTGTTTTATTTCATTTTTATTATTTTTATTTGCATTTTCAGCACAGTTTTGAGAACAATTTCAAAATGTATCAGTGTGAAATGGAAAGAATAATTTAAATATTAGTACTATCGGTAGTTTTTTATTGTGAAACATTATAGAACAATGTTTAATATTATTAACTGCCAAGAACAATATTTCCTTATTTGCATGGGGTTGCACTTTCAAGATTTTCATAAAACATACCCAATTTTTTAAACATATGGTATCATTTAGAATTACTAAACATTTATTCAACGTGTTTAGAATTGTTCACTTCTGTTCTCTCCTTTCTTCTTGGTTTACAATTAATTCTATTTTATAGAGATGACGAAGTTTAGCTGAGAAACAAACAATATGCCTAAAATTACTAATGAGTAAATTGCTGAGCCAAGAATTAATGTTCTTATAGCTGTTGATAATGTCACAGTATGTCTGTTAAAAGTAAGTTTGGGCTGAAGTAGATATTGGGCAGGAAACCAATAATTAAATGTGTGATTTTTAAAATTAAAATTACTTTCTTAAACTTCATAGCAACTGTTAAGGACTGCAATTTAGATTACAGCAGAAAAACAATATTTGTCTGCATTGTTCTCTTTAACAACTGTTGGCAGTTTTGATTATTTTATTTGAAAAAATATCTTTAAAAAGAAGCAGATCCTCCCCTTAGCTTCTCTTTTTTTTGATATATAACTTTTATTGTTTTTATAAATGTATAAAATACAAAGTAAAATAAAAATAGGAAATTGTGGGAAGAAGAAAAAGAAAGAGGGAAAGAAAATATGAGGTACAAGGGAAGGAAAAAAGAGGTGTTGACTTCCGGCTCTTTTTGAAACAGTACAAGATAACATTACAATCACAACTTCTTTGCTTTTACACATTAGTATATAACTAGCCATTTCTATAATAACAAATCTATCTAATCAGCAGAACCAAAGTCTTAGTTTCATTATTTTTATCACAAGCACAAAATCTAGAAGTGATATCCAAAGAAACATCCAAATATATTATCCTCTTTGAATAGAACAATCAATTTAACCATTACTGCTTTATCTTTCTTGCTGTTGAACTAATACATATTTCTATTTGTACTTAATAATCTTTTATAAACCATTTATATTAACAAAATTCACTGCATTCTTTCAGATTCTTTAACCTTAAAGGGAAAAATATTTTTATCCATTTCAAAATGCTAAGCTTTTCTTTAAAAACATTTCTAAAATTAAAACATTCTAATGCATCTTTTAAAAACTTCCTCTTAGCATACATACGGTACATTAAAGTTCACTTTCAGACCAATAAAATTCCAACTAACTCCAATTAACTCATTAAATTACTCATTAAACTCATTAAATTAAATCACTCCCTCCAAGTTACCCTCAGATTATTTTTTCTTCTTGTATACATCCTTTTTAAAGCTCTAGATCAGGGGTTACCAACCTTTTTCTATATCCCTCACCCAGGGGCGGGGTCCTAATTTTTTTACTACCACTCTGTGGGCGTGGCTTATTTTACGGGTGTGGCTTGCCAGCCATGTGACCGGGTGGGCGTGGCTTCTCGGACTGCTGAAGGGAGGGGAACTGAGATAGGTCCTGCTGCCCATTCCCCCTCCCCTCAGCAGCTCGAGAAGCCTCAAACGTGCGAAAATGCCTAGGATCATCACCGCGCGTTCATGGCTTCTTGGACTGCTGAAGGGAGGGGAATGGAGATAGCTCCTGCTGCCCATTCTTTCAGCGTCTCACGCGCTCCCTCAGCCATCTTCCCCTGCTTGGACTCACTGTGGGATAGGAAGGCAGCGCATGAGCAGTGCCGGAAACTCAGCTTCTGGGCATGCGCAGAAGAAAATTTAAAAAATTTTTTTTAAAAAAATGGCGGCGCTCAGGCACCAGCAACCGACCGCACTGGTACTGTGACATTACCAGCGGGCCGCTACCGGTGCTATAGAGTGGGCCGCACTGGTAGGAACCCACCACTGCCCTCACCCCTAGTACACTTCTGATATATTCTCTCACCCCTTAAAAAATAAATAATTATATGCATATAATTATACATATACACTATAATTTTGAAACTTCTAAACCCAAGTTTTCGCACTGCCTGGAATATTGTCTCGCACCCCCAGGGAATGCGAGCACCCCTGGTTGGGAACCCCTGTTCTAGATTTTTCTTTAATACATCTTTTTCTTTAACTTTCTCTTAACATAGATATTTTCAAATACATTTTCAATAATATTTTTCAAAGTTTAGGAATTACTTACCGTATTTTTTGGAGTATAAGACGCACCGGAGTATAAGACGCACCTTAGTTTTGGGGGAGGAAAATAGGGGAAAAAATCTACCTACCAGGTATTTATCTGGCTAGCGTCCTTAGTCTGTTCAGCTTCAGCACATTATTTTATCCCCTGGTTAGGGCTGAAAAAAATATTCTTCAAAGGGAGTAGGAATGAAAACAAGCCTGCAAAGACTTAGGGCTGGAAAAAACTTCTTAGAGGGAGTAGGAATAAAAAAATGCTGCAAGCCGGTAAGATCGCTAGCACCTCGTTAGGGCTGAAGAGACCTTTTTCAGAGGGAGTAGGAATGAAAACAAGTCTGCAAAGACTTAGGGCTGGAAAAAAACTTCTTCAGGCGGAGTAGGAAGCCGGGAAGATCGTTAGCACCTAGTTAGGGCTGGAAAAAAAAGCTTTTAACAAAAAGCTACATTCGGAGTATAAGACGCACCCAAATTTTCAGCCTCTTTTAGGGAGGAAAAAGATGCGTCTTATACTCCGAAAAATACGGTAAGCTTCTCAGCTACCTAACAAAGGAGATGCAGTTGCAGTGTATTACTTTGCTGCAGCTTATAATGATACATAAATCTCTAGTGACATTGTTTTAATTAGAAGAAATCAATCCCTATAACTTTACTAGGTTTGGTCAATGAATGGGCAAGAATGTTGCCCTTTCTCATTATGGCTGCCTGAAATTACTGTTTTAATGGTTTTGCTGCTTTACTGTTCTAATGCTTTTTTTTTTTTGCTATCCTTGGCTTAATGGGGATTTTTAGTCCACACTGGTCTGGAATGACACAAATTATAATTAAAAAGAAATCACACTAAGATTGTAGTGATGGAGATAAAGGAAAATTAGCTGGGGATGAATGTAACGGAAACCATAGCAACCCTAAGAAAGAGTTATAAATATAAGTCATTCGATCTAAATAAATTACACAAAGGACTTCTGGGCAACACTGCAGTATCCAAGCTAAGAAATCACACCAATAGTATGCACCCGAATAGTCCTATCTTGTGTTAAAAAAAATATGTCTTTTGTTTCAGTCAGTCTTTCTAAACCGATGCTCCCTAGAATTTTGGACTTTCATCAATTCTCCAAATTCCCGTTGGAATATTGATAGGAAATTATGGGAGCTAAGTCAATTCAGGGAGGCAGTCGATGTAATGCGCCGGTGCCTGGATGATGTTAGGACCTGGATGGGGAGAAACCGACTCAAACTCAACCCCGACAAGACTGAGTGGCTCTGGATATTGCCTCCTAAGGACCATTCCGACTGTCCCTCCTTGGTTCTTGAGGGAGAAAAATTAATTCCCTCGGAACGGGTTCCCAATTCCTCCTAGATCCACAGCTAAAATTAGACCAACACCTTACAGCTGTGGCTAGGGGGGCTTTTGCACAGGTTCGCCTGGTGCACCAATTGCGACCATACTCGGAGAAGGAGGCTCTACCCACAGACACTCATGCCCTTGTCACCTCCCGATTGGACTACTGTAATGCACTCTACATGGGGCTACCCTTGAAGAGTATTCGGAGACTACAACTGGTGCAAAATGCGGCTGCGCGTGCTGTGGTGGGTGTTTCAAGATACACCCACATAACACCCATACTCCGCCAGTTGCATTGGCTGCCCATTGGTCTCCAGATACAATTCAAGGTGTTGATCATCATCTTTAAAGCCCTACATGGCTTAGGACCAGGTTACCTCCGGGACTGCATTCTACCTCATGCTTCCCTTCGACCGGTCAGGTCCCACAGAGTGGGTCTCCTCCAGGTCCCGTCAGCCAAACAATGCAGACTGGCGGGGCCTAGGGGGAGGGCCTTCTCTGTAGGGGCCCCTGTTCTCTGGAACCAACTCCCCCCAGAGATCCGAATCATCCCCACCTTGCTGGCCTTCCGAAAAGCCATTAAGACATGGCTCTTCCCGCAGGCAGGGTTCTGAGACAATTTTACATCTGAGGTCTCCCCCATGTATGCATGGTGTTGTGTGTCTTTTTAAAAACTCTTTTAAAATTGTTTTTAATGATTTTATTGTTTGGTGTTCTTTAAAATGCTGTACGCCGCCCTGAGTCCTTAGGGAGTAGGGCAGCATAGAAGAATTCCCAAATAAATAAATAAATAAATAAAATAATAAATCCCCAAGTTGCTTTCCAGAGAAACAGACAGAAACTCTCTTGTATCTTGCTAAGGTTTGCCAATATTAGATACCGAAGAGTTAGAGACATATTTTCTGCTCAAAGGAAATTGCCAAAAATCAGGCAATTTGTTCCTTTAACCTTTGACAGAGGTTCTCAAATCTAGAGGTGAGCTCTCAGGAAGTTGCTGAATGAACATTTCTGGAAGGATCACTCAGGTAAGGATGCTGACCGTTTTAATCCAGCGATCTCTGGAGGGCCAAATGTTACCTGACCCTGGTTCAGAATCTCAGGTTAGGAACCTCTCTTCTCTCCCAAGTTTCCCTTTATTCTTTCCAACCCAGTGAAATGATGGAAAGAAATTAAGGGGACAGAGACCCCATCAATCTATTCGTCTATAAGAAAGGTAACTGAATGAATTTAGAATAGAATAGAATAGAATAGAATTCTTAAAAGAAAAGATACATTTGTCAAGAATCATGAGGTACAACATTTAATGATTGTCATAGGGTACAAATAAGCAATCAGGAAACAATATTAATATAAACCGTAAGGATACAAGCAACAAGTTACAGTCATACAGTCATAAGTGGGAGGAGATGGGTGATAGGAACGATGAGAAGACTAATAGTAATAGTAATGCAGCCTTAGTGAATAGTTTGACAGTGGTGAGGGAATTATTTGTTTAGCAGAGTGATGGCGTTCGGGAAAAAACTGTTCTTGTGTCTAATAGTTGTCTTGGTGTGCAGTGCTCTATAGCGTCATTTTGAGGGTAGGAGTTGAAACAATTTATGTCCAGGATGCGAGGGGTCAGTAAATATTTTCACAGCCCTCTTTTTGACTCGTGCAGTATACAGGTCCTCAATGGAAGGCAGGTTGGCAGTAATTGTTTTTTCTGCAGTTGTAATTATCCTCTGAAGTCTGTGTCTGTCTTGTTGGGTTGCAGAACCGAACCAGACAGTTATAGAGGTGCAGATGACAGACTCAATAATTCCTCTGTAGAACTGTATCAGCAGCTCCTTGGGCAGTTTGAGCTTCCTGAGTTGGCGCAGAAAGAACATTCTTTGTTGTGCTTTTTTGATGAAGTTTTTGATGTTAGGTTTGGTTTAGGGTAGGAAAATTGAGGAGAAGAACCATCCTATTTTTAGATGGACCAGATCTGATGGGAGTGTTAGAGAAAACTATTTCAGAAAAAAAAATTCCTCCAAATATTCAGGGAGAGAGAGATGGCAGCTTGAACATTGTGATCTGTGCCATTCTAAGCCACCACTCCTCCCAATCCTGGTCCTGTGATCCAGAGAAGATTGTGTAACCTGTGCTGTGTTTCCTAGTGGACCCCTACACAAGTAAGCTTAGGTGCACCATGACAGGACAGTAGAAATGCATCAGTATATGCACCTGCTCAGATTAGAGTCTCTCTTGCTCTCATACATGCAGCACATACAATCTGTTTATATGCTCACATCCAGATTAATTCCTGGGTAGAAAAGGACAGAAACATAGACACAAATGTTAGTTGGTTATGCCATTGCAAGTACATGTAGCCGTCGAGTTATGACTACAATTGAGCCCAAAATGTATGTTGCTAAGTGAAACATTTGCCCCATTTTACGACCTTTCGTGCCACAGTTGTTAAGTAGATAGTTGCGATTGTTAAATTAGTAACACAGTTGTTGAGTGAATCTGGCTTCTGCGTTGCCTTTGCTTGTCAGAAGGTCACAAAAGGGGATCTTATGACCCCAGGACACTGCAACCATCATAAATATCATCCGAATTTTGATCATGTGACCAGAGGGATGTTGCAATGGTTGTAAGTGTGAAAAACAGCTTAAGTCACCTTTTTCAGTGTTGTAACTTTGAACAGTCACTAAATGAACTGTTGTAAGTCAAGGACTACCTGTGGAGGTGTTAGAAAAAAACCTCAGAAGCCAGTCTCTGCATGATTTCCCTACCTTTTAAATCTGTAGTTGTGAAGGACTGAAGTAAGCACATTTTAAAGTAGATACTCTACCTTGGAGCTATTCGTTCCGTTTCTTACTTTCCCCAGAAATGCTTGATCTCAAATGAGTTCTTTTCCCGCTCTAGTTGCAACAAAAAGATTCTCAAAATCAAACATACGGGTTTTATGCTATAAAGCCTTTAACGGTTTGGCATGTAGTATCTGCAGGACCAGAGGTGGGATTCAGCAGGTTCTGTCGAGCTCTGGAGAACCGGTAGTGGAAATTAACACACACACACACACACCACATTGTATTATGTTTTGAAATATGTATTTTCAGAGCAATATTTAAAACTAATATTATGTGAGTAAATATGTTTGCCGCTCTTCATAATGAGTATGTCTGTATTGTGAAGGCAGAAACCACATGCTGATTTCTAGCTGTTCATTCATATTTTCCACCTCATATCCCAGGGGGTTTCTTGAAATAGTTGTTTTCCTATTAATATTATTCAGAAATAACATAGTAGTATATACCGTACTTTAGCAGACTTGGGTTAAATAACCTGAAGCGTTTCTGCTGAGGAATAGCTTAGAATTCCTACTGTTTGCAAGTTTAATAAAATGATATTAAATGCATTGATACACTTAAATCATTTCTCTATTGTCTAGTAATATAATCACAGCTCAATCCAATGGACCAGATCAGGCCTACAGACTTAAGGTCCTCAACTCATATGATATGTAAACCAGTTATATTTAAGATATTTCCAAGTACACATGAACCTTCAAAGCATATGTCTGTCATTTGATTATTATTTTTAATGTCACAAAATGTCTTACCCTGTCCAATTAATTAACTCTCGTTCGTTCAGTTCCACTGAGCACATGCAAGTCTTGAGTGTTGAGGAATCTTCATATTGTGAAGATTAAACGCTATGATAATTAAGTACCAGGACCTCGTATTTTCTGATAATACTCTTCTACAGCAAATGATACAGCAGATGTTTGAATGTCTGTTGGCTCTAAATAAATCGGTTGCTTCTTTTCAGAAGCAGCCAGGATCTTCTAATGTCTCATATTTTTATATCTCATATTTTCCAAAGCTATCCCCTCTGAAAATGTTTGGTTGCAAATGTCAACAATTCCTTCTCAATATAACTGGAAGGCGACAGCCAAGGCGGTAGAGGCAACCTGTGGGGGATGGAAGAGATGCTGTATGGAACATACAGTCCCTTGCCAGTGCTCCTTCCCCCCCTCCCGCCCATTGAAATCTAGGCAACTACTTCGCTTTGCCTCATGGTAGGGCGGGCCTGAAATGAATATTTTGCTGTGCATAATTTCATGAATGCAGCAGAATAGAATTAACTGAACGTATTGATTCTTTGTTGAATCAAAATGACTGGAGCCTTTAATCCAGCTGTACTGATTCTTGCTTTCTAGGGAGCAATAATTAAAATCTATTAATTGGGACTTCTCCGCTGCTCTCAATTTATATTACACAGACCCAGTTATGCTTTGCCATCATTTTTCTGCTTTTAAGAAAGCACTCAAAAGAGTCTGTATAGATATTGGATGTATTTCTTCACATCGTTATTTATCTTGAGTGCTTATGTAGAATTTGTTTCATCATTTTGGTCATTGATAGCATGATGTACATTGATCAGGTTTCCATGGCTTATTATGTACACAAGCTATCTTCAAGGGACGCTATCAGTACTGTTCTGCATTTCCTTTCCACTATGCCATAAAACGTGTTGGCTACCTCATTGGAACAGGATCTCTTCCTTTACATCAAAAAACAGAATGGTTTTGAAAACAACCCTTTCTTGAAACAAATACTTCCAGCCTCAAATTTTAGAAGAGGGATCAGGTAATATCCAGGATACCAAGACTAGGCTAGCTACACAATACTTCCTTTGGCTGGCTAATTTGATGGCGGTTGCAGGCTTTAAGGTGGACCTGGACATTTTACAGCCCATGGGCCACATCTGTCCCTTTGACTGTCCCTGTTCAGCCTATGGTGATGGTCCTAGTTTCTTATGTGGCTCCTTGGGAAAATTAATTGCCCACTCCTACTTTAAAGGATTGTATTTGGTGGACTTCCCATTGCTGACATTTTGTAGCCTCAAAGAATAAATGAAGTATGGAAGCAACCTTTGATATGTTGGCTGATCATTATAATTCCTGAATCAAGAACAGGCGAATGGAAGTTATCAAAATTGGGAGTTAGTGAGAGCTTTTCTAAATTCTCTATTGGGGCACCGAAGTGCCAAAAGTTAAACACTTGGCATGACAGAAAGTCAATGGTTGGAACCAATTTGATTCAGTTCAAAATGTGGCTGCTGTTGAAACTAGTTGCTAAGGGGTGCATGTATTCTCTTCAGAATTCTCTTAATGTGAAGTGGTTTGTCAATTTTATGTAAAATTATTTAAAAGTGCTTCACTGAGCACCCATATAATACAATCTGGACACCTCTCCGATTAATCAGCAAGAGAACAAAATTCCTGTATCAATACTGTAGGAATAATGTAACAATGGCATAATGGCAAGGTAGCATTTGACTTATATCTTCATTCATGATAGAAAACTGATCCAGTTGAATTTTAATATGGGTTTTAAATCCACAGAGATGAAATCTAAAAATACTAACATGTCTTACTTCCTCTATACTGGTTTTCCTACCCCAGCTAATGTACTAGTTTCTGCTATTTACTTTCTCTCTTGTAGGTTGTCATGACAATTGAAGATGTTTTTCTGTGAAAAGGTGATAGCATCATAAAACTCAAGAGAGCACAAGTGGTTTGTATAGAGTATTACATTCAGCTGTGCGAAGGTGCTGACAGCAAGCGATAAGGTGCTCTCTAGAGAATATGGGTGCACTGCTGGCCCCTCTTTGAAATACGTATTTTTGTAGGAGTGTATGACTACCATTTGAGCTGGGAGGGGGGGGGGATGCTGTTTCTTTAAACAGGTACTGACATGTGTGGCATGGGCCAATCAAAAACACCTTTTTGTCTTAGGATCTGAAGTGCAGTAGATCCTTGTCACCTACAGAGGTAAATTTATTTATTTATTTATATTTATTTATTTATTTTATTTGTCAAAACGTGTACAAGATAACAGGTATGGTATAAACATAAACAAAAGCAAAGTAGGTACAGGTAAATTTGGACAGTAGGACAGTAGGACAGGGACGGTAGGCACGATGGTGCGCTTATGCACGCCCCTTACAGACCTCTTAGAAACGGGGTGAGGTCGACTGTAGACAGTCTAAGGTTAACGTTTTTGAGGTTTGGGGAAGAAACCACAGAGTCAGGTAGTGCATTCCAGGCATTGATCACTCTGTTACTGAAGTCGTATTTTCTGCAATCACATTTGGAGTGGTTTACCATAAGTTTGAATCTATTATGTGCTCGTGTGTTGTTGCGGTTGAAGCTGAAGTATTCATTGACAGGTAGGACATTGTGGCAGATGATTTTATGAACTACATTTAGATCAGATCGAAGGCGATGTAGCTCTAAGTTATCTAAGCCCAAAATTTCAAGTCTGGTGGAATAAGGTATTCTGTTGCGAGCAGAGGAGTGGAGGACTCTTCTTGTGAAATATTTCTGGACTCTCAATTGTATTAATGTCTGATATGCAGTGTGGGTTCCAGACAGGGGAGCTGTATTCGAGGATTGAATTGTTGAATTGAAAATTGCTGGTTTTATCTCTATTGTGCTCAGAAGTTCCGCAGTTATTGTTGAATTATTTTGTAAAAGTCCTTTATAATCTAAAGTACAACATTTCAGACTAACAATGTCATCAACAACAAGAAGAATAACAACATCTATCTATCTATCTCAGGTCTTTGGGAAGGAGTCAATAAGTGGACAAAATGCCAAATCCATTCTAAACATCTGACTCTGTGACCAAGCACAAAAATATAATTATCATTAGCTTAGGAAAAGAAAGAAAACAAAGAAATTATAACACGTTAATTGTTCTGACTCAATATTTGTTGCCCCAGGCAAAAAAAGAGATAGCATTTCAACCTATCCTCTATTCCATATACATAAGTCCAACTTAATCTTATTTTAGTACATGCAAGTAAACTCAGGGGACCCAGACACACTGTTCAATGTGATCCTTCTCACCTAATGCTGGATCAGAGGAGAACAAAAGGAAGTTTCTATCAGGATGCATTTTCTTTTCACGTTACTCCAAGTACTGTGCTTTACCATATTTATTTGTTTAAGTTGAGAAAGTTCTTCACACTATGTGATAATTTCTAAATTCCATGTAAAAACCCAGGAACATACCACAATCCTACAGAAACCTATTCGGAAGTCCTTTCACTTATGCTTAATTCTCAGCAGGGTTATAAAAGGATTTATACTTTTATAAATCATACTGGGATAAACAAATACATAGACATTGTTTACTTTTGGCACTGGTAGTAGGTTTTCTATTAGGTGCAGAAAGCCAAAAAATCAGGAATGGATTTGCTCCCTACATCAAGCGGATCATATATGTAAAATAAACAGGTGGCCCTCATACTTTCTGTGCATTCCAGTTCAGTCTACTATTGTGAATAATGAAACCATAGATCATGAGACTTAGAGTCTATGAGGAATGGGGGTTAGGCTTCAGAGCCCTGGAAAAAGGCACTGTGAAGAAGAGTGGACTTATAGTGTGAAGGCTGACTGAGGATAGATGAGCTAAAGGGAAGGAAGGAGAGAAGTGCTTAAGGATTGGTGGGTAAACAGTAAGAAGAGCAAGGCTGAGTGGGTGGATGGACAGATTGGCAGCAGATCATTGAGAAAATAGGTTGTGTGTTTGATTTACACTGTTATGCAGACACAAATGGCAGATATAACAAAACATGTGTTCCTAACTGCAGATATGCAAAATCCTTTAGCACAGGAATTGAAGTCTCATCCATATTAGCTACAGACATTCACAACTCTGGATAACAAAATCATGGATAAGGAGGGCTACTTGTCCTTCCTCTCTTCTATCCATCCATCCATCCATCCATCCATCCATCCATCCATCCATCCATCCATCCAGTTTAGAGGATGATTGACCCCAATAACACTGGATAGCTTACATTAGAAATTTAAGAACAATTTAATAAAAGGAAAGAGATAATAAACATCAGATTATAAATGTTTAATAAGCTATTATTCTAATTCTCAAAACCACATATAACATATGTCAGGGTTCCAAATAGCATCCAAAATTAAATCAGAGTCCAAGGCAAAGTATTCCTCAAAGTTCCAATTTATTAATAGAGCCATGTTGGCACATCTGGGTGAAACCCGAATCTGAAGTCCTCCGGGTTTCACCACCCAGTTGAAAGTTCAAGTCCTTGCCCCCACACCCACAAATCCATCACGTTGTCCAATCTTCTATTGCCATGCTGGCAGAGTCCACCCATCTCCTTCAGTGCAGGTGCAGAGGTGCAGAGACAAAGGATGACCTTGGCTTTCTAGAAAGAATTTGTTATGGCTATATACTAACAACCTCATACAATCCCCCCTCCCATTTTCCCACAATAGAAAATGCATAGTAGAATAGCATAAAGTGTGGCAGGCCTAAGCTCCCAAATAAAATGGCTTCGGCCTGACAACATATTTTTTATTTGATTGCTTCTTGCCCAAAGTCAGTGAGGAGTTTCCAGTCCAATTTAAATTTAGACAAAAGAGCAGCATAGTGACCTCTCATCTCCCACTCAGAAGGTTGAAAGTTCAATTCTAGGTAGTGGCAGATGTTTCTCTCCTAGGGCGCAAAGAAAAAATATCTGCTGCGAACTCTGTGTAGCATCAGGAAGGGCCCTCTGGCTAGTAAAGGCTCAGCTCGCCCGACTCTACCCTGAATTAAGGGATTATGAGGTCATGAAAAGGGAGTATTACATTTAGACAATATCCTATCTCTAATTAAGGCAGTAAATTTGGCCATCTCAGCAAGTTCCAGCATCTTCAGTATCCATCCCTCTATTATAGGTAAAGTCAAATCTTTGTGCATATATAATAGCCTTTTTTTGCAGTTGTCATGTATAAAAACAAAGATCTATAATTTTTTTCCATCTGCTTACAAATCAATACCAAAAAAGGTCTTCATTGTGGTATCAATTGTGTATGAGTCTTTAAAATCTTCTGCATTATTGTATGTAATTCATACAAAGTTTTGTATATCCAACATTTTCTGGCTTCTTTATATATCCACCAAGCATGTTAAGATGTCCGTTCTTGATTTCATTTCCAGCATAAGTTTGAAGAGCCTTTATATATTCTAAGCAATTTTTCCAATGGTATGTACCAATTATATATATATTTTGTAAAAATTCTCTTTAAGATTATAACATAGTGTAAATTTCCATCCTTTCAACCACCTTGTAAGGTCCTGATTCTCCAGTCTTCTCAAGAAAGCAGAACTCTTGAAACAAAAGCCATTTCAAAAGGAAACTTTTATTGGAAGATTGTGATAGCAAGAGATATAGGCAGGAACTAAGTTTTCCCGCTCAAAACATTAGATTAAACCATTGCAGACAGAGCCCCTCCCAAAGAAATTCATCATCGAGCCAATCCCGAGATGTGAAGATGTTATGGGAAACTCAGTCCAAGAAGGTGATAAAACGCCAGTCTCCAAGACAACGCTGCTGCTATTCTCCAGAGACGAGATAAGGCAGCTGGCTTGAGGCACATTCCTTTCCCCCCTCCCAAGGTCCCAAAAGTTACAGCAAGGCAAAGCAAGGAATAGAAACAGAAACCTCATACAGAGATCCCCACAAGCCTCCCTCTCCCACCAGAATGACAGCATCCCTATAGAAATCTATGGAACCTGACACACCTATTCTCCCACTGATCCATGTGTATATTATAACCCAAGTTTACAAAATAACATCTGCTGCTACTAACTGGACTTCCAGGGTTCATTCAGGGCTTTTAGGAAAGATGAACTAGAAAACTCTTTGGAATCCAATACCGAACTACTATTAATCAATAATAAAGACCAATTGAGGATGCTTCAGATTTCTCTTAAAATTGGCTAAGATGGGTCATGTCAAGGGGGATGTTCCCAGGGGTGAAATGCTCCCGGTTTGGGCGGGCCAATCGGTCGTCGTAGAGCTGCTAGAGCCAATAGCGATCGCAGTGTGAGGCGTCCCCCACCCGCTTCCCCCACCTGCCTGGACGCCACCATTTGGGTTCTTTTACGTTCTGCGCATGCACAAAGCATTCTGCGCATGCACAGAGGGTAAAAGAACCCAAATGGCGGCGTCCAGGCGGGTGGGGGAAGCGGGTGGGGGATGCCTCACACTGCGATCGCTATCAGCTCTATCGGCTCTACGACAACCGACCGGCCCACCCGAACCGGGAGCATTTCACCCCTGGATGTTCCATAGCAAAGGGCACAACTGAAAAAGTCTTGACATTAATAATTTCTAGCTGGCACCATTAACAAAGCCATAGAGGGTAAACAGAGCTTCTGATTGATAAGATACTGGGAAAGTATTCTTTGAGGAATATAGACTCAAGCAATAAAAGGATTTTTATGTTACAACAAACACTGACTTTGACTTGGAAAACCATGGGAAATCAGGCAAAGCGTATTCCCGATGAGAAACATCACATTGATCAGAGACTATCACATTCTAGATCCAGTGGAGTTTATGAGTTTCCTGTAAGGACATCCTCATGCACAACTTACTACAGTAATATATTCAGGAAGTAGCCAGTAAGTAAATAATGGAGGCCACATTACACCTATCCAGGAAGAAAAGAAGTTGGTAAATCAAACATAGTTGAAAGAAAACAGTTCTTGCCTGAGCACTTCAGAATAGTATAGAGTTACGAAGTACTCTATGCTTCCTCTAGAAGTATCTCTTTTTCCTTCAAAGAGATTAGGGTCATACTCAAATGATGAAATTCTTTCCAACTGACTTCTATTGAACCACTCCTTCCACTGCTAACAACAATCCTATACATCGTTCTTTTCATCTTTTATTTTACAAGTATCTCTCCACATTTTTAGCAATATTCCCTTTTGCCTTCTCACATTTTCAGTTTGTCTCTTTGGTCCCTTCCCCAGAAGACTTCAGCTACATTCTATACCAGTGATGGCGAACCTATGGCACGGGTGCCACAGGTGGCACGTGGAGCCTTATCTGCCAGCACGCGAGCCGTTGCCCTAGCTCAGCTCCAGCGCGCATGTGCGTGCCCGCCAGCTGATTTTTGGCTCACACGGAGGCTCTGGGAGGGCGATTTTGGCCTCCAGAGGGCCTCCAGGGTGACAGGGTGAGTGTTTTCGCCCTCCCCAAGCTCCAAGAAAGCCTCTGGAGCTTGGGAAGGGTGAAAAAGGGGTCCACCGGGCCCACTGGAAGTCGGGAAACGGGGGAGTGGGGGGTGTCACTCATGCATGTGCAGGGGAGTGGGGCAAGTGAAGGGCTTTGAATTATGGGTGTGGGCACACGCGCGTATGCAATAGCGTGCACGCGCACTATTTCGGCACCCGAGGAAAAAAAGGTTCGCCATCACTGTTCTATACCATTCCACTGCTACTTTCTGTTCCTTTTATTCCAACATAGTCATTTTTTCTTTCCCATTCTGGTTCCAGTCTGACTCTGACCCCTAGGCTCTTTCCCAGTTCTCCAAGTCTTATAGACCTTATTTACTCACTTCAGTACTTATTCTCCCACAGATATTAAATTCTGTTGCAAACTCAAAACTTCCATGTCAAATCACAACATACGTTACCTGTGGTAGGAGCTATTTAACACAGCACAGACAAATGGAAGCCCTACAGATTCTTCCATAACATGCCAATATATATATATAAAAGCGAAAACCACTCACACATTAATCACGAAATCTCCAGAACCGTAAAGCCTGCAAACTTGAAATTTGCCACATATGTTCCTCTTGGCTTCTAGGTGCTCACTAAGAAAGGATTTTTCAAAATGACCATTGGAGCATGAGTATTTCTTATATTATTATTAACAAGCTCTGATGCTAAGGAGTTCTACTCCCGCCTCCCAACCTGAAAAGAAATCTGATCCAAATGCAAAACACAAGCAGAGGAGTTTCAGTTTCACTTTTGCTTTCACAGCAGCAAGCAGCTTTACTACAGAACAGTTGAGCTAAGCCACGCACAGACTCCTTCCTGTCTCCTTCTTGCTCACACAGCAAATACTGTTTGAGTTTCCAAACATCTCTCTCACACACTAACAGGACGCTAGCCAGATGAATACCAATGGATGCTAGTAGGCAGAGACAGATTTTTCCCCCTTATTTTCCTCCTCAGTTCAGATGAATCTGTTCCTTCTACTGTAACACCAGTTAAAGGGAAAAGAGGCAAAAAACACAGGCAAAGCTTTACAGATGCGATTAGGAAAACACAAATAAGGGAAGCTGCCTGTTTCTCCCATGGCCAGTTCTATATGGCATGCTCCAGAGTCAGTTCACCTGACAGCCTGGTCACCCTCCAGCCAGCCAGCAAAACCAGGAATGTTGTTTACAGGGAGGTCCTGAGCAATTCATCTGAGGGACAAATTTAAAGTCTATGCTATGCAAATAATGTCTTCAGCTGTAACAGAAACTTAGCTTACCATCTCTAACGAAATAATAGAGTCCCCTTTTTAACTACTCATTAATTTTCAAGCTTTAAGTGTCAATTTATCAAGCCCCATCACATAGTTTCGTAGCGAAGCACGGGTATCAGCTAGTTTATAATATTCAGGTAATTTTACATAGGAAAGCATTCAGAAACAGGAAAATTAGAAATCTACACCCTGAAAACCATGACTGTGACATAGCGCGCGCACACACACACACACACACACACACACACACACACACACCAAACTAAGATTAAAATTAACCAAGTTTAGCTGGTGGCTCAGTGGCTAAGACGCTGAGCTTGTCAATTGAAAGGTCGGCAGTTCAGTGGTTCAAATCCCTAGTACCGCATAACAGAGTGAGCTCCCGTTACTTGTCCCAGCTTCTGCCAACCGAGCAGTTCGAAAGCATGTAAAAAATGCAAGTAGAAAAATAGGGACCACCTTTGGTGGGAAGGTAACAGCATTCCGTGCGCTTTTGGCATTTACTCATGCCGGGCACATGACCATGGAGACATCTTCGGACAGCGCTGGCTCTTCGGCTTTGAAATGGAGATGAACATCGCCCCCCTAGAGTCAGGAACGACTAGCACATATGTGCAAGGGGAACCTTTACCTTTACCTTTAGCCTCTGATATATATGCAACCATTAGATCTTTAAGTGACTTGTTTAAACATGTTCTGTGAACACAGATAATCTCAGCAGATTACCCTTTTTTAAAATTGAACTTTACCAAGATAAAATAAAACTGGTTCTAAAGTGGAGCCCTCTGGATCAGCTAGTTTAGAGACGCAGAAAAAAAGTAAAAGTTCATGATAAATTGTTCCTTTAACCTTTTTTTGAAATATTGTCTTAGTGTTGGAAAACGAGTGGGTTGGATTTCATGGATCAATCTCTACAACAGGCAGCAGAACATTCTGCGTTCACGTTAAGCATAATAAGAAAATGACTTGATCTTTAAAAATGATTTCCATCCCATGGCCAAGCTGCATTTAGCTTAGTGCAGTGATGGCGAACCTTTTTTCCCTTGGGTGCTGAAAGTGTGCATGTGCGCATTGTCACACGTGCACGAGTGCCCACACCCATAATGCAATGCCCCTCCCGCACGTCCTGCACCCTACACATGCATGCATGACCCCCCTGTTTTGGCCTCACATCCCAAAACAGAGGTGGGAGGGGGGGAAAGCCCCCTTTCCCCAAACGGAGCTGGGAGGGGGGGAAAGCCTTGCGTGCCCAAACAGCACTGGGGTGGAATCTCGAGAGAATTCCCGTGGGAAGCCACGGGAAGCAGAAAGTGAGGAGAAAGCATGCCCGTATCTGATCCAAAAATCAGCTGGCTAGTGGGAGGCACACACATGCGCAGTGAAGCTCAGTTGGTCAACGGCTCGTGTGCCTGCAGAGAGGGCTCCGTGTGCCACCTGTGGCACGCGTGCCATAGGTTCGCCATCACGGGCTTAAGTGTATGCAAAAGAGGAATATAAAATGTGAGCTGCTGAAGCTAACAAGTTTGGAGTTATTTCTAAGGTAAGCTTTAATGATCCAATGTCCTGCCTCATTCACAGAACAGCATGGGAAGCCCAGACAGTGTTTACTTCCAAATGTAACACTCCCAAGTTTTTCTATAGCTGTATCTGTATTTTTGTTTTCCTTTTCATAATAAACTCTTTTAGGGTGAGAAGAATGGAACAACTGTTGATCTTCTGACTGGCAACACTAGTCATGTCTGTATGAAAGCATCCTGCATCTACTTCATTGGAATAACTACTTCCATTTAATCCTATTAAAAGAGGCTTAACCTGGTTTGGAACCTGCTGTAAATAGCTGTTGCTCCATAAAGAATTATTCTTTATGTTTTTAAAATATGGTGGAGCTGCCCTCTACTGGTTTGGCTATGTAAGATGGTGCAATTGCTGTGTGTGTGTGTTTTTTTTTTTTAAGGAAATGTCCTCTATCATTTAACAGAGCTACTACGGTCAGTAAGTTGCTTTCCTAGAAAAAGAGATATCCTTCTTTTAAAATTTTAATTTTCAGCCTCTATAAGAAATGTAATAATGACAAAATGTTTTCAGTCATTTGAGAGTCAGGACAAGGACAATAAACAAACAAATAAGGTTTCATGATTAATTCATCAGAATAGAATAGAATATAATTCTATTTATTATTTATAATTATTATTTATAATTATATATTTATAGGGGCGTGTATAAGTGCACCAGCGTGCCTACCGTCCCTGTCCTAATATTCCCTATTATCAGTACCCATCTTATGTATATAAACAATGTTATATCTATGTATATTACCAACATGTACTTGACAAAAATAAATAAATAAATAAAATAAATAAATAATAGAATTTCATTGGCCAAATGTGATTGGACACACAAGGAATTTGTCTTGGTGCATATGCTCTCAGTGTACATAAAAGAAAAGATACGTTCGTCAAGAATCATAAGATACAACGCTTAATAATAGTCCGGTACAAATAAGCAATCAAATCAGGAACCAGTCAATATAAATTGTAAGGATACAAGCAACAAAGTTACAGTCATACAGTCATTTGTGGGAGGAGATGGATGATGGGAACGATAAGATTAATAGTAGTGCAGACTTAGTAAATAGTTTGACAGTGTTGAGGGAATTATTTGTTTATCAGTGAATGTCAATATCAATTCTGGAGGAGTTTGTGGGGCCACAAAAACGAGACTGCAGTTTTCTGTGGACCTTGGATAGTTCTGCCCACTTATATCTTACTTAAAGCCCAGTTAGCGATGTGCACTAGTCTTCCAACTGTAGCAATGTTAGATATCCAATATTGTTAAATTGAATTATGGCACCTTAAAGCAGTGTTTCCCAACCTTGGCAACTTGAAGATGTCTGGACTTCAACTCCCAGAATTCCCCAGCCAGCATTCGCTGGCTGGGGAATTCTGGGAGTTGAAGTCCAGACATCTTCAAGTTGCCAAGATTGGGAAACACTGCCTTAAAGCATATGTAATTTCTGGTGCAGGGAAGAACAAAGACCCTTCAATTCTAAAATTGTGTTAAGTCATCGGTGATTTGTGTCTTTGGGGGGAAAATGATGTATTATGCCTATCAGAAGTTTCTTGGGTCTGCCTCTCAAGGTAAAAGTGAATGTTAGGAGGGAGAAGGAGAATTTAATATAGAACGGCAAGATTTATTTATGTTCTTAATTTCCCCCACAAAAGTTTCATTATTTTCATAACGTGAGAAAAAAGGTATAAAATCTCTCCAGAGAGAGAAGGTGCTAGAAACAGATTGATAGGAAATGAAATGAGAAAAATAAGAGATTTCTGTTAAGACAATTTATAAAGACGCCTGCAGCTATTATCCTTGGAAAAATGGGGCCGAAATATAAAAGTAAAAATAAAAGCACATAGAAATTGACCAATAAATTATTTTCCAAGGTAAATCTTTAAAATGTAGACTTTAAATGGAAGTGCTCCTATGAAAGATAGTTTGGTGCCAATATCATATCTTTTAGCTATGTTGTATATATATATATATATATATATATATATATATATATATATATATATATATATATATATATATATATATATATATATATATATATATATATATATATATATATATATATATATATATATATATATATATATAGTTCAAAAATCTCATTTAATTTAGTCTAATAAGGATAAGTGAAAAACTGCTACCAAAGATGCTTAAATTTTCTCCAAGAAAACGTAGGAGAATTACAACTAAAAGACGACATCAGCTGGAATCAGATCCCGTAAAACTGTATGAATAAAGCAAGACCATCCAGCTATCACACACCTCATCTTGAAACAACCTTAACTCAGAATTATCATGACCAAATAGCTTTACAATATTTATTTGAGATAACATTTGTTTGTTTGATTGATTTTAATTCAATAAAACTAAAGCTCTTTGAAGATGCTAACATAGTAAGGAGTAATCTCTGGATAAAATGAGAACCATGAGGTTTTTAAACAAGACGTTGTTTGCTGTTGTAATTTCCATTTACATAGCAAGAAAAATAAATCAGCATCCAAGGTAAATACTGCTTTTTTCCTAAACGACAAAACAACAACACTGATAAAAATTTGTTGTAGATGGAACAAATGGTGGTTTAGTTCTTGGAGTAAGTATGAACATCTTTTGTTTAAAAGAAAGAAGAATTGGTATTTAAAAATTATGTTTATGAGTGTATGATAAAGGCTCTGCTGGAATACATTTAAGAACTGTCTAGCACATAGAGTTCAATTCTCAAAGTGGGCAAAAAAAAATCTGTAAGCTAAAATAAACAAGACAAGAACTAAAGAACCCTTTTGCATTCTTATTCTTCCATATTTGGTAGGTATTCTGCCTCTGATACTGGTGACAAACTTGCTTCAGATATGATTAATAAACTATAACTGAGTTCATGATACTCCATAACTTACCTAATATCCACCAGGAACCTTAAATATATTTAGTACTAGCTGATACCCGTGCTTCACTACCAAACTATGTGATGGGGCTTGATAAATTGACACTTAAAGCTTGAAAATTAATGAGTAGTTAAAAAAGCGACTGTATTATTTCATTAGTGACGGTAAAGTAAGTTTCTGTTACAGATGAAGACATTATTGTAAGTGTAACAACAATGAAATAGATGGGCTTAAGCCCTTTAATCCCAGCAGCATCCATGGCTGTTTTGTCTATATAGCCAGGCTAATAAGTTGCATAGCATAGACTTTCAATTCGTCCCTCAGATGAATTGCTCGGGACCTCCCTGTAAACAACATTCCTGGTTTTGTTGTCTGGCTAGAGGATGACCAGGCTGTCAGGTGAACTGACTCTGGAGCATGCCACATAGAACTGGCCATGGGAGAAACAGGCAGTTTCCTTACTTTTCTTTTCCTAATCGCATCTGTAAATCTTTTCCTGCGTTTTTTTGCCTCTTTTCCCTTTAACTGGTATTACAGTAGAAGGAACAGATTCATCTGAACTGAGGAGGAAAATAAGGGGTGGGGGGAAATCTGCCTCTGCCAGCATCCATTGGTATTCATCTGGCTAGCGTCCTGTTAGTGTGTGAGAGAGTTGAGAGCTGTTTGGAAACTCAAACAGTATTTGCTGTGTGAGCAAGAAGGAGACAGGAAGGAGTCTGTGCGTGGCTTAGCTCAACTGTTCTGTAGTAAAGCTGCTTGATGCTGTGAAAGCAAAAGTGAAACTGAAACTCCTCTGCTTGTGTTTTAATCATTTCATGATTAATGTGTGAGTGGTTTTCGCTTTTATATATATAGATTAGTGTATTCCATCCTTTAATTCTGCAATGTATGAAGAAAGAAATTAAAAGGATAGTAGTAAGACAATGAACAGACAGGACTTTCAGCATTTAGAAGCTGGAATGCACCACTGGGCAAAGGAAACATTGTTGTTATTAATCGCGAAGTCATGTCCGACCCATCGCGACCCCATGGACAACGTTCCTCCAGGCCTTTCTGTCCTCTACCATCCCCCGGAGTCACGCCAACTGCTTCCGTGGCTCTATCCAGTCACCTCACTCTCTGTCGTACCCTTCCTCTTTTGCCCTCAATCTTTCCCAGCATTTGGCTGGGAAAACCATAGCCTTGACTATATGCACTTTTGTTGGCAGGGTGATATCTCTGCTTTTTAGAATGCTTTTTAAGGAAACCTTAAGGAAGGTTTATTCCTTATTAAGGAAGGAAACCTTATCAAGAGTTATCACTGGTTTTCCTTGAAAGACAGGGAGAAGCAGAGTCTTGGATTTGGATCCTCATAGCTGGAAAAGTTTTTATGGAGGTCTTTTTTGAGAAGAACTACTGGAATAATGAACTCTTTAGCCATCTTTTTTCTCAGTTTTTTGTGGTTTGATGGGAGATTACATGTGAATAATATGCCTCTGTGTCTATCTTTTAGGAATGACATATTGAGACTACAAATATTTGAGGGAAATTTTATTCTAAAATCACTCCATTCCATACGTCTCTAGGACTGACTAAACAGACTTAAAAGAAAAATGAGATGTTAATGTTTTGTTGGGCTGTTCAAGGATGTAGGATGGTTATGGGTGGGAGATTAGTCATTTAATTGCAATGAATTGGTGGTCTGAAAACAGGGGTGGTCTGAAAACTTACCTCGCTGCCGGTTCGCTTCCTCCCGTGCCGCGTGGGCGCGCCTCATGGGCGCGCACACGCATGCGCAGTGCCCCAAAATTTGAAAATAATAATAATAATTTTAAAAAGCCAAAAACAAGATGGCGACCACATGCACAGTGCCGGGAACTCGGCTTATGCACATGCTCAGAAGAAAAAAAATTCAAAAAAATTTTTTTTTAAAAAAAAGATGGCAGCACTCACGGACTGGCACTGACCGAACCGGGTCCATGATGTCATCATGACATCATCAGCGGGTCGCTACCGGTTCAGGCAAACTGGGAGGAACCAGGAGGAACCCACCCCTGTCTGAAAGGTGGTTTTGAACCCACACTTTTCCATTATATCACACCTTCTTATCTGGCCACCTAAAGGCAGCTTTTACTTATCAAAGCTGCCACAGCTTTGAGCAAAACTGAAGAAAACCAGATCGTTTGCTCCTTTATGTTCCAGCCCCACTTACCTTTGTATCTGCACCAGGAGTGCTTTGGTTTGGGATTGTCTTCAGATGCCCTCTGCATATCCTTCTGATTCATCCCATGGAATATCTATGCAAAATACCTACCCAGAGCCAATTACTGGACTCATTTCAGTTTACATAAACATGATAGGTTTATTCTTACATGAAGTTCAGCGCCCGTCTCCCATCTTGCAGATTGTTTACACTACCCTAAATTTGGCAAAAGGGGACACACACACTTTGAAGCTTCTGTCCCTAATTAGCGTCGGTCTGGTCACAATCTGGGTGAGCCAGAGGGGAAAGATCAAGACCCCTCTTTATTGCTCAGCTGGAAATAGAAATAATTCAAAGCATGGGTGATCTAACGCCATCAGGATGGCATTGGGGGTTTGGCTTTACTTGTTTAATTTTTCCTCAGTTGATGATAATTGTATGGGCTGTCAGCAATTTGTGTTAAGAGCTTGCTATAATTTTGGAGAAACATGGGAATTTTCTATTATCCCTGTCTGCCAAATCACCCAGTGTTGCTCAAAAGAGAAAACAGACATATAAAACATTTGAGGGATAATTCCCAACTCATTTCCTAAAGACAGCAGTGATTACTGTTTTGGGAAATGTGTAGAACTAAATTTAACTTACTGGAGAACATTTTATAGAAACCCAGTTAATGGCTGTATTAACCTTCATTATCATAGGACTAATTTTTAAAAAATCCTAGGGTGTTACTTTGATTAACAGTTATTCACATGCATTATTAATAGGGTACCAACATTGCATTTAATATGATTCATTAAAGCAGATTCACAGCGGAAGGGTATAAATAAAATAAAAATAAAAATAAAGGCCATTTTTGCCCTCCCCAGGCATTGAATTATGGGTGTGGGCACTCGCATGTGCGTGATAGCGCGTGCGCACACGCTTTCGGCACCCGAGGGAGAAAAGGTTCGCCATCACTGCCATATCACATCATTACCATTACACAGGGGTGGGTTCCACTTACCTTCGCCACCGGTTAGCATTGCGACATTTTGTGCGCCCTCGATATGCTCGCACACACGCGCTTCCCCTCATGCAATTCTGTTTCCACACATGCTCAGTAGCTATAATCAGCCTGAAACACAGCTGAGGAGCTGATCAGCTGTGCTTCGGGCAAAGGAATAAAGGTAAGTATAAACCTGGGGGCAGATGGGAGGGCCCTTTTTCAAGCAGCAGCAGAGGGAAAAAAACTTCAAAACAGTAAAAAATTCCAAAAAAAGATGGCGGCGCCCACGGACTGGCATCAACAGAACAGGATCCGTGATGCCATCGTGACATCACCAGCGGGTCGCTACTGGTTCAGGTGATCCAGTTCGAACCGGCAGGAACCCAACCCTGACATTACACCATACTGGTGGTTTGATTACTGTATGTTACATAATGTTTTTTATTTTAACCCTAATACCGTAAGAAGAGAATGTAAGCCACTCAAAGTCCTGCTGGATTACAGCAGTATTTAAGCTCCAGGAAGGATAGAAGTAATTATATGAGAACATTGCTAGTTAAATTATGATTCTGAACCAGATTAATATATTATTAGAAGCTTCATTCATTCCTTTTCTAGTAATGTTTGATGCAATAATGTCTGTTTCTTTTATAGTCAAATCAGTACTAGCAACGTTCAAGAGCAATTATATGCAGACTAAATGTAACCCCATAATTATGAAGCACATAAAATCTTTCCCCACTAAAGCAGGGGTCTCCAATGCCCCCAGCCCATGGTCCACTACTGGGCCGTGACCTGTTTGGGACCAGGCTGTGCAAGTGGCTGGCCGGCACATGCACGCCACTTGTGCGTGTTCCCCTCTCCTCACTCTGCCAGGCCGCTAAGCCATAAAGGTTGGGGCTGCTGCCCTAAAGATTAATAATAATAATAATAATAATAATAATAATAATAATAATAATAATAATAATAATAATAATAATAATAATAATAATAATAATAATAATAATAATAATAATAATAATAATAATAATAATAATAATAATAATCTCCAATACTCCATATTCCATCTCCAATGCTCCATGGCCACAGAACATTGATATTATTTTTGTTGGAAGAAAAGACAAAATAAAATGAACCAGGAGCATCTACAAGGATGTCACAGGGAGCAAGATGGGTGGGATCTAAATTTGATGAATAAATGATCAATCAATCAGTAAGTAAGTAAGTAAGTAAGTAAGTAAGTAAGTAAGTAAGTAAGTAAGTAAGTAAGTAAGTAAGTAAGTAAGTAAATAATAAATAAATAAATAAATAAATAAATAAATAAATAAATAAATAAATATAAATAAGTAAGTAAGTAAGTAAGTAAGTAAGTAAGTAAGTAAGTAAGTAAGTAAGTAAGTAGGTAGGTAGGTAAATCAATACATAAGTGATCAATGCCTGGAATGCACTACCTGACTCTGTGGTTTCTTCCCTAAACCCCAAAAACTTTAACCTTAGACTGTCTACAGTCGACCTCACCCCATTCCTAAGAGGTCTGTAAGGGGCGTGCATAAGCCTACCGTCCCTGTCTTACTGTCCTATTGTCCAAATTTACCTGTACCTACCTTGCTTTTGTTTATGTTTATACCATACCTGCCATCTTGTACATGTTTTGACAAATAAATAAATAAAATAATAAATAAATAAATAATATAAATATATGCACTTAAAAATATGTCAGGGCTTTGATCAGACAGGCACCATCTCAGTTATTTTAAAAACACCCCTCCCCCAGTACTGTTTCAATACACGTAGATCCAGATAGATTTACAAAAGGTTTACTTATGAGTAGGAAGTAGTCTAACAGGCAGGCAGAGTCACTGCCTGTCCGAACCGGCAGTCACTGAGCATACATGCTCTGGAAAAGAACAAAATCTTGACTGAGAGTTCAGACGGAGTGTAGGTTCCATGAAGCAATTTAGCCCATGACTGTCCTAGAGTCAAATGACAAGCAGATTAATCAGCTGCTCCAAGTCAAAGAGCTGAAAGTCAGGAAATAGAGCAGGAAGTAAAAACACAGAAACACAGATCCGACATTGATGAGTTGTTCCCAGTGCAAAGCTGACTGTGCTTAAATGGGCCAGACCCAGATGTGACTGTTGTGGACATTGGCACTCTTGTTTCTCAAAGAGACAAAGCAGAATATCTCTGTAAAACGCAGAGATTTCCCTAACCCTAGGATGTACCGTATTTTTCGGAGTATAAGATGCACCTTTTTACCCCCCCAAAAGAGGGTGAAAACTTGGGTGCGTCTTATACACCGAATGTAGCCCCACCCACCCAGCCACCCCCAACCTTTGGCCTCTGTCTTCCAGTAATTTACCTATTTGCAGCAAACAGGGAAGAGCCTGTTAAGACAAGCAAGTCCTTAGCAGCTTCCTGATGCCCAGCTGATTTGCCACGTCCTAAAATGAAACTGAAACTGCAAAGAGGCAAATAGCTGGGAGAGACACACAGATTTTTATTTTCTGCTGAACTGGATTGCAAGGGAGTAAGTGAATAACTATAAATGTCTGTAGAATGTTCAAATTATTAGACTTATTTTTTAAAGACTGCTTTATTATTGTTCTAGAGCCAGGGGTCTCCAACCTTGGCAATTTTAAGACTTGTGGACTTCAACTCCCAGAATTCAACAGCCAGCTTTGTTAGCTTTGCTGGCTGTGGAATTCTGGGAGTTGAAGTCCACAAGTCTTAAAGTTGCCAAGGTTGGAGACCCCTGTAAATCTAGACAACTTAACAAAATAAAGAAGCTTTTTTAAAATAAATGCTTGCTCTGAAGTGGCCCAGTGCTATTGTATCTTCTTTTAAATAATAGAGAATAATGTATACATCCAGAAATTTTAATTAATTTTAACAGCTCTGTACAAGTATAGTCTGAAATGTAACAGTGTCCTCTTTAGTATTTGAGTTAAATCCTGACTTACCTTGGAGTAGATCTATTTAAATAATTGGGAGGAGTTAGTGTGACTACATTTAAGAAAACTTTCTGGCATAATGTACATTTCTCCAATTCTTTGCTATTTCTATGGTCAGGCACACATGCACAGAAATACACAGCAAACAGTGTATATCATCTGTGCTGTTTGCTATTTGGCAAATTGCTTGGAGGCAGAGGCCTTTTTTCCTTGTTTTCCTCCCCCAAAACTAAGGTGTGTCTTATATTCCGGTGCGTCTTATACTCCGAAAAATACGGTAACTACCTAGAGATTTGGATTCATGTAAGTGTGAACCAAATCATTGTCCCAAAGGTGCTTTTTCAAAAGGCAACTGGACTTGACTTTTTCCTTGAAGATGTTTCACTTTTTATCCAAGAAGCTTCTTCGATTCTCTGAACTTCAGTTTTCTGAACTGAAGAAACTTCTGGGATGGGAAGCGAAATGTCTTCAAGAAAAAATTGAAAAAAGCACTTTTGGGACAACCATGACTTGGATGATTGAGAATCTCCATAGATATTGAACCAAATCACTGCTCTGATTCTGGAATGTTAGCAATATTAAAGAGCTGACAATCTGTGAATGGGTAGGAAGACAATACAGAGTTTATACCTGTCCTACTTCAAACCCTATACATCAGTGGCGTCAAACTCAAGGCCCGGGGATTGGATCCGGCCCACGAGGTGCTTAGATCTGGCCCGCGGGGCTGCCCTGGAAACAGCAAAGGACCGGCCCGCAGTGCCTCTGCCAGCGAAAATGGAGCATGGGAGGATTGCATGCGGGCCTCCTGAGCGCCAACTTTGCTGGCAGAGTGTTGCAGGTTGCCATCGCAGCCAAAAATGGAGCTCATGAGGGCCGCAGGCAGCACTCCCAAGCTCCGTTTTCGCTGGTAGAGGGTTGCAGGAGGCCGTGGCGGCCGAAAACAGAGCTTGGGAGCCCGTTTTTGCTGGCAGAGTGCTCGGGCCACCACAGGCATCCCCAACAGGAGTGATCTCAAGCTGACCATGCCCACCTTGGCCACACACAGCCCCCCCCACCCCCGAGGTCAAACATTGATGCGGCCCTCAATGAAACACACCTGCTATACATGGTTTCCTTGTGTCCTACGCACAGACATTCTCCTCTTCTGCTGCCCCCAAGTTTCATTTGTTGATAATGGTTGACTGTTTACACTGCCTTCATGCCTGTTGTTCTCTCCAGACCCCACCATTCTGCTAGCTTCCATGGAGCCCTGGCAGTGCAGGTTGGCACAGCCATGGAGAAATTTGCATTGAAGTCGAGTATTATTTATTTATTTATTTGAGGTTCTTCTATGCCGCCCTACTCCCTCAGGACTCAGGGCGGCGTACAACACTTTAGGGAACATCAAACAAATCATTAAAAACAATTTAAAACAATTTAAAAAACATATAACATCATACATACATGGGGGAGACGTCAGATGCAAGGTCGTCTCAAAATCACCCCGCCTGCAGGAAGAGCCATGTCTTAATGGCTTTTCAGAAGGCCAGCAGGATGGGGATGATTCGGATCTCTGGGGGAAGTTGGTTCCAGAGAGCAGGGGCCCCTACAGAGAAGGCCCTCCCCCTAGGCCCCGCCAGTTGGCACTGTTTGGCTGATGGGACCTGGAGGAGACCCACTCTGGGACCTGACCGGTCGAAGGGAGGTATGAGGTAGGATGCGGTCCCGGAGTATGATGTTGGCTGGGTATACCTGGGCAAAAGTAACCCACCTACATAGGGCTCTCGTGTGCTAAAATACTGCTCTGGGCTTCTTGGGAAAATACACGTAAAATAAAACGGTAAACAAAATGTAACTATTTTTGGAGAATCAGACTTAGTGTTATTTTTAGAAAATTGAAAGTAGCTTTTTAGAACAGGTAAGCAAACCAACATTACTTTCTCATTTATCCAATTTCCTTGCTTCCTGGATTTTTTGTTTTTGCTACTGAATCAATTTCATCTTGAGCTGAAGAGTTCGGTGAAGCATTTTGGCAGCATTTTATTTTTAGTGTTGTTGTATCAGAGCAATTAGTGCCTTCTACGTAACTCCATTTTCTTATATTTTTTATCAATCGCTAGGTTTTGGAGGACTATTACAGAATGGCAGACTAATCTGTAACGTTTAAAAAGTTTACGTTTTATAAACATTTTGCAGACAGACTTACTCACTTAAAGCAAAGAAAGGTCCTTTAGTTTTAGAGCTGCCCTCTTTTACGACCCAGAGCTTTCTGAGCAGGTTATGTGATGACAATTTCTGAAAGTTTCATATCATTTTGAGGTGCAAATACATGAAAACTGAAGCTCCAAAATACAGTTAAAAAGAATTAAAAGCTGCCCTTTCCCAAACTGAAAACCCAATTATCTATATGTATGTTACAATCTCACCCATTTTACATCACACATTACTCACAGGAGCCCTTCTTCCTTCCCTTCAAAAATATATCACCAGAAGAGTTTTATTTTTCTGGTCTTTCCACTGTAAGACACATTCACCTACATACATACAGCTAGATTTCGACTTAAATTGGGAGTAGAATTTCCATTGCTAAGCAAGGCAGTTGTTAAGCGACTCACGCCCAATTTTACAACCTTTTTGCCCTAATTGTTAGGTGACTCACTGCAGTTGTTAAGTGAATCATGTGGTCATTAAGCAAATCTGGCTTCCTCCATTGCCTTTGTTTGTCAGAAGGTCACAAATGACGTAGGTCACATGACCCTGGGACACTGCAACTATTGTAAATACATGCTGGTTGCCAAGTGCCCGAATTTTGATCATGTGACCGTGGGAATAGCAATAGCACTTAGACTTATATACCGCTGCACAGTGCTTTCCAGCCCTCTCTAAGCGGTTTACAGAGTCAGCATATTGCCCCCAACAATCTGGGTCCTCATGTTACCCACCTTGAAAGGATGGAAGGCTGAGTCAACCTTGAGCCTGGTGAGAATCTAACTGTCAAATTGCAATCAGCTGGCAGTCAGCAGAAGTAGCCTGCAGTACTGCATTCTAACCACTGCGCCACCCCGGAATGCTATGATTGTCGTAACAGTAGTGGGTTGCTCCCAGTTCGGCCCGGTTCTCTGAACCGGTAGTGGCGGCGGCGGGAGGCTTCGCCACTGGCCCGGGACGCTTCTGCGTATGCACAGAAGCTTCGCACGTGCATGCGAGCGCGCACATGAACCGTTAGCAAACTAATTCAGAACCCATTACTGATCCATTGTGCCTGAGTAAAATAAAGTCACATCCACACAGTTTTCACTCCCAAACCATCCAAAACTGATTCATAGCACCTCAAAGTCTATGAACTAGTCATGTGCTTCTCGCCAACTAATCAACCAAGTGAAAACAATCAGCAGTCAACTCATCTGAATTAAGCATGGTGTTTTCTTCACTTTTGTTGAAGAAAAAAGAATGGCCACACATGGAGGGAACTGCAAAACTTTCTCCCCTGTCCACCTTCATTTAAAAGCGACCAATGATAATGCAGAGCAGTACTACACTGCCGTAACCCTATTCTGGAAGGAGCCAGGCTCTCTTGAAAAAGGACCTAATCTTGAGTTAGTGTCTACTTCAAGGTAAAATCAGTTTTAAAGAAAAGATTGGATATTCATTTGTTCAGGATGGTATAAGGCCACCTGCCATGGGCAGAGGGTTGGACTAGAAGACCTCTAAGATCCCTTCCAGCCCCATGATTCTATGTTTCTATGTTTCTTCAAGAGTGGGGTAAAAATTAAGGTAAAGGTAAAGGTTCCCCTCGACATACGTGCTAATAGTTCCTGACTCTAGGGGGCGGTGCTCATTTCCGTTTCAAAGCCAAAGAGCTAGCGCTGTACGAAGACATCTCCATGGTCATGTGGCCGGCATGACTAAACCCCGAAGGCACACGGAACGCTGTTACCTTCCCACCAAAGCTGGTCCCTATTTTTCTACTTGCATTTTTACATGCTTTCGAACTGCTAGGTTGGCAGAAGCTGGAACAAGTAACAGGAGCTCCACTCCATTACGTGGCGCTAGGGATTCAAACCGCCAAACTGCCGACCTTTCTGATCAACAAGCTCAGCGTCTTAGCCACTGAGCCACCGCGTCCCTGTGGGGTAAAAATTACCAGTGTATAAAAGTTTAAATGAATCAGAACTGTGGTTGAAGTTGAAAATATCAAAAAGGTGACAGGATCTGCTTCCCTTTATTACCACATTCTTCTGCCTTCTATGGATGTGATTACAGTAAACAATAAATTAAACCAGAAAATTATATGTTGTATAAATGATACTTTGTGTTCCCATAAGAAGGCTAGCCAAACAATTTCTTTGTAATGGGGCTATATATTTAAAAAGGGAGAGGATTTGATTGCATATATTTCATATGATCAGCAAGTTCTAGAGCAATAGTTTTCATCGTACTTCCAAACAAGACTTATATGGGATACCTGAGGGTTTACGGTTTTTGCCCTTCTTGGTGTATATTGTCTGTTTCTCCATTATGTCGTCTGTCTTTTTCCTACTGCAGAAAATATATTAAGGAAGGGTAGAACATGCTGTAATAATACAAGAACATCAAGACTAATAGAACTAATAAATAGTTAGCTGCAAGCACATACTGCAAGAAAATATCCTATTCAATATTTTTCCATTGTGACTTACATACACGAAAATGATACTGTCCTTAACAAGGCTTAATAGATGTGCATATAAGAAAAGCATAATTTTCTATCAAAAGACATATAATGCTAACATACTCATGTTGACCACAGGGGGGGAAAATCAGAATTGGGTAATATCATTATTAGATCAACCAAAATGGCATAAAATGTAAGCAAGATTTTGAAACTTTTAAAATACATTTTTGAAAAGTAGAAAGTGAGAAGAATCATAATAGTCCAAATGCAGGCCAAGATTTTCAGTTGTAAATTCTGCATTTTAAAATCTATTTCAGAATATACAGTACAATGCTAAGTGTTAATTATTGTCAAGTTCTACTGAACATTTAGGAAAAATGCTCAGAAGACACGAAAACTCTTAGTCCCTAATCCATGAGTCCTGAATAAAGTACATAGACTCCTGTCCTGACAAAACTTTTTTCTACCAAGAGACATAACTTCTGATTCTATATAGTGTTGTAAGGAATATCCTTTTGGGTTCAGTTCCAAGTGGGGAAAAAGACACTGGATTCATAGAAGTTGCTTGGAAAGAAGCTTTAATGGTGGACAGGAGCACATGGCATGAGCCCCTGTACAGAAAAGGTAGATCACATGCTTCCAGATGTGGGTGAAGAGAAAAAAGGGAAGGGAAGATGCTGAGTCCCTTGGTTTTATGACCTCTGTTGGGCCCCACCTCTTAGTTTCCTGTTCCTGTGTATGTAATGCCCTCCAATTGGTGGTCAGAACCCCCCTAGGGGCGGGGGTTTTAGCTAGCCTTTTAGGCTGTCTCCCAAGTTTGTTTGAGTGCTGGTAATTTTCCAGGTGGTAGAGGGCTAATCCTCTGATGTCCTAAGGGGGAAGATCTTAATCCCATCACCCTGGAGCTGAAGGAGGGGGCAGGGAGCTGCAGGAAGCTGCTTTGTATTTAAACATGTTTCTCCTTTCCTCATTCAGGGAAACATATTCTTTCCTTTTTCAATATTTCCTAGGATATTTCATTTTTCTAGGAGGGGGTGGGTGCTAACTTCCTACAATCCCTCTTTTTTTTTCAAAACATGTGAGTGCGACACACATGTTTTGACACATTTCCCAGTTTTCTATGCTTTAAAGTAAAATTTAGAGGTAGGTACTCACCTTCCTTCCAAGCAGCCTTTGAATTGAAACCCAAAACCCGTTTAAAACCTACTTTCCAATGACCCAGGTCAAAGAAACTTACCCACAGGCTTCAATGGGTCTGTTGCCAGCAAGGGAGTTTACTTAGGCCAGGATCATTGGAGAGGTTAGCTTGGAGTCCCATCTGGGTCGCCAAATTGTTGTAAGGAATATCCTTCTGGGTTCAGTTCCAAGTGGGGAAAAAGACACTGGATTCATGGAAGTTGCTTGGAAAGAAGGTTTAATGGTGGACAGGAGCACATGGCATGAGCCCCTGTACAGAAAAGGTAGATCACATGCTTCCAGATGTGGGTGAAGAGAAAAAAGGGAAGGGAAGATGCTGAGTCCCTTGGTTTTATGACCTCTGTTGGGCCCCACCTCTTAGTTTCCTGTTCCTGTGTATGTAATGCCCTCCAGTTGGTGGTCAGAACCCCACTAGGGGCGGGGTTTTTAGCTAGCATTTTAGACTGTCTCCCAAGTTTGTTTGAGTGCTGGTAATTTTCCAGGTGGTAGAGGGCTAATCCTCTGATGTCCTAAGGGGGAAGATCTTAATCCCATCACCCTGGAGCTGAAGGAGGGGGCAGGGAGCTGCAGGAAGCTGCTTTGTATTTAAACATGTTTCTCCTTTCCTCATTCAGGGAAACATATTCTTTCCTTTTTCAATGTTTCCTAGGATATTTCATTTTTCTAGGAGGGGGTGGGTGCTAAATTCCTACAATAGTATGCCTGTTTTTAAAGTAAATTCTATTGCAATTGCTAAATCTTTAGTATTTATAGATTAATAGCAATAGCACGTAGACTTATATACCGCTTATATAGTGCTTTAAAGCCCCCTCTAAGCAATTTACAGAGTCAGCATATTGCCCCCAACAATCTGGGTCCTCATTTTACCAACCTGTCTTGTTTGTCAACCACAAACAAGACAGGACTCTGAACACATTATATCCATCCATCCATCCATCCTTTTGCAAAGCCAGGATCACATTATAGATAAGGAACATTTCTGTCTCCATTCTTGCTCACTGTTCATACAGTGCTGGAAATAATTTTTCTGATGCAAGTAAAATGACTTGGGACATCTAAGAACTTTTTAATATATACATTTATTAGTAATAACTGGGCATCTCCCTCTCTCAAACAGCCCTACTGTCACTATTACCATTCATTTACATAGCAGCTTGAAACCATCTCTCTCTCTCTCTCTCTCTCTCTCTCTCTCTCTCTCTCTCTCTCTCTCTCTCTCTCTCTCTCTCTCTCTCTCTCTCTCTCTCCCTCCCTCCCTCCCTCCCTCCCTCCCTCCCTCCCTCCCTCCCTCCCCAGCTGTCTGTATTCTGTTACTTCAGCAAAAATACAACCTTGGAAGGCGTTTCAGAAGAATGTTCACAGCAAAGCATAGATCAGTTGATAGGCTTATTGCTGTGATTAATTTGGCCCTGGAAAACAGATATTCCCTGTTGGCTCAGCTCAGCTCAGCTTCTCTTCTCCCTCTTGTCAGCATAGCTGGAAACTCAATGCCAAGTCTCTGCTGTTGCACATTATTGTTTGCAAATAGGGTGTACCTATTATGAAAAAGAGGAGCAGTGATTTATCTCTGATTAGCCTGGGCAAGAGAGAGACCTGCTCAAGGAGTTATTGCCCATAATTTATAAATAGCCCTTCCTGCTGTGATAAACCAGCCCGAGTAGCTTGCGAAGCACGGCACCACGGCACCTCTGTTTCCTGCCTCCTTCTCAACTTGGTGACAGCCTGGTACTTAAGATTGATTCCCCACTGGCTTTCTGATAGATGCCTACGTTATAGACCCATTGCTTTCAATGCAGGCAGCAATTCGGCAAGAGAAACATTAATCACATTGCATAGATTGGACTAGAAGATGTTCATACATTTGTGGGGAACTTTCAGCTACCATGCTGAGCTGAGTGACAAATAGGTAAGGAACTGGGGACTGGCCACTTCAGCTTTTAAATGTCATAACTGGTAAAAAGGTAACCGTAACATGGCCTTGAAAGGTTTTTCCATTACCTTCTTACAGTGTCACATCATGGCTATGATAATTCAATTCTCCCCTACTTTTCTTTCTTCGGTTTGTTTTGCAAAACCACACGGACAAGAATGCAAGAGGCTGTATTCACATAATAGGCTCTACCAGGTTAGTTAAAACCAAGGCAGTTGCATTTGGACAGCCTGCTAAGCTGAGCTAAAGTTAACCTTGTTAGATTTTCCTGCGGCTCAGCATGTTATGTGAACATTCAGTAAATTTTGCCAGCTGGAAAACAAGTTAATTCAGTAACTTGTTTTACACATTATAATTTATTAAGACTGTATTACTATTTTTCTTCTCTTCCTTACTAGTATCTACCATATTTTTCGGAGTATAAGATGCACCTTAGTTTTTGGGGAGGAAAATAGGGGAAAAAATATACCTACCAGGTATTCATCTGGCTAGCGTCCTTAGTCTGGTCAGCTTCAGCACATTATTTTATTCCCTGGTTAGGGCTGAAAAAAAACTTCGGAGGGAGTAGCAATGAAAAAATCCTGCAAGCCGGGAAGATCCTTAGCACCTCATTAGGGCTGGGGAAAAAAGCTTCAAAAAAGCTACATTTGGAGTATAAGACGCACCCAAATTTTCAGCCACTTTTAGGGAGGGAAGGTGCGTCTTATACTCCGAAAAATATGGTATCTCTTCCCACTTTTTACTATAACCATGTTGCTTGTATCTTTTAATTATATTGTTTTTTATTTGTTTCCTAGTACGATTTGATAGCTTATTAGTAACCTTGACTATCACTAAATGTTGTATCTTTTTATTCTTGATGAATGCATTTTATTCTCCTTATGTACATTGAGAGCATATACATCAAAGACAAATTCCTTGTGTGTCCAATCACACTTGGCCAATAAAGAATTCTATCCTATCCTATCCTATCCTATCCTTAAAGACATTGTGTAAATATGCCCAAAAGTTTTTAAAATGTATTTTGCTACCTTTTTCCTGAGATATTCTAAAGGAATTATCAAATCTAGTTAAGAAAAGTCTTTACAACTATGTTGATTTGCCATGACACTGTGGGGAAGAACTACAGCTCAGTTTTAAGCTACCTAATTGTACGTAGGAGATGCCAAGTATAGCTAATGCACTATTAAACTGTCAAATTTTCTGCCATCAAATTTAATAATGACTATCAAGTAGATAAGCTTACTTAATGAGCTTATTTGAGTTATGCCCAGCTTTCTACAGGTGTGGCATGTACTATACTGTAGGTATTCCTAGACTTAGGACCAGTCACTTAGTATGATCGACCCCGAAAAAGCTACTTCTGACTTGGATTTGATGTTCTGCCATCCACACCTCATGTCACATGACCATGTTTTTGGTGTTCAACAACCAGCCTGCATCGATGGCCATTTGCAGCATCCTGAAGTCATATGACTGCAATTTAGGCCGTTTTGCTGGAAACCGGTGTTTATTTCCAGTTTCCTGCAAAAAAATAAATAAATCCCATAGCAAACAATGGGTTTATTTAATGTTCACTTAACAACCCTGCTGTTTGCATTTGACTGCAGTGTTCGCTTAATGACTGCCACAAAAAGCTAAAATTGGGTACAATCACATGGTTGACCTGCATTACGACTATCACCGTTTACTACCGAAACCGCAGACGAAAGTCAAATAACTATCTGTATTTCTTCCTCCAATTTCTTCTCCAATAAATCTCCTTGAAAAGGAGATTGGGCAGAAAGAGAGTAGGCAAAACCACTCAGTGAGCTTTCAAAGCTGAGAGCGGCTTCAACACCGGTCCCTCTCTCTTCCTAGCCCATTGCTTTAAACACTAGATTTAAGTGTGACTTCAAATGAGGATTGGACAAATTCATGGAAGATTGAGTTACTAGCTATTCGTTCTAACAACTCTTTATTGTATACTTGTTCACAAATAGTATTCTTTAAATATCTGCTCTTAGGAAAATAAAGGCTTGTTCACTCCTCTCCTCTGCCTCTCTACTTTCATGTGTCCTGAATGTATCTGTTTGCTCAATATTGCGTGCTCTGGGATTGATTTGTCCTTAGTCCTGGCTTGATTCAGCCAGGGCTCATATTTCTCCAATCAGAGGCATCAAATGGCAGAAGGTAAAGAGATTTGCCTAAGGTCCTGGACAGCTGCTGTCAGCAAGAGGAGCTTCCTCAATGGCCAATGGCTATACTGTCTATCAGAGATGAGAATTGTGGTTCAATGTCTCTTGGCAGCACCAGATTGGCTAGAGCACTGATGGCTAACCTTTTTCTCGTTGCTTGCCAGCACCCCAGTGGTGGGTTCCTACCAGTGCGGTCCACTCTATAGCACCGGTAGCGGCCCGCTGGTGATGTCACAGTACTGGTGCAGTCGGTTGCCGGTGCCTGGGTGCCACCATTTTTTTTAAAAAAATTATTCTGCTCATGCCCAGAAGCCGAGTTTCCGGCACTGCTCATGCGCTGCCTTCCTACCCCACAGTGAGTCCAAGCAGGGGAGGATGGCTGAGGGAGCGCGTGAGACGCTGAAAGAACGGGCGGCAGGAGCTATCTCCATTCCGCTCCCTTCAGCAGTCTGAAAAGCCACGAACGCACGGTGATGATCCTAGGCATTTTCGCACGTTCGAGGCTTCTTGAGCTGCTGAGGGGAGGGGGAATGGGTGGCAGGACCTATCTCAGTTCCCCTCCCTTCAGCAGTCCGAGAAGCCACACCCACATGGCTGGCAAGCCACAGCCACAAAATAAGCCACGCCCACAGAGTGGTAGTAAAAAAATTAGGAACCCGCCCCTGCAGCACCCATAATGCAATGTGCTCGAGACACCCCCGGCGCGCCCCGCACATGCACGTGCAACCCCCTCCCATGCTCCCTCTGCCCCAGGGGCAGGTTTCTTACTTACCGATACCGGTGCTCAGAAGCTGAGATAGCGCAGTGGTTAAAAGCAGCATTGCGACCTTCAGCTGATTGCTAGTTCAGCAGTTCAGCTGTTCAAATCTCACTAAGGCTCAAGGTTGACTCAGCCTTCCATCCTTCCGAGGTGGGTAAAATGAGGACCCAGATTGTTGGGGGCAATATGCTGAACTCTGTAAACTGCTTAGAGAGGGCTGTAAAGTACTATGAAGCGGTATATAAGTCTAAGTGCTATTGCTATTGCTATCTCCACGTTTCATGCACATGCACGCTTGCTCGCTATGCACATGTGCCCCCTCATGTGATTTTGGTGAGATTTTGCTTTCACGCATGCGCAGAAGCAAAAAAGTTGAAAAATTCTTTTAAAAAGATGGCGACGCGTGCGACTGTCCAGTGAAGACGGCACCGGAACAGTTGTGCACAAATTGCGTAATCGGCGGGTCCGTACCAGAGCTGCGCACTGGACCGCACCGGTAGGAACCCACCCCTGCTCTGCCCCCTCCAGAGGACCTCTGGAGCACAGGGGAGGCCATTTTTGCCCTCCTAGAGGCTCGAGGAAAGTCTCCGGAGCCTGGGGAGTGTGAAAAACAGGCCTCCTGGAAGTCCGGAAACGGGCTGAAAATCAGCTGGCTGGCAGGAGGCACGTGCGCATGAATGGTGGAGCTGAGCTGGGTGATGGCTCACGTGCCTGCAGAGAGGGCTCTGGGTGCCACCTATGGCACGCGTGCCATAGGTTCACCATCACGGGATTACACAGTCACTTATCTGAAATAGTATAGGTTCTCCTGCTTGAGCAGGGGGCTGGACTAGAAGACCTCTAAGGTCCCTTCCAGCTCTATTCTATTCTAATTCTAAATCAGCTTGAGAAACATGTAAAACCGTTACTCTAGTTCTTCCAGTTTAAAAGGAGGATCTTATGAGAAAATAATGGAATTGCCAAGACAATGAAAGCGGTTGGAAAAGTATTGCTTAGATGTGGAGTTCTGTTTAGTAAACAGATGGTTCAAGACCTACTTCTTACCCTGGAGGTTTTTAGTGAGTTAACTGCCATCTGGACTCTTTCATGGTCTATAACCCAACTCAAATTTAGCAAGCTGCCACTGATGATGCATTTGCACACGAAACCCCTGGATACATTTCACTTACATGGAGTTAAGGCAATCCCCTATTGTAGCAATGCTGACGCAGGATAATACTTGCTTTGTTAATTAATGTTCCAAACATCTCTACGGAATATATTTGGTGGCTCGAGAGGGACTAGGAATTCTCAGGTTCCCTCCACCATTTCTGCCAAAGTTATTTTCCAGAAGACTTTTACAAACGACATACATCTTGGATCTGTGCATCCTTTCAGCTCTCAGAAAGCATTGTAGCCTGTTAAACCATTATATAAAGCAGTGTTTCCCAACCTTGGCAACTTGAAGATGTCTGGACTTCAACTCCCAGAATTCCCCAGCCAGCATTCGCTGGCTGGGGAATTCTGGGAGTTGAAGTCCAGACATCTTCAAGTTGCCAAGGTTGGGAAACACTGATATAAAGAGCACTAAAGCTCCCAGGGGGAGGGGACAGTCTGTCCATGCGCAAACAATGTGATCTAGGTTTTCTTGGTTTTGGGTGGTAAATCCATCTCTGAGCCAGTCTTAAAAAGATATTGAACTTCAAAGCCAGCAAGCTGGTATAGTCCTCTTTCATCTAGCTATGTAAATAACTTGGACTGATTAGCTGTAGAGATATTATCTCTCCCAGTTAAGCAGAATATATATTCAGATAGCAAAAAGGATGTGCCATTGGCTGATAAGGAGTGACTCATCTTGCTTTTCCTAATACAACCTTAACCCCTGAAGTGCCTCAAATGCTTGCTGGGATTCTTGAAACAGACTCTCTCAGGCTATCTCCCGTTGTTGTCCCATCCTGTGAAAGAAGAAAAATACTTATTTACTCCTTTCACTTACCAATAAGCCATCGACTGATTAAAGTTCAATTGGTATAACACAAGGTTTCAAAACTGTATTATAAAAGCAGTGAGCTTGTCACTTTTACACAAAGCTTATGCTTGCAGTTAAAAAGTAAAGACTCCCTCAAGTTGATTTTTTTTTACCTTGACAAAACGGTGGAAGTGATTTGCTACCACCTTCTTCCAAGATGTATTTTTGAATTTCAGTCTAGAACACAGCTCTAAGATATATCCCACCCAAATATTAACTAGATTCCCCTCCCTTCCTACCTTCCGATCTTGCACTACTTCTTCTTCGAGTTTTTCTATGCTCTAGCTGGTGTCAGTTTTGATGGTGGTTCTTCAGGTAACCAGGTCCTATGTCATGGAGGGTTTTATAAATGATCATCAGCAATTTGTACTATACTTAGAAGCCAACTGGCCACTCTTGTAGCTGGCACTGCAGTGGTGACTTATGACTACAGTGAGAAGGGCCTGTTGTTGCAATTTGAACCACTTGTAGCTTCATGATGTTCAGCAAGGTCTAGATCAGCAAGGCCAGCTAGGTGCTGTTACTTACAAACAGGACTTTTCAAACAGATAGCAGCTTTCCCATCTGAGGAATGGTTATCTCTTTGGTTTTGTAGCTTAGTAGTAAATGTAGGGACATGATATTTTTCTCTCTCCTTCTATTATAATATTAGAACTCAGGATCATCCAATCTAGATAAGTTTTCTTTGCACAGCATATAGTTAAACTATTGAATATGTTATCCCGCCAGCAACTTGGTCATTAAGAAAAGCAATCACTAAGTGAAATTGTGATTGCATCAGGGGTGAAATCCTCCCGGTTTGCCCGGGCCAGTCCTTCGGCGTATAGCCGATGGAACTGGCGGCGGTCGCGGCGTGGAGCTTCTCCCGCCCGCTTTCCCGGCCCGGCTGAACACAATCACCGCTTTCCCGTCCCGGCTGAACACAATCATTCGGGTTATTTTTCCCTCTGTGCATGCGCGCGCATGCACAGAGGGAAAAATAACCCGAATGGTGGCGTTCAGCCGGGACGGGAAAGCGGGCGGGAGAAGCTCCACGCCGCGACCACCGCCAGTTCCATCGGCTATACGCCGAAGGACTGGCCCGGGCGAACCGGGAGGATTTCACCCCTGGATTGCATGTATGACCTTACTTCAGTTTTCCTTTACAGACCTGCAAAAAAATCATAAATGCGAGGATTGGTTACAAAGCTACTTTTTTGTCACCATCATAACTGTGAATTATTTCTAAACAAGATGGTCACTAAATAAGGACTATGCCTATGCCTTTATAGGAAAGTACTCATACTCTAAATTGTGCCTGGAAACTTCAGGCCTTACTGGTAACTGCAGTAATCACCACACAGATGCAGAATTGCTGAAATGGCTTGCTGCTGTGACTTTAATCACTAAACATATTTAGAAGGACTATATCTGGAAATATTAGCTCTGGTGAATACGAATGAAAAAGTGGACTCTCTCTCTCTCTCTCTCTCTCTCTCTCTCTCTCTCTCTCTCTCTCTCTCTCTCTCTCTCTCTCTCTCTCCCTCCCTCCCTCCCTCCCTCCCTCTCCCTCCCTCCCTCCCTCCCTCCCCCTCTCTGTCACTCACACACACACACACACACACACACCAGGGGTGGGTTCTAACTTACCTCGCTGTCGGTTCGCTTCCTCCCATGTCACATGGCCATGCCTCATGCGCAGTGCCGAAAAATCCAATTTTTTTTTTAAAAAGCTGAAAACAAGATGGTGACGCATGCGCAGTGCCGGAAACTCGGCTTCTGTGCATGCACAGAAGAAAAAAAATCCGGAAAATAATTTAAAAATAAATAAATAATTTTTTTAAAAAAGATGGTGGCGCCCACAGACTGGCACCGACCAAACCGGTCCCGTGACATCATCGTGACGTCACCAGCGGTTTGCTACCAGTTCGGGCGAACTGGTCCGAACTGGGAGGAACCCACCTCTGACACACACCATTCCCCATGTTCTCTTGTAATTTGCTCTCTTACCTTCGTCAACAAGCCTTCTTCTAATCTGCTCCTCTCTATATTGCCCAGGTTCTCATTTCTGCCTAGAAAATCACAACAAAATCCACCAAGATCTTCCAAGATGAGTCAGGTTGACACAGAATGATTTGTTCCAAATGCAAAGACTATTGTGTTTTGCATCTCTGGCATGGAAAAAAAATCATGATGTGAAAGTGTAAGGGCTGGTTTGGAACACTATAACATATATACAGTACCAGGTTGGTTTAATTTTGCAACTGTCTATGACAGGGGTGTCAAACTGGTGGCCCACGGGCCAAATGCTTCATGTGCAGGCCACGCCCACCCCAACTCCGTGTATGCAGAAAACGTCACAAAACATCACGTGATGGCAACGTGACGCGGCAAGTTTGACACCTGTGGTCTATGATATACTACTGACTTTCTTTCCAAATATAAAGGATATTAAATATTTCTCAAATATCAAAACTATTTGGGACAACATTTATTTTATTAGATAACAAGTTTAGTGCTAGTAATATTTGTTTCAGCTAGACTCAGCAGTCATGAGCATTTTGTGGAAACTAACAGGATTTGTAGAAACTAAGTGTAGAAAATAACTACTTCTGTGAGTGGGTTGCAAAATTCCATATGGCCACTAGATGGCAGAAGCGGATAGTTAAGTCTCTTTAATGTCCTCTAGTGGTGAACTCTTTTTTTTAATAGCCTAGTTAGTAATTAGGACCTTAGTTCTAATTCACAGTCTTCTTAGATGCCATTGTATTATATAGTCTGCCAGGATTGTCTATCAAATAGTTCTCATCTGTATTAGAAACACAAGGTTGGAATCATATCTGCCAATCATATCTGCTTAGAAAGCTTAGAACTACGTCGCCTTCGGCACGACCTAAGCATAGCTCATAAAATTATCGGCTACAACTTCCTTCCTGTCAATGACTACTTCAGCTTCAACCACAACAATACACGAGCACACAACAGATACAAACTCAAAGTGAACCGCTCCAAACTTGACTGTAGAAAATACGACTTTAGCAACAGAGTGGTAAATGCCTGGAACTCACTACCTGACATTGTGGTTTCGTCACCAAACCCCCAAAACTTTACCCTTAGACTGTCCACTGCTGACCTCACCCGATTCCTAAGAGGTCAGTAAGGGGCGTGCATAAGCGCACCAGTGTGCCTACCGTCCCTGTCCTAATGTTCCCTCTTATCAGTACCCATCTTATGTATATAAACAATGTTATATGTATATTACCACGTACTTGACAAAAATAAATAAATAAAATAAATAAATAAATTTACTTACATACCCCCTTCTGTGACATATCCATAGAAGACTAACTATTTCAACAAAGTTTAAGTAGCTAAAATAGATTTTCCCAACTTCATGTCCTCTTGATGTGTTGGATTCTCCATAATTCCTGCTCACACAACCTGGAAATCATAAAGGTTGAAGTCCACATATTCAAAAGAGAATATTCAGATTGGAGAGATTGGATCAGGAGACACTTCAGATGCAGTTAAAAGGCAATTTGAAGTGACTTATTTTTTTTTTCCTGGTGTAAATATCCCCAGGGCAACAATGACTGCTGTGACCTTGATCCTAGCAGATGTTTTGTTTCGATTCTTTCCTGAGTACATGACCGGATGTAGTCCTTGCCACTCTGCAGGTCCAAACTGTCTCAAATTCAGCTTCTTTTGTATCTGCATCATACGACTTTGTTCCTGTTAACTTCTGCTGCACTTTCATGATTCTCTTTCAGGTCTTCTCTGAAGCTTCAGTGGATGAGAAAGGGAGAAAAAAGACCTTTCAGCTGACCAGCAGGGGAGTGCGAACTAGTGCTTTGCCAATTTAAAAGATGTATTGCCTTTAATAAGTAGATTTCATAGCACAGTGGCACTTCTTTCAGTTTCCCAGGGAAATTTGATAAAAGTTAGGCATCTTCATTAATGGCTTGAAGATGCTCTTCTTCCCCAAATCTGAAACATTTCTTCTGCCATCATGCTTGAGCTTGCATGGGTCTTCTGAGGATGTGGCTCACAAATACTTCTAGCATTAACTCTATTAACCAGCATTATTTTAAACAATACCCAACAATAAACATTTGGGCCCGTCTGCCTCTAGAATAGAATAGAATAACAGAGTTGGAAGGGACCTTGGAGGTCTTCTAGTCCAACCCCCTGCTTAGGCAGGAAACCCTACACCACTTCAGACAAATGGTTATCCAACATCTTCTTAAAAACTTCCAGTGTTGGAGCATTCACAACTTCTGGAGGCAAGCTGTTCCACTGATTAATTGTTCTAACTGTCAAGAAATTTCTCCTTAGTTCTAAGTTGCTTCTCTCCTTGATTAGTTTCTATGCTCAGGTGCTTTGGAGAATAGCTTGACTCCCTCTTCTTTGTGGCAACCCCTAAGATATTAAAACACTGCTATTATGTCTCCCCTAGTCCTTCTTTTCATTAAACTACATATACCTAGTTCCTGCAACCGTTCTTCATATGTTTTAGCCTCCAGTTCCCTAATCATCTTTGTTGCTCTCATATAGTCTTCCACTGTATCAAGGTATCTTTTTTTCTTTCATATTTTTTGTCCACTAACATCAATGACTCCACTTAAAGACTTTTAGAGAGTAAATATTGAAATAATTACATTGCAATTGATGTGTCTGAATGCCTTGAATAAAGTAAAAGTATTGATCCACATATGCATTTCAAATATTGATCCGTAACGTTGTGGGGGTTTTCTTCCTGTGTGAGGACAGCTATTGCAAATGTTTAGGTTAAAAAGAAAGCCGAAAGAGAATTAAAAAATATATAAAAAAGACAAATATGGAAGAAGTGTTAAAAGCTGGGGAAGAACAACATGAAAAACACCCACATAAAATATATTAGTGTAGGATCTCAGGCGAAAGCATTGCAAAGACAATTTCCGTTACAGATAAAGCTTGCTCTGTGTCATTGCCATAGGGTAATCAACAAGCAGTTGTGTAAACATTTAACAGAGAAACAGAATAACAGAGTTGGAAGGGACCTTGGAGGTCTTCTATTCCAACCCCCTGCAGGAAACCTTATACCATTTCAGACAAATGATTGTCCAATCTCTTCTTAAAATCTTCCAGTGTTGGAACATTCACAACTTCTGGAGGCAAGTTGTTCCACTGATTAATTCCACTGATTAATTGTTCTAACTGTCAGGAAATTTCTCTTTAGCTCTAGGTTGCTTCTCTCCTTGATTAGTTTCCATCCATTGCTTCTTGCCTTGCCTTCAGGTGCCTTGGAGAAAAGTTTGACTCCCTCTTCTTTGTGGCAACCCCTGAGATATGGGAACACTGCTATCATGTCACCCCAGTCCTTTTCATTAAATTAGGCATACTCAATTCCAGCAACCGTTCTTTATATGTTTTAATCTCCAGTCCCCTAATCATCTTTGTTGCTCTTCTCTGCACTCTTTCCAGAGTCTCAACATCCTTTTTACATCGTGGCGACCAAAACTGTATGCAGTATTCCAAGTGTGGCCTTACCAAGGCATTATAAAGTGGTTTTAACACTTCATGTGATTTTGATTCTATCCCTCTGTAAATGCAGCCTAGGACTGTGTTGGCTTTTTTGGCAGCTGCAGCATGCTACTGGCTCATATTGAAGTGATTACCCACTAGGACTCAATTTTTTTAAAAAAATCCTGTGGACATCCTTTGAAGTGTCTTCATTTTCCTGAAGTACTCCTTCCTCATCAATGATTCTCTGAAAGGTGAAAGCAACTCTGTCTATACGATGTTATATGCGACTTAAGATTTGTCATCCCCTCTCAATAAAGGGTGCTTATATTTAACATATTTATAAGCCACCCAGCTCATCATGAACGTGGATGGCATAAAAGTTCATTTCTGTAACAGGCTGTGAGACTCACCTTGAGAAATACCAAGAAATGCTGCAACTAAGGCAACGGTAAGAGAAGAGAACATTGAGTCCAAAGCAGGAATGTAATAAGAGAAAGCATCTCAGACTTGGCCTTCCCTAGTTCTCTTGAATGTAAAGGTAGGGATGGGAGAGGTGCCTCCAGATTTGCAAGACTGTATTATTCTGACCTTATAATGAAAGTAACATTAGCATTCATAACTTTGGAACTGTCTTGCATCGGTTCCAAGAATTTTAGCCTGATCCTAAAGACAACTGTTCCCCAAAAAACAGCATTGTAAAAAAAATAAATGATCCCAGAATATCTTACCGGGAAAGTGCATAGCAATATGGTTGGTTAGTATTCTGTATGGCAGAGGTCTTCAAACTTGGCAACTTTGTGGACTTCAATTCCCAGAATTCTCCAGCCAGAGAATTCTGGGAGTTGAAGTCCACAAGTCTTAATGTTGCCTGTATGGTAATAAGAGAGTGCTCTAGTCTTTCTTGAAGTATTGTTTTTAGGAGCAGGCCTGAAGAGATAACTCACTTCTGGAGCACTGTGCAGATTTCCTTGCTAGACTGTCTGCAATTCTGTTTGCTAGGACACCCACATTTGGCCCATTATTTCAGAAGTAGGCCATTCCTTCTCGTGGGTTGACAGCTTACTGTAGATGATGTTTTAATTGGCCCTTCAGAGGATAAAAATGTGAGGGAAGCTGCTTTAAGGAGACAGAGCGAGAACAAGAGAGCTTCTGAAGCACTTCTTTGCCCTCATCCCCCTTACTCTCCATTGTTTCTCTCTAGAGATTTTATTTAGTTCCAATTACAGGCACAGCCGATAAGTACGTTCTGCCACCACCTGAAGGACCGGTACAGAGAGCAGCTTTTTCAGAAATTTTATCCCACGTTAGGGTCCTCTCTGTCCACAGAAGCAATATTCATTTTCCCATTCGCAAGCTAACCCTGAACAGGTTGGAGCAGGGCTTCCACAACAGTGTGAAAACTATTTGGGGAAATCAGCTTCATAGCTAAATGGATGAAGACTGAAATGCAGATGGGCCGCAGAAAGTGGCCAGCTACATGCACTGCAGCAAGCGATAATTTGCTCAGTTGGCAGAGCTTAGCAAACCCAAACCAAGCCATTTGCATTGGAATTTAGCCTTGCCTTCAACAGGGCCAAGCTGCAGCACTAACTAAAATGCTATTTCACCTCCTCAAAAACCAATATGTACTTTTTAAAACATCAGTTTATATAGCGTTTGGTTTGCAGACCTGTCTATTGTGCAGCTTTGCAAAAAAGCAGCAGCAGGCATTTTTCCCCAAGAAGAGAACTATAACAATAATAAATTAAAGAGGAATCTGCTGATCTTCCACAACACCACAGATAATTGCCTGATGCAGCCATTTCCCTTCACCTAAAGATAAGAGCATGCTGAGGACTGCCCACAAGCATTATTATTGTATTGCAAAAATAAGAAATAAAAATCATAGAGTAAATTATAATTTACCGTATTTTTCGGACTATAAGATGCTCCGGACTATAAGATGCACCTAGCCTTTGTGGAGGAAAACAAGAAAAAAAACATCTGCCTCTGCCTCCCAGCATCTATCCGGTATTCATCTGGCCAGTTCGCCGCCACCCATTCGCCGCTGCCACCCGTTCACCGCTGTCTGTTTGCCGCCGCTGCCCATTTGCCACTGCCCGTCCACCGCGGCCTTTTTGCCATGGTCCGTTCACTGCGGCCCATTCGCTGCAGCCCATTTGTCACGGCCGCCTGTTCGCTGCGGCCCACGGGCCAAATGCGTCATGTACAGGCCACGCCCGCCCCAGCTCTAAATGACCCACCGTGGTCCAGGGTGAAGGAAGCCACAGGTCTGGCTCTTCTTAATCTAAATCCGGCACTTTACCTACTTATACCTTACCCTGGACACCGTTCTTTATTTCTGCCTTAAATAATGGGCACTGCAATCATATTCAGGAGAGAACAGTACTGGTCTTACTGTTATTTTTGTTTTTAAAAAATCATGGTTTTGTCAATGGGTCTGGGGATCCTATAAAAGTGTGGAGCCCATTAAATAGCTGATAAAAGTTTTATTGCATTCTTCCTTATTTTGTTATTAGACTTTTTAAATTATTTTAGCTGTTTTAATGGATAGATTATATTGATTGTTTAGGGTTTTTTAATTGTGTACACCACCCAGAGTCACAGAAAAGTGAGATGGGTGGGTGGCTATGTAAATTCAGTCAGTCAGTCAGTCAGTCAGTCAATCAATCAATCAATCAATCAATAATTCAATCAATCAATCAATCAATCAATCTACAGCCCATCGTTCCTCCTGACTTGTAAGTAGAAACAGTTAGTGATGGAGAAGATTTTCTGTCTCCATCTCCCTCCTTAAATAAGGAAATGTATTAGAAGTATCAGACAAATCTAGTGCCTCTGAATGAGGTTTTCTTTTCTATGGTGTACTCTGAAATCTAATAATTTTGCCAGAACTCATACAAAGCAAGTGCCGTTATTTATGTATTGGAGAATACATCACATCCTTCAGAACAAGGAGAATAGATAATATGATGAACTGAAGCAAAACTGATATGATGTAACAGCAGCCAACACAATAGTGACTCAAATTGTGTTCTCTTTCTCTTTCATCATGTCTTGAAAGAAGAGAGAATGGTTTATCATGGGTTTTTTCATAATTCATTACACACACACACACACACACACACACACACACACACACACACACACATATATATGTGGCCTATGGCCTATGGCCTAGTGGTTAAGTTGCTGCCCTGCAAGGCAGCCGGCCCGGGTTCAAATCCCAGTAAGGGGTATGGCTATCTGACGAGAGCAAAATAAGCTCGAAATAGATCTATAATAGTCTCCCTTTATTTTCATTTATCAGCAAAAAATCCTACACATATTGATTAGTGTGTCGGCTACATAAAAAACAGCCTGGATGGTCCCAGTGAGGGGCTGAAAGGCAAAAAGGAAGCTGTGATGCTTTCTCTCCCATATTTGGGTACACCAGGATAACACGACAGAAAAACATATATAACCCTTTCCTGGTGAAAGAGCTGATTGGGAACAGAGCCTATGGCCTAGTGGTTAAGTTGCTGCCCTGCAAGGCAGCCGGCCCGGGTTCAAATCCCAGTAAGGGGTATTGCTATCTGACGAGAGCAAAATAGATCTATAATAGTCTCCCTTTATTTTCATTTATCAGCAAAAAATCCTACACACACACACACACACACACACACACACACACACAGACATATATATATATATATATATATATATATATATATATATATATATATATATATATATATATATATATATATATATATATATATATATATATATAGAAATTCTCTAGTGAGATCCCTCCCCTCAATAAAACATTTCATAATGACTGCATCATGCTATATATCAGATAGGAAGAGAATCATGTTGATGGCAAGTAAAGCATTCAAGTCACGAAAATAAGAGAGCAGCCTCTCTTTAAATGTATGCACTCAGGCTGTATAATTATGGTTGGTAATGGTATAACCATAACAGGGTGATTTGTTAGCCCGTGGATTGAACTAAACAAATAAAAAAACTATTTTATGGGAATTGGGTACTTGTTAATTTCTGGGCTCCTTCTGCAGTTTCATTTTGCAAGCTTTCATGGGTATTCATTATAATGATGAGCCACTGAAGCACTGCTGCTAATCGGCAGGTAGCTCTCAGCTCAGGAACTTGTTATACCTGTCATAATAAACTTCCTGAATTGATCCTTGAGCAATAACAAGCAAGTCAACAGGAAGCAGAGAAGTTGATTAAAAAATTATGACTCCAGACTCAGGAGGATGTGAAATAAGAGCTCAAGAATGAAAGACAGATTATCATATGGATATTGTCCCCCCCCCTTAAAGGGTTTATTTGCCCATCATTGCTGAATCATAAAAAGATGATTAATTTTCAGGGAAGCTTTTGAAAGCATTGGGTTTTAGACTGTTGAACAAGAAGAACCTTTAGTGGCATTTATTCAATGGATTGGAAAATTGACCTTGGCTTTTATCTCTTCTCTCTGTGGTGCAGTAGGGAGCACTTGAAGTATAAGGCAGCTAAAGATTTTCGTATAGTCTGCTTATTTGCCAATCTTATTCATTTATTCAGTGAAGCTTTCCACATGCTATATCTACTAAGCTCTTTTTAGGCCTTAAGATGATCTCAAATACAACATTATAATAAACAGAAGAACACATGACTTTTGTTACTGTTCCCATGGCTATGAACTCAAGATTCCTAATGTCTAAATGTTAATATTTAACTGGTCCAAGTGCATAAAAAATGCACAAGCGTAAAAGCATGTACATAGTTTAAATGGTTTAAATATCTAATTGATTATATTTAGTTTAGGTTGGAAAAATCCATTTGTGCTCCATGTAGGTATCCAAATTAAAGCATCCATGATGGAAAGCTGTCTGTCTCCTCAAAGGGAAAGCTTATGGTTTCCACTGCTGAACTGCCTTTATTCTAAATCTTTTTTCCCCTAACACTGAATCAGAATCTGCCTTTTTGTAATTTTCATGTCCATATTTTAGTAAACAAATTAAAATGGCAGGAAGCATAACTATATCCACAATGCTATATAGCAGTGATGGCGAACCTTTTTCTTCTTGCATGCCAAAAACGGGAGTGTGCGTGCACACTAGCGCGCGAACGTGCCAGCACACAACACCCCGAACACGCGCCATACTGCACATGTGCGCATCCACACGCATGCACGCATTCCCACACATGCCCCCCCGTTGGGCTGTTTTTCACCCTCAGGCTTCCCTGAAGACTCTGGAGGGCGAAAAATGGCCCAACGGGCAAACCGGAAGTTCTGAAAAACGGGACTTCCAGTTTGCCCGTTGGGCCATTTTTCACACTCTGGAGGCTTCATGGAAGCAGCCTGAAGCCCGGGGAGGGCGAAAATGGTCTTCCCCAAGGCCGAAAATCAGCTATCCATGGCACACATGCACACTGGAGCTGATATAGGGCAATGCCTCACGTGCCCTCAGATATGGCTCCGCCTGCCACCTGTGGCACGCGTGCCATAGGTTCGCCATCACAGCTATATAGTGTGTGCATGTTTGTGGATATGCAAAACATACTTATATTACAGCTAAAAATTCCGTTGGTATTCAGATAGCATCTTTACAGTCCCAAGAAATCACCTGAAACACTCCTCCAAATGTTCCTGTGTTATTATTTGCTAACTCTGGTATTCCTTGCATTAATCTTTAATCTTCTTTTGTTTCAGAAGGGAGTTCCATTTCCGTTGGCTAAGATCTTCTGGCTCTGTGTGTGGTCCACTCAACTCTGATCCAGCCAAATCTGGCTAAGGTTTCCCTATTTAGGAATTGAGAATCATATCTGGAAAACTATTCACACACCATCTGAAATCTAAACGTGAATCAATTAAAGTGTGTACTTACATATGTGGGACAGGGATACAGCGCAGCACCCAGCCTGTGCATTTTTTCCCTATCCCTTCCCAATTCTTTCCCTTTAACTCACATTTTTGTTGCCCTATCTCTAGAGTTCTCCACTGCTGTAGCTCTTGACATAGGTAGAATAACAGGCAGGGATTCACTCTGCCAGGAAAGGCCCAGAACTGGATGTGGAGAATATCAATGCTCTGGTTTAGATGGGTGTGCAAAATCCTGGAAATTCTTCATCTCCCAGACATGGTGCTGTAAGAGCACAAGCGTATCATTAACTACTGGACCCGAAATGGAATTTCCCCACTAAGTTAAGGCTGCACTTTTAAAACAAGGTTGCATTTTTTAAAAATAGTATCAGGGGTTGCATTTTGCAATGACCCTTAAATTTGGCTATGCATAGAATCAGAAGTAATTTGGGACCACCCTGCTTGTTGTATATCTCTACCTCCAACATCCTCTCCACTTTTCTAGGCCCCCATTCATGGCTGCTCTGTTTGCTTCCTTTCCTTTTGCTTATTTCTCTTTGACCCCCCTCCCCCCCGGCACTTTCATCTTTCTGTGTGTCATCATTTCTCTTTTCCTCTTGCTGCTCCCTTTTTCCTCTGAGCTCCTGAAAACTGTACCCATTGTTGTCTCTGTCTAAGGCCGTTCCCAGGCATATTTGGTTTAAAGGTTTCCCCTGTCCAGTTGTGATTGACTCAAGGGGTGCTCACCTCGGATTCTCAGCTGAGGGAGCCTGCGTTGTCTGAGAGACCTTTCTGTCATCGTGTGACCAGCATGAAAATATGGAACTCACTAACCTTCCCACCAAAGTGGTACTTGTTTATCTACTTGCATTTGCAGGCTTTCAAACTGCCAGGTTGGCAGGAGCTGTGGCAAGTAATGGGAGGCCACTTTGTCGTGTGATGCTCAGGTCTTGAACTCAGGTTGTCGGCTTTCCAGCTGACAAACTCAATGTCCTAACTGCGGAGCCAGTGCGCCGCATATTTAGTATTTTTGTCAAATCCGAAGCTTGAAAGTGCCTTCAGCCAATCATAGTAGTTGAGTGCAGAGAACACCAGCCCAATCTCCCTATGAATATTGGGCAATCAAGGTTCCTTTCCCCCAGTCAAGTATGCCATTTCCTAATCCCAGGTTTTATCATAGTCAGCTTTCTTGCCGTATTTCATGACTGCCATCTAGTTAGACATCCAAACTTTTTCAATCCAGATATGGCATCCCTGGAGCCCACTGGTTCCAGTGCTCCATATATTTATAAAGAGCAAAAAGAGAAGCAAAAGATTATAGAGGTAAAAAAAGATTTCAAGCATCCCTCCTCGCTCCATAATTCACGAACTTGTATTTGTTGCATTTCTTGTGGGTTTGCAAAGCATAGGGAGAAACTGTTGACATAGTACCTGGAAAGATACTATGGTGCAGAGATCTCCAACCTTGGCAATGCTACAACTTGTGGACTTCAACTCCCAGAATTCCTCAGCCAGCCATGCTGGCTGAGGAATTCTGGGAATTGAAGTCCACACATCATAAAGATGCCAAGCTTGGAGACCTCTGCTATTTATTTATTTATTTATTTATTTATTTATTTATTTATTTATTTATTTATTTATTTATTTGTTTGTTTGTTTGTTTGTTTGTCAAACATGTATAGTAGTAATTTGTATATACATAAGTAAAAAGTAACGATAAAAGAGGACAATAGGACAGTAGGACAGGGACGGTAGGCACGCTGGTGCGCTTATGCACGCCCCTTACAGACCTCTTAGAAACGAGGAGAGGTCGACTGTAGACAGTCTAAGGTTAAAGTTTTTGGGGTTTGGGGAAGAAACCACAGAGTCAGGTAGTGCATTCCAGGCATTGATCACTCTGTTGCTGAAGTCGTATTTTCTGCAGTCGAGTTTGGAGCGCTTTACATTTAGTTTGAATCTATTACGTGCTTGTGTATTGTTGCGGTTGAAGCTGAAGTAGTCATTAACAGGAAGGACATTTTGGTATATGATTTTATGAACTACATTTAGATCAGATCGGAGGCGACGTAGTTGTAAATTGTCTAATCCCAGTATTTCAAGTCTGATGGAATAAGGTATTTTGTTGTGAGCGGAGGAGTGAAGGACTCTTCTTGTGAAATATTTCTGGACTCTCTCGATTGTATTTATGTCTGATATGCAGTGCGGGTTCCAGACAGGTGAACTGTATTCCAGAATTGGTCTAACAAATGTTTTGTATGCTCTGGTTAGTAATGTAATGTTGCCAGAGAAGAAGCTACGTGGACTGTTTGGAGATTTATAAGAAATACTAAAAACCAAACACAATTTCCTTGCTTCATGAAAGTCAATCTGTTTTCTAGTGAAGTATTATGCATTTTGTGAATATTGGATGGTTGCTAGCACAGCTTTGTTCAACAATTTATATTCAAGCTTGGTTGGGAAAAGCTTGAACTGGGAGACCAGGAGAAGCGCAGCCTGTCCAATTAGGGGAAAAAAATGCTAAGGGACCCTGGAAGAACATATTTACCTATTCAGAAAAGAAGGAATAAAGCTTCAAATTTTTAAAGGGTGTCAAAATATAGTATTTGTGATTAAAATGTCATGGTATAATGCAGAACATTATGGTTCTGTTCTGCAACCAGAGTGATGAGATCAAAGGCAGGGAGCCAAGCTACAGAAGGTTGTAAGCATAGTAAGCTATAAGAATTCATTAATGCTGACACAATACTATATTACACATCTTGCAGAATAAGTCTGCAAAACCTGGAGCCTCCATATGTTATAGAATTTTACTGATGTAGAAATCATTGGAATACTCAGCCCTTGTGTGTTTCTGAATTAGGGTAAAATTAGAAGAACCTATCCAAGGGCCAATCAACCACACCTTTACTCAATATCTGCATGGGACCTATTAATCTGAAAGGAGTCATAGCAGGCCTACTGGGACACAAGTGGTGAATTAAGGTCAAGCATCCACCCACTGTCTTCCCAATTTGAAGTACCTTGCAACCCTACCAACTGCAATATAGTAGTCTTCCCCAATCTGGATACCCTCCAAATGTATGAACCTTTAGTTTTTTAAATTAGATTGTTAGAGTTGGAAGAGACCTTGTAGGTCATCTAGTCCAACCCTCCCGCTCAAGCAGGAGTCCCTACACCATTTCAGATAAATGGCAGTCCAATCTCCTTTTGAAAGTCTCAAGTGTTGGAGCTCTCACAACCTCCGCAGGCAAGCTGTTCCACTGGTTGATCGCTCTCACCGTCAGAAAGTTTCTCCTTATTTCCAGGTTGAATCTCTCTTTGGTCAGTTTCCATCCATTATTCCTTATCTGGGCTTCTGGTGCCTTGGAAAACAGCCTAATCCCCTCCTCTCTGTGGCAGCCCCTCAAGTATTGGAACACTGTTATCATGTTACCCCTGGTCCTTCTCTTCGCCAGACTGGCCAAGCTCAGTTCCTGCAACCGCTCTTCGTATGTTTTAGTTCCTAGTATCCCACAGATCTGCCTAGTAGGGAGATAGCTATGCATTGCGAGATGACTATCTTCAAAGGCCAATCCACACCCTACCTCATGTGAGAGGTCCTTCTTCTTCCTCAATTGGCTGGATCTCTTGACCTGCTGTAGAGTCACAGGTCACACTCCTCCCTCATTGCCTGAAGCTTCTCACATTATGTGGATACTACAGGAAGTAGCTGGAGCACAGTGACTCTTATAATACTGTTGATGGCATGTGCAGCCTTAGAGCTGATATTAGGCATTAGCATCAGCTCTGGGTTGAATTCCTGGCTCACTGACAGAAGAAGCTGCAGAAGCCAGTAATAGGGATCCTCAGGAGAGAAAGCATATACTATTATAGAGATGCAACTGTCAGAATGCTATGAAGAGAGAAGAAAATAATTCCATTTCTTTTTAAAGTGCAGGCAAGACTGTGTGGAGTATGACTTCTGATTCTTTTGCCTTCAGGTTTCATTACTTTTCATCCCAACTGTAAACTAGAAGCATTAAGGTCTTATTTCCATGGTGCTGTTTGCTAATCACCTTCGGATGCATTGTGTTCCCTTGCTTAATTAGGGTCTGTGTGACTCTGTGGACTCTGTGATTCACAATCGCAGAGCCTGTAGTAATAACACAAGGCTACTGTGTATTTACAGTTTATCAACATGATGTTTCCAAAAGAAAAGAGGCAGATTGTTCTTTGTGTTCCAGAATATGGATTTTTTTTTGTTTCCTGTGCAGAATAAGCTTGAAATATGAGAACCACCAGTATGGGTTAGCCTGCTGACAACAAGGCTTCAGGGAAGTGTCTTTGCAGATGTCCTTCTTTAACGATGTAGAGTTACCATGGAAATCTGTGACAGGCAAATCTGGTAGCTGTCAGTCTTTTAATGTACGCATTGACGGAGAACCTTTGTGGCAAAGCCATTTTGTTTGCTCTGGAAGAAGATGAGCAAAGACTTCTCATGTGCATTATTAGGAACCTACAATTAGTTTCCATTTTATGAAAACAAGATAGATAAGGGAAAGCAAATAACCTACGCCACTCTTTCCCTTCCTTTGGATTAAGAACTGGACATGGGTCATGAGGATTATGAGACGGTGGAGGTTGTTGATCCTCAGAATATAAAATCATCAGTGGCTAAATATAAAACATACAGTTGGTCAGTAAATACTGAGATTTTACCTTAAAAGCATGTGTCAAGCAAAACAAAAGTTAGGATTTTTAAGAGCAAAAACCCAGTTTTCTAATTTTTCAGGAGCTTAAAGTACATATTTAAAAGAGATAGGCTACACATTTAAAACTGAAAATATGCACACAGAGTGAATGATATGTTCGTTCAGCTCTTACTTGCTATTATTTTTTTCCCTCCCCTATGAATGTAAAAAAACTGCCTGATATCAGTTCTTCATGGTTTTAGGTATAATTGTTCAGCAATATTTTCAGGCTGCCAGAGAATAGCATAGAACCTAACACAGTAATGTGGTTACTCTCCTCATCAAATTTGCTCAAATAATGACACTGTCACCAAAGCTCGCAAAGATTTAATGATCTCTCAATCTGCTGCAAGACTTCCAGAACCTTATGAGATCTTATAGAACAGTGATGTCGAACCTTTTTTGGCTCGGGTGCCAAAAGCATGCACGCGGATGCCCACACCCATAATGCAATGCCCTCCCCCCACGCATGCGCAGAACCCCACACTGCCTCCCCCCGCGCATGCACACAGGCCTCACTGAAGCTGTGGAGCTGCCCTACTACTTACCTTCAGTGGAGCTACCCAACTACTTACCTTCAGATAGTTGCAACCAGGTCTCCCACACCTCGGCCCATTTCTTCTACAGCCTGCAAGGCTTTCCTGAAGGCCCCTCTAGCTGATAACAGAGCTCCGGATCGATCTGGAGCTCTGTTATCGGCTACACAAGCCTTCAGGAAAGCCTTTCCGGCTGCAGAAGAAAAGGGCCGAGGTGTGGGAGGCCTGCCTACAACTGTCCAAAACCGAAGAAGTTACTGAAGACCTCTGACAGCGAAAAGGAGGCTGGGAGTGAGCACACAAGTGAACTTCCTGTTGGGCCATTTTTCGCCATCCCCAGGCTTCAGGAGGCTTTCCTGAAGCCTGGGGAGAGCAAAAACGGCCAAAAAGAAGGCTGAAAATCAGCTGACCAGCGCGTGCATGTGCATTGGAGCTGACATAGGGCAACACCTCGCGTGCCCTCAGATATGGCTCCGCGTGCCACCTGTGGCACGCGTGCCATAGGTTCGCCATCACTGTTACAGAAGTTCAGTGGGCATTTCAGTGTTCTTATATAAGATTTCCATAATCTTGACGACGTTCATCTGATGATCATCATCATTAACTCAGTTTTGAAACTTTAGCTAATGCTCTACTACATTGCCATTCTTTGCTTTGGCTTATAGACTTTTATATCTATTTCCCACACAACATATTTCTAACTGTAGATTTCAAGTCTTTTTCCATAGTTTCCCATAAGAAAATTTGGGAATAGAGTACCACCCAATGATTTCACCTGGGATTTGATACAAAAGAAAGTAGATTTTTTTAGCAGGTAACCCAGCTGGTCCAAGTGCTGCTTACATTAATTCTAGGTCCTTTTTCTGATCAATATCCATGCCAGAATGCCTTTATCTATATTCTGTTCCTGCTTTCTATTGAAGCTCTGTTCAGTGGAGGTTAGGAGATATAAGAAGACTATCAACATATCTATATGATATTTAAAGCAGGTGGAAATTGGGGGAGGAGGCAGAGAAAGGAGTAGGTTGCATTGAAATCATTTTATACTATAACTTCCCTGAATTAAATGTATAAGGCTCAGAAAATGTAAACCTTGTCAGGTTTAAAAGAAGCCTCCACAATTTGTTTCTATAGAAGAGAAAAAAAATGTTCTGTTCAGTATAATCCATTTTGAACAGAACTAATTTATGCCCACAGCACTGACATGCAACTCAGAACATAATGATCCCTGGGTTCTTGCACATTCCTTAATTGTATGGCATGGTTTTCTATTAAAAAGCAGAGTTATTCCTTCAATATACTGTATATTTGGGAACATAAGAATTGCACAAAGTGTTTTTGAATTTTATTTTTAATTCAGAAGCTGTGATTCCCCTCAAAGGTAACTGAACAATTTCCAACCTGTGTGGCCAATAATCGAAGATGCAGAGAGTTGCGATAGTTCTTTAGAGTAGACTACCAGTCTTTATTTATTTTATTTATTTTTGTCAAGTACGTGTTGGTAATATACATAGATATAACATTGTTTATATACATAAGATGGGTACTGATAAGAGGGAACATTAGGACAGGGACGGTAGGGACGCTGGTGCACTTATGCACGCCCCTTACTGACCTCTTAGGAATCGGGTGAAGTCAACAGTGGACAGTCTACACCATGAAGGGCTTTATAGATGATAACTAAGACCTTGAATTATATCCTGGAGCTGACTGGTAATCAGCAGAGCTCATAGGGCAACATGCCACATTCTGCTCAGCTGGAGCCTCCAAGTAGTTTTCAAGGACAGCCCTATGCACAGGGCACTGCAATTGTCCAGGAAACCAGGGTTTGAATAAGCACCTGAAGAGACTATTGTGTCCATAAGGGCACAATTGGTGCTCCATATGGACTTGTGCAAAGGCCTTCTTATTCACATGTGCCACTTGTTCCTCAAACCTTTATTTATGCATTTTTTAAAATACCAGACAGATTTTTTGAGGGGGGGGGAAAGAAAGCAATTTTCCTCGCTTACAATGTCTTTTATAAATGTTATCACGGCAGCTGAATGCAGGCATTTTTCTGAATATTTTCCAGTAATTATGTACTCTCGCCCCCCCCCCCGCCAGCCTTCATTTTCATCCTGCTGAGTGCAAAGTTGAACAGCTAAATGCACTCCAGTTCAGACCCAGGATTTTGGCAAATGTGAATAAAATAAGCTTGAATCAGGTACACTTTTTCATCCAGTTCTCTGCAGTTTAAATCAATCTGATTACATAAACTGACTGGATTTCATAGCTGAGCTTTCTATTCAAAACATTAATCTGCAGACTGTTAAATCAGATCAGCTAAGGTTAGAACTTCTCTCTCTCTCTCTCTCTCTCTCTCTCTCTCTCTCTCTCTCTGTGTGTGTGTGTGTGTGTGTGTGTGTGTGTGTGTGTGTGTGTGTGTGGTGTGTGTGTATGTGTGGGAAGCTAGCCAGACCTGTTTTACCCAGAATAAATGATTGCTACTTGCTGCGTATTTCCTATTCCACAATGAATGATCTCTTAATGAAAAAAGCATTTTATGCCTCTTTACAGCAATGATTTTTCCCATCTGCAGAGCTGTACCATATGCTCATCCAGTCTTTGAACTGCTCTCTCATGTGCTCTTACTAGATACAATTTCATTACAGAACATATAAACTTTGTTCACTTTCCAGATTCCAAATGGAGGGAACACGGAGCTTCATTTACTGTCTGGCTTGATTAATAAAGCTAATTTTGCTAATAGGAGATGGCACGGCTGTCATTGCCCTTCTCAGGTTCTTAAATACGACAATTCTACTTGGCAAATACCCTTCAACCGTCCACATGCTAAAACATTTCAGGCAGGAAAGAATTATTGTCCAAATACATACAGAGCTATTGATAACCTACAATCTGATCCTATCCCTGTTTTATATTGCTGGAGAAGATGGGATCCTTCCTAATTTTAGGGTAATCTAGGACATTCTACTTCCCAAGCTATAACGGCAATTGGTCACTACTTCTTCATTTTACCTATATTAAATGACTTATTTTAATCCACATAGTTATCCTCCTTCATGCAGGAAACAGACCATTCTAAATTAAATATTACAGTTGTGTATATTTAAAAGAATTTAGGAGAAGTGCTTTGGACTTCACATAAGTACAACATCTCTTTGCTATTGACTAAAGCAGTCCATGTTTTTTCAGATGTGCTCAAAGTTCATTAAATCAATTAATAGCCATCATCTGCACTTGATTCCCCAAATTTCTTGAAACGAATCAATAACTAGCAGAATAAAAGAGTTGGAAGGGACCCGTGAGGTCTTCTAGTCCAACCCCCTGCTCAAGCAGAAAACCCTATACCAGTGATGGCGAATCTATGGCACGGGTGCCACAGGTGGCACGCGGAGCCATATCTGCCGGCACGCGAGCCATTGCCCTAGCTCAGCTCCAGTGCGCATGTGCGTGCCCACCAGCTGATTTTTGGCTCGTGTGGAGGCTCTGGGAGAGCGATTTCGGCCTCTGAAGGGCCTCCGGGGTGGCAGGGGGGGCGTTTTCACCCTCCCCAAGCTCCAAGAAAGCCTCAGGAGCCTGGGGAGGGTGAAAAATGGGCCCACCAGGCTCACTGAAAGTCGGGAAATGGGGGAGTCGGGGGGGGTCGCGCACACATGTGCAGGGGGGTGGGGCAAGTGAGGGGCTTTGAATTATGGGTGTGGGCATGCACGCTTGTGCAATAGCATGCACGCCCACTATTTTGGCACCCGAGGAAAAAAAGGTTCGCCATCACTGCCCTATACCATTTCAAACAAATGGATGTCCAAACTTTTTTTAAAAAAAAACCTCCAATGTTGGAGCATTTACAACTGGGGGCAAATCATTCCACTGATTAATTTGTTCTGAAAACTAATTTCTCCTAAGTTATAGGTTGCTTCTCTCCTTGATTAGTTTCCACCCATTGCTTCTTTTCTAACTTTATTGAGTTTATATGTTTATAAAGAAAAATATCCTGCTCACTGTTGCATACTATGTGTTGCTTCTCTCTTCTCAAATGATACATGGAGGAGCAAATAATCTAAAAAATAATTCTAGCTTCCTTGTATCTGGCAGTGAAAGAATTATGCGCATTCATGGGGGGATATATTTCATGAAAAGCTTTATTGTTTGACAGTTTTGCAAGGACAAAATTTTAAAACATGAGTGCCTTGTAGCCTTGAAAAATGTCATTCCTGGATTGATGTATTCTTCGGCATAGATAATTTTTTGCAGATTTAAGTTGCTCGCACTGTTTGAAAAACCAACATCTGTTAAAGCTTTGAAGCTGAGTGCAATGAGACTGGGATACCTAAGTGTGTATAGTAAAAGAAGAAGAGATAGGGTTATAATGAATGGGCGCTGAATGAACATGAGTGACTGAAGTGAGTGAACAGTACGATGCTGAGTAGAAGAACCATGTTTATTGCAAATATCTATTGGGTGCCTGCTTTACAAGAAAGACGCACCATGAACAATGGAAAAGGAAAGATTTTGAAACTGAAGGCTACAGGATAGAAAACCCTAGATTGCCGGGAGGCTAGTCAGATCTTTGTCCTGGGTACCTGGGTTTATTCTATGTTAGGCAAAAAAAGCCCTTCAGGAGGGCAGCAGAGCCTGGGAAGTCCATTTTTTAAAATGAGGGAATGTTGAGATGATCAGCTGATGGAGGAGGTTGAAAGTTTGGGGTTTCTCTAGGCTGCAATTCCCCTGTAAGAGCTGCTCTTGTACTATTTACTGGGGAGGATTCTATAGTATGCTTTGTTTTAGGTAGGATGGTAGAGAGCAGGAAGGGTCAATTTGGATCTGGACACCTTAGGCCAGTGATGGCGAACCTTTTTTGGCTCGGGTGTGTGTGCCCACACCCATAATGCTATGCCCCCCTGCACATGCGCACAACCCCCTTGCGGTACCGCCCCCCGCGCGTGCTCAGAGACCTCACTGAAGCCTCCGGACTTCCGGTAGGCCCGTTGGGCTGGTTTTTGCTGTCCGCAGGGTTCAGGAAAGCCTCCTGAAGGCTTCAGTGAGGCCGAAAATCAGCTGGCCAGCACGTGCATGCACGCTGGAGCTGACATAGGGCAACGCCTCACGTGCCCTCAGAGATGGCTCCGCATACCATCTGTGCCACACGTGCCATAGGTTCGCCATCACTGCCTTAGGCAAAGAGATGAACTGGCTTGACCCTGGTGATGGCCAAAGGACAGGGAGGAAAAAGGGTGAAATCTCCATTTTCTTTTTTGGTTTATTTTCTCTGCTACACTAGCAATGTTTTAAATTTAAAACAGGGTAATATTTAAAATGAGTATAATCTATCTCTAAAAACAGTATTAAAGGAAACCATTGGTCTTCAAGAAGGAAGGCTGGGCTGGGACAAAAAGCTAAGAGGGAGATAGGGAGTACTTGGAGGGATAATCCTGTCTATTTTAAATCACTACATACTGTGACTAACAAATCTGGCCTACTGAAATTCAGATGGCCGCTAGTTGATTGCAAGGAGATAGTTTCTCTATATTGCTTTGCTTCCAAATTTGGGGTTTTGCAGCCCAGAGGGGATATATTTAATAAATACAAATGTGTGGTGCCTCATTCATCAAAGAATTTACTAGATATGGACAGATCTATCTCTATGCAGTCCATGTCAGTTTTCATAAGCTCAGTCAAGCAACAAAATTTTGCATTTATATTGCATGCATTTTCCCCTAGACCTGCACTTTTGTATACATTTTCTTCCACTGTTAAATTTTTATGTGCCTTTGCCCTTAAGACAAACATTTTTATAGCTGACAACAGCAGTGCAAAATTTAGGAAAAGTATGTATTCTGAAGGATGATTGTATCATATTCTGCACATTAGTTTGGGGTGTGTGAATGAAATCCACTTAGAAAATTATAACAATTTTCATTATCCCTAGTAACTTAGGGGTGTTTGGAGACCCTTTATGGATGACATTCTAAAAGATAACAGAACAAATGACAATGATACTTTATTAGGTGGCAATAGTAGAACCAGAAAGGTTGCTATTAATCATTTTAAGATATTGATGACACATTTTATTTGTGGATATAAACCACATATGTGGATTATTTAGATCCTGACTCAATATTTATAAGGCATTATCAATCATATCAATCAAGATTTTACTAATTATTTATTCATCAGGGCAAACAAATTCTTAATTATTTCACTTGATTGTTAATCAAAACTCCACCATAAAAAATGGCATAATTGCAAAATGGGCCAAATGTTATATTTGAGCCTCAAAAGCTCTCATAATTACATGGAATGTCTTTAATATTTCAGGCTATTACAGTCTTAGCCAATGACATCACCAGGTAATTAAGAAGCTGGAAAGTAATTCAGTACAGTTTTGTTATGATGGATTTTCTGCTATGATTATTTCTTAATTTTCCGCAATCCTGACTAAGATTCTAGCAGATTTGTTACACAATGAATTATTGTTCTGGTTTTGAAGTGTATTGTGATAGATGCTTTTCATACTTCTCTCGCCTAGCCCTTCAAGTTCCTTTGATGAAATTTAATCAATTTTATTTACATTTATATTTTCTTTTCTTGATTAAAACTCTGTGACTTTAACATGGCAGGCAATTCAAAGAGCGATTTTTTTTCAAATATAGATATGTTGATGGGAATAGATGCCTCTGCTTAGAAAAGAGGTCTTTAAAACTATAGACCCGTGGTGGCGAACCTATGGCACGCGTGCCACAGATGGCACGCAGAGCCATAGCGGAGGGCATGCGAGCGTTGCCCACCGGCAAACCGGAAGTGCGGAAAAACGCACTTCCGGTTTGCCGGTGAGCTGTTTTTTGCACTCCGGAGGGTTCAGGGAAGCTCCCTGAAGCCCCGGAATGCAAAAAACTACAAAACGGACAAACCGGAAGTGCGGAAAAACGCACTTCCGGTTTGCCGGTGAGCTGTTTTTTGCACTCCGGAGGGTTCAGGGAAGCTCCCTGAAGCCCCGAAATGCAAAAAACGACGAAACGGACAAACCAGAAGTGCATTTTTCCGAACTTCCGGTTTGCCCATTTTGTCGTTTCTTACCGTCCCAGGCTCCAGTAAGGCCTTTGAGCGGGGGTGGGGGTGTGTGCGCATGCGCAGGGGGCAGCATGGGGGGGTGTTGTGCGCATGCGTGGGGGGGAGGGAATGGGTGTGGGCATGCGAGCGCGCACCCCCCTTTTTGGCACGCAAACCTAAAAAGGTTCGGCATCACTGCTATAGACCGTGAACCAGATAACCTTCACAAAACTTTGAGTGTAGCCCGTAAGTTCCCCCAAGGACTTTGTGCTGTCTTTGGTGGCATATCAGGTATTCCTTGTTTATTTATTAAATTTCTGTACCATGTATTTCAATTGCAGGGAGTGTATAAAAACTGCAATGCATTAATTACAACATGCATAATACCTCAATACAAATTAAACCAGAATCAATTAAAGCAGGGGTCCTCAACTCTTGGGCCGCAGACCGGCACTGATCCGCGGCCTGCTAGGAACCAGGCCATGCAAGCAAGTGAAGCCCCATGCATGGAATCCAGGCATCATGCAAAACCCACACACCCCTGATCCACGGAAGAACTGCCTTCCGTGGAACCGGTCCCTGATACCCAAAAAGTTGGGAGCTGGTGAGTTAAAATAAGGATAAAACTGTAGTCCATGCAGTTTGATAGACAACATCCCAATTAATTCCTCAAAATGCATCTGGAATAATTCACTTTTAACTTGATTCTGGAAAACCAGTAAAAGATGGAGACTGGCAGATTTCCAGCAGGAGAATATTCCACAGGAACAGGGCTACAACAAATTCCTTCATCTACTCTAAACAGGCATTATAATTTCCTCCTAGGATAAGCATTTTTGAGTAGTCAGCAGTGGTTGGAGAAAATGCTTTTCATGATACTTAAAACCTATGTGGCTCACATATTATATCATAGATCATTTGACATATAATACCATCTATATCACAGGTGTCAAACTCGATCGTGTCATAGGCCAATCGTGACATATCACAACATTTTTTGCCTTTGCAGAGCCAGGGTGGGTGTGGCCTGTGCATGCTGTATCCGGCCTGCGGGACAGCAGTTTGATAGGCCTGATCTATATCAACCTGTGTTCCCATTCTGTAGGGGCCCTCCCCCACTTAGGGACAAGACCATCACCATTGTTTTTCATGGTGCACTTCCCTAACCGATACAACAAATTTGCTAAATATCTCCCCCCTTTTTTGGGCCACCCCACCAAAAACTCATATTGTAATCAATTCCCCCCATAACCATAACTCTCATATTCTGACTCTAACTAACATTGATCAGACACTGCAACTCTGCACCAGCAACTCCACTCCAGCCTTCTCTATAACCTGAGTTTTGCCTTTCTCCATGTAACAATCCAATATAGACACCAAGGCTGTCCTCTCACCACTTCTGCTCTTCTAATATGTTTGCTACTAGCCTCGTGGTCCAGGAACTGACAGAGCTCTGGCCCAACAGTCTTTCAGGAATATCTCACAGCAGACAGATCAGGATGCTCTTATAGTTGCTGATCTCTACTTTCACTTTACATTCATCAGCTCTTATGGTGATTGTCATGTGGTGATATCATCCAGTATCCCAGCTGTCACCAATTCAGCCAACTGGAAGGTCCCTTTTACCACTCTAATCCTGAAGTCTTTGTTGCCTTCAGCATCGCAATCACATCCACAGATACCTTGGCTCATAATATTGGTCTAGATCAGGGGTGTCAAACTCGCGTCATCATGGCGTCATCACGTGACGTATCGGGACTCCCCCCCCTTCACTAAAGCGGGCGGGGGCAGCACGTGACGCATCCAGCCCACAGGCGGTGATTTTGACATCTCTGGTCTAGATCAAATCCATCTATTTCATATTTTTTTCCTTCCTTAATCCTTCACACTTTTCTCTCACCATCTCTATATCCTTCATATCTATTTCCATGCCCACTAAAGTCTATGAACCACTGTATTATGCTTACTTTCCTTGCACGCCCCAAGGTCTGCTGCCATCTTAAGACACATACAAAAAACTCTGATTTTCATTTTCTGCTACCTCCTTATACTTGTCCACTTCATTCTTCTTCTTTCCTGGGCCCTTTCCAGGGGTGGGTTTCACTTATCTTTGCCACCGGTTTGCGTCGCGATGTTTCGCGTGTGCGCACGCATCCCCTCGTGCGATTTCACTTCTGCGCATGCTCAGAAGGTGGATTCAGCCAGAAACACAGCTGAGGAGCTCATCAGCTGTTCTTTGGGCGAAGAAATAAAGGTCAGTATTAACCCGGAGGCGGGCGGGAGGGCTTTTTTCAAAGCATAGAATGCTGTGAAGCCATCCAAACACAGGAAAATCAGTTGAAAATTCAGAAAAAAAATGGCGGCGAGCATGGACTGGCACATACAGAACCGGATCCGTGACGCCAAAGGGAGGAACCCACCCCTGGTCCTTTCCCAGGCTATATGCATCTTTTTCCTACCTCCTCTTTCCTTCTGGATTGCCTCATGATTGTTTGCACATCATTCCTATACCCATCCTTCTTTTTTTCTTTCTTGCCTGTCAACAATGCCTGCCTGTGAGAACAATTAATCAATGGAACAGTTTGCCTCCTGGAGTTGTAGGTGCTCCATTGCTGGACATTTTTTAGAAAAAATTGTCAACCATTTGTCTGGGGTGAAATAAGGACTCCTGTCTTAAGCAGTGGCCTGGCCCTAGAAGACCTCTAAGATCCCTTCCAGCCCTATGATTCTAATCTTTGAAAACTTGCTTTTACCTGGCCATTACTACATGTACTGATTGTTTAGTCATTGTTCTGTCCTTGACAGAATTCACTTTCACTTTCTGATTCTAAAGCATTTAGATTTTAGGGAAACTCAGAGTTATCAAAATTGTAATAATACTTCCAGGCAAGAGCTGGAAGATAAATACTATATTACTAGGAAGTGTATATTAGCTGTAATAGTCTACCTAGTCCAGTGATGGCGAACCTATGGCACGCGTGCCACAGGTGACACGCGGAGCCATATCGAAGGGCACGCGAGGCGTTGCCCTGTCAGCTCCACAGGCAAACCGGAAGTTCAGAAAACGCACTTCCAGTTTGCCGTTGTGCTGTTTTTCGCACTCAGGAGGGTTCAGGGAAGCTTCCTGAAGCCCCGGAATGCGAAAAACGGCGAAACGGGCAAACCAGAAGTTCAGAAAACGCACTTCCGGTTTGCCATTGTGCCATTTTTCGCACTCCAGAGGGTTCAGGAAAGCTTCCTGAAGCCCCGGAATGCGAAAAACAGCCCAACGGGCAAACTGGAAGTGCGTTTTTCTGAACCTCCGATTTGCCCATTTTGCCGTTTTTCACCATCCTAGACTTCGGTAAGGCCTTTGCACGGGGGTGGGGGGGTGCGCATGCGCAGGGGGCAGCGTGGGGGGTTTTGCGCATGCGTAGGGGGAGGGAATGGGTGTGGGTGTGGGTGTGGGCATGTGTGCGCGCGCTAGCACGCTCACACCCCCTTTTGGCACGCGAACCAAAAAAGGTTCGCCATCACTGACCTAGTCTAACTAGACTGTTGTTACCAAGTAACCCAGCAATTGCAATTCACTAGTATTGTGTAAATAGCAGCCTTGGGAGGAGACCAGGAACTTTTGCAATAAAAGTTTTTGCCCAGAATCATTCAAATATTGCAACACTGTATGTGACAATTGACCAAGTCTGTTCTGTTCCTTAAATCTAATCCTTGCTTCGACTTCTTAGATGACTCAGTTTCTACAGATCTCTGAACTTACTTTGCCTAGAGGAAAACTTTTTCTTGAATCATGGACTGAATCTTGATCCCATCTCTGTCTACTCTCCTGCTTTTGATCCAGAGAAGTGTGACTATGACTCTTTGATCACAGTGTGAAACCTGGAAAAGGACAGTTACAGCACATCCTTATTCTGTCTTTCCTCTCTCTTCTCTTGCTGCATGGTCAGCGCACACAACCCTCCTTTTCTTTCTCTTATCTTTGTCACTACGTACTTTCCCTCCCAACCTATATGTGACTCACGTAGCATCTTCTCTAAATGGGCAGAATGGCAAAGAATCTGAATTTCTGAATTATGGGAGTAGACGTTTAACACATCTGGAAGGGTGGGGAAAGGTTGCAGTGGTTGGGTCTTTAGGTTACTCTAACTGTACTCTTTATATGACCCTTGTTCTAACTTACCCAAGATGTGTTCAGTAAAGGAAACCATTAGCATTTTGCTTAATCTAGGACAGGGGTCTGCAACCTTAAACATTCAAAGAGCCATTTGAACCCGTTTCCCACAGAAAAGAAAACACAGGGAGCCACAAAACCTGGGTGGGCATGGCCAACTCGCCATCACTCACTCCCACCCAGTCACATGACCCCCTCCGCCATGCCTACCCAGGTTTTATGTCTCCAGGTATTTTCTTTTAAACATCTCTCTCTCTCTCTCTCCCTCCCTCCCTCTCCCTCCCTCTCTCTCTCTCCCTCTCCCTCTCCCTCATCTCTCTCTCTTCTTTCTCCCTCCCTCCCTCCCTCTCTTTCTCATCTCTCTCTTTCTCATCTCTCTCTTTCTCTCTACCACTCTCTCTTTCTCTCTCATCTTTTTCTTTCTCCCTCTCTCTTTTCTCCCTCTTTTTCTCCCCCCCCTCATGTGTGTGTGTGTGTGTGTGTGTGTGTGCGTGTGTGTGTGTGTATGTGTGTTCCCTTTTGAACCATTTCCCAAAACAGGCGAGGGTTGGGGTTTTTTTTTTTTTGCTGATGTTGTTCTTTTTTCTTCTTTGGGTGCTTTTTACCATATGATTTAAATCAAGAGTTATTTCAGGTTCCCAGATAAATGAAGCTCTTTTGTCCCCCTGCTGTGGTTTCCTTTTGGCTGGCTGGTCCCCTGCCCCTCCCTCTCCCCTCTCACTCACTCCTCGCCTGCACTGAGAAGGGCAACGGCAGCGGATGGAGACTCACCCTGTATTCCAGAGCGGAACCGAAACGCCCTCCTACTTGCCTCTTTTTCTGGCCCTTGTTGGGAGATGCACAATTTTTATCTGCACCAAGACACTGGCTGGGCCGCCCGGCTGCAGCCAATGCTCCGCATCGTAATGGGCTCCAGGAGGAGGGGGAAGAGGGGAATGCCATCTCCCCCATTGTGCAGCACGCTAAGTTTAAGGGCAAGAGCAGCAAGCAGCCATGGAGGCAGCGTGAGGAATATGAGGAGACGCGCCCCAGCCAGTGTGTCGGACAGAGGTGGGTTCGGACCGGTTCGGACCGGTTCGCCCGAACCAGTAGTGACCCGCTGGTGATGTCATGATGATGTCACAGAACTGGTTCGGTTGGTGCCAGTCCGTGGGCGCCACCATCTTTTTTAAAAAAAAATTCAGGTTTTTTAAAAAGATTTTGGGGGGGGGGATTTTTTTCCGGGTTTTTTTTTCTTCACCACATGCACAGAAGCTGAGTTCCCAGCACTGTGCATATGGTTGCCATCTTGTTTTCAGTTTTTTGGGGGGGATTTTTTTTTATTTTTTGCCACTGCACATGCGTGTGCGCGCAAAGTGCGCATGTGCCCATGAGGCGTGGCCATGCGGCGCAGGAGGAAGCAAACCAGCAACAAGGTAAGTTAGAACCCACCCCTGGTCTTGGGGCGGAGAAAGTCACACGTCTCCCCATATTCCTCTTGCCGCCTCTGTGGCTGCTTGCTGCTCTTGCACTTAAACTTACCACACTGCACAATGGGGGAGATGGCGTCCCCTCCTCCTCCTCCTGGAGCCCATTACGATGTGAAGCTTTGGCTGCAGCCAGGCAGCCCAGCCAGTGTCTCGGCGCGGAGAAAAGTTGCGCGTCTGCTACAGCAGCCGAGGTGCACACAGCACCAACAAGGGCCGGAAAAAGAGGCAAGTAGAGGAGCGCTTCGCTCCAGCTCTGGAATACGGAGCGAGTCTCCATCTGCCACAGTCGCCCTTCTCTTCTCAGGGCAGGCGAGGGAGAGGAGGGGAGGGAAAGGAGCAGGGCCACTCAGTGGTGGGATCATCCGACAGGGAGCTGCAGGAGAGGGCCCAAAGAGCCGCATGCGGCTCTAGAGCTGCACGTTGCTGACCCCCGATCTAGGAACTCAGTCTTTTTGAGCCTCTTACATTACATCAGCAGTTAATACTATCCAGCGTCTTCACTCAAGAAAGTTGGACCATTTCCATTATTTTAGCATTCTTCTGACTCTGTTTCTATACACAATAACAAAGAAAGATCAGGGTAACCTTCAAAAATAGCTTCCTGTGAGGAAGTTGCTTTCAGATGTATGGAACCTAGCCAATTTATATGATGTATGCAAACCAGCAGGTGCTAAAGGAACAAAAACATGTGAGCCATCAACCTAATCACACAGCCACTAGCTAATTACATTTCGGCAAACATCCTCTTTGGAAAACACTTGAACTACAATTAGGTGTCACAGGTTTATCTTGCTTACGCTGTTGGTATGCTCGAAGGAGGTGTGTCTTAACATGATACTCAAACCACACAGGGCACGTGTCATTCCACACATTTGAGCATCCGAACTTGTATGTCTTAATCCACTGTGGTTAAGAATAGCATGATATTTGAACAGCAGTGTAGCCACACTCCTGGCTAAATGAATCATACACACACAAAAATTCTTTTTTTCATGCTGGGGAAGGAAGTGTGCTGTGTTCATCCTTTTTCTGCATTGCATTTATCCCTTTAGATCATGCTGATTTTCTTAATCTTTCTTAAGCAGGATTCCAGCCTAGATTTGGCACTGAATGACACTGTTTACCATGATGGACGAATTTAGGAGGAAGATAGGGTGAATAAAACCCTGATAATTCTTCTATATCTCTCAGCAGCTTCGGAGATTATAGAGTAGTGGCATCTGGCTAGACTGGCTGTCTAAAAGCTAGACTCTAAGTCAGTGTTTCCCAACCTTGGCAACTTGAAGATGTCTGGACTTCAACTCCCAGAATTCCCCAGCCAGCATTCGCTGGCTGGGGAATTCTGGGAGTTGAAGTCCAGACATCTTCAAGTTGCCAAGGTTGGGAAACACTGCTCTAAGTCCTTGTTTCTCAAATTTGGCAGCTTTCAGATGAGTAGACTCCAACTCCCACAATTCCCCAGCCAGCCTACTGGAGTTGGAGTTGGAGTTTACACACTCAGGTTGAGAAACACTGCTCTGGGTTAATGTTATTTGTGTATCTTGAAACAGAACATACGATAGCAATATTTTTAAAACAAAAGCAGTTGCATAGGACACAGATCTGGAACATGCTCTGAATTCCAGTCAGGGCCAGTTCACGAATTGATGAAAATGATTTCACTTGATAGTTATCTATTCTTGCAAGTTGCAACACTGAGAACAGTGATCAAATGGCATAGCATCAATGATGCTACTGCTGTTCTGAATATTATCTGCATTTTTTTATTTCTCGCTGATTTAACCTGATAAGGAAGGGGTTCTTTTCTCCACCCAAAGGAAGATTGAAGTAAAATTCTGATAGGAATGGTATAGGTTAAGATTTCCATAGGCTGCACATTCATGTCATATCATTCCCTATGCAAACATTTCTGCACTGGTCTGCAGTTTCTTTGATTTGTTATGATCGAGTTCCATCTGAGAGAGAAATTCTGTGTGGGAGCTCCATGGAGTCAGACTAGAAAGCAGGGGCAGCCTAGAAGCTGAAGAATGATGGAGATTATATTAACACACAATGTCACACTCTGTCAGTTTGCAACAATAAAGTAAGCTCAAAAACACAGTGAAATAAATTCTAAGCATCCTGAGAGATTGAAATAGAACCCCATCCTGGAGGAGACTTGGGGAAAACTGTAGGAGCACATTCCAGAACCCATCCAGCTATCTTTAAGAAAACTTTTCAAGAGATGTCAATATGCAGTATTTTTTGGAGTATAAGACACACCTTAGTTTTTGCGGAGGAAAATAGGGGGGGGGGAATCTACCTACCAGCACATTATTTTATCCCCTGGTTAGGGCTGAAAAAACCTTTTTCGGAGGGAATAGCAATGAAAACAAGCCTGGAAAGACTTAGGGCTGGGAAAAAAAACTTCTTTGGAGTAGCAATGAAAAAATCCTGCAAGCCGGGAAGATCATTAGCACCTCGTTAGGCTGAAAAAAAAAGCTTTGAAAAAGCTACATTCGGAGTATAAGACGCACCCAAATTTTCAGCCTCTTTTAGGGGGGGAAAGGTGCGGCTTATACTCCGAAAAATACGGTAAGTAGTGCTTATTTAGTGACTACAATTAGGACTGGCAATGTGGTTGTTAAGTGAAGTGGTTGTTAAGTAAAAATTCAGTTGTGTTTACTTCAACTTTTTACAGACATGTGAATGTTGTAAAAGCAAGGATTGATCATAAAGTTGTTTTTCATCACTGTCATAACTGTGAATGATGATCCGTAATAGGATGTTTTGCTAATCATTTGGATAGAGATTGGAAGCACCGTGTGAGTACCATTTCCTAAAAAGAGGGCTGCCTGCAGAGGTGGGATTTAGCCAGTTCGGACCGGTTCGGGTGAACCGGTAGTGGCGCCCATCCGCCCGGGCGAAATCTCATCCTATATTGCTGTGTTTTATGATGCCGCACGCATGCGCGGATGTAGCGTGCGAGCAAATTGCCAGGTTTTGTGACGCACCGCACATGTGCGCAAGGCGCGCACTCACATTTTCGATTCTGGCCGAACCGGTTGTTAAATTATGTGAAGCCCATCTCTGGCTGCCTGGTTACTGAGAGTGATAATTGCTGTGCCTCACAACCATTACATAATGGAATTCAACATGGTTCTACCCCAAAACTGTTCAAACTTTATCAAAGTGATGAATTTAATGGAAATGCTGTATACAATATAAAATATTTGGCTGCAAAACCAGTGTATTTCTTCCCAGCTCTAAAAATCGGCAAAGTTGCATTTTTATGTGGTATCATTAAAAAGCAGTTAGGAACCTGGTGGTTAATCTGGAAGTTCTTTCTTTATAATTTTCTAACTTTTAAAATAGTGTCTCCCTTCATATGGCAGCCCATGACAACTAATTCACTGGAAGGTTTTGGGATCATGTGTAGTTCAAGCTTTGCTTCCTTGACTTCCAGCTTCATCTTGGCACATCAAATACCAATTGTTGATTAGGGCGCAGGGGTCTCCAACCTTGGCAACTTTAAGACTTATGGACTTCAACTTCCAGAATTCCTCAGCTAGCAAAGCTGGCTGAGGAATTCTGGGAGTTGAAGTCCACAAGTCTTAAAGTTGCCACGGTTGGAGACCCCTGGCTTAGGGTACTCCAGTCTTCTTGTATATAGCAAGTCAGTATGATTTAAGAGATAATATTGGATGTTACATATTCTGTATTACAGTTCTAGGATGAAGTGAATAACTTTCTGCTTTGTGCCTCAACTCTCACCTATAAAACAGAAATGGTAGGAATCAGGTGCTGTTATTTTTTAAAGATAAAATCTTGCAGGAATTTTTACTGATTGGCATAAAGCCCTGAATAACTTTACACACTGTAAAATGTGGAGTCAATATGTGATGCCTTTAAAAATGCGGCATCTCTGAATTCCGCAGGGCAAAAATGCCAAGGTGGGCAAAAGTTAAATGCCTACCCAGGGAAGGAACCAGGAACTTAACCTAGGTTAAGAATGTTAGGAAAGGCTCTGGCGTTATCCAGAACAATTCATTAATGGGCTATAGTTGAAATGGAGCCTATCAGAGGATTTTCAGACTATTTACAACAGTGTTTTTCGAACTTGGCAACCTTAAGGTGTGTGGACTTCAATTCCCAGGATTCCCAGCACTTTTCCTATTGCCAATGCCAAGGTCAGTTTTTGTAGCCAAGGGCCCAGGCTTTCCTAAAAATAAAAGACTCCTAAGGCTATATAAAGGGTATGTCAGAAAGGTTACATTTCCATTTTATGTCTCTGTGTTGGAAGGCTGGCTATTTGAACGCATGGTGAAAATGCATATAAGCACAAAGGACACTGGATTACAGCAAGGTGAAGCTTATCGGGGGTGGACAAACAAAAATTGGGGAAAGACTGTATTCTGCCTCTGGACTAACATTGTCCACCTCTTCGAAGTAGGACCTATGCTTTGATTTATGATTCTTGTTTTTCCACAAACGGAAATCCCAAAAACTCTGTTCCATCTGAACTGTCTTCCCTCAACAGAGATCCTAGGACAGCGGTGGGTTGCTCCTGGTTCGTCCCGGTTCTGCGAACCGGTAGTGGCGGCGGCGGGAGGCTCCGCCCACCCACCCGCAAGCACGTGCGCGAACCAGTAGCAATGGGTTTTAGAACCCACTACTGTCCTAGGACAGAGGTGTCAAACGATGGCCCATGGGCCGGATGTGTCACACGCAGGCCATGCCCATCCCAGCTCTGCAAAGGGAAAAACATCGCGATACGTCACGTGACAGCAATATGATGCAGAGAGTTTGATACCCGTGTCCTAGGATGTTTTTATATAATATTTATACTATATTATTTTCATTTTCAAATACTTAATTACAGTGTTTTTTGGAGTATAAGACGCACCTTTTTCCTCCCTAAAAGAGGATGAAAATTTAGGTGCGTCTTATACTCCGAATGTAGCTTTTCCGAAGCTTTTTTCCCCAGCCCTAAGGAGGTGCTAACGATCTTCCCGGCTTCCTATTCCGTCTTTGCAGGCTTGTTTTCATTCCTACTCCCTCTGAAAAAGGTTTTTTCAGCCCTAACGAGGTGCTAACGATCTTACCAGCTTGCAGCATTTTTTTATTCCTACTCCCTCAAAGTAGTTTTTTTTACCAGCCCTAAGTCTTTCCAGGCTTGTTTTCATTCCTACTCCTCTGAAAAAGGTTTTTCCAGCCCTAACCAGGGGATAAAATCATGTGCTGAAGCTGACCAGACTAAGGACGCTAGCCAGATGAATACCTGGTAGGTAGATTCCCCCCCCTATTTTCCTCCCCCAAAACTAAGGCTTATACTCCAAAAACTTATACTCCAAAAATACGGTACTTGAAATCCACTTTGGGAAAATGGTTATTCTGAAAAGTAGGATATAAATAATTGCAAATAAGGAAGCACAAAACTGTTTCTTTTTAACTTCTTTTTATATCTTTAACTCTGTACTTATTTACAGATTTTTATCCTGCGTTTATTACTTTATAAATTACTCAAGGTAGTGAAATAACCTAATACTCCTTCTCCTCCTATTTCCCCCACAACAACAACCCAGTGAGGTTGGGCTGAGAGAGAGCCACTGGCTCAAAGTCTCCCAGCTGGCTTTCATGCCTAAGGGGGAGACTAGAAACCTTTTATTTCTAGGCCAGGATTTTAACCAATACTGCATACGAAGCAGCATACTTTACAGATACAATTTTACATATTAAAATGATAGATGTATAAATAATACATTTTAATAAAATAAATAAAAATTTAGATATAAGATTTTACATATAAAAGTATACCTTATTTTTATGCCTGTTTATATTCTTTTAACAGCAAGCAGACCTGAGAGGTTTTTTTTAAACAGGAGATAGCAAGAGGAACAGGGAGATAACAAGAGCCTTTGCAAACATTGTATAATTTCAGGCAGGGAGTGATGCTACAGGAAATTGCTGGACCAGCTTGCCTGCCCTCTTTTCTAAATAAGGCTGGATGCAGAGGTGGGTTCCTGCCTCTGATTGCCGGTGCGGCTAATAGCCGTTCTTCGGCGCAGAGCCGAAGACTCGTGGATCCAGAGCTGTCCCCGGGCGCTTTCCCCGCCCGCATAGATGCCGCCAATTGCGTTCTTTTGCCCTCTGCGCATGCGGAACGCTTTGCACATGCGCAGAGGGCAAAAGAACGCAATTGGCGGCATCCATGCGGGCGGGGAAAGCGCCCGGGGACAGCTCTGGATCCACGAGTCTTCGGCTCTGCGCCGAAGAACGGCTATTAGCCGCACCGGCAATCAGAGGCAGGAACCCACCTCTGGCTGGATGTGAAAAGTTGCTTTTGAGCCTCTTAGTCAGGGGTGAAATTCAGCAGGTTCTGGAGAACCGGTAGCAGAAATTTTGAGTAGTTCGGAGAACCAGCAAATACCACTTCTGGCTGGCCTCAGAGTGGGGTGGGAGTGGAGATTTTGCAATATCCTTCCTCCAGGAGTGGGGAGGAGTGGGGAGGGAATGGGGATCTTTCCCCTGCCACGCCCACCAAGCCACGCCCACAGAACCTGCAGGGAAACATTTTGAATTTCACCCCTGCTCTTAGTGCATCTGGAAGAAGAGGTTAAAACAATGATGTGTCACCCAATCCTAGAAAAATGCATTCATACATAGCAGGAATCTTTAATGGAAGAGAAGGCCACTTTAAGCAATTGCTTAAAAACAATGAACCACCCTATAGAAGCTTATGCTTCATAGAAGCTTTTTGCTTCTGACCGCTGACAATTTCTTGCTTTGACTCATTTCCTTCTCCTGTTGTTCTCATGAAGTCTAATGAAGCCAGTTCAGCAAGCTGCAATTTAACTGTATTTACTTTCTGCTCTTGGCCTTTAATTTGACCTGTGTCTGGTTGATGGTCAATGCATGTGCGAGGATGAAAAATATGTAGCACCAAAGGCTTCCCTAGAAGATTAGAGTTATATTTAGTCTAGAGAGAAATGCCAAGGCATTCACTGTGCTGCATTGTGTTCAGTGCAAAAGCTGTGGCAAAAATGAAGGTTTTCTCAGGTTTTTCTTAATAAGAAGTTAAGAGAAATGTACCATCTATTGTACATCGGTCAGGACTCAATGTATGTACGTGACTAAATACTGTCATTTTGTAATATGTCTAATATCCTAGATAGCCCTATTTGCAATTTAGGAATGTCTTTGTAATCATTCATGCTGTTCTTTTGTACAAAGTGTTAGTTTTCAGTATTGATAGGAGACTATTTTCAATCCATTCTGTTTTAGGACCATGTATGATCCTCAAACCTTTATTTGTAGCCTGCTGCGACTGAAGTGCAGAAATTTGTTGTCATTTCACCAAATGCAGACATATAAAACAAAAAAAAAGCCCTCTATAAGTCACAGAAAATTAGAAAAAAGTATTTTTTTTAAATACTGAAAAATTGGATTCTAGACATTTCTATCATAACATTACCATTATTCCCTCTGTGGTTCCTAAATACTTTCTGCCTGTCAAAAGCTTGCCAAGTTCTCTAGCTGCTTAGAGGATTACACACCTGAAAAAAGGAAGTAACTAGGATTCCTGAACCCTCACCTTTCTTCATATCAGGTTCCATCTTGTTGGATAATGCTTGAAGCAATGGTGATAACAAGCAATGGATCTTGTTTTGGTGGTTGTATCAAAACTCTGCCCCATGATTCTGATAGCAAAGACCTCAAATGCCCCTTCTCTAGCTCTTTTCCTCTCATGATCCAACAATTCCCTATCCTGGCAGCCTTTTTCTTTGCCAAATCAGAACATGGTTTTGAATATTACATTATATCTCAAGAACAGGGAACCTTTAAGTGAGTATCACTCAGAACACCCTATAGAGCAGTGATGGCGAACCTATTCGGCACCGAGTGCTCAAACTGGAGCACGCGTACGCGCACCGGAGCCCCGGAAACTCGAACACCAGCTGGCCGGTGCGCATGCACACACCAGCTACCTGGTCTTCTGGTTTCTGGCATGTGCATGCGCGCCAGCCAGCTGGTCTTCGCACACTTTCCGGAGCCCCGGAAACTCGAAGACCAATCTTTTCGGCACTGAGTACCCAAACTGGAATGTGCACATGTGCACTGGAGCCCCAGAAACTCGAAGACCCAGTGTTCTGGTTTCCGGCATGCACATGCGCACAGGCCAGCTGGTTTTCCCGTGTGCCGGAGCACCGGAAATCCAAAGACCAGGTGGTCTTCAGGTTCCGGCGCTCTGGCACATGTGAAGATCAGCTGGCATGCCGGAAACCAGAAAAGCAGCTGGCGACGCCACCCGTGCCCACAGAGAGGGCTCTGCGTGCCACCTCTGGCACGCGGGCCATAGGTTCGCCATCACGGCTATAGAGCATTTCCCAGGGCTATAGAATGTCTTTGTCCAGAGAGCTTCCATCACCCAGACCTCACTCCCCTTTCTTAAAACGTGGTCCTTTAATGTTCCTTTTTCCAAATCCAGAGGTCCAAAAGGATTCCTGTCAATCTTTCTGTGTTTTGGGGGGGGGGGAAGCAAGGCAGGGGGAAATCTGGGGGATTGGCACTAGAAAAGTGGGTGAGAGTTGGTGAAGGGAGGAACCTCTTTGTGGAACTCATCATCAGCCAGAGACGCTCCATTCCTGTTTTAGCTGTTCAATTTTCTCTATTGAAATTATTAGGTAATGATATAAATTCTTGAAAGAGTTTTATTTCTAAGCCTTACAGAAGAAGGACGCAAGGAAATAGGATCTTATTTCAGAAATAAATTTACATGTTGTTATTCAGAGATGATATTAATGAATACCTACCAATACAGAACACTATGGGGATAGCTTTGTCTTGACCACCAACTTGGACAGTTCTCTGAGCCTTTGCCTGGCCACTAAGAGAAATAGGATGTTGAACTGGATGGTCTGATTCAGTAAAGTGTTATATTTTTATCATAGATAGTCCTCAACTTTTAACCATTTGTTTAGCAACTGTTCTAATTTAGAGCGGTACTGAAAAAAGTGACTTAAGACCTCACACTTGTGACTGTTGCAGCATCCCCAGGGTTAGGTGATCAAAATTTAGGCACTTGGAAATTGGCCTGTGTTTACAAGGGTTGCAGTGTCCCAGGGGGCCATGTGATTGTCATTTGCAACCTTCCAACTGTCAACTCTGAAGCAAACCTGGTTGAAGCCATCTTTTTCTGCCTCATAGTTGCCACAAACCCTGAGTGGGAAGGGAAGGGGGAAGTAAATAGACTGGCTAAGAGTCAAAACAAAACGTTTTCTTGTGGGAACCAAGGTCATCCCAACAGGTGGCAGTTGAAGGAGGAGAAGCGTGACCAAGCAGCCTGCCAAATACTTTCATTGGACAATGTGACCGATGAAATCTGGGAGGGGAAACATCTTCTCTTTTAATTAGGTGAAAACAGCGGGAACTTTTGCTCTTTTAATTAGGTGAAAGCAGCAGGAACTTTTAGAGTTGGTTTTCACTGGCTGTGCCGATATGATGTATCCAATAAACATGTTCTTTGAGGAATCTACCTGCCTCTGAGTTCTGCTTTTGGTGGGTGCATTACTCAGAATGCTGACACCAGCTGGCTTCTTACAAGCAAATTCAATGGGGGAAGCCAGATGATCTAAGTGCTAGCAATAGCACTTAGACTTATATACCGCTTCACAGTGCTTTATAGTCCTCTCTAAGCAGTTTACAGAATCAGAATATTGCCCCCAACAATCTGGGTCCTCATTTTACCGACCTCGGAAGGATGGAAATCTGAGTCAACCTTGAGCCAGTGAGGCATCGAACTGCCAAATGTCTTCATGTTTCACTTAACAACGGCAGTGATTTGGTTAAGAGCTGTGGCAAAAATGTCATAAAACCGGGCTTGACCCATTTAACAACAGAAATTCTGGACCTGGTTGTGGTTGTAAGTTGAGAACTATCTGTATATGGTATGTGTAATTATTGCTCTGTTTTGCTTCCTTGGAATAGGACATAATTGCATCACTATGGCTTTTTGGCCAAGAGCATTCATATGCATGGGACATCCTTCCTTTTCTTTCTAAGAACTTAATTTGGCAGACACTTCCCTCTTTGCGTATTTTGAGAAGAAACAGTTTTAGGCAAGTCACACCATCTCTTCTGACAGCTTCTCTTAAGTATCAAACAGCAGCTTTGGAATGAACACTTTTAAAAAAATTATATTTTCTCTAAGAGAATAATGTTTATCTCCATGGAATTTCTGCCGTATTTTTATTTTATGTTATGCCTTACAAAATAGCATAATAACTCAGTGATCAACTATGCATTTTGATATGATGTGTAAGTCTGACTTTAACCAGCAGGTATGTTGGGATAATAAATATTCAAAACTCTCAACACTTTTGTGTAATTAAAAATGTCCTAGAAATAGTTAATAAAGAAGAGAGATTTCTTTCTAGTTTTTGACGCTTTTTTTTGTCCCCTAGCCAGTTCTAACCAGACTGATGAATGTAGCTTTCCAGCTAAATTGAATTTTTGAAGAACTATTGGAATGGCACAGGAAAACCTGGTTTGATATACTGTATGTGAGTTTAAAATACAGCATTCCCATCTATAATTGCTAAATATATTGAATGAAAACTTTTGACTACATGAATATGCTGGCTGGAGGGACGGGAATGATAGTCATTTAAACATTAAACATTTATTTTATTTTATTTTCACCATTTGTCAAAAATAATGGCCTGTTAATTTAAGAGTGCAGTAAGTTTGTATTGAGGAGGAATGAGGAGAGAGAGATTGTACTCATTCATCACACAAGCAAAATCATACGAAGTCTTCAATGCATTTTGTAACTGCATTGAAAGGTGTAACTGATCACCTTTCATTCCTGTTTAGCACTTCAATTATGCTTTTGTGCTGTAACTAAAAAGACCAAGGGGTATAGTAGCATGGCATGCTCCTATAGATTGATGGGGGTAAGATTGATCACCAAGATGAAATGTTTCTTCTTGTTTATAATCCAGGTTAAATTGCAATAAGTAAACAAATGCTTTAAGAATATTTACCCATGTTTCGTCGAAAATAAGACTGGGTCTTATATTAATTTTTGCTCCAAAAGACGCATTAGGACTTATTTTCCATTTAGGTCTTATTTTCAGGGAAATACAGTACTAAATGCGTCCATCAGGCTGACAATCTTAACTGGGACTTATTTTGGGGGTAGGGCTTATATTACGAGCATCCTGAAAAATCATGCTATGTCACGTAGTGAATATTGTCAGTTGTGTGTCTATGCAGGGTGATGCACCCCTATCCTAATATTATGGTACATTCCATTACAAGCAGGACACGTGATGTGATCTTATGCGCATGTGTGCATTCCTGATTCTCCATTCTTTTCTCTTGTGGTTTGGCTCTGACTGGGAGCGGTCGCATTTAATTAGCAAGAATGTAATTATTCAGAATTTATTGTTTTTGTACCAAAATAAATATTTTTATTAGACTTTAACTTCGGCTTTATTTCTAAATGTCTGAGTTCCGAGAGAAAGATCAAACATCGCCTCTATGGAGATTTATTTTCTTTAACATGCTAGGGCTTATTTCCCGTTGGGTCTTATTTTTGGGGAAACACGGTATTCATTCATTCATTCATTCATTCATTCATTCATTCATTCATTCATTCATTCATTCATTTAGCCACCCCTCTCGTATCCAATGACGCTGGGCAGTATACAACATTAAAAACATTGAAAACTATTAAAATCCTCTTTTGTGAAAAAACACAGCAGATGAAAAACATTAACAGATAAAATCATGGAGACAAGGTGGCAAAGAAAAAGCCGGACACACTGGGGGGTGGTGGTGGAAGATGGGATTAACTTTTAATCAGTCCATCATCTCCAGTATGATGTTCCCCTGTTGGTTCTCCAAGCCATTTGGCAGAGCCAGATCTTACGGCTCTTTTGAAATGTCCAGAGGATGGGAGCCAATCTCACCTGAGGAGAAAAGAGGTTCCAGAGAGCAGGTGCCACTGCAGAGAAGGCCCTTCTCCCGGATCCCGCCAGCTGAAATTCCTTGGCTGATGGGATCTGCAGTATGCTCCCTCTGCCGGGGTAGATGAGGCAGTCCAGTCCCATCTGTGTGAGATGGTTCCTCAAGTAGACTAGGCCCATACTATGCAGGAATTTAAAGGTGATGACCAACACCTTGAACTGAGTATATGTTGTGCTTTTTTGGTCTGTCCATTTCTGCTGCATTTAAACTAAACCAGCTTTTTCACAGCTTTGTGCACCATTTAGCTTTCCTCATTTGCCTTTCAGTAAATACAAATGTTTAACTGAATGGGTTTAGATACACTATATGCAAGTTTTATGCTAAGGGAAATAATAACCCCCAAGCTTACCATTGTAAGATTGAGGCAAGTGTGAAATTATGCACTGGAGCAGCATACAGACTAATTGATATTTAAATCTAACCTTCAAAAATCTTGGTTGATTCATTTTTTAAAGATGTAATTATTATTTTAACCAAAGTCATACAACGTTTGAACAGACTTTTTGCTGCATGATGTAATATTTCCTAACAAAAGCTCACTTTAGAGGGACACCATATATTATTAGTCTTTTTTTCTTACCATTGTTGTGCTGTGTCTTCCACACAGACACTCAAACATTGTACTAGCCATGGCTATCTATAATCTTGGTTCTTGAACTCAACCATCAAGGCTTATCCTCACATAACACTGAGCCCATCCCCAATGAAACACAATTTATTGCTCCAGGTTTGCATGAGTAGCCGAGTAGCCAGCTCAGCTGAATAGCCAACAAATTTTAAATTGAAACTATAATAGATCAGAACATACAATGCTAAACAAAAAATTCAAAACTCAAATGTCTGCTAAGAGTAAAAAGCAGTACATTATAATAAAATACTAACCTTCACTAAACTTGATGACTACCTTGCCTGGGCAAACAAAAAGGACTTTCTGGAAGGCAAGCAGGATAGGATCAATCTGATCTCAGGTAATCAGGTGTACTAGAGGGCTGGCACTGCAACAGAAAAGGTCTGTTTCTTGGGCCCTACAGGGTTACTTTTATTTACTTGGTGAGATATGAAACCTGAAAGCTGAGGGAATGCACTTCCCTCAGAAGATCTATTAAATCAAGATTCTATTGAAAGGTGTCTCCCTCTGAAGATTTCAACAGAATCTTGATTTAACAGACCTTCTGAGGAAAGCGCATTCCCTCAGCTTTCCTCCTTTTCTTTTTAAAAAATATCATCCACTTGGGGAAAACATCTACCATATTACTTTTTTGCTATGACTTTATTAGAGTTTAGAAAAATAAAGATTAAAAAAGCCTAATACAAACTAAGAAAGATATAAAAATGAAATATTGAACATGGGGTAAGTCTAGGGTGGAGGAGGCTACTAAGACAATGGCTATGAAGGATAGGTGAGGCATAGGGTGTCAGTCAGAAGACTCTGTCCTGATTTATTGGCAGCCTTCAATACTGCAGATTAGGTGCTGAACTTGCTAATGGTTCATGAGTGGCAGAGGCTTTCTGCTAAGGCAGGACAGGCTCTCCTGCTTCACTGGACAGATCCAATAGTTGTGGAGAAATGGAGGGTACCCTATTTCTGTCAAAACTCATCACATCAGTAATCTGGCTATTACAGAAATATTTCCTGTGCTTCAGATGATGGTAACTAAAAAAAAATCTTAAGCCGCAGTAAATTAGTATTTGTTTTAGCTTGCCTAGGAAAAGCTGCCCTGATCATCTTGCTGTTTTTCATTTTGATGAGGAAGTAATCAAAAGAAACTGGCACATAATTTGGGACTTTAGAATAGACTCATAAAAATAGGATGATATATGTTATCTTAAAAAGCAGCATTACCATTTTAAAATAACAGAGTTGGAAGAGACTTTGGACATCTTCTAGTCCATCCCCCTGTTCAAGCAGGAGACCCTATACCAGGGGTCGGCAACCTTAAACACTCAAAGAGCCACAAAGGTCCTAACAGGAAGCCCCCCCCATTCAACTCTGGAGCTGACTGGAAGTCCAGTTCCCCCACCATAGAGTCTCCTCCTAGCGCAGCGCCCCATTTCCTCTACCTGTCCTAATCGAAAGCCCTATCAATTGTGGAGCTGACCGGAAAACCCACCCCTTGCCATAGTGTCTCCTCCTGGCACTCCGTGCTTTTCCCTAACCGGAAGCTCCTCTCAAAATTGTGGTGCCAACTGGTGAGAGGGAGCCGCAATAGAAGGATGAGGGAGCCACATGCGGCTCCAGAGCCGCGAGTTGCTGACCCCTGCCCTATACCATTCCAGAGAAGTGGCTGTCTAATCTCTTATTTAAAGCCTCTAGTGATGGAGAATCCACAGCTTTTGAAGGCAAGCCGTTTCATTAGTTGATTGTTCTCACTGTTAGGAAATTTCTCCTTAGTTCTAGGTTGCTTCTCTCCTTGATTAGTTTCCATCCATTTCTTGTCCTATATTCTGGTGCTTTGGAAAATAAGTTGACCCCACTTTTTTTGTGGCAGCTCTTCAAATATTGAAACACTGCTATCATGTCAGCCCTAGTCCTTCTTTTCACTGGACTAGTGAAAACCAAATTCCTGCAACTATTTTTCATATGTAGAATTTAATTATGGATTGGCTGGAGGAGACTCAGGAGAAGGAGAAGGACGTAGTTCAGTCTGAATTACAGCTCCCTAGAAATGTGGCCATTCAATTAGTATGATCAGTCTTTTAAGACATGAGTCTTACTGTACTAACTAGTAGGGAATCTCATCTTATGAACAAAGACATTGCATGCCCAACTTACTGCATTTGCATAATAATTTGTCCCCTTCTGATTTTAGCCCATGACCATGGATTCCCTAAGACTGGGCTGAGATCATCGAGAATCTTGGAAACTAATTTTTTGAGTATAGACTTTCTGTGTACTGTGACAGCTTAATGTAACATAAATGAATAAACACATAAAATTCTTGCACTAGAAAATAAAGATGGTCAAAGACCAGAAATTAAATGCGATTAACAGAAATGGGGGGGGGAAGGACATAGGTTTAACATGGAGAAGACTGAGGAGCAAATACAAAAGCAGTCTTTATGGAGCTAGGTAGAAAAAATTAAATATTTTTTTATTTGTCTTAACCAACTCTACAGAAAGAAATAAAAAAAACAAAGGGGAAAAATATGAAAAGCAGCAACAATACAGCAAAGCAAACCATCTAACAGATGAACAAACAACATCCACTACAGCAAAAAAATTTAAAGGTTGAAAACTATCAAATATGTACCTGATATTGGACTGAGGAACGATAACTGTATTCAGGCTGATTGAGAATTCCTCAGTTTATCTTGGTAGTGTCTGTGTGGCAAGGTTGCTGCTGCTGGTATTGTTATTTTCTATTCAACTTTACTTGGAGAACTTCCTCATTACACATATTTCCCAAGTGAAAAAAGACTGATGTTTCCCCTGGGATTTCACTGAAATGTAGGAATCCAAGGAGGCTGCAAATTGCTGGAATGATGATTGCATAAAATATATACAAATTACACACACACACACATACACACACACATAAATAAAATATTACATAGCCCCACATAAATGCCAAGTTTCCTTATTATCTTGAAACTTTGCTCCTTTCTTTTTCTTTTCCTGTGAAAGCTTTAACATTGTTTTGATTTGAAACAATCTTCTGCCATAAAACAGAGGGAGTCAGCCTGTTCTCCAAAGCACCTGAAGGCAGGACAAGAGACAATGGATGGACACTAATCAAGAAGAGAACCCATCTAGAACTAAGGAGAAATTTCCTGACAGTGAGAACAATTAATCAGTGGAACGACTTGCCTCCAGAAGTTGTGGGTGGACCAACACTGGAAGTTTTTAAGAAGAGATTGGACAGCCATTTGCATGAAATTTATTTTATTTTATTTATTTATTTTGTCAAAACATGTACAAGATAGCAGGTATGGTATAAACATAAACAAAAGCAAAGTAGGTACAGGTAAATTTGGACAATAGGACAGTAAGACAGGGACGGTAGGCACAATGGTGCGCTTATGCACCCCCCTTACAGACCTCTTAGGAATGGGGTGAGGTCGACTGTAGACAGTCTAAGGTTAAAGTTTTTGGGGTTTGGGGAAGAAACCACAGAGTCAGGTAGTACATTCCAGGCATTGATCACTCTGTTGCTGAAGTCGTATTTTCTGCAGTCGAGTTTCGAGCGGTTTACATTGAGTTTTAATCTATTGTGTCCGGGTGTAATGTTGCGGTTGAAGCTGAAGTATTCATTGACAGGTAGGACATTGTGGCAGATGATTTTATGAACTACATTTAGATCATGGTATAAGGTTTTCTGCCTGAGTAAGGGGTTGGACTACAAGACCTCCAAGGTCCCTTCCAACTCTGTTATTCTGTATTATGTATACAAAGGCAAAAGTATCCACAGGAAGAATCAAGAAAGGAGCAGTGTTATATCATTAAACCCTGCCCTTTAAGAGCCATGGTGGCACAGTAGTTAGCATGCAGTATTGCAGGCTAATTCTGTTAACTGCCGATTGCCAGCAGTTGGGCAGTTAGGCAGTTCGAGTCTCACCGGCTCAAGGTTGAATCAGTCTTCCATCCTTCCGAGGTCAGTAAAATGAGCACCCAGATTGTTGGGGACAATATGCTAACTCTGTAAATCACTTAAAGAGGGCTTAGAAAAGCACTGTGAAGTGGTACATAAGTCTAAGTGTCATTGCTATTTATATATACGGTATGTTATGATGTTACATCCATATATGAAAGCGATACACTTGGGGCATGGTAGGGCAATGTAGCAAAATTTTACAGATGTCAATGAAGAGAGGAGTGTTTTGATGGTTTAGGCTTGTAACTACTATGTTTACAACATGTTTAAGTAGAAAAGTCAGTTCATTATATTTTAAAAATTAATTTTTGCTTCTAGTTATGTATTGTTATTTTCAGTAAATAAAGATCACCTTGCCTTTGAACCAATACAAGTCTTCTAGATTTTAGTAGCACAATGTTGAATAGGTATTTAACTCTGCCATTAAGGGCAATAATATTTACTCACTGATCCTATCAATGAATAAACTCACAGAACAAGGTGTTTGGTAGACTTTTAAGTACGAGTATTCTAACTATCAATCATACCTTGTAACGTATGTCACTGAGCAAAACTATTATTTTATTACTTATTACATTACAAGGGAATCCAGATGCTGATGTACTAATAATGTTCTATAAGCAATCTCTTATGAGGCTATTTTTCTTAAAAGTATAATTTGTAGTTCAATCCTAATTCTAAATGACTGAAATGAGAGGGCTTCTAATGATACTCAGAAGTTAAAATTATAGTGTAATAACAATTTGTAGAACTGTAGAGAATAATAGGCATATTGCTTCTGAATACAAGAATTTTGCTTTCATTTTGTTTTGACCTTGGAGATTTTATGTTAATTAAAGGGAATAAAAAGGCATATATAAAACAAACGATATTTAATTAATTTTTGATGCAAACAGTTGAAATGTTCTAGAACTGTAATACCATTTCCACCCCAATAATTAAGCTGTTTTTAAAAGTGAACTGTATACAGTATTGTTAAATCAAAGCTGGGTATATGAGAATTTCTTTTTTCTTTTTCTTTTTTAATTAGATCCTGATTCCTATGAATCAAATATTTGTATAGCTTCTAAAGATACTTCCCTGATTTGATATCTTCTAGATTTATAGCTTTACAATTCCTAAATTCCCTAATCAGCTTTGGTTAGCAGAAAATGATAGAATTGTGATCTAACCTATTGAAGGTTGGGTAAAACAGATGGAGAATTTCAGCTGAGCTTTATATATTAGTTTAAACCACAACTTACTGAATGAACAGTTAATGACTGGGCTTGTTAAACTATGTTGATAGGTTCACACATAATATGCTTGCTCATTTTTTGACCTAGGATGTTTGGGAACTCAATCTCAGAGGCTTAATATATTACAATAAAGTAAGGTGCAATGATATCCTCAAGTTAATTATTCACTCACCAAGCAGAACTGGTAACCCAGAATGTCCACATAATGCATACATCCCATATTTGGTCTCACCCAGGGGTGGGCTTCAAAAATTTTAGCAAGGGGTTCTCTGCCTGGTTGCTGGGTGGGCGTGGCCATGGCGTGGCCTAGTAGGCCTCCTGCACCACGACGGGTGTGTGTGTTTGCTCTCCCCGGGCTTGAGCCTCCAAGAGGGCGAAAATCCTCCCCAGGCTTCAGAGGCCCTTCCCGTTTTTCACTCTCCCCGAGCCTCCACGCGCGCCCTGCTCTTACCTGCATCCAAAATGGGCCATGTGGGCACTCCTGGGAGGGGAGGGGAGGGGCAGGGGGTGGGGGCAGGAGTGGGATTTGGGGGTTCTCTGAACTGCACAGAATCTTAGCTAGAGGTTCTCCCGAACCCCTGCGAACCCCCAGCAGTCCACCCCTGGTCTCACCCCAATTCTTCTTAATTTATGTGGTCAGATAGGAATAGACAAATTTTGATTGATGAGCAGAGGAAGATTAACCAGAGGTTTAGCAATAGAGTTTTCTTAATTCTATAATTTAGGACTTTTTGAATGCTAAAATTGCATTCTTCTCAAAGAGGAGTTTAATTTACACACATTAAGAAATGAAGATTGTAAAGAGGTCTTTTAAAAAGGAAGAACTTGCTAGCAAATTTTACATTATGGATTAATAGATATTGTCCTATAAGCTTCTGAGTCATCAGTCAGATAGCTGAGTTAAATTTAACACATATTTATGCAAATATACAAATAGCACACCATAGTAGAAAGGTGATAGAATGCTGTACAATCAGGCCAGAAATGTATTAACAAGGGAGATCAGAGCAGCAAAAAGAAACTACTCTGAAAAGCTAAGGAACCAGTTCTCAACAAATGAACCAGCAAACATGTGGAAAACTCTTAAACACATCACCGGCTACAGCAAACCACCTTCCCAAGCTGAAGGAAATCAGCAACTGGCAGATGACCTGAATGTGTTCTACTGCAGGTTTGAAAGGAAACTACAGCCACCTATCTCCACAATCTCCATCCCAGACACACCAACAACAGCCAAACCTCCTACAATTGAACCCATCCCATTGGGTTCACAGCCCCTGGTGATCACAGAAAAGGAAGTGCAAGATCTATTTCACAGACAGAAGCCGGGAAAAGCACCAGGTCCAGACAAGATAACTCCTTCTTGCTTAAAAGTCTGTGCTGACCAATTAGCCCCCATCTTCACCCAAATCTTCAACAAATCACTAGAGATATGCCATGTTCCTTCTTGCTTCAAACGCTCCACTATCATCCCAGTGCCAAAGAAGCCCTCCATCAAGGAACTGAATGACTACAGACCAGTTGCTCTAACATCTGTAGTTATGAAAACCTTTGAAAGGCTAGTGATGTCCCACTTGAAAACCATCACGGATCCACTGTTAGACCCCCTGCAATTTGCATACCGAGCAAATAGATCAACAGATGATGCTGTTAATATGGCTCTGCACTACATCCTACAACATCTTGAATCTCCAAATACCTACGCAAGGGTCCTCTTTGTAGACTTTAGTTCAGCATTCAACACCATCATACCGGACATTCTTCTAACTAAACTAAATCAGCTAGCGGTACCTGAACACACTTGTAAGTGGATCACAAGCTTCCTAACAAAAAGGAAGCAGCAGGTGAAGCTAGGCAAAATCACATCAGATACCTGTACAATTAGCACAGGGGGCCCCCAAGGCTGTGTACTCTCACCACTTCTCTTCTCTCTATATACCAATGACTGCATCTCAAACGATTCATCTGTTAAACTACTGAAGTTTGCAGATGATACAACAGTGATTGGCCTCATTCGAGACAACGATGAAACTGCATACAGACAGGAGGTTGAACAACTAGTCTCATGGTGCGACCGGAACAATCTGGAACTGAACACATTCAAAACCGTAGAAATGGTGGTAGACTTTAGGAGAAACCCTCCCATCCTACCACCTCTTACAATACTAGACAACACAGTATCAACAGCAGAGACCTTCAAATTTCTAGGTTCCATCATATCTCAAGACCTAAAATGGTCATCTAACATCAAAAACATCATCAAAAAAGCACAACAAAGAATGTTCTTTCTGCGCCAACTCAGGAAGCTCAAACTTCCCAAGGAGCTGCTGATACAGTTCTACAGAGGAATCATTGAGTCTGTCATCTGCACCTCTATAACTGTCTGGTTTGGTTCTGCAACCCAACAAGACAGACACAGACTTCAGAGGATAATCAGAACTGCAGAAAAAACAATTACTGCCAACCTGCCTTCCATTGAGGACCTGTATACTGCACGAGTCAAAAAGAGGGCCGTGAAAATATTTACTGACCCCTCGCACCCTGGACATAAATTGTTTCAACTCCTACCCTCAAAACGTCGCTATAGAGCACTGCACACCAAGACAACTAGACACAAGAACAGTTTTTTCCCGAACGCCATCACTCTGCTAAACAAATAATTCCCTCACCACTGTAAAACTATTCACTAGGCTGCATTACTATTACTATTAGTTTTTCTCATCGTTCCTATCACCCATCTCCTCCCACCTATGACTGTATGACTGTAACTTGTTGCTTGTATCCTTACGATTATTTCATATTGATTGTTTCCTGATTGCTTACTTGAACCCTATGACAACCATTCTTGACAAATGTATCTTTTCTTTTATGTACACTGAGAGCATATGCACCAAAGACAAATTCCTTGTGTGTCCAATCACACTTGGCCAATAAAGAATTCTATTCTGTTCTATTCTAGTATACAGGGAAAGACACAATCATAACCATTTATAGTAAAATAATTGATAATTACATAGTTTATTAGATTTGTACTGCTGATTTGATACCAATGCAAAATATCAGCTCTTAGAATTTAGCCATAAACAAGTGTTATCAAACTGAATGAAAATTTTGTAATGTGTCCACATTACATTACAACATTAGTTGCATGTTTTATATTATAACTAATATAAAAATGCCAATAAAATAATAATTTAGATAAGGTTTGCTTTTCTATCAGCCATTCTATGTTGCATTTCACTCAATACATCTTAGTAGACATAAAGTAGTAAGATTTATTGCAATTTTTTGAATAAATTGCATTACATGATTTTCATTTGTCTTAAAATTACAGCAATGAAAATGTTTCCTTCTGAATTTAATTTTGTATTTAAAAATGTTTTGGGGAAAAGTAGATTTTTTTTGTGGAAAATATTTTGAGCTTGATTCTGGTTTAACAGGCTCAAACTAGTTTATTTCCATGCTCTAACAGAAGTCAAAATGAAACCCACAATGTGAAGTCTACCCCTTCGTACAATACACATTGCTGGCATGACAGCTTAGCAACTTGTTGAATTTCAAAATCTATTTGAGATCCCAAATAACTACTTTGTGTCCTTATTTCTACACCTATATTTTAGGTAAAAACTAATTCTACATTTTCTTCTTTGAATAAAATGGTAAGTTTATCCATAAACACTCAAAAGAATATTTTATAGTTGTATTTTCAAGCTTACAGATATTGTGCATACTGTACATTAAAAAGGGAAGACAGTGATTCAGATCCCAATGCAACGCCATTTAATTTAAGTTTAAATATGTGAAAACTTGTTCTACAATTATTTTAGTGCATGTGTTGGAATATATCTACGGCTAGTGTATTGATTTTTCATGTTTGCTTTCATATTAGAATGATGTATACATTTATAAATCTTTTAATAAAAAACAAAACAAAAAAGGAGATGACAATTATCTAGGTAATTTTAACATATTATGTAAATACATTTAAATTTATTTTACTACTGAAATCCAGTTAATGATGGCTTAGTAAAGAAACAGATTCCCCCCCCTCCTTATTTACAAAACACACATTGTTAATAGGAAAGAGAAATATCTGTTAACATGTTTATATACATTTTTAGTTTCACCCAAGATGCTTAAACCATATCTTACAGACAAGATAGAACCTGGAAGAGTTTCAGATCAATTGGTAACTTTTTAGGAAAAATATGTAAATCAGCATTAACCACAATCTAATCCTCTGAGTCCCTTGTGGCTATCTGGGCAAAATTTAATGGAAAAGGGCAGAACAATCCTGGAGGCTGTGTTTCTGTTCTACATCTGACCAACTATATTCCTGATATAATCACTGTTGGCAAAATTGTAAAATTATTCTCTGTGTACTATATTTGGGCTTCAAGTAGAATGCACCAAAGCTGAGCAAATATAAAACTGATTTGCTACTAGCCTGGAAAATACCGGTAATAGTGTGCATCCAAAAGTGTTTTCGATTTTGGGAAAAAAGCAAGAGAGTTCTCTTATACCTGGTATGCAAATGTATTGCTGTGAGGCATAAAATGAGGACATGACTGGGTGGGGGGGAGGGAATTTTCCTGGCTAAAATGCTACCTTTGGACTGTTCATCTCAGTGAATGGGTTCTAATGTTGCTGAAGAACCTTAATGGTGACTTAATGAAGTTATGAGCTAATATATCTACCTCAGAAATGCTTCTGAGCTGCTGAATATAACCTCCCACTCTCCAGTGAAACAGGATAATTAAAACATTCAGATAACTGGGAGTGATATTGATGCATGGAAAAGAAATAAAATGCAAGTATATTAGTTAATCAGTGCTGGAATAAATCTGTGGGCGGTAGACAATATTGATGTACCACATTTATTTTTTCCTTTTAGACTGATACCACCATGCAGTCAACTAAACAATGTCTAGCATTCATTAATCAGGCACCCTTTTGTCCATTTAAGAGGCTTACAAAGTTGAGCTATATATGTAATTTCCAAGTACAAACGGCACACATTTTATTCACCAAAAGTTCATTTTCTGTCCACAACAGCTGAAAAACAGTTATTTTTCAAGAACACATAATTATTAGAATATTTTCTCAGTCATTCCTTGGTGAGAATGGACTGTGCAGCTCATATCTTCATTCAGTTTTTCAGGTGGACTACAATGCCAATTAACCCTGGCTATACTTGTGGATTATACTAATCTATCTTGATGGCCTATTGCAGTTCTGTCACAGTGACACATTCCAGATGTGTTGGAATGATGATTCCCAGAATGAAAAAGATTGAAATTGGTCAAACGTGCTTCCTGCAGATTTGCAAAATATTAAGGGTAAGTGAATGTTCACTCCAGCTGCATCATGAACTAATGAAATAATATATGCCATTGGGCTAGAAACTTGGGTGCAATTCATTTTACTGAGTGTCATAACTGAAAAGCTTCAATCAACCTTTTGGAGTTTGGCGTCCTTGAGATGACTGGAGAATTCATGGGAATTATCATCTCAACAAATTCAAAGAGTGGCAGCTTGGGGAAGGCTGCTATATTATTAACTCTTTTTCTCAAGCCCCTTTCTTCTGATCTTTCTCTGACTGCATTCATTGAGCTAACTCAACCTGCAGTGAAATGTTCTATTCATATTGTTTCCCTTTATAAAACTTCAGCCATCAGAATGAATAGCGGCTCTCTCAAGGGAATTGAAATGAAGCCCATCAACCATTTTTGAAGCTGCAGGACACTTCAAAGGTCAAGGCTCAGTGTATAAGGCTGCAGATCTCTCTGTACGTATCTGGAAGCCAGAAAGGATAAGCATGTATAGAATTGTGTGTGTGTGTTGGGTGAGGTCAGGAGAGGAGAGGGAAATGTGGCACTTTCTTCAGTAAGCAGCCCACCAGTGGTATTTTTCCTTCTGTGGATCCACAATTATTTTTGGAATGAATTTTGAGGCAAGTAGGTAGACATTGCTTATATAATGGTGGTCTCTGTGAAATATGAGTTTACTCCCAGATTAACCCTAGAAATGTCAGTGCCAGCTGGAAATAATCAGACCTGAGAGTTGAAGGGCTAATTGACTTCAGCCCTCCATCTCCTACATGGCTTCATCCATACCTCTAAGTTGCTTGTTATGCTAAGTATCATGGTTAAGCTTCAAGATGCACACACAGTTTGCGCTGAAAGACTGGCCCTGAGATTTGTTTATCAGAAGCACTGTCAGGCTGGATCATGGCATGTTGCTGGTGGAAGTCACAAGAATTCCCTGGGTAGAACCTGACTTGAAGGCAAAACAAGATCTATGGTAAGCTTAGAGCTACTCCTGAGGGAACAGCTCAGCGCAGGCAGCTGTTGCTGAGTAGCTTATGAAGGCAGTTTGTTCTATGCATCAATAGATAGGGAAAAAAGCATAAAACAGATTATCTGCCTCAACAGGATCATTTTGTCTGAGGTAACTTTCCTCAATATGGTGCTTCCAGATTTACTGGCACTGTAACTTCTAAAGTAATTTTGTTGGGAAAGGCTGTTTTTTGGTTCAAATCAGGAGTGGGTTCCTCCCGGTTCAGATTGGATGGCCCGAACCGGTAGCGACCCGCTGGTGATGTCACGATGGTGTCATGGATCCAGTTCGGTCGGTGCTGATCCGTGGGCACCATCTTTTTTTTTATTTTTTTCCAAATTTTTTACTGTTTGGAAGTTTTTCCCTCTGCTGCTGCTTAAAAAAGGGCCCTGCCGCCTGCCCCCGGGTTTATACTTACCTTTGTTCCTTTGCCCAAAGCACAGCTGATCAGATCCTCAGCTGTGTTTTGGGCTGATTATAGCTACTGAGCATGCGCGGAAGCAGAATTGCATGAGAAGACGCATGCGCGAGAGCAGCGATCGCATGCGCGCGAAACATTGCGATGCGAACTGGTGGCGAAGGTAAGTGGAACCCACCCCTGGTTCAAATATAGATCAGCGTTGCCCACTTTGGGGTTTTTTCAAAAATGTTGGAATCACAACTTCCAGAATTCCTGACTAGCATGAATTTAGGCAACTGGTCCCAACTACTTTGGGGAGATCTCAAGTTGAAGGTCACTGATGTAATATTTTTGAACTATAAGATTCAGCAACATGATTTAATGAGATGCTTCTAACCTTAAAATTGCCCTGTGATTTATTGCAGGGCTTTAAAAAACCCTATTTATTACTACATTTAATCTGTAGGCTACCATATCTGTTGCAAAATTTTGGACCACAGCAGCAAAAATTAGAGATTTTTCTTATCTCTTTGCTGCCCTCCAGTAAGGATTCGGATTTTTGCAACCCAGATTTTTAGCCTAGCAAATATTTAAATCAAACAACTTCAAGTCTAAGATTATATTCCCCAACCAGGTGTTCTTCCAAAGATCCCCCAAATTTATGCTGCCTAGAAATTTTGGGAATTGTGAACATGTGATGTCACAACTACAGGCTTGCAATTGTGAGGGACTTTGATAGTCCCGGGTAAGGTGCATTTTATCCCTGGGCCTGGACTGAGAAACACTGTTTTATGACTGAGATGCTGTTTCAGAAATGGCAACATATTGTTATCTTGTACTTGAAGGCGCACTCTGTGCTTTCACAGGAAGGAATTTTTAGCTTGCTAACATCCTACCTCCTGGGATTCCATTATAGTTGCAGACTGCATGATTAGCAAAGGAGGTCTAAATGCAGAATTTGAAAGGCAACAAAGCTTTGCCACTGCACTGAATGGAGAAACATTTTATTTATCAAATTTAGAAACGTGGAGAAACTCTAGCAATTTATTCCTTTTACTGTTGTGAAGAAGGGGAGGAGTTAGGTGGTTATGTACTGACCTAAGGGGGTAGGTTAAGGCACTGTGACTAGTTCAAAAGCAAAACCTGATTGGCTGACAGTTTTATGCTATCAACTGCTGGCCGGAAAGTCCAAACGCTGATTGGCTGCTGGTTTTCTTTCATCCTAGATGCCCAAACATGAATGTTCACAGAAGAGACTGGACAGTCACTTGTCTGAAATAGTACAGGGTCTCCTGCTTGAGCGGGGTGGTGGTGGACTAGAAGACCTCCAAGGTCCCTTCCAGCTCTATTCTATTCTACATTCTACAAATCCAGAGGTGGGATTCAGCAGGTTCTGACCAGTTCTGGAGAACCGGTAGTGGAAATTTCGAGTAGTTCGGAGAACTGGTAAATACCACCTCTGACTGGCCCCTCCCCCATCTATTCTCTGCCTCCTGAGTCCCAGCTGATCGGGAGGAAATGGGGATTTTGCAGTATCCTTCCCCTGGAGCGGGGTGGGAATGGAGATTTTACAGTATCCTTCCCCTGCCATGCCCACCAAGCCACGGCCACCAAGCCACGGCCACAGAACTGATAGTAAAAAAATTTGAATCCCACCACTGTACAAATCATTATTTATAGAGGTTTATTTTCATTATTTTCAATAAGTTCTCTCCCACTCTCTCTGTTTCTAAACTGTGTCCAAAGAAACTGGAAGATTGCTTGCTTGGAAGGATGATTGATTGAAAAAGCCCTAAAGCTACAGTGACAATCATCACTGTTCCTTTGATGTTAAACTCAGTTATCTGAAAGAAGCACAATTGTGCGGTAGGAAAGGAAAAGCCAGAGATCTGGATCTGAAGGGAAACGTGATTCAGAGGATTTATGGATGTGCACATGGCATCTTGACACCGCTTTCCAAAAGAGGTTGTATCTCTTCTGGCCTTGTGAAGCCATTGATTGAAACTCTCAGGGGGGAAATGCATTTGATTTAAGGATGTGCCATCTGGTGTTATGTATTTGCCTACCTGCATATCACCTCTTCCCCTATGAGTCTGAATCTCTGCACATCCCATATTTCATGTGGGAATCTCTATAGTAACCTCTGACTAGAGCAGGGGTCTCCAACCTTGGCAACTTTAAGACTTGTGGACTTCAACTTCAACTTGTGAAGTCCACAAGTCTTAAAGTTGCCAATGAAGGAAAATAATAATGAGTTACTCTTTTATAAAAGTATTTTGTAGAAAGTTAGCACCCACCCCTCTCCTAGGAAATGAGATATCCTAGGAGATATTAAAATGTAGGAAATATTCTGTGGAACACATCTGGAAACATGCTTTTAAACAAACAAAAGACTCCTCTTGGAAAACCCCCACGCCTTGCAAATGGGTCATTAAGGACTGGGCCCAGCACACACATTCCTCTCACCTGGCTGAAAGTCTTCTGCATAACAAAACCATAATAGGATTTGCCCAAGGCCCTTTCATTTCAGCCAAAGCTGGATTAGACAAAAGCCAAGAGCCACCCCAGCATGCCCCTGGGGGGTCTGAGAGCCAATGGGATACATTTCTATACAGGAAAAGGAAATCTAAGAGGTGGGACCCAACTTAGACTATAAAAACCAGGAACTCAGCATTCCTCTTTCTCTTTTTCTCTTCACCACACCTGGAACCATGTAAGTTACCTTTTCTGTACAGGGGCTCCTGCCATGTGCTCCTGTCCACCATTAAACCTTCCTTCCAAGCAACCTTCATGAATCCAGTGTCTTTTTCCCCACTTGGAACTGAACCTAAAAGGATATTTCCTTATAACAATTTAATGTACTAACAAGCTTTATATGCAATAAACATAAGCTATAATACTCTTTTCTTTTATGAACTAACACAGGATGTATTCAGTAAAACAAAATAGGATGACTTGTGACAATTCCTCCTGGAGAACAGGAACACTCCCAAGGCCAGGCCACAGGAATACACCCACGATCAGGCTACAATTAAGTTAGATAGGAACATCTGCCCAGGGTAAAGCTACCAGTAGGCAAGATAAGATATCTGTTACTATGGAGGAATTGTCATGCTGACCCTTTAGAGTATAGAATAACTTAGAAAGTGACTTAGCAGAATGAAGGGGTGTGGGGAGGGCTTATTAGGCATGGTGTGTATTGTGTAGAAGGTATAAAATGTATGGATTGTAAGATGTGCTTTGCTCTCCTTGTACTCAATCCACTTGGGAAGAGACTTGGAGGCCGCCTTTGCAAATGCTTTTTCTCTGAAATAAAACTTTGAATTGTGAACCAGATCTGTCTTTGTATTGTGAGTATTAAAATAATTGGCTATCATATCTCACACCAAGGTTGGAGACCCCTGGACTACAGCATGTTTTAGAAATTAAGAAAGGATGCTGTAGCAACTGAAATACTCCTTGCAGTCTTTGGCATGTTCGTATAGCCTAAGTCATGACATCACAATAATTGCCTCAGACCCATCTATTCTTACTTTCTGGGGGTGTTAGAGCGATATAGTTGTAAGGATCACAACATAAGCTCAAGGTTTGGTTTTAAGTGTTTCACTACAATGTCTGCATATCCCATTAATACTGCAATGGACTACTTGTGGCTTTGTCAGTCCCTTAAATACAATGACCAAAAGCACATCTATGGGTATCAACTCTATTGTAAGGTTACTTTAACAGACTTTTGAAAGATTGAAATTATCTCTTTCCTTCTCTCTTTTTACTCTCTGGAAACTAAGAAGGACCCCTTCTGAAAATGCTTCCCATGCCTCACCCTCTACTTCTGTGGACTGAGATACTGTTTACATGACAGTTGTCCAGACTGTTCTTCTTCCTCCTGTCTCCCAAGGCCATTCCCACATGCCATGACTGGACTGCAGATCACAAATGATTCTGAGCATTGAGGTCTCCATAGTGGTTCTGCCAAACTTTTGCAGACAGGCCTGCATTTGTAGTTCCATTCTCAGTACTTTCTCTATCTTGTCAGACAAAATTTGCCCCACATTTGTCATTCCCTCGTTAACATATTTTAGATATAATCTATCCATAGAGTCAGACATCATTTTTGATATTGTAGTCAGACACATTGATATTGTAGCCCCAAATTACTGGCTCCATTCTTCAAAGATCTTCTTTAATAATTTTTTAAATCCCAGTTCTAACTGACACCAAAAGCAATCTTGCATTTTTTTTCCTTCTACTTAGAATCTTTAGTATTTTCTAATATTCCGTTTTAAAATTATAAAGTCATTTGTCTTTGTTATGACTTACAATAACCTAGGATAGCTAAAATAAAGAATATTCCATTTTTAAATTATAAAGTCATTTATCTTTGTTATGACTTACAATAACCTAGGATAGCTAAAATAAAGAAGCTATTTTTTATAGTTAATTCCAATATCTTATAGTAAAAATCAATATCCCAAATTTAACTGGATCCTTAATGTGTTTATAATTTCTCAGATCAAAATATTTAGCTTTTTGCTGCCTTTTTTCAAATTCTTTCTTATGCTTATAATTAAATTTTCTTTTGTTCAGAGGTGAAGGTAAACTCACTTAGTAACTTTTCAAACTTGTTCCCAAGTCCTTAGTAGATTTATTATGATTAATGGGCAATTTCTGAATGGGATCAGAAAATGAGGCTTGCAAACTTGGTGTCCTTTAAAAGACTCTGCTGCAGTTATGAACAAGATGGCTAATCCCTTTGTGCTCAAACCTGTGGAAGACTGCTATCTTTCAGCCTCCTTGTGAGGTGCAGCTGACCGAAGCACATGTGAGTGATCTCCTTCTCTGGAGAGGTTCCAAAGATCTACTGACTGGCTCTTCAGTCTTTGTGGTGTTCATCATTTTTGGTTCAGCTGACCCTGTCTCCCCCAGAAGTCCAGAGTTTTCAGATTCTTGGTGGTGGTCTTTTTCATAGCAAACATCATCTTGAATCTCTTTAAGAGGACGCCATTCCTGAAATGTGTTATTTTTATTTATTCATTTATTTTTATTTATTTATTTTGTCAAACATGTACAGGATAGTAGTTGTTTGTATAAACATAACATAAGTAAAAAAGTACCAATAAAAGAGGACAGTAGGACAACAGGAGAGTAGGACAGGGACAGTAGGCACAGTGGTGCGCTTAGGCACGCCCCTTACAGACCTCTTAGAAATGGGGAGAGGTCGACTGTAGACAGTCTAAGGTTAAAGTTTTGGGGGTTTGGGGAAGAAACCACATTCCAGGAATTGATCACTCTGTTGCTGAAGTCGTATTTTCTGCAGTCGAGTTTGGAGCGGTTTACATTAAGTTTGAATCTATTATGTGCTCGTGTATTGTTGCGGTTGAATTTGTATTCGTTGCAACATTCAGTTAAAGGAATCTAAGAGATGGTATTTATCTTGCGTGCAGATGGGTGGATAAGTCTGAAACATGGAAAGCTAATGACGCTGCACATATTTCTGCTACCAGAACTTTGATCAATTGCTGGTACAACTTAACAAGGAAAAAAAAAACATTTTAGACAAGCAACTCAAAAAAGAAAAATATTCAAAGGGTTGTCTTTAAAACAATCTTAGCCTACTGCTGAAAAACCAGAAAAAGAGGTCAAGTAATTCAGTAATAGGTTTCAATTACCTTCGCTACCGGTTCGCTATTGGGAGCGCATGCGTGCAGATGCACAGCGCTTCTGCTCATACACAGAGATGTCCGGGCTGGTGGGCGGAGCCTCCTGCCGCCTCTGCTACCAGTTTGCCCGATCTGGGGAGAACCGTTAGCAACCCACCACTGCAGTAATTGTTCTAAGAAGAGTGAATTTCAAAAATAGTAATCCCCTAATTCTCCTGCCCACCCCCAAAAGAGTTCTAGGATATATACCGTATGTTGCTTAGGTACATTCTCAAAAATAAAACACTGTGCTTGAAGAAGGTACTTTGTTTTGAATTGTGCTACTTTCCTATTTAAAATAAAATAGAAATCAGGTGAGGCATGAAGTCTGCTAGATTATAACTTTCCCCTTTTTGCTGGCAGAATCAGAAGAGAGGGCACTATTCTGATGAAAGTCATGCATTGCTTAAGCCCAAAGACAGGAGAAGGAAGTGACATTATGTTGAATTGTGAGACCTTTGCAGATTAGCTGCTTCTTGGTTTTCTTATTTGTGCCTTTCTTTAAAAAATGCTGTTTTAATACAGTATTAATGTTAAATTTTTAAATGGAAAATTATAATTCTTGTATATTCTTTAGAACAGAGGTCTTCAAACTTGGCAACTTTAAGACTTGTGGACTTCAACTCCCAGAATTCTCCAGCTATGCTGGCTGGAGAATTCTGGGAGTTGAAGTCCACAAGCTATGCTGGCTGGAGAATTCTGGGAGTTGAAGTCCACAAGTCTTAAAGTTGCCAAGTTTGAAGACCTCTGCTTTAGAACGATAAAAATGTCACATGTGGATGGGTTAAAAAAAGCTACTGACTGGTCAACTTAAAGAGCTTGTTATAAGCAATTCTAATTTTAGGAACCAATTTGATATGTACGTCATACTCAAGGTGTGGCTTCTATAATGAGATGGGACCCAACGCAAGCAAGAAACCAATAAATAAACAAAATAAGTCATACATTGCCTATGCCTATCCAACATTAAAAAAGCTATCTAATATATAAAATATAAAGTGGTGATTGAACACAATAGTTAAACAACCAAAAGGGAACTTAACCGGGCCTAAATACACTTGGAAGGAAAACTAGGTCTTAATTGTTTTTCTAATGGCAAACAGAGTTAGACCTATCATATATTGGGGGGAGGTCATTCAGAGGTTAAGGCAGATGAGAAAGTTAATATCAGGTGTGAAAGACCAGGTCCACATATGAAGGTTCCAATAAACTGATGTATTGCTACTCATTCCTGTGCACAGGAATATTCTGAAACTACTAGTTAACACCTTCTAGAGTTAGATAAGTGTTAAATTGTGGGCAAAGATCGCAGGAGACAGACTTCAGAGCAGCTCTTTTATTAGCTCACTCAAGCAACCAGCAGCTTGCAGTCTGACAGATAGCCCTTTTATAGGGAGCTGTCAGACACAACAACCAATAGCGTATGAGCATTCAAACACATGACCAGGGTGGCAACAACAGTTCAGGTAGAGTTCAACTATAAACATAACGACTTACAGTTCAGTCAGAGGTCGTCTAGTCAAAACAAGTTTATGGTTCAGTTATAGGTCAGTCAGAACACAACAATAAGGGACAATGGAACACAAGGGGACATGTGGACTTAGTCTGCTTGTGGCCATGTACAAATTCTAGGCTGATCCCTCTTTTAACTCTGCTCCAGGTTCTACACTCCTTTCCCTACAGTTACATATAAATGCATTTATAACCACTGCCAAAAAGATTGGAAGCCACTTCTTTATAATCTTTTTCTTTTTCTTCTTCTATTTTCTTTCATAAATATTCACATTTCTTCTTTCCTTTTTTTGCTTTTCTAATATTTGTATTGCTTTTATCTTGCTAAAATGTCTTCAACAAGAATTATAAAACGGAGGGCAGGGCCAGTCTTTGATACAATACTAATTTTGTCTGACTTTTGTTAGTACTTGTAAGGGGGTGGGATGAGCTCCTCAGAGTATCACAGAAACCATAGTACGGTAAATAAAGAAATTAGTAATGGAAGACAGAGAATTAATGTTTTTCTGTGCATTTCAAATCAGGTGACAAGATTGCAGAGAGCATGCGTGAATCTCCAGTGAACCTCACATTCCATTATTCTTTGTGCTGACTAGGCACATTACTCTCCGAGTAAGTGAAGACTTTGGTAAATCATATATGCAGCCAATCTCCTTCATTGTAGCTATATGCTGATCGGTTTCAGGGCTGAATGATTTTAGCATATATGTATAGTGGAAAAGAGACACGTAATGAGAAAAAGAGTTTGCTTTAAGATTTATTGCCTAATTATTTAGGTGGAGTAACTTGCAGGTTGTCTGACTGTATAATTGAAATTTTTTATCAAAGTTAATCCAGGAAGAGCACATTGATCTATAATTGTTTTATTTTATTTATTTATTTATTTATTTTTGTTAAGTACGTGTTGGTAATATGCATAGATATAACATTGTTTATATACATAAGATGGGTACTGATAAGAGGGAATATTAGGACAGGGACAGTAGGCACGCTGGTGCGCTTATGCACGCCCCTTACTGACCTCTTAGGAATCGGGTGAGGTCGACAGTGGACAGTCTAAGGGTAAAGTTTTGGGGGTTTGGTGACGAAACCACAATGTCAGGTAGTGAGTTCCAGGCATTTACCACTCTATTGCTAAAGTCATATTTTCTACAGTCAAGTTTGGAGCGGTTCACTTTGAGTTTGTATCTGTTGTGTGCTCGTGTATTGTTGTGGTTGAAGCTGAAGTAGTCGTTGACAGGAAGGACGTTGTAGCAGATAATTTTATGAGCTATGCTTAGGTCGTGCCAAAGGCGACGTAGTTCTAAGCTTTCTAAGCCCAGGATTTCAAGGATTGTGATGGAACAGACCTAATTTTAGGAATGGGAAGGAATAAGCAAACTGCTAAAGGGGGACTTTCAAGGAAAAAAATTGTTCTGAGAAAGAAGAAAACGTAAGAAAATCAAAATATCCCTCTCTTGATTTTTGTTTGATATAAGATGGGATAGAGAGATAGGCTTTCAAGATTCTACCATTCTACCCTACAAGGCTAAAGAACCTTTTTAGAATCCCTGTCATGCTTGTTTCTCCCACCAGCCTAATTTGAAGGGCTGGCAACAATTCATTTGGATGCTTTCAAAATAGTTGATTGCTGTTCATTGCGCTATCTCTACTTGAATTTGAGAGGCCAGAGGAACAGCTGACAGACCAATTAACATCTCAAATTATGAGTGACATAAACAGTACAGGTTTAATGGTGAGTAGCAGGTAAAATAACAGTACGGGCAATTAGCAACTAATTGCATACATGATTGATTCCCGAAAAACCTTCTATTGTAGAAAACATGTGGGAAACAATGGCATAAATTATTACATGGGAGTGGGTGGGGCAACGTTTTCAAAAACCAAAATGAAACAAACAAACTATATCCAAACTCCTTTTCTACTAAGGAATTGAAATCCACTATGGATGTTCTGACACTTCTCAGGGGTGGCCAAACTATGGTTCTTTGAGGACCTGTGGACTTCAACTCCCAGAATTCCTGAGCTACTGGCTCAGGAATTCTGGGAGTTGAAGTCCACAGGTCCTCAAAGAACCATAGTCAAGTGAACAGCAGCAAAATGCTCTTCTCACTGAATTATATGGCAATGTCAGTTTTTAATAATTGTTTTTGTCCATTAAATTTAATACCTCCCAAACAGAAGTGGATGAAATAACAGTAAATCATGTGACATAACTGGTGATTCATTTTACTGACCTAATTATAAACGTTGATATTTCCAGTCATAACAAAACAGTCTTTGCATGGGCCTTGCTGCATGTCTGGAGCCTACGCTAGGGCATTTTGTCCAAGTGACCTTCTTAAAAAAGGTCATGAGAGTTGTTCTCTTGGATCAGGCCAAAAGTCCATCTCACTGTCTCTCACCCACTGTTGGTTGGCTGCATTTGGGAAACTCAAAAGAATGAATCTGAGGACAGTAGCCCCCATCTCTGTGTCATCTTGCAGCAACCAGTAGTGTTGTAGTCTGCCAGCGGCCTGCGGAGCTGGCAGCAGAGTTGGACAGTGAGGAGGCTGGGGAGGAACATGGGCCAGTCCTGGAATCTGGGGAAGGCTCTGCATTGGAGGCAGAGTTGGGGCCAGGGCCATCTGGGAGTTCTGTGCTGACTCAGGAGCCTCCAGAGGCTGACATCAGCAAGGCAGAGGAACAGGGGGAGCCTGTTCCCAGTGCGCACATGCGCAGAGCTGCCAGAAGGCAAGAACAGTTAAGGCAAAAAGGGAGTAAGGCTGGGAGATGATTGGCCCCTCCCATAAGACATAAAGGAGGAGCAAAGGGACATGAGCCTTTGCAGGGAGCAACTTTTTTTCATTCTGGTCGGTTTAAACTCTGAAGCTCCATCTTGACTTTGTACTCCGTTTGGCCTTGCCAAGATAATTGGCAATTAAGTCTTTGGCAGCGTGTCAAGGAAGATAAAGGTGGGTGATTATTAGCCTTATCCTGAAAGACTGTGGCAGACTTTTGTTGGACTATTTACAAACTGCTTGGGACTCATTACAGGCTGTGAATGAACATAATTCACAGCAGTTGAAACAAAAGAGGGTTTTTGGGACTAAGCATGTGATTGTTACTGTCTCAGGAAGCCTTGGTCAGAACAAGTAGTCAAAGCAAGTAGCCTACAATTCAATTGGCAGAACACATCCATAAATAATAATAACCCCTGACAACTAGATTTTCCATGATTTTGTCCTTTTTAGGGAAAAAATGTAGCTAAATTGGTTGCCAGTAAGTTCCATACAGTACATTTAATTATGGGGAAAAGAACTCTTTGGTTAAATCTTGTCTTTTGGTGTAGTTCAATGGTTGACCTAACACTGTCAGAGAGGAAGAAGATTCTTCTCCTTGCATGTTGTCTGTATCATGCATGATTATAAGCATGAATTCCTTTGATTATAAGCATGATTTCCTTTGCTCTCTTTTGTTCCAAACTAAAGAGTCCAGCTGCTATAGCTTTCAACACGAGGAACTACTTCACTGCAATTTTGGTTCCCACCCCCATTTTGCATCTTTTCTACCCTTGTAATATCCCGCTTAAGGATATTGTGCTTGTGTACCTTCTTTAAGGCTATCCAGTATTCCAAACATTGTCCCACTATATATTTGTTTATGGACATTTTCACATCAGCAGTTCTGTTCTCCGTTCCTGTTCCTAAGGATTCCAAAGAGGGAATGAACCCTTTTTTTTCCTGACAGCAGCTGCATATTGAGCTGACACTTTTATTTTGCTGTTCATTCAGACTCCAAGATCTTTTTCCTTATCAGTGACTGCTGGATCAGATCTTATCAAGTGACACTTAGATTTTTGGGAAGTAAAATTTGTTTCCAGTGAAGTCTATTTGCCACTTTAAAGCCATTTTATCTGGTTTGGAGAGATCCATTTGGAGCTTTTCGCAATGTCTTTTCAATTTTACCAACATCAACAGTTTGGTATCATCTGCAAACATGACAACCTACTGCTCTGTCGTAACTCTAAATCATTTATATAAAGATTACAATAAAAGAAAATATATGTAGCTCAGGTTGACACACACATACATAGACAATAGACACAGAGAAATAAACCATATTTACACAGCATCCAAAAGAGACAAGACAAATCTAAGAAGGAAACAAAAGACCAGAACACATGCCCTCCAATACCCAATACCCAGATTAGCAGGAGTTAACACCAGACAAACAATAAAGCAGAAAACAATATCCTAATTAAGAAATTACCACAAAGAAAGCCAACACTACACCAACACTGACTGGGCAAAACAGGAAGCAAACCCCACACTCATTAGCATTGATGATGCTAGTTGGGTAATGAAGCATGTATCCCCAAACTGCTTCTTATTCAAGAGGAGCTGACTTTGTACTACTTGTCAATATGAGTTTCCCATTTATAATCAGTTGTCTGAGAGTACTTGCCCTCTTATCCATGGTAATTTAGCTTACTTTGAAGCCTTTAGGAGGAACTATCATTTTTTGGGTCACCATAGTCTACATGCTTATTAATAATCCCCCAAAAGTCTAGACAAGGAGGCAAGATTTTGTTTCTTTTCAGTGAGGCCCATTCTTCTAGATACTTTCTTATTTTCACATCATAATATTTTTAACCATTTTCCACAGAACAGATGTCAAGCAAATTTGCCTATAGTTTCCTTTCTTACTCCACATAACCTTTTTAAAAAATTGGCTCTTATTATCCTCCTTGTCCATATATTAGCATGGATACATAAAATATTATCTGAGACAAAGCACTGCTTGTTGGGAACCTTGGAAGTAACTTCCAAAATATGTGCATGAATTATGAAGCTAGCTGCAGTTTAGTTGCTTAATCTGAACTGTGAGAGCATTAATCTTCTTGATAAGAGGAGGAAGTTCAAGCTATAATGTGGATTCTGTTTAAATGGTTGTCTAAAACCCCAGGCAATGAAATAAACATCTACTAATGGGTTTTTAGAAAAAGGAAAGTATCATCAATAATGCTTGAATTCAGTGACCAATAAAATCTAAGCAAAAGGAGGGAGAAAAATGTCTCTGTGTGTGTGTGTGTGTGTGTGTGTGTGTCTGTCTGTCTGTCTGTCTGTCTGTCTGTCTGTCTATGTGTGAGTATTTTTTTTTATAATCTCTCATCATAAATGTTACAATAAAACTAAAGATGACTATGAGGGGACGAGGAAAGTTTTAAATCCAAACATCCTTTAAAGCTTTTATATTTATAGGGATTAAATCAATTTTGTGTTATCAAGTTTTTCATGATCAGTTTAATTCTATCTATTTATTGTCAGGGTTTTCTTGGATTGGCTTGTGTAAGCGCCTATTTTATCTGGGGCCCTTCTTTTAAACATTTGTTGTTTGGCAATACCATGATCATACTGTCAGGCAGTGATTTTATGTTGCCTGTTACATGTATATGCAGGGAGATGCATCCCTATCAAATATAGTGGTTTATTCCTGAGCACGTAATTAATATGTTCCTAGTACGCATGTGTACATTCCTTTCTTTTGATCCTCCTTTCTCTTCAGCTTCTGTAAGAAGCAAGGCCTATTTTATAGCCAGGATGTGATTTATTATTTTTGTACCGAAATAAATATCTTATACCTTAGCACCGTGGTGGCGAACCTATGGCACATGTGCCAGAGCTGGCACGCGGAGCCATAGAAGCCGGCACACGAGGGTTCCCACCGGCAAACCAGAAGTGCGAAAAAACGCACTTCCGGTTTGCCGGTGTGCTGTTTTTTGCACTCCGGAGGGTTCAGGGAAGCTCCCTGAAGCTCCGGAATGCAAAAAACTACAAAACGGACAAACCGGAAGTGCACTTTTCCACACTTCCGGTTTGTCCGTTTTGTAGTTTTTTGCATTCCGGAGCTTCAGGGAGCTTCCCTGAACCCTCCGGAGTGCAAAAAACAGCATAAAACAGCAAAAAAACCGGAAGTTTTTTCGCACTTCCGGTTTGCCGGTGTGCTGTTTTTTGCACTCCGGAGGGTTCAGGGAAGCTCCCTGAAGCTCCGGAATGCAAAAAACTACAAAACGGACAAACCGGAAGTGCACTTTTCCACACTTCCGGTTTGTCCGTTTTGTAGTTTTTTGCATTCCGGAGCTTCAGGGAGCTTCCCTGAACCCTCCGGAGTGCAAAAAACAGCATAAAACAGCAAAAAAACCGGAAGTTTTTTCGCACTTCCGGTTTGCCGGTTTTTTCGCACTTCCGGTTTGCCGGTTTCGTCGTTCCAGGCTCCGTTTCGTCATTCCAGGCTCCGGTAAGTGGGCCTGTGCGGGGGTGGGGGTGTGTGCGCATGCGCAGGGGGCAGCATGGGGGGGTGTTGTGCGCATGCATGGGGGGGAGGGAATGGGTGTGGGTATGCGAGCGCGCGCGAGCGCGGCCCCCCCTTTTTCGGCACGCGAGCCGAAAAAGGTTCGCCACCACTGCCTTAGCATTTAATCTGCGGTTTTCTTTAATAATGTCAGAGTTTCAGAAAAAGATCCATTTCGCCTCTGATGAGAATAATTCTTATCTTAACACATACTTTAATAAATTGTACAGTAGTTCAGAAAAGGAGAGAGCTTGTGTGCCAGAGGCAGAAGGTAGGTTATTGATCATGGGAAGGAATCTATGGCAGTTGAACTGTAGAATTTGGGGTACTATGGGAGGATCCCAAAAGGCAACAGGAGGAACAAAGAAAAGAATGAAGAAGATGGCTGTTGTAGATGAAGGGGGCAGACACTGGAGGAGGAAGAAATGTGGGTGGGAAGAAAGATGCATTTATTGATGAGAGGACAAATGTGGAGGGAGTGCAGAACAAAGCATTGTTTACATTATGTTGTGTTGAAGTTACAAAATGAAAAGATGAAGCCTGTCATTGTCATTTCTCAAAATGAAGCAAATCAGAATTAACCCCTCTGTCATGACAGACAAATAAAGTCTTGATCCATTGAGGAGATGATAAACTCAGAAGACTTACCTGCTACAATAAACAGCTTATCTAAAATTCCAGATTGTTGTTCTCAAATCCAAACACAACATTTGGAAAAAAGAGAATAAAAACAGTTAGGTGTTGAAAACAAATATTTAGTCTGTAATGTATTTAAACATTCACAGTTTAGTCTAGAAAAAGAGAAATATACCCATATGTCTAGTTAATTTTATAGATTGCTTGGTAATTGCAAATGGGAAAATCTAAAGTAAGCAGGTATCTTTTATGGAAAAAAAATAGCTACTACATACTGTACTTGTTTAAAAGCAATTTCTAGAAGAATCCAACAATAATTCATGATCTTTATCAACAGAAAAGATATGCATATTGTAATTCACCTTCTGAATGTAGTTTTCAGTCTGGCAAAGCAAAATTGACCCATATCTGATAAGAATACTGCTTTCTCTTTCAGAGATGAAAACAGGAAGTTCAAAAAGTACAGGTGCAAGTAGCAAGATTGCTGGGGAGAGTAAACTATATTATGCTGGGATTCTGATTTTTAAGGGAAACTAAATGCAAGGACACACATTTTTGGAGTTAAAACATGTGATTTTAATTAATGCAGAGGAAGGTTAAATAAGATCCCATGTCAGGAAAACTAATGAGATAACGAGTTCAAAATGAATTCAAATTCCTAAAGAAGAAGCTATTAAAATCATAATTGCAAACAATTTCTACAAGGAGAAAAAAAATGGGAGCAACAGAAGAAGCTGCTATGGCTACCCCAAAAACTTACCGTAGTTCTGAAAGCAAAAGATATACAGGAAATGGAATGAGGATACAGGTCACAAAGATAGCTAGGTAGCCCAGAAATATAAGCATGACATTATGTGAACTCTCAGAATAAACTAATTAGTGAAGGATGCTAAGAAAATAAAAGGGGCTTCTTTTAATGTGTTCAAATTAAAAGGGAAGAATTAGTATATTAGTTGCTCAGTAAAGATGGCCACATGCTAACAAGGAACAAAGGGAATACAGAGCTATTCAATTCCTCGTCAGTTTTCTCTAACAATGAAAAAATATGTGTGTTGCCAGGTAATTATGAAAAGGGGCAAGGCTGAACAATGTAATAGAAACATGGTCAGAGTACACTTCTTTACTTTTAATTAAGTGAAATATCAGGCCAGCTAAAGGAAGTGCATCCTAGTGTGCTGAACTAACTAGGTGATGGTCTGTCCAAACCATTATTTCTGAGGTATTTTGGAGTACTGGCGAAATGCCAGATGACTGGAAGGAGAATAACTGTTGAGAAAGTCTAGTAAAAGAACAAGTATTATTTTCAATACAAGTAGTCCTCAACTTACATAATTTACTTGGACTTCAGTAAGGCATTTGATAAAGTAGACCATGACCTACTACTAGAAAAAGTAGAAAAATGTGGGTTAGACAGCAACACCACCAGATGGATTCAAAACTGGCTGACCAACCGCACTCAACGAGTAGTGCTCAATGGAACTGCATCTACATGGAGGGAAGTATGCAGTGGAGTACCCCAAGGCTCTGTTTTAGGCCCAGTACTCTTCAACATCTTCATCAATGACTTGGACGAGGGGATAGATGGGGAACTCGTCAAATTTGCAGATGACACCAAACTGGCAGGAATAGCCAACTCTCCAGAAGATAGGTTCAAGATTCAGAAGGATCTTGACAGACTTGAACATTGGACGCTATCAAACAAAATGAAATTCAATGGTGAAAAAAGTAAGGTTCTACATTTAGGCAAGAAAAACAAAATGCACAGATACAGCATATGTGGTACCTTGCTCAACAGTAGTAACTGTGAGAGGGATCTTGGAGTCCTAGTGGACAACCATTTAAATATGAGCCAGCAGTGTGCAGCAGCTGCCAAAAAAGCCAACACAGTTCTAGGCTGCATTAACAGAGGGATAGAATCAAGATCACGTGAAGTAATAATACCACTTTACAATGCCTTGGTAAGGCCACACTTGGAATACTGCATTCAGTTTTGGTCGCCACGATGTAGAAAGGATGTTGAGACTCTGGAAAGAGTGCAGAGAAGAGCAACAAAGATGATTAGGGGACTGGAGGCTAAAACATATGAAGAATGGTTGCAGCAACTGGGTATGTCTAGCTTAATGAAAAGAAGGACTAGGGGAGATATGATAGCAGTGTTCCAATATCTCAGGGGTTGCCACAAAGAAGAGGGAGTCAAACTATTCTTCAAAGCACCTGAAGGTAGAACAAGAAGCAATGGGTGGAAACTAAACAAGGAGAGAAGCAACTTAGAACTAAGGAGAAATTTCCTGACAGTTAGAACAATTAATCAGTGGAACAGCTTGCCTCCAGAAGTTGTGAATGCTCCAACATTGGACGTTTTTAAGAAAATGTTGGATAACCATTTGTCTGAAGTAGTGTAGGGTTTCCTGCCTAAGCAGGGGGTTGGACTAGAAGACCTCCAAGGTCCTTTCCAACTCTGTTGTTGTTATTATTATTACAACAGTTCATTTAGTGATCATTCAAAGTTACAACGGCACTGAAAAAAGTCACTTATTTTTTCACACTTAGGACCTTCGTAGCAGCCCCAGGATCATGTGATCAAAATTCAGATGCTTGGCAACTGGTTCATATTTATGACTGCTGCTGTGTCCCAAGGTCATGTGATCCCCTTTTGCAACCTTCTGACAAGCAAAGTCAATGGGGAAGCCAGATTCATTTAACAACCATCGTACTAACTTATCAACTGCAGTGATTCACTTAACAACAGTGGAAATAAATGCCGTAAAATAGGGTAAAACTCACTTAACAAATGTCTCCACTTAACAACATAAATTTTGGGCTCAATTGTGGTCGTAGGTCGAGGACTACCTGTACTCAAAAAAATGCCCACATACAAAAAAGGTCTATACTGATACTGATGTATCTTGCATGGTTTATCATGTTCAACCACTCTAAATGTAATACATATATGAATATCCAGAGCACTGCAATTTCCCACACCTCTTCCATTCTGGATTTCTAGGATTACTATCCCCAGAACTGACATTCTTCAGCTATGTGGCAACTATATCACTCTGCTACCTGGGAATTCTGGGTGTTGGGAGATATATATATGTATATGTATATATATATGGGTATGGCTAGCTGATGAAAGCTAAATAGCTTGAAATAGATCTATACTAGTCTCCCTTTATTTCTTTATCAGTTCTTTGTAAGTTTGCAAAATTGGTTTCTAGCCTGGATGGCCCTGGAGTGGGGCTGAAAGGCAAAAGGAAAAACATAAGGAAGCAGTATGCTTCCTCCCATAATTGGGTATACCAGGTGACTCGGCAGAAAAACTCTAATCTTTCCCCTGGCTCAACTGATAAGGGAGGAGAACTGGTGGCTTAGAGGGTAAAAGCATTGCCTAACAAGATATGTCAGCCTCAGTTCGAATCCTATAAGGGTATGGCTAGCTGATGAAAGCTAAATAGCTTGAAATAGATCTATACTAGTCTCCCTTTATTTCTTTATCAGTTCTTTGTAAGTTTGTATATATATAATTCTCCCATTCACAAAGTTGAGAGTTCAGTTCTAGGTAGTGACAGATGTTTCTCTCCTAGGGCACAAAGAAAAAATATTTGCTGCGAACTCCGCATGGCATCAGGAAGGGCATCCAGCCAGTAAACACTCAGCTCTATCAAGTCACCCCAATTCTACCCTGAATTAAGGGATTATAGGGTCATAAAAAGGGAGTATATATAAATATGTATAAAATGTTAATATAGAACTCTCACGTCTATTTGATTGTTTGTAACCTTCAATTGAGCAAAATTGGAAAGGCAACAATTATTGAGCCAAGGTAACTTAAATAGGGCTAATCTAGAGGATGCCAGGATCCATGACTCATATGGGAATGAAATTTGGAAAAGTTGTGGTTGCTTCAGTGTCACCATGCCTTTTGATTACACTTTCCAGGAGCCTATAGGTTATGTGGTACAAGGGAAGAAGGGAAGGTTGTTTCTCCACCCTCTTCTCCATCTGTGCAATGTCACAAAGTATGTACAAAAAGAGCAGAGCTTTCATTTTTATGGTGTGGCACTCATTTCATCATATGCCCCTTTGAACCCTATACGGCACGGGTGTCAAGCCCGGGGCGTCATGTTGCTGTCACGTGATGTTTCACGATGTTTTCTCCATTCATCGATCTGGGGTGGGCGTGGCCTGCACGTGAGGCATCCGGCCTGTGAGCTGTCAGTTTGACACCCCTGCTATATGGAGATCTCCCAGAAGGTATCAAAGTGTGTCTTGGCTCACACTTAGTTGTATCAGTTTAGTGAATGTTTGTGAACATTATAAACAACTCTTACTTAGTTTGTCACTTGTAGCGGTTCTCATTTGGAAGAGTTTTCTCACATTGTGTGCATTTTGTGACAGGGCTGTACTGTTGGCACATAGAGGTAAACAATATTGATTGAATCAATCGTATTTACTGTATATCTCATAAAATATGACTCTGGGTGGCAATATTGTAAATCCAAGGAACATACATATAAGGCTGCAATCTTAAAACACATGACATCTTGCTTTCATTGAAGAAAACATGTGCAGGCTAATAATAAAAGAGAATCCAACCCAGGTGTTTGTTGTTGGCAGTGTTTTTCAAACTTGGCAACGTTATGTGGACTTCAACTCCCAGAATTCATCAGCCAGCATGCTGTGTTTCCGAAGACAATATTTTTCTTTCAAGTTTGAATCAACATAGCCCCTAATTAAACTTTAAAAATAAATTAGACTGGCTGCTATTATTAAAAGCTCTTCTAGATTTCATAGGAAGTTAAATAGTGTAATTAAAAAACTAAAACAAACCCAGAAAGATAATTCTCTAGGAACCGCCTGCTGATTTTGAAGCAACCAGATGATGTTTCCCTTTTATTTATTTTTATATACATGTGTTGGCTTATACAATTAAAGCTATATATGCACAGTTACAAAACACATGATTTATTATTTACATCTTAAACAGTTATGATTTATATCTTAAACAGTAACCTACCACTATACAATATAACATTAATACTGTTCACAAACTAATGTATATTGATGTGGCTTTTATCATTATAGAATTTCTCTATTCTTCATTTTTGTCCCTTCTTTAAAAAAAAAAGAGCATTCAAAAAAAGCAAAAAAGGGCATATTCATTATTTCATATAGTAACATCATTCATCTTTGGGAAGTCTTTGTTATTTGTGCCTGGTATCTATCGTAATAAATGTAAAAAGCATGAAAACTCTAGTGTTCCTATTTCCCGGAGAACACTAAACAATTGTTCTGCTACATGTAGGCTAAACAGTGGAAAGAATCTTTCTCTGACAACAGAAAATGGAAACCGTGTATCATATGATCCCTTGGGCCAATTAAACAACAGGATTGTCTTCATTTAGGAAGTGCTTATGGGAAATATGGGAAATCAGCTCTAGTTATAGATAGGCAATTACCGGTAGACATCTACAAGCATATCTCGTTTTATTGTGCTTCACTTAATTGTGCTTCACAGATATTACGCTATTTTACAAGACCATCCACCAGCAAAAACAATATGACTCGCTGAAGGTTCAGATGATTAGCATTTTTAATAATATATTTTTCATTAAGGTCTGTACTTTTTTTTAAAAGATTTTAACATTTATTTCTTGAGGGTTAAGGTTTCTTCAGCCATGTCATGTTGGGTGCATATACAGATATGAGCCCGAGGTGGCGCAGCGTTTAGAGTGCAGTACTGCAGGCCACTTTAGCTGACTGTGATCCGCAGGTCAGCGGTTCAAATCTCACCGGCTCAAGGTTGATTCAGCCTTCCATCCTTCCGAGGTAGGTAAAATGAGGACCCAGACTGTTGGGGGCAATATAAATATACATTGCTTACTGGTGTAAACAGCTTAGAGCAGAGGTCAGCAACCTGCGGCTCTGGAGCCGCATGTGGCTCTTTCATCCCTCTGCTGCGGCTCCCTGTTGCCGGTTGGCACCACAATTTTGAGAGGAGCTTCCAGTTAGGGTGGGGGGAAGCAGGGCATGCCAGGAGAAGACTCTATGCCAAGGGGTGGGTTTTTCAGTCAGCTCCACTGATAGGGCTTTCAATTAGGATTGGTAGAGGAAAAAGGACGCCGCACTAGGAGGAGACTCTATAGTGGGGGAACCGGACTTCCGGTCGGCTCCAGAATTGAATGGGGGCTTCCAGTTAGGACCTTTGTGGCTCTTTGAGTGTTTAAGGTTGCTGACCCCTGGCTTAGAGAGTGCTTGCACTGTGAGGCGGTATATAAATCTCACGAAATAAATAAATAAATAAATAAATAAATAAATAAATAAATAAATAAATAAATAAATAAATAAATAAATAAATATTTCACAACTAAGGCAGGAGCATGCACTCACAGAGGCTGTCAAGGATTGTAGGGCATTCTTGTCAAAAACTAGAATCAGAATGCTTGGATCTGGTCGATGGGCAGACTTAATAGCTCCGAAGTTTTAAATGCCCTCAAAGGTCCTTTCCCAAAAGCAAACAAAGGAAGATAAGCTATCTATATTTGCATGGCTATTTACTCTCACCACATACTTCAGGCAACTAATTGGGATTCCACGACCCACTCAACCTTCTCCTAGGGCGGATTGGGTTTGGGTGATCACGAATCTCTCTTTTTTATGACCTTCTGCCCACAAAGTTTGGGAGTCCTCCTCTCCTTTGAACTGACACTGAATTCAGGTATCAATCTCGAATATTTTGATTTTTCCGGTTGCCTGAAATGCCTCGGTTTGTAGCTCCTTGATCCTGGGCGTCAATGAAATGTTTATTTTTTCTCCTGCTTGGGCGGGGTGGGGTGGTGGGTTGGACTAGATGACCTCCTACAACTTTCAACTCTGTTAATCTGTTTAAATCTCGTTGTTTGTTTGTTTGTTTGTTTTGCACGTATGTGTCAGATTCCGGATAGGAGAGAAACGAAATGTGTTTGGTCCTATGACTAAAACCAGTCAAATCGAATCTCACATAATCACATAATGCACTCTTGACTCTAGCAGGGAATTTCCAAGCCTTTAAGCCGACGGCTGTCGAAGGCGGAGCTGCCACAACAGCAAACAGCGGCCAAAGTTGAATCACGATGAAAAGGCGGCCGAGGTTTCTTGCACTTCCGAAGCTTCAGAACTACACTTCCTAGGATGCCGCGCGAGCGGCGTCTGCCGCTCACGTCCATAATGAGTGGGCGGGGCCGCACTTGACGCGGTCACCGAATAGCGTTCTGGAGGCGGAGCCAAAGCCGAGTGGGGGATGGGGGCGTCGGGTCCGTCTTTCCCCTGCTGTGTCCCCTTTTCTCCGCTCGGCGTAGACGCCATGTTGGCTGGAAGGGAAGATGACAAGAGGCGGCTGCGGGACTAGCGGCGGCGGCGGCAGGCGGTGAAGGGTACCGAGGAGCAGAAAGTGCGCCGAAGAAAGCCGTACCCCGGCCTTTCTTCGTTCAGCGGGCTCTCTGGCTGGAGAGAAGAGAAGGAGCCGCTCCTCCGCCTCGGCTGCGGGGGGCTTCCGTTAACCGTCTGCTGCTGAGGGAGACCCCGGCGAAGGAGGAGGAAGAAGAAGAAGAGGCGGAGAAGGGACTGTGGAGAAACGAACCGGCGGGGGCGATGAAAGCCGAGACCTGAGGCGGAGGGGGCGGCGAGGGCTGCTGCTTCTCCTGCTGCGAGAGGCAACTGCAGTTTAAATCCCCCCTTGAGCTGCTGCTGCTGCAGTTTGAGGGGGGAGGGTAAAATTTCTTTCTCCCTTCCCTTCCCTCTTTCCCCGGCTTATTTTAATACGTATATCTTTACCTCAGCCTCGTAAATGCTGTAGGAAGCACGCCTTTCCAAGGAAGAGAACCCCACCCCCACCCCCACCCCCACCCCACTTTCACTTGCTGAGGATCGGACGAGGGCAACCCCCCTCGCCCCCGCCCCAAGAACTTTGGCCTCAGGGAAAGAGGACGGTCGCTGCTTTATTTACTTCATTGAGTGCCTGTCGCTTTTTTTTTTTAATGAGAAGGTGACTCGGATCCAGAACTATCCTCTGAATCATCTTCGTCATTCATTATTGGTCTAGGCTGGAGAGGAAGAGAGGAAGAAAAAGCGCTCCTACACAATTCATGTTGTTGTTGTTGTACGCTTTTGCCTGGTCTATCTGGCACAACTGGTGATCGTGTTGCTGTTGACAAGAATCCGTTGCTGTCTCTGGCCCTGTTGGTTTCCTCTCTGATCCAACCTTTTTAATACCAATTGGATTCTTTTGTCAGTTTCCTTGCTGCGGGTCAGGTGATTTTATTGAAGGAAGCAAACGCACACAACTTACCAGGAACAAACCAAAGATTGGTTAGCTGGAAGATCTTTTACTGTACCTGTGTTGTTTTGGCTGGCTTTTACATTTTCCCTTCTTTGTTTCTTGAAACCGACAGCGTAGTTATCAAGATGTCTAGCAGTGTTCCATCTGATATGGTAAGTGTGGATTTGGCTTTATTTCCAGAAATACCAAGAACTGATTTCCAGAAAATTGATTTGTGTTGCAACAAGAAGTGTTATCGAAGGCCAGATTATTATAGTATTAGCTTTTGTGGGTAGAATCCACTTAGTATTTGTTAAGTTTATTCACAGCCTTTTCTCCAGGAGTTCAAGATAGCTTACACAGGGTTTTCCCTTCATTTTATTTTCATTTATTTTTACAACAAATCAATGATCCTGTGATATAGGTTGAGTTGTGAATGAGTAATTGGCCCAGAGTTACCCAATTTCTTTTGACGAGGGTGAACTTGAATCTGGATCTCCCCAGTTCTGTACTGTACTACACTGGTTCTTCCAACAGATCTGAAAGGAAGAAGCATCCTACTTTCAGTATAGTAGAATTAATCATCTGCTTTCTTTTATTATTTAACTTTTTATAAACATTTGAGATTTAACTTGAGCACAAGTATAAATGAAACAAAATTATATTTTCATTAGGCTTATTTTATTTGAATTAATCAACATTTTGGTACCTTTTTTCCTATTACAATTTTATTATTTGAATACAATTACAGTATTTAATAACCTAAAATGGTGTAGAAGGCTATAATTTAATACAGTATATTGGTTGCAACAAAACATTATAGAAACTCTTCTCTTGAGCCATGTCTTTCTGAGGTAATATTAGACGTTATGCTAATAAAGTGCTGAATTAGTGATCAGAGTATATTTTAAAGTCTGGACAAAAGGAAGCAAAATTATATACTTTAGAGAGTACCACCTACAGGTATTCTTATGAATAAACATGTCTGTATCTGAATTATTTCTAAACTTTGATATATAATTAACTCGATTCCTTTTTGGCACTAAAGAAATTTTTGGTTTTCATATTTAAAACATACAGTAATGTTTTTTTTTGCTACTTATGTGATTCTGTTAAAAAAAATAAATGATAATTGCTTTGGGGCATTAGTATTCTGTATGTGCTATGTATATGCATACAAATCTCAGCTTTTAAAACTTCAGTTCATGCTTGGTAGGAGATTGTTTTTGGCTTTCCATAGCAGGAAAACAGTAATTTGTGACCAAGTCACTACTATAATAAAGGTTGTACCACAGCTTCAAACTTTTGCTTAAAGTAGCTGAGCAAAGTATTAAGAGAAAAAGGACAGAAAATCATGTTGATTTCAACTTTGAATTGTTTTTATTTGATTTTCTTTGCAACACTGTGGCATCTTGTCTTTCATTGTAATATACATTTTTTTCTAACAATGCTTCTTGAAAGTGTGTGATGGTTTTGAAAAATACCCCATATATTAAGATAATAAAAAAATATACAGCAGTAAACTCTCAATGTTATCCATTTGGTATTTTTGACATTGTATTTTGCTGGAATTTAATTCTGAACGGATGTCAATTATTGTATGAGAAGCACCATTTAGTAGGATGGATAATTAAATCATATCCTTCTATATAATGTCTTAGGAGTGTGCATAGAATGTAAAATGTGTTTTGTTTCAAACCTAAAGCACAGCCCTCATATTCTGGATATTTTGATGAACCATTATGGATTGGTTGCTGTTGGCAGAAACAACTTTGAATGTTTTTGTTTTGTGCTTCAGCTGAAACCAGTCCTACAGCAATCCCAGAGTGATTTTTGTAGGGTAGATAGGGCAAAGCTGGTGTCCTTTCTCCCCTCCTCCAGAAACAAGGATACCTTGTGCCTCTCTTATTTTCTCCATATGACCTATGCACCCACTTCCAAATGGTCTCACTTCCCATAGGCCTGCCTGCTCACTCTTATCCTTTCTGGTATCTTTTCCTCTCCTGCCCTCTCTCAGTTGCCATCACTAAATAAAACCTTCAGCTTTGGCATTTTCCTCTACATTTCTTCCACTGAAACTCTTCAGTCTGGAACAAACAGCTCTTTACTCTGTATTTGGAACAAAACGACCCTGCTTCATTCCATATCCAGACCAAAAACACATGTTTTATATTGGGTATAAGCCAGCCAAAATCAGCTGTTTTTTTTTTTACTGTTTTTCTTACATTAACAAAGTTTGCTTACAGACTACATTTTGCAAAACAGCAGTTGTACTTTTTAGTTTTCCAGTTCGTATATGAGACTTTAATATTAATCTTGTTAGAAGCATTGGAATAAAGTGTATGTTAATGCCAACATATAATAACCATGATATCACAGAACTGGAAGCTATTGAAGAACTTAGAACCAGGGCTGTTAAGACTAGTAGCCCAACCCACCTTATTTGTTATGTGTGTGTGTGTGTGTGTTTTTTAAACCAGCAGCTGATTCTACCTACTCCTAATGTTATTTCTTAATTAGAATGACATTTTGTCGTAACAAAATAGAGAGGGTACCACTGCTCACAAATGTCAATTAAATCAGCAATATAAAGCATTTCCAGTCATTTAGTATTTAACAATACCATTATGTAAATAACATAAATTGACACATAACACACAAAGCATTTAAAAGTACATTATTTTGTTATATTTATCTAAATTTCTTCAGATGCAGTAGATTTTTTTATTTTTTATTTATATTTATAAAGTATATATTTATACTGCATTCAACGTGCAATAAATAGGGATGGGGTGATTATAGGTAGTCCTCAGTTTATGACAGCAATTGGGACTGGGGCTATGAGATAGTAAAATGTGACATCATGTGCATTGCTTTCTGATGATAGTTCTGGCTATACTCCTGATTGCTATCATTATGCAAGGTCCTCACAACAACTTTGCTACTTCTGATTTCCTGCCAGCTTTGCTGTTGGCTATGAGAAGCCAGCAGGGAAAGACTGAAATTATGATCATGTGACCATGGTTCACTGTGATGTAATGATGAACCAAATATCCAGATTGTGAACATGCGGACACTATAATGGCCAGAATTCCAAGGAACCATTTGTAACTATCACTTGTTCAATGGCATTGTAAGTTGCAATGATTGCTGAACAATCATTAAAAGTGGATCACCTGTAAATAAATTATTTCTCTATTATGAAACTACAGTAATTGATTTTGCACTAATATGTTTAAAATACCTTCATTATGTTGAAAGTTCGATGTTTTCATGTGTCTGAAAACACATGAATACTTCAACTGCATAATTTATCTGCTAAATATTTTAGTTGGAGAAATTGTTCTCCATTATTTCCTGATTAATATAATCATGTTTTCTACACATTCCAGACATGCCAAACTTGTGTATAGCTGATGAAGGAAAATTGTTAAAGACTAAGGCCTATTTAGTCTGTTGGATTTTTTCAGTTTTGTGTTAAGAGACCTTCATTATGGTACATATGTTCCATTTTCTTTGCCTAGGTATATTTCCAAACACTAAAATAATATTGTCAACATTCCATGAAAAAATAATAGTTTTCTTAAAATTTAAAAATATGTGGAACTAAAGAACATGTTTTAATTTAGTGATGTATACAATTGAGAATATTTGTAATACAGTAGAATAAAATGTTCTTTTCTTTCTCTCTGTTGATCCCATATTCTCTGTAAAACTACTGCTGCAACATTTAGGTATTGTGTGAATAGATATGCTGGCATCTTCTTCATAACTGAATGAGAACATGATCAGTTGCTATATGGATATATGGTATATTATAATTTTTCCTCATATTGTCTAATGAATGAAACCCATGAGCATGGAATTTACAGTCTCTAGATTATAAATATTTGAAAATAAACAGAAATTGTATGTTAGACAACTTCAGCTAGATATATATTACTAAAGATATGTCTAGATTTACTTCATAGCACACACCTTAACGTTACAGAATCATTACTGGAGAGGAAGCAATGAAGGAAGTTTATTTTAGCTAAGAGACACTCATATGAAATATTTGTAGCAGTTGCTACTCCACTTATGGATGAGCTTGAAATGCATTTTAGCAATCCAAACTATTTATGCTACTTTTTCACATGAATTAATCTTCTGATATTATTTAAGGAGATAAAAAATATATTAAGTAATAAAAACTTACGTAAAATCAAGTCTTCCCTAATTTGAATTTCATTTTGGGTGACTAAATTTAATTTAATTTAATTTATTGTATTTCTATGCCGCCCAGCTCCCGAAGGACTCTGGGCGGCTATGTTCCATGCTATTTTCTTGGCAACTGCTATTGTGGCAGAGCATGGGATTGGTCTATTTGAGGGACCTCATCTCTGATTATACCTGTCCTGTTAGGTCTGACAAAAGAGGCATACTTGTCAGGAAATATCACCCGGTGGAGTCCAGGATGAGAGATTTTTCTGTCCTGGCACTCTCCTTTGAAACATTGTCTCTCCAGAGATTAGATTGGATCCGATGCTACAGGCTTTTCATAAGAGATGATTCTGTAGATGTGTGGTGGAGTTTGTAGAGTGTTAATTGATTGCTATTGATTTCTTATATCTTGGCTGTTGATTCTGCTATATTGTTTTATCTACAATATTGCTTCCTGGTCTTTTATATAATTTTTAATTGTTATAAAACATGTATTTGAGATGGGTGGCCCTATAAATTGAAATAATTAATTGGATCAGTTGAAGTGATGCTAAAGCAATTAGGTGCAATTAAATAATACTTAAAGTTTTAATATGCTTCACTGTTTACTAATTCCAGGTGAAATTAATTTAAAAAGTATGATTTCATCGTAAGTTTTGATTTATTTTTGTAACTCATTATATTCTGAATATATAGCTAAAGTGTAAGGAAATGTATTTGAAAGTTAAGAAACTATGAATTCAAACAAAAAATCAATTTAATTTCACAACATGTTTTGTGATGACCAAAGAAATGCTTGTTGGAGATTGGAAGTATCTGTTAAACAGTGATCTAACACAAAACGTGTTATTAATATTTTTTACTCCTTTCAAGCCTATAGTTGAAGCATCTAGGTTACTGTGGATAATCTTGAGAAAAACAGCATGGCTGAATAAGAGATTCCCTGGACTTCATCCTACAGCTATAGGCTAGGTGAGAAGTTGAAAAAATAACTTGGAAGAAACAATAGCAAACAATTTTTGTAATAATCATAACAATATACCGTGTTTCCCCGAAAATAAGACCCTGTCTTATATTTTTTTGAATCCTGAAATAAGCGCTTGGCCTTATTGCCATGCACTCAAAAAGCCCGATTGGGCTTATTATCAGGGGATGTCTTATTTTGGGGGAAACAAGGTAATAGTAATATAAATAGTAATTTATTAAATGTATATGCAGCCCAACTCCCAGAAATTCTGGGCTGTTTACAATTGTTAAAACATTTAATAAACAGAACAATACCGAAAGCATAAGACAAAGGAACAAAATGGCAGAGAGGACAAAAAAGGAAGAAAGGGACATCAATCATCCTCTCCAGAGGACTGAAAAAGTCTTTAAGGCCCTTTGCAATCCCAGTAGGGTGGAAGCTGTTCAAATTTCAGGAGTAGCGTCAATCCCTAGGCAGGTACTATTACAGATAAGGCACAGGGTCCTGGTAGGTGGAATTGCTTAATCAATGGAACCTGGAGTATGCCAATCCTGCCTGATTGAACCAGTTGGGCAGATACTATGGAAGAGAGGTGGTCTCTCAAATAACTAGGACTTACGCCATGTAGAGGTTTAGAGGTAGTGGCCAACACCTTGAATTGCACCCAGACACAAACTGGCAATTAGTACAGCTTGTGAAACAGAGGTGTTACATGGGCATATTGAGGCATGCCCATCTTTGCCTACACATCTGCATTCTGGACCAGCTGAATGTCACAGAAAGTCACAGGAGATAAATTTGACCTGTGAGATCTTTACTTTAGTTCTTTATCTAGTGTCACCTTTATGACACTACATTCTGTCAACTGATATGTGAATTTCTTGTTTATCAATTTGAATAGTTGCCCCAATTAAGAAAATATCCTTCTGACCATTTGTGCCACACTCATTCAAGACCTGAGTCTTAATTTTCCATTTCTGTCATAATTGCGATTGCTGTAAACTGTCAGATATATGTTTCTGTTCCTGTTTTTGTTGGTCAGCCCCTAAATGTACAAATATGCTACTGTCAAAATGTGATTAAGCCACTGTAGTTGCAGAACTGCTGCTGTTTCCTAAGCAGAAATACCATGATTAAGAAAATAATTGGCAATATAAGTGAATTAGAAGATTGACTTTTTAAAAAGACAGAAATGCTTACGATACTGTATTTATTGTATGCAGACTTTAGTTTGAACAGTGCCAGTTGGTATTGGAAAAAGAAGAAAATATCAACAGTGACATAATCAGATATTGCCTTGGGCTCTTTGAGAATTTGCGTCAGCTACAGGGAGTTTCTGTTAACAGTGTGCTATTGAGAGATGTTCTGCTAATGATTTAGCAAATGATGTCAAATATACTGATGCATGAACATAATCTTTAAATAGACATGTTTGTGTTTTTTTGGGTTCACCAATGGGAAAAGTGTAACTGTGTTCCATCTTTGCTAGTTCCTTCCTGATGTGTTAATAATGAAACTATTAAATACCATCGTGACTTCTAAACTCTATTGAATTCACATTGCAAATGTTATTTCTGCAAGTAATTTCACCGAGACATACCTATATAAAACAATTAACAACAAGCAGTTAAGGGTATCTTGTCTTTCCAACAAATTTGAGCCTTCTGTGGTCTTGCTGCTTTGCATTTAAATTCTTCTAGGTTAGTGATGGCGAACCTATGGCACTGGTGCCACAGGTGGCACACGGAGCCATATCTGCCGGCACATGAGCCGTTGCCCTAGCTCAGTTCCAGTGCGCATGTGCATGCCTGCCAGCTGATTTTTGGCTCGCGCGGAGGCTCTGGGAGGGCGATTTTGGCCTCGAGAGGGCCTCCGGGGTGGTGGTGGGGACCATTTTCGCCCTACCCAAGCTCCAAGAAAGCCTCTGGAGCCTGGGGTGGGCAAAAAACAGGCCTACCGGGCCCACTGGAAGTCGGGAAATGGGGGAGTGTGCAGGGGGCTGGGGCAAGTGGGGGGCTTTGAATTATGGGTGTGGGCACGCACGGGCGTACAATAGCTCGCGCGTGCACTATTTCGGCACCCAAGGAAAAAAAGGTTCGCCATCACTGTTCTATGTTTTTGGTAGTAGCTATACTGAAGCTTCTAACTTTGCATAGCTATGCCTGATTTTTAAATGTTGGGGTTAGTGGAAAACAAGCTGAGCTCTGATTAAATCCAAGGAAGACAAAGGTGCTGTTCATATTGGTTTCCTAGAAACATCAGTTTTGGTATTAGGTCTACATCAGAAGCAGTGGTGGGATTCAATTGTTTTTACTACCGGTTCTGTGGACGTGGCTTGGTGGGTGTGGTGTGGTGTGGCTTGGTGGGCGTGGCAGGGGAAGGATACTGCAAAATCCCCATTCCCTCCCCACTCCTGGGCGAAGGATACTGCAAAATCCCCATTCCCTCCCCACGCCACTAACCTGCTTTCCAGCTCTGTTCGCCTGTGCAGGGCAACAAAAGAAGACCCAGCCGATCAACTGGGACTCATGAGGCAGCAAATAGATGGGGGAGGGGCCAGCCAGAGGTGGTATTTGCCAGTTCTCTGAACTACTCAAAATTTCCACTACCGGTTCGTCAGAATCGGCTGAATACCATCTCTGGTCAGGAGTCCCCAATCACCGAGCCATGGCCCACTATGGGCTGTGGTCTATTTGGAATTGGGCCATGCAACTGGTGGGCCTGCATGCATGTGTGCGCAGCTTGACTTGTGCAAGTGGAGCTGCACACACATGTGTGCTGGCCTGCAGCTAGTTCAAGTTGAGCCGCGCGGTGTGTGCACACCAGCCGACTACTCGCACAGCCCAGCTCCCCTCTCTCTTCCCAGCCAGGCGGCCAAGCCACCAAGATTGGGGACTGCTGCTCTAGGGGCTGTCATGCTCCCCAAAGCAGCAGGCCTGTGTCATTGGGGCATCCTGGCATTGTGGTTCCTGTGTGAACAGCAAGTTGAACCCATAATGGGGTGGTGGATGCGAGGATTGCTTAGCTTTGGTTGATATGTAGATACAGTTGTGTCTGAATCTGGAGGTCTTGGCAACAATGATTATGCCTATATTACCACTTGGTTGATGTGCAGTGTGTTATAGAATAGAATAGAATAAAAGAGTTGGAAGGGACCTTGGAGGTCTTCTAGTCCAACACCCTGCTCAAGTCGGAAATCCTATATCATTTCAGACAAATGGTTGTCCAATCTCAAAAACTTCCAGTGTTGGAGAATTCACAACTTCTGGAGGTAAGTTGTTCCACTGGTTAATTGTTGTGTCAGAAAATTTCTCCTTAGTTCTAGGTTGCTTCTCTCCTTGATTAGTTTCCATCCATTGCTTCTTGTCCTGCCCTCAGGTGCTTTGGAGAATAGCTTGACTCCCTCTTCTTTGTGGCAAAGAATCTTTCTACATAGGGTTGTCTTTGAAGATGACCCAGAAACTAGAATTGGTACAGAGTAACTAGCAGACAACACCCTCTACTGTAGAATAATCCCAGTTTTAGGGTTATCAGTCGGTTTCTGGGTACAGGTTACTGCTGGTTTTCATTTATGAAGCTTTACTTGAAAATGAAATGAAATAGCATCTTTGAGACTTTACTTGGCATGGTGCGAGCCCACTTGGCATGGTGTGAGACTACATTAGACCTGACTTGTTCAGGATGAATTTGTTCATCCTATCTAGTCACCTGCAGATGACTTGCTCAAAGTTCCAACCCAGCAAGAAGTAAGGCACACTTAAGCCAGAGGACATTACTGCCTCGGCATTCTGCTGCCTCCAAAAATATGCTTGGCCTCTTTACTCTTGGCATTCAAAGAAACACTTAAACATTCCTTTGTAAGCAGGCCTTTGAGGCATGATACCTAGCTGATGGTGTTGAATAACAATCTTTTTCATGTATTATGTTAGTTGGTCATTTATTGGTGGGGTAGGACATTTGCCATGGTAGAATTTTTTAAAGTTAATGTTTACACCATCCAATCCCTTTGATATTGGCACTCTAAACATTGTTATATAATATGGCATTTGTCGATGAATACAATATAATGTCTGCTGTGTTAGAACAAAATGAAGTGCTTCAGTTTAGTACATTGTAGAACACTAACAAGAAAATGATGCTTGAAGGGTTCTATGTATTTTATATGTAAACATGTGAGTATTGCCATTACAGAAGTGATGTGTTGCTGCTGTTCCAAGTTATATTTTTAAAAGAAGTCTAGTGACTGCACATGTACCTTTGCAGCTCACTAGGAATGCAAGTAAAAAAATAAGGTCAAGGAGAGGGTAGGAAAAAATGTTGTAAAACAAGTTCTACTCTGTCTGAGAAGAGTTACATTGTTGTGAGACTGGAATATATAGTTTAGTAGTTGACAGAAATCACAATCTTCTTGTGTCACCACTCTCCCTCCCTGCTTCCCAGTATTAACAGTAATTTGGGAGGAAAATAGAAAATGTAAGACATAGTTTTAGCAGAATGAGATGGGTAAATATATCCATATTTTTGAGTAAATATTATAGTACTTTGTTAAAATACTAGCATAGTAGGACCATTATGTATTGATTTGATTTGTATACCCATCTCACCTGAGTGACTCTGGGTGGTTCACAGTTAAAAACAACTAAATTAAATATACAGACAGTTAAAAACAATTAAATTAAATATACAGACAGTTAAAAACAACTAAATTAAATATACAGACATAAATCCATTAATAAACCTTATAACAAAAACTAACCATAATCGGCAACAAAGCCCATAACTACATCACATTCAATATTTTCATAATAAAAACTCCTCTACCTCTAGAGGAGAGCTCATTGGCAAAGCCATGTCTTCAGGGCCTTCCTAAAGGGCACCAGGGTCAGTCTAAGTTTGGGGAAAATAATACTTTAATGGGCACATAGCAGGAAAAGTTCTCTTCATGGATCCCTCCAGATGACATTCTTTGGAGGGTGGGATCTTTTACATGACTTTCCGGCTACACCTGATGAGATGGGAAGATGTAACTGGGGAAAAGCAGTCCCTCAGCTTACCTGGTCCCATGCCATCAGGGGTGAAATCCAGCAGGTTCTGACAGGTTCTGGAGAACCGGTAGTGGAAATTTTTAGTAGTTCGGAGAACCGGTAGCAGAAATTTTGAGTAGTTTGGAGAACCGGCAAATACCACCTCTGGCTGGCCCCAGAGTGGGGTGGGAATGGGGATTTTGCAATATCCTTCCCCCAGGAGTGGGGTGGGAATGGGGTTTTTGCAGTAACCTTCCCCTGGAGTGGGGAGGGAATGGAGATTTTGCAGTATCCTTCCCCTGCCATGCCCACCAAGCCACCACACCACGCCCACCAAGCCACGCCCACAGAACCGGTAGTAAAAAAATTGGATTTCACCACTGCGTGCCATGTAGTGTCATTTCTGGGTCATTTCTGGGATCTTGAATTGAACCTGAAAGGATACTAGCAACCAGTGCAAATAACGGAGGTACATGCAGGGGAGGAGATGTAAAGCTGGGTTTCCACAGTGACTTCTTATTAACGTTATTGAAATAGTGTAAGCTACTTTATTATAGTCAGTATAGAAGGAGTAGATCTTAAAGAACTAGTTAAACGGTTAAATTGCAATATTGAATTAAAATATTAACTATGAAAATAATCAATGGCACAATCCTCCTTGCATTTTGAGTAGCTACCTTAAAACAAAAATATTTTACACAGGCTTGTTTTATTCCCTTTTTATTTACCGGAACTAGCCTATTTTTTCATAAAAGTACAATTTGGTAGCTATTTACTATAGATAGCGAAGCATTTTTTCTTACTTAAATATTCAAATTCATGTGATACCACAAATAAATATGGTTTTGGTAATTCAATGAGGTAGAAATTACTTTGGTCATGATATGTAGTGAATTCAATTTAGGTACCAGTTGAAAAGAATGTTGTTCATTAAAAAGATTGGTGTTTAATCCACAGTTGCTAAATATGGCATTCTATGTACCATTAAAACTCTGCTGTTTGTGTGTAACCTTTAACTGGGTGAAAAGGTGTGTTGTAGTGCAAAATGTTTTGAACCAAGGGGCTAACTTACAGAATGCATCCAAAATCAGAGACTAGGAGTCCTGTGGAATTTGGCAAATTTTATGATATAAACATTTATTATAAAGACGTTTATGACATAATATAAAGTGTCATAAAACACTTGTGCTATATAATTCAACATGGTCTACTTTTAAGGCAGACACACCAGAGGTGGGTTCTTCATGGTTCGGACCGGTTCACCCGAACCGGTAGCAACCCGCTGGTGACATCACTATGATGTCACGGAACTGGTTCTGTCTGTGCCGGTCCGTGGACTGCGCCATCTTTTGGGGGGGATTTTTTTTTATTTTGGAGGAGAATTTTTTTTGGGGGGGAATTTTTTCCAGGTTTTTTTTGTTCTGTGCAGAAGAAAAATATGGCATTCTATGTATCATTAAAAGTCTGGCACTGCGCATGCGTCACCATTTTGTTTTCAGCTTTTTGTTTTGGAATTTTTTGGGGATTTTTTGGCACTGCGCATGTGCGCGGCTACGTGGCGTGGGAGGAAGTGAACTGGCAGTGAGGTAAGTTAGAACCCACCCCGAGACAGACCCCTCTAAATATCTCCACAAATTTTTAAGAACAGTTCCAGTGAAGGCAGTTCCCTAGAAACTCTGCCATTGTTGAAAGCATTGAGAGATATGATAAGGAAATATTTCTGAAAAGATGAGATGAGTCATCTTGTCTAGCATTATATTAAATATGACTTTCTAGATAATATTGGTTTCATGAGTAGAAGATAACACAAGAAAAATCTAGGAAGAATGTGAGGGATTTTTGGGGGGTTATTTTTTTCCCTTGTTTCTTTTTAGTCTTTTATTATGTTTCTTTCACCAAAGAATTTAGAAAAATACTAAAGGTTTATGGAATACATGAATTAAAAATGCTCATGGCATTAACATATTGTACATACATTATATATGATGTAAATGTTAATAATTTACTCATTCAAAGTGATCAATAAAACTATGCAAGAGGAAGATTTTTCTTAATGAGATTGCTATGACTTCTAAACTAAAGAGAGAGCATTTTATAAGAGCAGCATTTATTACTGCCTTAAACATGGGGTTGGAGAGAAGGTCTTCCCATTTTCACAATACAAGGAAAAGTCATTTAGGCTTTCTTAGCTTGTGTGCTCTCTTGTTTATTGTGATAAATAAGTAGTCTGGGCAGCATTTCATATATTGCTATAGAGACTAAATTGGAAACATGGAACTGATTGATCTGCTGGCTACAAGTTTTGGAGTTGGAGGGAACCCCTCTTGGTCTTGTGATTCTGCTTGTCAAATCCATAAAAAGGCCAGAGCAGCTGAAAGTAAGCACTGCAGGCTACTTCATGGAAAATTGCATTGGTATTAAATCTCTATTTAACTAAGGAAACTGATTAATCTATGTAAGTAAGCTATGATGGATAAGAATTAAATCTTACGGTTTGTGACAACATTACTAATTAATTCACAGTTTTAAATGTTTAAAACAACCAAACTTTTAAATTTAATCTTCAAGCATGATATAATTATATACAAAAGTGTAATAAGTTATATAAAAACCATTTTGAATCTATGTTCAAGTTACACTAAGCCATAAAACTTAATTAGCAAAAATGCAGCAGGGTGTGATTGTTTTGAATGTCACCTGGGTGATACGACTAGCCACACATCCATTCAGTTTGTTTAGAGATAAGCATTTTTGTTCCAGAGGTGGCCAAAACAAAATCTAAAATAAGCCATTGTTGCACACTGTGATTATATCTGAATGCTTGTAGCTTGCTTACTATGTTTGAACAACACATTTAATTTAAATAAATAATCAAAGACTGTTTGCTTATGGATTAGCATGATGGTAATATATTTTTATATATCATGTATCTGTAAAAGATACTAAAATATTACATTTTTCCAATTTTCCATTTACTTAAAACACTTTTCAAAAACTAATAAAAAATTAACATTTCTAATTGGAGACAAAAAAACCCTTTTGCTTTAAATGTAATATACATACAATCTGAACTAATTACAAAGAATTACAAAAAAAGTAATGTCTAAAAATAAGATTGATATATCTTCCTTTTGGTAAGATTTAAATTTGCCCTAACTTTGTGTATGGACTTCTGTCTCTTTTTTTCCATAAACCTGTTGCCATACTATCTTCCTTCCATTTTCTTACCCAATCTATATGAACATGGTACAGGTACAGGTCATGAAATTTTTTATAATCCACCCCAATATATGCAAGAATTAGCTAAGATTTTGTTGACAAATATTTTTGCCTTTTATTGTCCTTTAAAAAATGGTATGAAATAACAAAATAAGATTACTAATGGATCTCTCTGAAAGCACTAGGTTTAGAAAGTTTGTTTTAAAGCAATGTTTTCTTTTCATTTCACTTCTCAATCTAAACTCATATTTCATTCCTAAGGGGTGGATGTGGCCAGGGTGGGCGTGGCCAGCTCAACATTACTCGTGTCAGGGGCACCTGTGGTGGCCTGAACACTCTGCCAATGAAAACACATACAGCTGTAAACTTCAGCCTCTATGGTTATCTTACAGCAAGTTTATATTGACAATTTATATCTATATAATTTTTAATTCATTTTTAAATATTTATATAACATATATTGTATAATAGATATTAATAGATATTAAAGGAAGCCTATATATATATATCCTATATTGGTTATATATATATTGGTTATATTGTTTTCAATGTATACAAAACAGTAAGCAGGCACTTGAGCATTCCAAAGGATGGGGAGTGGTTAATAGGCACTAAAAAGCCAAAAGTGTGAAATTAAGTTGTCCCTTTCTGACTGGAAAGCTCTGTCACAGTCAAATTATTTCCCACTTAATTACTACTTTGTTTAGTGGCAGAGTTTCTGGTCCCAATTAGGGTTGTTAAGTGAGGACTGTCTGTATTTATTACATCTGAGCTTTGGTCTGGATTATGTATCCAATTACTGGATCTTATCCAATAAGATTATTATTGGAGAGCATATAAATTTGATTGCATACCACTTTTTAGTGTAAATGGTAGAGCATTTTGCGCTTTTGCGCATGTGCAGAAGCAAAAAACCAGCTTCTGTGCGTGCGCAGAAGCAAAAAACAAGATGGCAGTGCCTATGGCGCCGCCGAGAGAGCCGGTTTGGGGGCATGTCTAGCAGGAACCTACCTCTGGCAAGAAGTAAATAAACCACTTGCTTCTCAAGCTGTGCTGTGAGCTTATGCAGGAAAGCATGGAGTTTTGATAGTATTCCTTTCTTGTCTTCAAAAACTTGATAATGTTTAATGACAATTCATAATTCCCTCTGAATTGCAATTTTGTGGGAGATCTTGACGCACAGTGTAATGTCTTACTGGTACTCTAATAAAATTAATTTAGCAGAAGGAAATACTGAGTCAGTTCCTGATCTATTTAGACAACATTTTCTACTCTAGCACTAATCCTCAAGATTCCAAATGGAAGTATTTCCTGGCTGTGATAGTTAAAATCCCTTAACTGCAATAATGGATGTTGAATGTAGAACTTGAGCTCTATCACTGAACTATGAACTCACTCTGAACTTTTTAAAAGGCTGATTTTAATTCATTTTAGATTGATGCCTGCTGACAACCTTGTGGATATTATTTTTAAGGCCAGAACAGAATAACTCCAGAAACATAACATTATTTTACCCTAAAAATAAAATGAATAGAATGTTTATTAAAACATTTATTTGATAATTTATTATTAATTATCAAATTATTGATTTGATTATTAATCTTTTAAAAACATTCAACTTTAATATATAATGAGTAATTTTGGAAACAATTCTGTATTTGTAAAATAGTTTATATTAAGGGAAACTAGTTTTTATATTGGATTAGTGTTATGCATTTCAAATAGTTGCTGGTTTTTTAGGGAAAGCGGTATAAATTCGTAAATACAACGTATCAATGTGAGCATTTTTACATTTGAAAAATAATGTACGCATCTTATGTTTACAATTTATTGTATAAAGGCAGTTATAAAAAGATGGTTTCTCATTTCTTATAATCCAATACAATCAAAGTGACACCATGCAACTTACAAAAACATTAATTTTTCCTGATATTACCAGAAACATTTTATCTTAAAGTTTGAAATTTGAAATTCGAATTGAATTTGAAGTCATTCTTTCTTCTCACTTCTCCACCAAAGAAGAGAAGAAGAAATCTGAACATCTTAATAAGGGCAGTTCAAGCTCTGGGCATGGAATAGAGCAAGGATTTTGAAAGCCATCACACCTCCCTTTAGTACAGTGGTTCTCAACCTTCCTAATGCCACGACCCTTTAATACAGTTCCTCATGTTGTGGTGACCCCCAACCATAAAATAATAAAATTATTAGGAAACTCAGGGGTGGGTTCTAACTTACCTCGCTGCTGGTTCGCTTCCTCCTGTGCTGCGTGGCCGCACCTCGTGGGCATGCGCAGTGCCATTTAAAAAAAATTGCAAAAAAAGGCGAAAATAAGATGGCGACGCATGCGCAGTGGCGGAAATTCAGCTTCTGCGCATGCTCAAAAGTTCCCATGGTACAGATTTTCTTTTTGCAGTAGTCTATTTACATGTGGGTGGACCCGCCTGGAGACGGATAGAGGAGCAGTGTCTCGGTTCCTAAGAACATCGGAAATATGTATTTTCTGATGGTCTTAGGCGACCCTTGTGAAAGGGTCATTTGACGCCCAAAGGGGTTGCGACCCACAGGTTGAGAACCGCTGCTTTAGTATAATCTTAATGTACATATCTCCCTTAAAAATCCACATACAAAATTGAACACAAATGAACATTGAAAACAATACACTGAAACTTTGGGAAAGATGAATTTATTATAAAGTGCAACTAAAAGGTTCTATGCACATTCCCTGGGCTCTGTCTGCACCTCTCCAAAGTAGGGACACTTCACAGTTTGGAAATCCTGGTGCAGAGATTTGATTCCTATGAGGAGAAGAAAAATTGAGAGTTTTTGTATAAACTAGACTTGGCCAGTGGAGAAGAGAATGATGATGGCATAAATTATTACCAGTAAGGTTTGAGGAATCATGTATCAATATTTTCAAAATAAAATAGCTTGGTATTCAGTTTTTCCAAAATTCTGATCTTCGCTCCACTTAGTTTGGATGCAGTTAGAATGGCAAGCAATTGGGTTTGATTGGGTTTGTGAATGACTAAGCTAAGTAAAGGTAAAAGTTTTCCTGTCAGTTGTTTCCGGCCCTAGGGCACAGTGCTCATCTCTGTTCCTTGGCTGAGGAACCCAGTGTTATTCGAAGACAATTTCCGTGGTCATGTGGCCATCATGGCTATACGCCAAAGGTGCATAGAACACTCTTATCTTCCCACCGAAGTGGTACCTATTATTCTCCGGAGTGCTCACGTATCCTTGCAGATATTTTGATTGAATATTTTGATTCACTTTGATAACACTTTTAGTTCTTTCTCCTTCTTCCATAAGGGGACATTAGTAACTAATTCCACAGAGTAAAAAGCGTTGATTTTTCTTAGAAAAACCTTGTTCTTAAGTTTCCTCTTTTTTATTTTTGGATAGTTGTTTCAGATAGCACTTTAGAAAAAATAACTTTAGCCGTGCTTGCAGTTCTATCATAATAACTGCATTCCTCTGATCTTAGTTTTATGCTTTATAAGGTGTAATTAATACATGTTTATTATTAGTTTAGTTGGCTTTGCTCAGTTATATAGTTACCTTTAAATGCTAATTTCAAAACTAGCATCCCTCAAGGATTAATTTTGTTTTTTCTGTCCAGAAGTGCTTGTTCAGTAACTGCTTTATAATGATTGCTTCCAAATACTTAACTGTCTATTCTGTTTGAGAAAGATCAGTTTGGTGTAGAAGATGGAACACGAACACACAATCTCAATATGGATGTCCAGGATTAAGGTTCCTGAATGACATTATTGGCCTCGTAAACTACCTGACTAAATTATATTGTGTTCATTTAAAGCTTCGATATTTGCTAATTAGCAATAAAACAATTCTGCATGTTTGTTGTAAAACAGAGATTGATTGGCCCAGTGAATTAACTATGTTTAAAGGTGTTTGTTTTTGTGATGCAGTAGTTAATGAATCATGCATGGAAGGCAAGAAGGTTATGGTGTTTTATGCACAGCTGTAAAAAAGCTGTGTCAAAAATCATTATTACAGTATTATTCCAGGGAATTGGGCAGCTCTGTCTTTTATCTTAAACATACGTATGTTTGAATGTTTACAAAACTATTGTGTGAGAACATCTTTGTTTTTTGTTTCATTCATGTCTGGGTTACTAGTTCTGCTAAAGTAGAACCAGCTCCTTCAGATGTGCACAGTAATGAAACAAACTTGTCTTTTCATTCAGATTCTACTTTTGTGATAACACTATTTGAAAGTAATAACAAGTTACTGCTTGTTACAAATGCTACTCACCAAGCCTTGCATTGTGCATACATGTTCATGTGAATGCAAGCAATACCTAAGTGTGGGTCTTTAAAGATTGGAGAAGACTAGATTGATAGGGGCCTGAGAATTAGTAAGCAAAATTAGTCTGATGGTGACAAGCAGAGAGAGATATGATGACAGTAGAAGACTGGTTGCTTTTTGGGAAAGAGGGTTTGGTATCTTACAGCAAGTTCCCTGATGCTCATTCTGGTATTAGATCACCAGCCTCAATAGACCTGGTTTCCGGTTGTTGTTTGTTGGTGTAATTGAATGTGTGGATGAACAATCTGCAAGAGAAGCAGGAGCCCCCAGTGGCCTATCAGTCAGAGAAAAAACTTAGGAAGGACTTGCCCTAACTGATCTAGCAGTTAAAAATGGTGGTAGTACATTTGTACTTTCTGACTTGTAAGATTTTGTTAATGTTTATTGTACTTACAATTAATACGATTGGTTCATCTAGTCATGTTTCCTGTGTAGTTTACCTGGGAGGGCTGACAGTTGCCTATAAGAAGTCCTCCTTCATGCACAACTCATGGTTGAGAGCAAAACCTGGTGTGTATTAGTGATATCTGGGGAGTCCCGCTCTCAAAGTAGTGCCCATTTGGGATATAGGTGTGATTGCTTGATACTGCTATCTGGAGCAGGGGTGTCAAACTCAATTTCATTGAGGGCCACATCAGGGCTGTGGTTGACCTCGGTGGGCTGGGCGTGCATGGCCAACTCTGAGGGGATGGCCAACTGGATGGGCATGGCCAGCTTGATGCCACTCACTAGGCATGGCCGACTGTGGGTGTGGCCAAGTGGGTGGGCGTGCCAGCTTGACACCACTCCCCAAACTGCTGGCATGTTTCCTCTTTGCATTGGGTAGACCGGGCCAAAGCCATGCTGGCCCGATGTTTCCTCTTCGCACTGGGTAGACCAGGCCAAAGCCATGTTGGCCCGATGTTTCCTCTTCACACTGGGTAGACCAGGCCAAAGCCATGCTGGCCCGATGTTTTCTGTTTGCACTGGGTAGACCAGGCCGAAGCCACGCTGGCCCGATGTTTCCTCTTTGCGTTGGGTAGACTGGGCTGAAGCGACACAGGACGGCCCCTTACATTTTCCAGGACGGCCCCGCGGGCCAGATCTGAGCACATCACGGGCCGGATCCAGCCCCCGGGCCTTGTGTTTGACACACCTGCTCTGGAGTATCCTCGTTCTGGGAAATATCAATCCACCTTCTTTGGAGTAGAGCTGAAGCAGCTTGGGAGTTTATCTCATAACCACCACAGATCTGGCTGGGTTGTTGAAGGCCTAACAGACACAAGTGGTCATATTTTCTAGGTTTTTTAAGAGGCAAATGAGACATGATCTGAAGGTAAGGGATATTTATTTTTTATTTTATTTAATTTGGAGGTTCTTCTATGCCGCCCTACTCCCTGAGGACTCTCATTCACATCTGTCCTTGTAACAGCCAAAACATTTTGAATCTAGAAGTGTGCATCTAGATACAGAGTAGATACTGTATTGCCAGGAATGAATCACAAAATATTGGCAGTATGGGAGAAACACAGAATAAACTGTATGGCAAAAATATCTTTGCAAAAGCCTGAAGGCTACATGTGGTTCTCTAAATCCTGCGTTTTGTATTTCTTAGAGCCTCCAGAAATTGTTCTGTTCCAATTTGGCAGGTAATCTATAAATAAAAGTGGTTCCTATTGATTTTCAATGACCAAAAAACTCAAAAAGGCTACGCAGATTGGTTTAATATATATTTAAAAAGTAATTTTAAAAATGAAAAAATGAACCATTTTTTCAAAGTATCACATCCTTCCACATGTACAGTTTGATGATGTTGTATCACTTCCTTAAACAGTATAATCCTTTTTTAAAAAAAGAAATGGTAGCACTGATTGTTAAAAGTTGCCTGCCTCTTATATCCCAAAGATGATTTTTCAAAAGGCAGAGAGGATCACTGATTTGAAAGAAGGATAAAAAAATCTATGTTAAAACTGAACAGCCTTCTCTCACCAGAGGGGGAGGGGTACGACACTACCTATCTCTTGTTTATAACAGTCCTTTCAGCAGTTTCAAGAAGTTTCCACACCGATTTGCACTCTGATTCATATGACTGAGGGCACAAAAAAAAACCAAGGGGCCTCAATGACTCTTAAAGAGCTATTGACCCACCTTCAAAGTGCTAACACCCAGAGGACTTCCGGTTTTGCTTTCGGCGATATTAGAAGCTGGGACCGCGAGCTCCGCGGCCGGCTCCGAGCTCTCTGCATTCGAGGGTCCGGATTGGGACCTAAGCCCCCCCCCCGTAGAGGGGCGAAGCAAAGGGGGACTACCAGAAAGGTGGCATTAGGAAGGTTGAGAACCACTGCTATAACCTAAACCAGGAGTCTGCAACCTTAAACAGTCAAAAAGCCATTTGGACCCATTTCCCATTGAAAAGAAAACACCGGAAGCCACAAAACCTGGGTGGGCATGGCCAACTCAACATCACTCACTCACTCCCAGTCACATGACCCCCAGCCACGCCTTCCCAGGTTTTGTGGCTCCCGGTATTTTCTTTTCTGTGGGAAACAGGTATCTCTCTGTCTCCGTCTGTCTCTCTCTCTCCCCCCCCTCTCTCATCTCTCTCCCTCTCACCTTTCTCTCTTTCTCCCTTTCTCTCTCTCATCTCTGTCTCCGTCTCCCTCTCCCTTTCATCTCTCTCTCTCTCTATCTCTTTCATCTCTCTTTCTCTCTCATCTCTCTCTCATCTCTCTGTCTCCCTCTCCCCACCTCTCGTGTGTGTGTGTGTGTGTGTGTGTGTGTGTGTGTGTGTGTGTGTGTGTTCCCTCTTGAACCATTTCCAAAAACAGGCGAGGGTTGGTTTTATTTTGTTTTTTTGTTTTTGCTGATGCTGTTATTTTCTCTTCTTTGGGTGCTTTTTACCATATTATTTAAATCAAGAATCATTTCAGGTTCCCAGATAAATGAAGCTCTTTTGTCCCCTTGCTGTGGATTCCTGTCGGCTGAACCCTCCATTGGCTGGCCCTGCCCATCACCCTCTCCTCCCACTCACTCCTCGCCTGAGAAGGTAAGGGCGATGGATGGAGACTCGTTCCATATTTCAGAGCAGGAGCGAAGCGGCTCTGTACTTGCCTCTTCTTCCAGTCCTTGTTGGTGCTGCACGCACCTTGGTCGCTTGGGGAGACATGTGACTTTCTCTCCATCCTGAGACACTGGCCCTGCCCGGCTGCAGTTGATGCTCTGCATTGTAATGGGCTCCTGGAGGAGGAGGGGACGCCGTCTCCCCCATTGTGAAACGTGCTAAATTTAAATGTTCTGCACAAGGTGCTGCAAGAGCAGCAAGCAGGCCATGGAGGCGGCGAGAGCAGCAGTGTGAGCCGTGGCCAGGTCACTGTCTCGGGGTGGAGAGAAAGTCGCATGTCTCCCCAAGCGAATGAGGTGCGTGCAGCACCAACAAAGGCCGGAAGAAGAGACAAATGCAGGACCGCTTCACTCCCACTCTGGAATACGGAGTGAGTCTCCATCCACCACCTTTGCCCTTACCTTCTCAGGCGAGGAGTGACTGGGAGGGGTGGGCAAGGGGTGGGGCCAGCCTGGAATATTATATCAGGTGCTTTCATCATTTTTTAGATTTATAAGCTTATATATTTGAACAAACATATTGTGCTTCTACTGACAATTTATAACCTTTAAGTTTTCCACTTAGACAAAACCTGTGAAATGCCATTTAACTGTAAAGACAAGGGAGGTTACTGAATAATTTGGATATAAAAATCTGTAAATATGTTAGCTAAACATTTACAGCTTTAGTTTTAATCCTCAATGCCTTCAGGAGCAGGTTGATGGAAGCCTTGCTCAGGATCTTAGAGGAAATAGTTTTAGTTAACAAGACCAGGTCAGGTGTCCTGGAACCAAGTGATTTAAAATATCATTTTTATTCACCTCAACTTGCTTGCATTTAAGAATGAAGTATTTTTTTCATTTGTTCTTTTTTTATGGCTGTTAAATTGATTAACAAAAAAAATCAGTCTTCTTCTACAGTAGCCCTATGCAGCTCTTTTGTTATGTCAAAAAATGTCTGTTCCCCCCCCCAACCTTTTGCCTACAATGCCAACTGTTTATAGATTTTATTAAAGTTTTATATTATTATTGTGGTACTATATAACCTCCCCAGGGAAGAGTTTTGCCTTTTATAGACTATCTAAATATATTTTAAATAGATGAATATCTAAATATTGATATTTGACTGAAGTAATTATATTAGGAAAAAATTATGCTAGTTAATTTGAATATGTCTCTGGAACTTTAGTTGTTAATTGTTCTATCATTCTATTTGTTAATGCCATCAAAGATATTAATATATTTTACAATTAAGGACAAAGGTCTTTTAAACACATTTGTGGACAATAGTACTATTGCTCTTCCTATTATCTTTGGTGAGAATTTCTTCCATATCCTATTTTATTCCCCTCAAGGTTATTTCTAGGTAGGCTCCTTTTGTTTTGGCTTCCGTTTTACTTCCACTGTGTTTCAGTGAGAAACTAGTTATCCTGTTCTACCCATAAAAAAATGTGGGTGCTCTGAATTCCAGAAGATTTGTTTCTCTGGGGAGGCATAGTTTAATGGGGCATAATGTTCTGTTATTATCAAAACTTGGATGAAGCCCTATATTACTTCTTTCCTTTTTATTCTGAATCTTAAGGGTGATTTTATTCTTAAGATTCTCCACTAACCTCAGCACATTCTGAGATTTTGCTTTCCTAATATTATCTCCACAGTTGTGAACTACCTGTCTGTACTTCTTTTGTGACCTGGCCCTGTATATATATATTTTCAGATTCTCCCTAAGATTTTGGTAGAAGTATTAGCCGCTTCTGCTGTCCTTCATTTTTTTCTTCTTACTGAAATTTTTGCAGTCTTTGGTAGTTGATTTTGAGCTCATCTTGAGCTCATTTTCCCATAAGTTTTTTCCCCTGTCATGTGACTTACTTAGCATAGCTCTGAGTTTATTAAAATCTACAGTTTAGTCTAAAATATAAAATGACTATCCTCAGTTTTAGTTTACCTTTACATCAAGAACTCCATCATTACAGAGTTACCCTATTGTTCCTCCTGCTTCCTCAACTAAGTGTTCTTTATTGATTAGTATTAAGTCAAGCATAAAATAACTGATGGTCTGGTGCCTGTGAAGGAGAATACTGTCAGCAAGATAAGTCTGGAATTTCCTGGAAAGTCTATCCTTCACACTGATTGTTCTCCACTAGATGTCAGGGTAATTAAAGTTTTCCATCACTGCAACTTCATGCATCTTTGAAAGATATGCAATTTTCTTTTGCAAGGACTCATCCACTTCCTCTACTTGGTTATGCAAATAATAGTAGACATCAACAACAATATTGAACTTCTTTTTCCTCTTTCTCTTGTTTTAATCTGAATGCTCTGTACAGTGTTGTCAGATTTATTCAGTTGGATTTATGAGCATGAATGGATATTTTTAACCCTCAGTATAACTTTTCCCTTTCTTTTGTTTTCGTTTCCTTTGAACAAATGTATTCTTTAATTACTATACTGTTATAACTGTCACCACGTTTCTGCTATTAAATCATATTTGGCCTCATTTATTTCTTCTACTTCAACCATTAGAATAAAGACAAAAGACATGCATTTTATGACCCAATTTTCATTTTTCCTGATATTTCTTGAGTGGTTTCGTTCTTTTTCACCCACCTTTTAGTTTCCACATGTCCTTGTGGTCTTACTTCAAGTTTTTCTTTTCCACCTATATAATTTGATTTCAACTCTGCTAATTAAGCTCATGATGCTTTGGTCAAACACATTGACCAAATGGGAGCTATAACCTCATGCCAGCAGTCCTTTCATATGTATCCTTTTCTACATGACTAACTGCGGGATTAAATTGGATTTTCTTTGTCTATAAACATCAATTCAATCAAATTTATATTTGTATTTGAGCATAAAGGGCACATTTGATATGTTAAATAACTGATCATTTAAATCAAAATGTTTAAATATAATTGGTGTTAATGAATGTAATACGATGGGTTTTCTGTACTGCAAAATTATATTTGATGTTTTGATGTTATCTTTCTGTGTCCTAAAATCAGTAAGTCTCAGTATTTTAGACTATTGTTACAGTTCTTCTGATTTTGTTTTCTAAAAATAGTTAATACTTTCTAATCATCCAGATAGTTAGAATTGTCTCTTTCTTTCAGCCAATATGTAAATATATTATTGCATGTTTGTATCAGAAACTGAAGAAAAAGAAAAAAAGTAGGGATATCACTTTTTATGTAGTACCTGCAATCCTGTTACATTATCATAAAACACAAGCCATTTTTTTCTTTTTTTCTGAATACAGTACATGTTCCTCTTCAGTGAATGCTTTAGACACTTATAGCAAAAAATTACTTCCATAATTTAGAACAGATCTTCCTGATCTTTTACTTTTTTCTACAGATAAATTTGCGCCTCATTTTGGTAAGTGGAAAAACGAAAGAGTTCTTGTTCTCACCAAATGATTCAGCAGGGGACATTGCAAAACATGTATATGACAACTGGCCAATGGGTAAGTACTAGAATGTTAATGTTTATTATTTGGTCAGTATTTCAGTCTATTCCATGGAATGGGGAGAAAGAATATCCTCATCAAAAATAAAACATTGAAATGCTAATATAGGCATTTCAAAATATATGCATCAGCTCTTTATTTCCCCCTGCCTAAAATCAATGAGTGTTGAATAACATTGAATGCAAATACCAGTAGGGCCAAAATTGTACACTAGAACTATATTTTTCATAAACTAACATTTTGAATTCTTATCTAGCAGGAAAAATGTCAAGAAGGGAAGGGCTAATGGAATGCAAAATATTTCAAATTCAAACCACCTCATTTTAAATTGTTTCACAATCCAAATACACATCCTTAGTTGTTTTGAAAGAGTATTTTTTTTAAAAAAGGTTTTAAATGTGATATGGCTCATATTCATAACATCTTGCATATTATTAATAATTATACATCTATAAAACCATTGTAACTCTTATGAAATTATATTCTCCATATGCTATTTGGAAGTAGAAAAGTAGGAGTCAGGCCTCCAAAGACAAGTTGTCTGCTAGGCATTATAATTCTGACTGTAGGATTGATCCTATGTTCCCCTATAAATGTATATTCATATGCATATTTATCAACAGATAACATTTATAATGTTAAAACTTTTAAACCTGAGCCATCTTTTGCATGGATAAGCCTTTAAAATTGATAAAAACCTAAATGCATGTAAGTAACTGACCATATGATTGGAATTAGATTAGCATTGCTCTCTGCTGCACTTAAGTATAATTAGGAATGTAGTGACACTACCATCAAATCATATTTAGCAATATATATCCTACTAACGTTATAATTAAACATTTACATAGAGGCTTGGGAAAAAAACCTTCAAACAATAATGGCAACATTTTTTAAAAATGGATAAAGTTAAAAGGTTTCACAGGTTGTAGAAATGGTAAAAAGAAAAATACAATAGCTGCAGCAGCAACAGCAAAGAAAAGTAATGAAAATTTTTGCGCGGCATCAAGTTTATCAAATTTTGGAGGAGAGTTCTATTGGCAAAGTACATCTCAGTAAAGATACTTTGCTTAATTACTCTTATCTTTGTAATTTAATGATTGAGCAATTCAAAGATTATGCAGTCCTTAATATATCTAGGCACCAAGTCATGTACGACTTAAAGTTATCATTATAACTTCTGTCTAGTCATTTTGAAAACTAATAGAATTGCCTTTTAAGAAGATAAAATTTCAAGCAACTAATTATGGTCAGTTATTTAATTGCTATATGTTTATTAATGTTTTTCAAAAACAGCCCATTGTATAATAGGTTGTAGTGGATTTATGTTAATGTTACCAATGGGTGCTTAATATTCGAAGACGCGCACTTGGTATATTCCATTCTGTTATTAAAAGACATTACACATGTCTTTTGGGTATTGTAATCTAATACTAATGCTTCAAACTTGATCTCAGAGGTGGGCATGCAAGACTCTCCAAATGTTGGACTGTAGTTCTTGTCATTCTTCACCATCATCCATGCTGACTAACAGCTGTAAGAATTGATTAACATAATAACCTGGACAATCTGAATTTGTTTATTGAATTTATACTCTGACCTGCTTTTTTCAACATTCAAGGGAACATGACCTACAAGCAGAGTCTTATAATTAAAAAGAGACTGGTTGTCTCATCAAGACAAAAGTCCAAAATATACTTCCAAATCAGCTTCGGGATACTTACCCTCCCCCCCAAAAAAAGGGGGGGAGAAGACTCACTAAACTATTTGATAATGGAAGAGTAGAACTGGAAAGTGGAAATGTGATGTAACTATATAGTCTGTACAAATTCTATCTCACTGACTAGAAGCTCCATTGGAGAGCATGCCAATTCTGAGAGTTTTCTGTTGCATATGGATGGTCAGAACTTCTCTTTGAACTAATTTTCAATTAAATATCCTACCACTGGTATACAGTGTGTCTACCAGCCAGTCTAATAAATATCACAAGTTGCTGAGGGGTTTAGGAATATAACAAAGTGGCAGTTTGTCTATTGTCAAATTAACTTAAATGCTCCAACTGAATGATTAGCATAGTTACAGTGCTAAACTTGAATCTTAGAGCTTTTACATCCTGCAGCTTTAAGCTGCTAAATTCTTACGCGTAAACTGGCTGGAAGCGAAGCTAACTAAAGAAATACATTTCTAGATATCAGTATTTTGGCCATGGTGATGGCTTGTCTGGATTGTATTTATCATGGCCTGTGGTTAATGAATTTCCTGCTTGTTTACTCCCAAACTAGTAAAAAAAAACCACAATTATGTAGATCAATTCTGAAGCAAACTCAGATTTGCTATTCAAACTATGGTAACCCAATTTAGTTTAGAACTGAAACCTAGTTAATGTTAACCTTTGTATAATGACTTCTATGTCAATGTCCAGAGTGTGAGCTCATACACAATCTCAAGCATGGACCTTATTATCCCCTCTACTAACCCGTATTTCTAATATGTTTGTTAAAGTAGAATGCAGGGATATACCCTTGTGTGTTTCTGATACTAAAGTGAGAACATAACATTCTCCCATGTTGAAAGCAAATTTTCATGCATTTATTTTTCCACCTAATAGTAGAGCAGTAAGCAGAGTGTATAGGCAGCCCTGTCTATGTTATATGAAAAAATGCAATAATTACAAGCCACAACTCTACTTTAAGACCAAGCTTAATAAGGACATTCTCTTCATTCACCTTTTGCTGTTATTTGTCTGTGTGTGTGTGCGTGTGGTCTGAATATACACACATACACATATGGCCAACTCGATGTCACTCATGTCGAGGGGCGCCTTTCCTCCCCTCCCCTCCCAGCCACTCCTTGTCACACCCAGTCTCGTCTTGCCTCCTGGCCACTCGCCTCAAAGACCTCAACATATCTATAGTTCTGTAAAAATGTTGTTCATTATCTGCATCTACATACTATAGATATACATTCATGGATTACTGAAAGGAGGAAATGGCTCACATGCTTTGCCCAAGAGTGTGATAGGCAGGTCACAAAACAGGCTTTTGAGGGGCTGCCACAAAAGAAGGGGGGGCAATGTATTTTCCAAAGCAGCAGAAGGCAAAACAAGAAGCTATGGATGGAAACTGAACAAAGAGAGAAGCAACCTAAAACTAAGGAGAAACTTCCTGACAGTTGGAACAATTAACCAGTGGAACTGCTTGTCTCCAGAAATTATGGGTGCTCGATTACTGGAGGTGTTTAAGAAAAGACTGGACATCCATTTTTCTGAAATGGTATAGGTCCCCCCCCCAAAGTCCCTTCTAAGTGTTATTTTGTTATTCTGACCACTTTCCCAGGCCCTCCACTCAGATTTTGGCTTCCTCAGTTTTCCTGCCTGAGCAGGAGGTTGGACTGGAAGACCTCCAAAGTCCCTTTCAACTCTGTTGTTCTGTTATTCCTGAGCTAAATACGCTAAGACCTTCATTGAGACCCTATCTCTTTTGCTCCCTCTGGACTAATGAGTTAAAGAGTTGCGTCTAGACATTCATTTTAATAGATTTTTAGAAACCTGCAGTTGAAAGTACTTCATGTCTCCTAACCTTGAAGTCCCAATTTCATTTGGAATTTAATCCCAAGCTGATCGCCCTTTTAGCCAGACCCAAAAGGTGAGCGAGTCTTGCCGTGTCCCCCCACAAGGCAGCCCTTTGGCCGAGTGCGGTGGGCCTGGAATGGATCTCCCTACCCCACCGTCGGCCTTACCTTACAGCCCGCGGGGCTCGCACCTCTCTGCTCAACGTGGCTGCCCGCGAAGGTAAGGCGAGGACAGGAACTCACCCATTGCATGGCGCTCAAGTTTCAAACCTGGGCTGCTGGCTTTCCAGCTGACAAGCCCAGCAAGGCAGTACTGCAGGCTACTTCTGCTGGCTGCTGGCTGCCTGCAATTTGGCAGTTCGAATCTCACCAGGCTCAAGGTTGACTCAGCCTTCCATCCTTCCGAGGTCGGTAAAATGAGGACCCAGATTGTTGGGGGCAATATGCTGACTCTGTAAACCACTTAGAGAGGGCTGTAAAGCACTGTGAAGCGGTATATACCGGTAAGTCTAAGTGCTATTGCTATCTTAACCACTGAGCAACTGGGTCGTGCCCTGCCCCGCCCCTTTTTATGGGAAATGAATCTGTTTTCTAATTGTTTTTGTACGTACAGGACTTGTACTTTATCTACAGTCATTATATTTTTATTCTAGTTTTATTAGTTTATTTTATTTTCTTTCCAGTCCATTCCCATTTCTACTCTTGACTCAGCCAAATAATGATTTGGTTCTTAACTGAAACCTTTTATCACCGTTGCGTCCTTAGTGAATTATCTCAATGTTTCACCACAAACAATCAAATGAAGTGTGTGCTTTTAGAATCAACCCATTGTCATATATACATGTAAATGATGATGATGTTTGTCCATCGTATTTGAAGACCTTGACATCTATCTGGTGGGCATGTCAAGACTTGCGCGTGAATTGGATTAAAGTGATCACATTAAAACATGTAAATAGACTGATACTTAACCCACATAGTTGAAACAGATCTTTTTCTAAGCAGGTATTTCTAAACAGTTACTAATTTGATTCTTACTCCCTAAATGATCTACTTTTTCTATATTTTCATCTCATTTGCACTGAGCTGTTAATATCAATTACAAAATAACTTCAATATAAACAGTTCTTATATTTATCGAGTATTTTAGAAGGAATTTCTGGAGTTATTTTCTAGTTGAGTTCCCTTTGACTTGTCTCTTTAAGGCTGAAATTAAAAACCTATCCTTATGACAAGAAAAGAAACATACTCAAAAGAATATTTATAAACTGGTGTGTGATTAGCCTTGCTGGAAGCTTATAAGAAGTAATATATAATTTCAAAATTAGATAATTGAATTGTGTTATTTTTCTTGTTGCTTTTCCAGATTGGGAAGAAGAACAAGTGAGCAGTCCAAATATTCTGAGACTTATTTATCAAGGAAGATTTCTTCATGGCAATGTGACACTAGGAGGTAATGAAAGAAATTGGCTTATAAACATCATCTGAGTGAACTAAAAATTTAAAAAAAAGATATTTCATTGATTTGGGAACAATCGAAAGTTAAAATACACTTTTTGGAAAGTTCAGCAAATGGTATAGTTGAAATTGAAACAGAGAATACTTTCAATATGAATTGTTTTTAAATTGAGGTTATAACAATATTATAGTTTTAGTTTTTTATACTGCATTGGGAACGTTAGAAAATATAATCAAAATGAAACTAAGATTAAGGAAGTGTCCTATATCTTATAATTATGAGTAAAAATGTTAATGGCTGATTCAAAAAAGCATCTAGCATTGCTTTTCAGATACACACTACTAGTTAGTTACACAAGAATGGTATTATCTCACTTGGAGTAGAAAAGCTGTTCAGTTGTGCCCCCTTGTGGTGTGCCTCACTGATTCTTTTTAACTGAATAACATGTACGGTATCTAGTACCTGCCAGGTTATTCTTAGATTGCTAATGACATCTCAGATGGAGTATAAATATATTTGGATATGGGCAATTTACCTCTAATTTCTACCACAGCACTTAAACATGAAGATTTTTTAGCTTCCAGAAAATGAACAAAATTGAACTAACAGAAGAATCCTGCATTTAGGCTTATCTTGTTAGCAAGACACAGAAAGGAAAGGAACTGGGACAGAAGATGTAATGACTGAATACAGGCAAAAATTCTTATGAATACTGAAATAGAACTAGTTCAAATAAGAAGCCGAAGATTCCTACTCTGACTTTAGAGCTGATAAACTTGTTTCTTTTTTTCTCTACTACTATCTCTGTCACAGTGCAATGTGCAGGATTAAGACGTTTTGAAACATGAAGAAAAAATATTTATTGGAATGTTGGAAGCCTGGGGATTCTTGATGTAGGCTTTTCCCAGATGATAGGTTTTAACGGTATCACTTATTAGTTTTCTATGAATAGTTTGCATTCTTTCAGGATATTTTCTGCATTACATTGAATGCTTTTTCTTGTAGCATTGTTAATGTACTCTTGCCTCTATATTTAAATCTGGCATCTTTCCCCTACTTTTAATGGCTTCTTTATAATGATGCTTCACACAAGGCATTGTGATTCAGGTTGGAGAAGGACTAACAGATTAAATATCTTTCAAAAAAGCCATCAGAGATGTCCATTGAAAAGCTAAAATTAAAAGAGCACATGAGGAAATTGTCTCTGGCTATTTCCTCTCTATTTATCTCACAGCAGGAAGTAGAAAACCTACTAGGTAGCAATATATATCAGTTTAGCTACAGGAAGTATAACAGATCCTTGTGTTTTTCATTTCTTTTCGGCTTTTCTAGTTGCTTTGACCTTCCTTTTTCTCCCAGCCAGTGTAACCATGTACTGGGGAATCATGAAATCCCAATTTCTCAGTTTATAACATTAATCTGAAAAATAAACATCATGGAGTTTTGAAATTACCAAACTTGTTTCCAGCGACATCTCTGACGGGCAGATACTGAAGAAGTTAAGACAGAGCAAAATAAACCTGCCATATTTACAGTACATTTGGGTTGTGCAGATATTTGGATTCAAAGTTAGAAAAGTGCTTCAGATCCTGTGTGCAATGAATGTGTCCACACCAGATGAAAAGCACATTTTCTTATCTGGATCCATACACCTGCATGGTAGCAGCCAGTGGTCAAACTTACTTCAATTTTTAAAGTTAGAGTTAGCCATGATTAGGACTTTGATGACAAAACCTCCAGGAAAGAGCAAAGCTATAGGTCCGTGATGGCGAACCTATGGCACGCGCCACAGGTGGCACGCGGAGCCATATCTGAGGGCATGTGAGGCGTTGCCCTATGTCAGCTCCAGCGGGCATGTGCGCGCTGGCCAGCTGATTTTCGGCCTTCCGGAGGGTGGGGGGAGGACGTTTTTGCCCTCCCCAGGCTTCAGGGAAGACTCCTAAAGCCTGGGGAAGGCGAAAAAACAGCCCAACCAGCCTACCGGGCCTGTTTTTTGCCATCCACAGGCTCTGGAGGTTTTCCTGAAGCCTGGGGAGGGCAAAAAACCGGGACTACCGGAAGTCTGGAGGCTTCAGTGAGGCCTGCATGCGTGCGGGGGGGGGGGGGCAGCATGGAGGCGTGTGTGCATGCACAGGGGGGAGGGCATTGCATTATGGGTGTGGGCACGTGCGGGTGCACTATCACGCACACTCTCTATTGCGCGCTCCCACACCCTTTTGACAACCAAGCAAAAAAAGGTTCGCTATCACTGCTATAGGTTATGCTTGGAAACTGAAAAGTCTCAGAAGGCCATAGCAAGTCACTTTTATATTACTGGCAAGAATACTAAATGGACAGGTCCATAAAATCAACAGGAATCAAGCTCAATTACAAAAGGGTTTATACACACAGACACACACAATCATCAGTGTATTATTGAATTTATGTATATAGATTGTAGTATGTATTGTATTACAGTTTCTTCCATTCATAGTTGACGCAATCATTGGCATAATGATGGGTAATACAGAGCAACTAATGTGAAGGTTCAATGAGTATGAAGTGATATAAAACAGCTGTTCAATCCACAGCAACCTCATGGGCATAGAAGTGTTTCATTATCTGTTATTTTAATTGACTCAGTTATGGCTACATAGACTTTTAATTTATCCTTCCACATTAATAGATTTGCAGAAGTTAATAAAATACTTTATTTTCTGCTTTTACAACTTATATTCTGTAAGTGGCTTAAGAGATTCAGTTTAAAAAATTCTATTATTTTTTTAAAAATATTTTTAAAAATCTAAAAATGTGTACTGTGAATTCTAGCAGAGTCAGGAAACAATTGTAATGCAGTTGAAATTATGGAACAATATTGTGCATTATAGAGGAGCATTACAAAACTTTTTTTTTCTATTTTGCAGCATTAAAATTGCCCTTTGGCAAAACAACAGTGATGCATTTGGTGGCTAGAGAGACATTGCCAGAGCCAAATTCTCAAGGTAGGCTTAGCAAATTGCAACATATTTTTAAATTGGATATTATAGAGGAAAATTGAGAAGAAAACTTTTGTTTGTTGTAAATATGTTACATTTATGATCAATCTAGTGTTTTCTTGGGTTCCTTTGAACTATTGAATTTAAATTCAGAATTGGACATTTTATTTGCCGGATTAATGTGAGACCAAAACTCGTGGGTTGGGTTAGGCCAGCATAGCTGGCTGGAGAATTCTGAGAGTTGAAGTCCACAAGTTTTAAAATTGCCAAGTTTGAAGACCTCTGGGTTAGGCCCTGGAGACTTGAGCAATATTAGCTGTACACATTTATTCTGTCCCTGTAGAAATTGATTGGAATAGTGTGATGAGGAAGGAGGTGAAGTGCAGGGGTGGGTTCTAACTTACCTCACTGCCGGTTCGCTTCCCCCCACATCCATGTGCGCGCACGTCAGGGGCGGGTTGCTCACTTACCTTGCTGCCGGAGCCATGCGCGCCCCCTCGCGTGATTTTGCTTCCGCGCATGCGCGGAAGCAAAATCGCACCGAAATATCGCGAGGGGGCACGCGTGTGTGTGAGATTTTAGCGCAATTTTGCTTCTGCGCATACACGGAAGCAAAATCTCACCGAAATCTCGTGTGCGCGCGTCCGCTCATGAGATTTTGGCGAGATTTTGCTTCCGCGCATGCACAGAAGCAAAATCACCCGAAAATCACGGGAAAAAAATGGCAACGTGCCGGGTTGACCGGCAGAGAGGGCTCCGGAGCGGTTGCGAAATCCGCAGCTCCCTGCCGGAGCTGCGTACCAAACAGCTCCGGCAGGAACCCACCTCTGGCGCACGTGCAGTGGCAAAAAATCAGAAAAAAATCCTCCCCCAAAAAGCCAAAAACAAGATGGCGACGCATGTGCAGTGCCGGAAACTCAGCTTCTGGGCAGAAGGGAAAAAAAACCAAAAAAAACCCCCCAAAAATCCAATTTTTTTTTAAATGGCAGCCTCCACGGACTGGCACTGATCCAGTTCCGTGATGTCATCATGACATCACCAGGGGGTTGTTATCAGTTCGGGCGAACCGGTCCAAACCGGTCCAAACCAGGAGGAACCCACCTCTGGTGAGGTGAGAGGTAAGGGTTGTCTGTTAAGCATTTATTGCTGCCAATCTGATACACTATTTTTAATTTTTTTATTATTGGAAAACTACCATCTAATCTACTTTTGTATTCCAAGAATAAAAAAACAAGACAACAGGAAACTTGTGGCATTTCCCATTGATTATTTTTATGGCTCTTTATTCCATCAGAACAAAGCCAATTCAAAATATTCCAGTGAATCTTTTGCGAAAATAGGATAGCAATTGTTTTCATCCCGTATAAAACCCTATTGCTAGCCTACTCAACATTATAATAATAAAGCTTTTATAATGCATATATGGTGTTTTGCATTAATTATCCTGAAAACATTTTGTTTATTTTTCTGTAGGGCAGAGAAATCGTGAAAAAACTGGAGAGAGCAATTGTTGTGTGATCCTGTAGAAGCGCCACTGTATCTGCTACTTGTGATGTAGAATAGTTTTTGTCTCTCATGCTGCAGGATTAGAGGAGACCAACATTGTTTCAAAAACCCTTTCTGCCTATCTATGAATCCACTGAACTGAAATATTACATGAACCTGGTCACCCTTTTTTTCTAGAACAATGAATACTTTTTTATTTCTACTCTTTATGTTGTTGAACAAGCTTATTAACGCATCATTTCGCCAATGAATTTTCTCTCCAAGAAAAAAAAATTAACTACTCTTCAGCAGAAATCATTTTGCTACCTTAAAATCATTCTTAACCGGAACTTTAACCAATCACGAATACTAGAGGCAATTTGCACTAAAACGGTTGACAATATATAGACCTCATCAACAAATGTTCTTAAGTATTTCCAACACCGAGAAATGAATCAGCACTGAAAAAAAATCCATAGTTTTTTTTCCCTTAAATTCAGTCATGGCCAATAGAAAGCAGGGAGATAGATGGGCGGGAAAGAGTAACTACTAAGTAAATTCTACCTAAGTCACCCTTGATGACCAAGTGGCACAAAACACTTAACTACTAAAATTGTCTATATATATATAAAAAAAATCTCACTGCAACAAACTATGTGCCTGTAATTTTAAAGCACTCTGTTGGAGGGCTCTTGCAACTTTTTTTTTTAATTGATGTGCACTCTTCTTTCGTACATTTGTTGAGTGCTTGTTTAGACAGCACAAATAAGTGCAGAGAGTGCATTTCCTAGCCTTAATATGGGAGGGGTAATTTCCTGTAGTTCATAGGCTTTTATTATTGTGCATAAATATTAAAGACCTCATTTACTAATCAATTTATGTCTTTGAATATCTACAATTGATGTTTTTCAGTCATCCTTATTCATCTGATCTTAGTGTCCAGTGTCATGCTTACTCAACAGTGACTTCAAAGAGATAATTAAAAGAAAAAGAGGATAAAATAGAAAAAAAAATGCTAAATGATGAGTTCATTTGTTTGTTATTTGCATTTGATATTAGTGCTTGCAATTGTATTGGAAATCAAAAGCTGTTTTTTAAAAGCATACATAGTTACAAAGGATGCCATTATTTTATTTCATGTAATTTAAAAAGAGATATGCTAAAAAAATTTGCACAGCACTAAAGCATGAGGTAGTTTCATCTAAACTTGTAAAAATTATATAAAGATTTTATATTTTTTCTACTAGGGAGAAATCTTCCTAGTTGAAAGTAAAAAAATATGTAGAATATATTTAATTAAAAAAAACTTATAAAAACATGGCTATAGAACTTAAGTATAGATTGGCGGGTAAAATAATACAACAATAAACTATATAAATAGATCTAGGCTTTTAAAGATGCAGACTGACATTGTGTTCTGTATTTGAGTCCATAGCCATTACAGACGTTCCGTGTTTTGAATGATCTTCATTTAAATGTAATCAGGTTACTTTATTCAATGTTACTGCTTTGAGAAAATGCTTTATATGCAGTAGGCCTACAAAGATATTGTTCATAATGATCAAAATTAAATTTGTATAGAGCAGAGTTTTAAACAAATTGTAAATAGCACTAAACATTTTCCTTCTGCAACCTGTACTGATAGATTCTTCTGTAAACTAAATAAAAGAAGAATATTGTAGTGCACTTGGTTGTGATTTGGGGCGCTTGATCTGGCCTGCATCATTTTTAAATTAGTTCTATTGTAACAGAACTCTCCTAGTTCTCTTTTTAATCATTACATTACTAGGTTTGGAATACCAGGAGTGATGTGAGTTTTACAATTTAGTTTGATTGTATTTGTTTCAGTTTTACCAGTCTTTTCTATGGAAGCTGAAGATGATGCACATTTCAAGATTTCTCCTCCTTTTGGTTTCTATAACAAGCCACTATGACGTCAATAGTCTATCCAATATCTATCATCACATCACTGTGCAATTAATGTCATGATGTACTTGTCCTATGATATCTGACACAAATTGCATCTTTTGCATAATGTTATGTCATGCCCCTTGCCTCAAGGAATTCTGTGATGTCCTTTACCTTCTTACAGAGACAAGAGATGTGGTGGTGCAGTCTGAATAGTGGCACTTGGCAGTGCTGAGACCGGTTTTAAAGTGGTGGCCTGGGCAAGCCTTTGGGGAATGCCACAACTTGGGGCCCTTTTGCGACCTTCTGACAAAGGCAAAGTCAATGGTGAAGCCAGATTCACTTAACAACCATGTCACTGAAGCAGTCGGTGTGATGCTTACCAACTGCGATTCACTCAAAAAGTGGCAAGAACACGTGAAATGTTAATGCCCTTTATAATGCCTTGGTAAGGCCATACTTGGAATACTGCATCCAGTTTTGGTTGCCACGATGTAAAAAAGATTTTGGGACTCTAGAAAGAGTGCAGAGAAGAGCAACAAAGATGATTAGGGATTGGAGGCTAAAACATATAAAGAACGGTTGCAGGAACTGGGAATATCTAGTTTAATGAAAAGAAGGACTAGGGGAGACACAGTAGTGTTCAAATATCTCAGGGGCTGCCACAAAGAAGAGGGAGTCAAGCTATTCTCCAAAGCACCTGAAGGCAGGACAAGAAGCAATGGTGGAAACTAATATAGGAGAGAAACAACTTAGAACTAAAGAGAAATTTCCTGACAGAACAATTAATCATTGGAACAACTTGCCTCCAGAAGTTATAAATGCTCCAACACTGGAAGTTTTAAAGAAGAGATTGGATAACCATTTGTCTGAAGTGATGTAGGGTATCCTGCCAAAGCAGGGGGTTGGACTAGAAGACCTCCAAGGTCCTTTCCAACTCTGCTATTCTATTCTACAGCTGACTTTTTGTAATGGATGACCTTGTCCAGTGGCTCCATGTAAACAGAAGTGGGGAGACTGTCAAGCCATGTGGGACCCTGCATAGCAGTTACCTCAGGCTAATTCCCCCCCCCACCTTCCTACATCAACTGAAACTGACCCCGAAAAACGAATCATTACAGTACAGTGCCCAAACCTCAAAGGTTGTTCAAAATGATGGCATCAAATGCTGATGAAAGAGCAATCAAGGACCAGGAGGATCGTACCATCCCACTCGGAGCCCCAGCAGAAGTCACCTACAAGGACAGTCCATGCTTCCTCGTTGTACCCAGACCTAAATCGGTCTGAAAGAGGTTAAGATAATCTGCTTTCTCCAGTATCCACGCTGACAGCTAACTCTGATCAAATCTGAGTGACTTTATTTGTCAGAAAATCAGCAAATTCCTCAGCACACCCCTGCAGATAAATCTCTTGAGTCTACCTTTCCCAGAAAGACCTGGGTCACCCTGAAAAAGGCCGCTGGGCAATTACCAGCAGATGCAATTTATGCAGAGAAGTATTTCCGCTTTGCCGCATGAATCGCCCACAAGGTAGTAGGATTAATCACTGTTTGAACCAACCATTATATCTCGGCAAGCCTTGATGAGCAGGAGAGATAAGGATCTGCATCCAGGTGGCAGCACTTAACTTCTTGCAAAATCCTCTCCACTTTCTTGAGACTCACAGGCTCAAACTCTTCTCAGACAATGGAGCAAGTACCCTCCCCAATCAGACCCACAGGACCTGCCAAGCCAGAGTCTGACTCCAAAAACATTCAAACAACTATATCTGCCAGATGTGTGAAATATTCAGATTGCAGCCCTCAAAATATTTCATTTTCTATTGACCTCCATAATGGTCTTAGTTGCTTTAAAAAAGGGCTGCAGGGTGGCATTCTACACACGCAGTAAGGGCAGAAAATCATGTTTTGCTAACTTTATGATAATTAAAATATAGGTTTTAATTCCTAATATAGGTTCATACAAGTATTTGATCGGACTCATTATTCACCTTTCCCTAGTAGCATTCTAGGCATTTCTTCTGATGCTACATTTCTTGGAGTTTTGTCAGAAAACCAAATAGCCCACTAAGATCAATGTGTAGAAATAAGGTCCCCAGGTCTAATCCAGTGGTGGGATTCAAATTTTTTTACTACCGGTTCTGTGGGCGTGCTTGGTGGGCATGGCGTGACTTGGTGGGCGTAGCAGGGGAAGGGTACTGTAAAATCTCCATTCCCTCCCCATTCCAGGGGAAGGTTATGCAAAATCCCCATTTCCTCCCGATCAGCTGGGACTCGGGAGGCAGAGAATAGATGAGGGCAGGGCCAGTCAGAGGTGGTATTTACCAGTTCTTTGAACTACTCATTATTTCTGCTACTGGTTCTCTGAACTACTCAAAATGTCCACTACTGGTTCTCTGAACTACTCAAAATTTCTGCTACTGGTTCTCCGAACTACTCAAAATTTCCGCTACTGGTTCTCCAGAACTGGTCAGAACCTGCTGACACCCACCTCTGGTGTAATCTTACCCAAGACCAGCAACACTGCCTTGTTTCAGGAAGTAACCAAGACTTCTAAAGAACAGCTCAGTAAAGACTCAGAAAACTCACCAAGTGGACTTTCTTGAAACCAAGTTTCAGGCATTTAGGGTAGGATCAATCCAATTGGACCCATTTCCCTGGAAAGGGGGGGGGATAGTATTAGTGGAAAGCTACAAGCTAACCATTAAGTGATCCGATCCTGACAAGAGTCATATGTTAATCTTCCTACGATCTAAAACCTGGGAAACTAGAAAATATGGAAGAGTTTACAGAAGAGGTGGGAAGCCACTGAAGATGTGATGGAAGTTTTCCTTCTAATTTGGTAATCTATGGTTCATCACATACTGAGTCTGCATGGGTACACATTGTGGGTACACTGTGAACTATACAAGGGATGAATAAATTCTTGTATATTTCATATTGATGGCTATCAGTTAGTTTTCCTGTCCTGGAGAAGAACTTCGGGTGAAGTGTTATCACAAGAAGAAAGAACAAGCATATTTTATTCACTGTTGCTTTATTTATGTAGAGTTTGCTTGATTTGGGAATTGTAAGAATGGCAGTAGAAACCTTTAGCTTCATAACAGTCTAGTGTTCCCACCATTAAACTTTTGGAACTCCCTTCCCTCCCTATACAAATTAAGGGAAACATTTTTGACACTAATCCATTCCCTAGGCACCACCAAAGTCCCCCTATGGGAACTACAGAGCCATTACACTTTCATTTCCTCTCCTAAATATATAATATGAAGCAAACATTGTGCTGCACAAAATCTGCTGTTTGCTATCACACACTGGGGGTATGATCCTGGAGACACTTGGAGGCTGGAAGTGTGTATTGGGGAGAGGGGTGGGTTTTGTTCCCTCTCAGCTATGCAGTCTGGAACTGAAGATACACATCACAAAAGTAAGAATAAATAATTCCCTGAATTTGAATTTGGGAAGCCACTGAAGATGTGGACCTTGGATGGACCTTTCTGCTTCCTTCCTGAGATCCAGAATTTGTTGCTGGGAATGATATTTAAAACAGCCCCCACCTCCTTCTTAATGGGACAATATGACCCTTCAAAAGTGGGCAAACTCTGGATCACAGAAGGAACAGCAAGTTTTGAAGCAGACTCCAAACACCAAAACATGCTGAGGCACAGCCCAAAGACGGTCAGGGTATAGAAAAATCTCAACTAGTTTCTGTAAAGAAGCAAGCAGAGCAAGACCACAGCATGCAACAACTCTGTGCAGAGTTTGATAATTCACATCCAGAAAGAGAGGACTGGCTAAGGGTGGTAGGAGGAAGGAGAAGAGACACTGACACCACAAGTCCTTAGAGAAGGATTGAAAGGGGTGTTCATATGTACAAGGACAATTTGGCGACAATAACTGACAATGTAGGAAATAAGAATGACTCGAAGATCTAGGAAATAGTCAAGATATGCAAAAAATATAGATATAAGAAATGTGAAATAGAAAAACACAGATATAAAACTAAAAGACAGAACCATAGAGATTAAATACGAAAAACGTTTTATGAAGCTACTGGCAATAGAAAAACCATACATATTTTTAAAATTATAATTTGTCAAACAAAAACAGGAATAATATAAAAATACAGTGACAAGGATGATAGGCACTTATGCATGCCCCCTCTACTGACCACTTAAGTATGAAGTGAGGTCCACGGAAGTCAATTTGTGACTAAAACTCTGAAAATTTTTAGCTGAGACAATTGAATAGAGCATAGGTAGAGCATTCCAGACTTTGACAACTTTATTTAAAAAAATTGTATTTTTTACATTCAAGTTTAGAACAATTTACATTCAGTTTAAACTGGTTATTCGCGCGTGTATTATTGCGATTAAAACAGAAATAATCATTTACAGGTAAAACATTACTATGTACAATTTTGTATGCAATACCTAAGTCTAACTGCAAGCTACAAGTTATCCAAACCAAGAATTTCGAGCCTAGTAGCATAGAGAATTCTATTATGTACAGAAAAGTGCAAAACTTTCCTCGTAAAATATTTCTGAACCCACTCAATTGTACTAATGTCAGATATATGGTAGGGATTCCAAACAGTTGAATAAGTACTCTAAGATTGGTCTAGCGTAAGTTTTATAAACTCTAGTTAGCAATACAATGTTTCCAGAAAAGAAGCTTCATAGAATTAAGTTTACAACTCTTAGTGCTTTTTTTTTTAGCAACGCTGTTACAGTGAACTTTGGAGCATAGATCGTCAGAGATACGTACACCTAGGTCCTTAACAAAGTGAGGGTCATCTGCTAGATTAATATCACCATATATAGTAACAAAGTGAGATAAACATAAGAACAAGGAGTATTAAAGAACAGGGCATTCAGATTATACAAAGTCATTTCACAAATTTTATTTTTTGTACAACAAACAATCCAGAAATTGTATTTTATACAATAAAACAATTATATTTGTATAATAAAACAGCAAGTGTATGTCTGTAATCTGCCCCAGGTCAACAAATGCCTACCACGATTGCATGGTCATTAGTGAAACAAGTTACACTGACCACCAAGAGACATGCTGGCTGAGGGAATTCTGGGATTGAAGTCCACCCATCTTAAACTCACCAAGGTTGAGAAACACTGAGTTACAGTATGGTGTTTAAACCCACTACCAGGAATTGAATTTATATATCATTGTATTTGGTGAAAAATGTATTTCTTCAAATGTTCCTAAAGCAGTGGAGGGAAATGGAATTCTGGAATCTTCAATAAAAGCAAAGCTCTTCATGATCTTCTCAGTCACTCGGTACACAAAATGCCAGGCCAGATGGTCCAAAATCAGTAGACCTCGGTTCTTTGAAAATTGGCATGTCGTTCATTAATGTTGAAACATTTTTTTTCTACAATGGAAAACTGTAATTCATATCATTTCCTGGGAACAAGAACACAGCTGCCGTTAATACAGCTTAGTAACCTCAAAGCCAGGCTGGTGTATCATTTTTGTTGGCTTGGGCTTTGAAATTCCTTCTTCAATGAGGAAGCCAAATGTCTGAGATAAATTTGAGGCAACAGCTTTCTTTGTACTTGAAAATTACCTGCAGGCTTGAAAATGCCAGTTTCTTATTTTGTGGCCAGCAACTACACTTAATCCTCCAAACCCACCTAAATGGAATTTCATGTTCCATGCAAAATTAAATCTCCTTAACCTCTTATTCTCATAGCTCTGAATATACTTGTCAAAACAAATTTCATTCTTTTTACAGCTTGAAAAAAATAGTGGTGGCATTTGTATAGCTCAAACAAAAAGAAGTTCCTATGTTGATGGCTTATAGTACTATCTTTGGTCTATTTACTCAGAAGTAAGTTCCATTGTGATCATTTGGGATTTCCATCTTAGCACTGCAACCCAAATTTAGTTGGCAATTTGTGTTTTATCAAACTAATTTTCCAGGGAATGAAGAAATAGGACTATGGACTTAATTGTTTCAAAGCTTCTAACTTTTGTCCCAGATGTGACCCCCAAGCTGGTCACATGGTAGAGCAATCAAAGTCCTACCTCTTTATACACCTAACATTGAGGCAGGACTTCTGTCTCCTTGTTGTGACACTACCTTGTTTTTAGATGCTGGTGCATTTCTGTAACTATAATTTGTCAGAGCTCACACAAATGCAAACATAAGTAAGTCACAGCTAGTTGAGTGTAGGTAACCATTTTGGCAAGCTACAAGCCATTTTTTAAATCTCAAGTTTGAACTAGATTTGCAGGGGCTGTTTCATCTAGCAGCATCCATCTAGGACAGGGGTGTCAAACTCAAGGCTTCATGGCAGCGTCAGGTGGCATATCAGGACTTCCCCCCCCTTCGCTAAATCGGGTGTGGGCATGGCCAGCATGTGACACATCCGGCCCATGGGCCGGGAGTTTGACAGCCCTGATCTAGGAGCTCAAATTACAGAAAAGGAATTGTGTTTTTATATATCATAAAATAATTGCATCATAAAGTTAACCTTTGCAGTCAATTTTCTGCAGTCAATAAAATAATTGTATCATAACGTTAACTTCTGCAGCCGGAGCTATTAACAATATGAGGGGATAATCCTGCTTTATCCTATTGATAATTCTGTAATGTAGGTCAGCAACAGGCAGATCTGAACATAGCTGAGGAGTAGTTCATCAGATTAGCAGCATAGTTTTGAAAATGTTTGCTCGGATGTAGGACCCTATGGTTTCAATAGGGGATTGTAAATGCATATGGGATTGAAATATAGGTTTTGATGTTTTCTCAGAAAAACAGGTTCAAGGCAAAACATTATCAATTCTAAGTCAAAGTAGTTGTGTGGGACGCTGTATAAAATTGGCCTACATTGGGCATCTATTCCAATCCATGATTTTACATGGGTGGGATCCTTAAATATTAAGGATCCTGCCACCCTTTGAGCACACCAACATCAATCAGTCTTGATGCAAGAAATAGACCACTGGGGTTCCAGTCTACTTCCAAATCAACCTATGTCATGCAACTACACCCTCCTCCATTTTCTTTGCCTCCATAGAGATAGTGAAGCTCCTGTCAGTGGATTAAATTTGGGTCATAGCTGGGGTTGTCAGGGAAAGATCCCTAAAAGGCGATGGAGGACAATTCTGACTCACCACTGGAGGCTGGACTTTCTTTGCTTTACTACAAAATTCCCCAAACTTTCTGACTTTGTGGCCTGGGGGCGGGGAGGGGATGGTTCCGTGTGAATGGCAGGCAAGAGCACATGCACGTGCAGCTGCATTTGCGTGAGCAGCGCGCACACACGACTGCTGCTTGTACAAATGGAGCATGCACATACACTTGTCCACTGCTTGTGCAAGTGGGGATGCACATGCGTGCGTGCTCGCCCACCACTTCTGAGGCCTGGTTCTGAATAGCTCAAGGCCCGGTAGTGGGCTCCGGCCTTGGGGTTGGGACCCCTGCTTTACCAAATGTTCCCCCTTTTCCTCCTCATGCGGGATGATTTATGAACCTCCATCTTATATAACTGTCCAAGAAAGAAGACTAGAATTCGTTCTGGTTTGCATTTGAGCACCCAACTGGATCAATGGCAGAATTCTTTTAATCACCATGCTGGTACTTATACCACAGTAAATAACAGAATGAAAAAAGTGTCACCTGATTTAGGCAAGGGATGGATAAAATGTTCCATTTTGTTATCCCCCAAATACCTGTGTCCCATATGCATAATTGCTTTAAGTTTGTCACAGGAAATGCTGCATTCATTTATTTCTGGTCTGTTCAAAATGGTGGAGCCACATCACACATAAACAGTAGACGGGACTGGCTTTGGGAAGAGAATTGGAGGGGAGGGCATCTTTATTTTATTTTTTAATGTGATATACCTATTTTCATCCTCAAACCGATGGGAAACTGTGTTTTCAGCTGCCAACATTCATAGTTAAATGCAGAAAGGGAATGCTAAACATTGTGAGCCATACTTTATGGAATTACTCTCTGCTGGAAATCTGTTTACAGTTATAACAATCTGGAATGCACTGTGAAATTAAGTTAGACTGATGCCAGTGAAGAAATCCAGTCAGATTTCTTCCAAAACACACATTGCATCTTTTTTTAAAACAGTATGCTATTTGCAGATGATGCCATACCTTAGTAATGATTTTAGATTAAGGAGTAGAAGGTTGCTTGTCTTCTCAGGGCATCACACCCTCAAAAGCTTTCACTAACAACATGGAGGCAATTAAAAAAAATACTGTAAATAACTTCTATTATCTCTTGCATCATCTTTGCCTTTGGTTACAATTACCTGTGATGCATTTAAGGGATCAAAGAGAAAAAATGGCATTTAAACTATGCTTATGGCATCAAAAACATTTCTTTGCCAGTTCATTTTCCAACTTGCCCAATCTGAAAAGAGGCTAAGTTTTGGAAACATGTTCCTATGCTTCATCATAGGACACTTTTTTTTCAGATACAATAATTCCTTTGAACTACAGTTATAAATTCTGGAGATGTTACATATGCTATTTTGGCGACAAAAATATGGACAACTACAAGATGGCAGTAAAATGTTAGATTTTTTTGTAACTCTTTGCTAATAGATGTTCAATTAAAAAAAACTGGGAATTATGGAACACAGCCGTTGACTATCAGAGTTCTCATTAGACTTCCCATCTGGATGTCTTGGATGCAGTTATTTCTGTCCATTAGGTTTGTCTCAATATTCCTGACTTGTGACCTTTCAAATATGTAATGCTTAGAATTATTGTTGGCCAAGCAACCTGGAAATTATGACATTTTCAATTACATATCTAATGTTAAAGCTAGCATCATGCAAATATATGAATGCTAACTGATCTGCTTCCTCTGCCATGACTGTGGACAACTAGATACAATTAGTCAACAATCATAAACTTTATAGAGTTGGCTCTACCTCCACTACACTCCCCCACCCACCCACACGACCATGATATTACAGATAGGTCTAAGACTGCTGAAAATTCTGGAGAAAAAAATACGGGGAATTCCCATTTCTTGAGCTGTCACTATATTATGGCTCTCAACATCCTTGAATTTGGCTACCTTGGCTCAAACAATTAGAAGTTGTGGTTCAACATCTTATTTGGGGACCATCCCTTCCAGATAGAACCTTCCTATTCTTCACAATCTAACTGATCGAATGCATTCTCTGTTTTAGCATTCAGAGAACATTCTCAGTAGCAGCTTCCTTTCTCTGCAATAACATGTCTCAAATTCACATTCACCTCCATTTTTATGACTTTTAGAACAGTGGAAAAGATAGCCTTGTTCTGAAGGGCATTCAGGCTATGAAGATCTCACCTTTTATTTACTGTGACTTGTTTTATTGTGATTTTGTGGATTTTTAAATTTTGTACATATAAGTTATGTAGAGATGTATGCACAGGTAGCATACAAACAGACAAACAAATAAATAAACTGGAATTTCCTACTTCTGCCCAGGATTCACTGTTTTCCTTCATTTTTAAAATGATACAATGAACCCTGATTTTTATTCCATGAAACCTGTCATTCATTTCCAACATTGAATGTGAAAGAGCCAAGACTCAAACGATTGCTGAAAAGCTATGGGATACAAAGAACCTGTCACAGAAATTACACGGATTCCTACTGGGGAAATCCATCTAATTGACACCTTGTCATTGTATGACAGCCACTGTAGATGAACTCGTTTATTTTGTTCCATTACTATTTCTGGTTAAATTTTGCCATTTTTGAAATTCTTCCAGAACTTCAGAAATATAGGTATCTGGGATAAAAATATTTATATTGCAGTTAGTGACTCACAACTGCAAGCTGTGGAAGGGAAACAATGGCAACAATCATTTGTTCCTGGGTGTCAGGCAGCATATACATTTATTTAGATGTTTGCCACCCAGAGTTGCCTTGTAGTGAGATGGGCAACAAACAAATTTAATAAAATAAATAAAATATAAATTTACTAGTAGCTGGATACCTGTGCTTTGCTACGAAACTGAACTCCTTAGCATGGAGTAGAATGTTTAAACTCCCAGCCCGCAGGCCGGATGAATCACGCACTGGCCATGCCCACTGGCAGTTGGAACAGAGTTCTTTTTCAGGTGGGGAGGGAGAGTAGAATGTCTAACTCCTTAGCATCTTTTCAGAACATTTTAAAACATTTGTACTGAGAAACCAGTAACTGTATAGATATACAGTGTTACATAGGCAGAATAATAATTTTAAACAATGATAACTCATTGTGAATAAATCCTTCTGCGCTTCCTAAAGGCTTATTCAGAAACAACAGTCTCCTTAAATATACAGTACATTTTAAAATTCACTGTACTTATTCCCAGAGATCAATTCTTCCTCCTCTCTTGCTAAATGCCCAGGTCACTGCATTGTCTCAATCAGCTTTCCCCTCCCCTTCCTGCATCTTGATCATTCTCAGATCTCCTCCTTCATAATCCCTCTGAATCCCATCTCCTTTGGCTCAGCCAAATCCACATGGTAATCCCCTCATGGGTAAAATTTTCAGATTCTTTATCCATGTTGCCAAGTATGCCAACTGATTTGAATCACTGGCTGTGTCAGGCCAAAGCCATTTTATTTGGGATATTTGGCCTGCCACACTTTATACTATTCTACTATGCATTTTCTACTGTGGGAAAATAGGAGGGGGGATTGTATGAGGTTGTTAGTATGTAGCCATAACAAATTCTTTCTAGAAAGCCAAGGTCATCCTTTGTCTCTGCACCTGCACGGAAGGAGATGGGTGGATGGCAAATGAAGATTGGACAACGTGATGGATTTGTGGGTGTGGGGGCAAGGACTTGAACTTTCAACTGGGGGGTGAAACCCGGAGGACTTCAGATTCAGGTTTCACCCAGATGTACCAACATGGCTCTAATAATAAATTGGGACTTTGAGGAATACTTTGACTTGGACTCTGATTTAACTTTGGATGCTATTTGAAACCCTGACAGGCTGGGCACCATGCTGAAGAAAGAAGTCTCCTACCTGCTCTTTTTACCTTTTACTCATGAGAAGCCTTTCTCGATTTATTTCTTCTTTCATCTCTCAAGGTTGACTTTACTAGCATTTTCTATTCATTATCTTTCTCTCTCCATCTATCTATCTATCTATCTATCTATCTATCTATCTATCTATCTATCTATCTATCTATCTATCTATCTATCTATCTATCTATCATCTATCTATCTATCTATCTATCTATGGTGAAATCCAATTTTTTTTACTACTGGTTCTGTGGGTGTGCCTTGGTGGGCGTGGTGTGGCTTGCTGGGCGTGGCTTGCTGGGTGTGGCAGGGGAAGGATATTGCAAAATCTCCACTCCCGCCCCACTCTGGGGCCAGCCAGAGGTGGTATTTACAGGTCCTCCAAACTACTCAAAATTTCCACTACCAGTTCTCCAGAAGCTGTCAGAACTTGCTGAATTTCACTCTATCTATCTATCTATCTACCTATCTATCTATCTATCTATCATCCATCCATCCATCCATCCATCCATCCATCCATCCATCTATCTATCATCTATCTATCGGTCTATCTATCTTCTGTCCATCTGTCTTACTTTCCAAAACTATGAAGGTCATTTCTCCACTTTCTCTTTTCTGGAATTTCCAATTCTGATTCTGCTTGCTGCCTTAATTTTCCCGTTTTCTAATTCTACTTGCCCTTATATACTTTAGCATTTCTGAGAATCATATTTTAGCATTTCTGATTCCTTCCAATGATAGTACATGCCTGTATGTCTCTAGACTCTTATCACCCAAATTACGGTAACTATTTCTCATGTCAAACCTTCTGCTGGTTTGTAATCAATTTATTTACTTCCCAACCCTACTGCATCTTTCTGGATTGCAATTAAATCCAGTTCCCCGCTCCAATTTGTATTACATTATGAGATCCGCATGGACAGTTAGTAGTAGCAATTGTGCAAGGACAACCTCAGATACCTTGATTCTATATTGTCAAGACTGACAATAGCACATTAGAAGGAAAATGAGTTAATGACAGTTAGTTCCAGAGCAGGGGCGGGTTCCTAATTTTTTTACTACCACTCTGTGGGCGTGGCTTATTTTGTGGGTGTGGCTTGCCAGCCATGTGACCGGGAGGGCGTGGCTTCTCGGACTGCTGAAGGGAGGGGAACTGAGATAGGTCCTGCCGCCCATTCCCCCTCCACTCAGCAGCTCGAGAAGCCTCGAACGTGCAAAAATGCCTAGGATCATCACCACGCATTCGTGGCTTCTCGGACTGCTGAAGGGAGGGGAATGGAGATAGCTCCTGCCGCCCGTTCTTTCAGCATCTCACGCGCTCCCTCAGCCATCCTCCCCTGCTTGGACTCACTGTGGGGTAGGAAGGCAGCGCATGAGCAGTGCCGAAAACTCGGCTTCTGGGCATGCGCAGAAGAAAATTTTAAAAAATAAATTACATTTTTTTAAAAAAAAATGGTGGTGCCCAGGCACCGGCAACCAACCGCACCGGTACTGTGACGTCACCAGCGGGCCGCTACCGGTGCTATAGAGTGGACCGCACTGGTAGGAACCCACCACTGTTCCAGAGAAGTGGCTGTCTTCACATAGGAACTGTCAGAAACAGTCAAGACCAAGACCAACCTCCAAGATTTAGTTAGTGTTACCCAAGAATAACCACAACCACCAACACAAAGCTCTTTAAGAATAGCACCTCTGATTACTAGAGGCACAGTCGTTGGAAAGCCTGCACATAACAGAAGTTTATTGGGGTGGGGCACTGGGCAAGGTTACACAGGGTAGAATAAACCTTAAGTTAAAATGTTAGTGGTGCTTATTGGGTATTGTGAATTACAAATAGTTGATCATTCCAAGAATGGGAAATGCTATGACATGGCTTCTAAACAGTGAAAACTGTTTATAATTATAATTTATAACTGATTATAATTAAGAGCCGAGGTGGCGCAGCAGTTAGAGTGCAGTACTGAAGGCTACTTTAGCTGACTGTGATCAGCAGTTCAGCTGTTCAAATCTCACCGGCTCAAGGTTGACTCTGCCTTCCATCCTTCCGAGGTAGGTAAAATGAGGACCCAGATTGTTGGGGGCAATGTAAATACACATTGCTTAATGGTGTAAACCGTTTAGAGAGTGCTTGCACTATGAGGCGGTATATAAGTATCACAAATAAATAAATAAATAAATAAATAAATAAATAAATAAATAAATAAATAAATAAATAAATAAATAAATAAATAAATAAATAAATAAATAAATAAATAAATAAATAAATAAATAAAAAACAGAATATTCAATACCTTGGATAATAAAGAAAGCTTAGAAAGAATAGAAGCAGGAATTAACTACCGTATATACTCGAGTATAAGCCGAGTTTTTCAGCCCACTTTTTGGGCTGAAAAAAGCCGCCTCGGCTTATACTCGAGTCAGTTAAAAATTTCACTTGGAAATTTTGCTGCCGCTGCTGCTGCCTCCTCCTTTCCTCAGCGAAAAGCAGTGGGAGCCGAAGGGGAGGCTCCGTCGCCGCAACAGCCCCAGACCTCCGATCCTGAAGCTCTGCCGGCCGCCTCCTTTTCTCGCCTCCCGCCTCCCCTTCGGCTCTGCCGGCAGAGCTTCAGGGCTCCTGAACGGTGAGGAAAGGAGGAGGCAGTGGCGACGGCAGAGCCAAAAAGCGGCGGGAGGCAAGGAAAGGAGGCGGCGAGCAGAGCCTCCCCTTCGGCTCTGCCAGCCGCTTCCTTTCCTCGCCTCCCACCGCCCCTTCGGCTCTGCCGGCAGAGCTTCAGGGCTTCTGAACGGTGAGGAAAGGAGGAGGCAGTGGCGGCGGCAGAGCCAAAAAGCGGTGGGAGGCAAGGAAAGGAGGCGGCGAGCAGAGCCTCCCCTTCGGCTCTGCCAGCCGCTTCCTTTCCTCGCCTCCCACCGCCCCTTCGGCTCTGCCGGCAGAGCTTCAGGGCTTCTGAACGGTGAGGAAAGGAGGAGGCAGTGGCGGCGGCAGAGCCAAAAAGCGGTGGGAGGCAAGGAAAGGAGGCGGCGAGCAGAGCCTCCCCTTCGGCTCTGCCAGCCCTTCCTTTCCTCGCCTCCCACCGCCCCTTCGGCTCTGCGCGGCGGGGAGAGCTGCGAGACGCGCCTTAAGAAAAAAAAGCTAGGATGATCATGATGAGACTGACAGCACCCAATCATGGACAAACCCAGGAGGGTTCAACGCAGCCTGGATTGTTTCCTATTCCTGCTTGTAACAACGATATGTATAAGGACATCATGTCTATTTTAAAATGGAACGTCCTAGATATATTCATATATAACAGGAACTGAAAAGGAAACCAAATCATTTAGAGGAAAAGGATTGAATAAAGCAAGGACTTCAACTTGCTTATTGAGAACCCCTGGACTATTACAATAAACACACTTTTCATTTGCCAAAACTCATTTAAGCTTCCCCACACCCAACCACGTTTTCCTGCCAACCCTATGTCAGCTTGGATCATTAGCCATTATTAGCCTGAGACAAATACTATCTACAGAGTACAGATAATAATCTCATTCATGAAGTCTACATAACTAAAGCACAGCCTCCCCCAAGTCTTCTTGTGTTTTCCACTGACTTAAATAGGACTTAAACCTTCTAAATCCCCAGTATAAAATGGGATATTCTTTACTGTTACACAAAATTTTATTGCTTGTGAATTCCCACACAAAAGTAACAATATACTGTAAGTCAAGTTTTTTTCCTAGAGAAAGGGAGAAGACTACCTTCAATAACATGATTTAGCATTGTAAGGTTCTACAATATGATTAGTGTTACTGTACTGTTTTCAAATACCTTGATTCTAAAATCATACAGGCCAACAACAGTTCAATGCCATCACTTCTAAATCATCCTAACGTGAAGGTTATTTATTTATTTATTTATTTATTTATTTATTTATTTATTTATTTATTTATTTATTTATTTATTTATTTATTTCAAATTATATGACTGCCCATCTCATCTACAAATCTGAGTGGCTAAGAATTAAAACATCAATATAAAAAATAATTTAATAACACCTAAAAAAAATCGATCAAGACACTACAAGTAAGATTGCAAAAAATTAAGGCATTTGGATTTATTGTTTTGCTAGGGCAAATTAACAGAACTCACAAAGAAAAGATTCAGTCCAGAGATAAACAAAACATAGACTTGCAAAAGAAATCCTATCTGACTGATCCCAAAAGAGACACTTCTGTCAGATTCCTTAAATTGATCTCAGACAGCTTAATTGATCTCTATTAAAAATAATGTAGAACATATAGACCACTATTAGATTAATCAGAACAGATTAATGAAAATAAAAGTCATTTCAGAATATTTCAATTACTTAAGATAGTTTAAACCTGAATTTACGATGAAATAAATGCCTCTCTTCAATTCAAATTGAATAAAACTCCATGGACATATCTAAATAATTTCCTTGGCAACAACACAGCAGTGGCTTGTCATTGCCTTCTTCTGGGATATTTTTTAAAAAAATTAATATTTACTGTTTTTCTTTGAAATAAATATTCAAAAACATTATTGGTATCTATTTTTATTTTTGAAATTTACCGGTAGCTCCTGCATTTCCCACCCTAGGCTTATACTCGAGTCAATAACTTTTCCAGTTTTTTGTGGTAAAATTAGGTGCCTCGGCTTATATTCGGGTCGGCCTATACTCGAGTATATACGGTAAGTAATTAGGGTTCCACCAGAGAAAGGAGATTGAAGGACTGCAAGCAGTTTTAGCTACAGTTATTGTGAATAAATTAAGCTATTAATAAATAAAAATCTCTGACTAGTTTATAAAGAACAAAGAAGAAATCTTGACTCTGTAAACAAGGTTACTTATAACCTTGATTACAGTGAAGAAAGAAAGGATAAATGTCACTAATCAGTGTTCCCAGGTGACTTGCTGGTCTGAACTAGGAAGTCATCTGGAACCAGATTCCACTACTTCCAATAGGCCAGGGGTGTCAAACTGGTGGCCTGCGGGCCAGATGCGTCACATGCAGGCTATGCCCACCCCAGCTCCGCAAAGGCAAAAAAGTCACGATATGTCACAATACGTCACATAAAACGTGATCGAGTTTGACACCCGTGCAATAGGCCTTCAAACATTTCAACCAAAGCATGTCATTTACAATGTTCCGTATAGTCATTACTTCCTGTGTTGACATCACAGTGTAGATGCAGGTAAGAAGAAAGGATGGAATGTTATGAGTAAGAAGCCCAGGAGGCAGGTATGGGAAGCTTGACGTGCTGGTTGTTGTCAAGTGAGAATTTCTGTGTCAGTATATGTTACCTTTGTCAGTAAAATACTCCAGACAAAGAGGCATCATTAGCTTTCAACAAAAACTAAATCACATTGCAGGTCTTCTAGTGAGCAGGTCATTGTTCTTCTTATTATGTCTTTTTACTTTTCACTTTTCTAAGAAGGGTGGAGATCCAGAGAAAACAATTGAAGGTAATAATTGAATAGGACTTTTATTTAAAAAACAAACAAACAACAATCCATAAATGTTTTCAATTATGTGAAATTGAGTGGAGGTGGAAGCATTTCGGGTCCTCCTGCATCAAGAATAGAAACATAGAAATTGTTGCACATGAGAACAGGTTTTGCGATGCACATTCGTAACTTGCACCCTCCCCTCCCCCCTCCTGCGGAGAAAGGCCATGTTTGCTGAGCGCCTGAAGGGAAGCAAGTAGGAAAAGAGTGGCGAAAGTCACATGGGCACAAAGGGACGCCTCTCTGGAATCTCAAGATCTCAAGATGGTGACCACAAAGTTCTGTTCCTTTTGTGTTTGTGGATAGCAATGACATACGTACAAAAGGGATGGGCTTTGATAACATGGTACAAGTGGAATCTTGGTTTTTCTAATCCCTCCCAGGGGCACCGCTGTCACTACCTATAACTCAATTTGTGTGCATTACAAATACTCCAAATATGCCAAAGGTATATTAAAACCACAGGCAACCCACTTTGCACAGGTACCGTATTTTTCGGAGTATAAGACGCACTGGAGTATAAGACGCACCTTAGTTTTTGGGGAGGAAAATAGGGGAAAACAAATCTGCCTACCAGGTATTCATCTGGCTAGCGTCCTTAGTCTGGTCAGCTTCAGCACATTATTTTATCCCCTGGTTAGGACTTTAAAAAACCTTCTTCTGAGAGAGTAACAATGAAAGAGCCTGCAAGCTGGTAAGAGCTGGGAAGATAGTTAGCACCTGGTTAGGGCTAGAAAAAAACTTATTCGGAGCAGCTTCAGCACATTATTTTATCTCCTGGTTAGGACTTAAAAAAAACCTTCTTCTGAGAGAATAACAATGAAAGAGCTTGCAAGCCGGTAAGAGCTGGAAAGATCGTTAGCACCTGGTTAGGACTAGAAAAAAACTACTTTGGAGCAAGTAGAGCAATGAAAAAAAAACCTGCAAAGACTTAGGGCTGGAAAAACATTCTTTGGAGAGAGTAACAATGAAAAAGCCTGCAAGGTAAGAGCTGGGAAGATCTGTTAGCACCTAGTTAGGGCTGGAAAAAAAAAGCTACATTCGAAGTATAAGACGCACCCAAATTTTCAGCCACTTTTAGGGAGGAAAAAGGTGCGTCTTATACTCAGAAAAATACGGTAGTTCTCGACTTAAACAGTTCATTTAGTGAACATCATCACTGAAAAAAGTGACTTGTTTTCCACACTTACAACTATTGTAGCATCCCCATGATGACATGATTTACATTCGGCTGCTTGACAACTGACTCACATTTATGACAGTCGCAGGAGTCATGTCATCGCCTTTTGTGACCTTCTGACAAGCAAAGTCAATGGGGAAACCAGATTCACTTAACGTGTTATTAATTTAATAACTGCAATGATTCCCTTAAGAAATGTGGCAAGAAAAGTCTTGTAAAATGGGGCAAAACTCACTTAACAAATATCTCACTTAACATTGAGCCTTATCTTGGGCTCAATTTGCCAGAGCCCACTGTAACAACATTGCCAAAAAGGCACTAAGAGTTGTTAATCTAATATTGCATAGCTTCTTCTCTGACAATATTACACTGCTAACCAGAGCATACAAAACATTTGTTAGACCAATTCTGGAATACAGATCACCTGTCTGGAACCTGCACTGCATATCGGACATTAATACAATTGAGAGAGTCCAGAAATATTTCACAAGAAGAGTCCTCCATTCCGCTGCTCACAACAGAATACCTTATTCTACCAGACTTGAAATTTTGGGCTTAGACAATTTAGAACTATGCCGCTTTCAATCTGATCTAAATGTAGTTCATAAAATCATCTACCACAATGGCCTACCTGTCAATGACTACTTCAGCTTCAACCGCAACAACACACAAGCACACAATAGATACAAACTTAATGTAAACCACTCCAAACTCGACTGCAGAAAATACGACTTCAGCAACAGAGTGATCAATGCCTGGAATTCACTACCTGTGGTTTCTTCCCCAAACCCCCAAAACTTTAACCTTAGACTGCCTACAGTCGACCTCTCCCCATTCCTAAGAGGTCTGTAAGGGGCGTGCATAGCACACCATTGTGCCTACCGTCCCTGTCTTACTGTCCTATTGTCCTCATTTATCTGTACTTACTTTGCTTATGTTTATGTTTATATAAATACCTGCTATCTTGTACATGTTTGACAAACAAACAAATAAATAAATAAAATAAATAAATTGTGGTTGTACGTGGAGGACCACCCGTAGAGATAGAAATACAGTTGTGACTTTTAAAGTCCAATCCATCATGGCAGTCTTGACAGTAACAATTCCAGAATGCTGTGTTTAAAAACTCTCTCGTGAAACAAAGCATTTGCTTTACTATTTCCATTAATCTCTGATTTCACAGTAATAGGAAAAAAACAAGGCAATAGAAACGGAAGACAGAGGAAAACCACCCTGACAAATTCCATGCGTGAAACAAGGTAAATACATCAGAATAGCCTGAAATTTTCCAGTATTGATAAACTGACTATGGTAGCCTGACAGACCGTACCTTTAAGATCCTTGAAACAAAACCACAGGCTTCAGAGAGGAGGAAAAAACCCAAAGGCCTATCAGCTTTGCAGATCACAATGTTATGTATGCATCTGTGCTACAGGTCAAAAAGATTGCTAGGATGCATTAACGAATTAAATGCTTACAGTTCCTATTGGAGAAAAATGTGTATGTGAGGGGATTTTGATTATTATTTTTGAGGCATGTTTTAAATGGCTATGCAAGACTACCTTTCTCTGAAAGTGATCAAAGATGCAAATCAGGGGTGGGTTCCACTTACCTTCGCCACCGGTTCACATCGTGACGTTTTGCACGCGTGCGCTCACACACGTTTCCTTGTGCAATTTGGCTTCCGCGCATGCTCAGTAGTTGGAATTAGCCCCAAACACAGCTGAGGAGCAAAGGAATAAAGGTCAGTTTAAATCCGGGGGTGGGCGGGAGGGCCCTTTTACAAGCAGCAGAACAGGAAAAACCTTTAAAACAGTAAAAAAAATTCGCAAAAAAAAAATCCCAAAAAAAGATGGCGGCACCCACGGATCGGCACCAGCCGATCCAGTTCAGTGATGTCACCAGCGGGTTGCTACCGGTTCGGGCGATCCGGTCCGAACCGGGAGGAACCCACCCCTGATGCAAATATGAAAATAACAAATCACACGGACTTAGGGTTAATAACTCAGAAGAAGGCTCCCCACATACCAACTAATTATTCTTTGTTGCTGTACAATATATATTTATGTATTACCGCCTCTCAGCAAGTTGTTTCTCTTAAGTAGTGGGATCAGGCAGGTGTATCAGGCAGTCATTCTAATTTTCAGTCTGTCTTAAATAACTGCAAACGGAGCCAAGATATTAGAGTGTTTCTGCTGGAACATTTCAGCTTTATTTAGAATTTATTTCACCATGGGTTTAATTCTGAAGTGCAGAAGTTTATTCATGCATTCATTCGATTTACACAGCTGCCCTTCTCACTTTTACATGATTCTAGGCAGTTTACGATAAAATAAATACATATACAGAAAACATGGAATATAAAAAAAACAAAAGACATAGCAGCCAGGCATCAACACAAGGAAAATGGGTTGATTGCATAACCAGTGCCCTGAGCTCAGGCACTAAACTAAGTTTTCAAGACCTTGTAAAAAGACCAGCAGGGACGGGGCCAATCTAATCTTAGGGAGGAGAATGATCCAAAAAGTGGGTGCCATGACAAAAAAGGCTCTTCTTCTGGAGTCCACCAGGTGACACTCTTTGGTAACACAGGTCTTCAATGTGTATCTTGTCCAAGGAAGAACTGTAGCTGCCTTACATGTGGTAGCAAATATGCTTGCCAGTGACGGAGTTTTCAGAACTTCCTAAGCTAAGTATATCAGCATCCAGTGGCACCCCAGATGTTGGCAATGCTGTTGGAGCCTCAGAATGTGCTCTACTGCCTTGCGCCTTCTCTTGTCCTGGCTTCTGAGCCCAGTGCAATAAGACTACTATATCAGGATTGAAAAAAAATTGATGGCCACGAGATGATAGCTAAAGAATTTCTTTCTTTTTGGTAGACCTAAACTGCACCTCCCTGTAATTTGCTTGGTTGTGCAATAACTGCTTGATAAGTCAACTGTTTTCTGGATGTTAAATAGCTTGCATAGCAACCATGGCACATTGAGTGGATTTGAGAAGATCTCCTGACTTTCTTTACTATTTGCATGTTATATGAATCAGCCAACCATGTCGTATGCAAGAAATCATGGATAAACAAACCATGGTTTAGAATGTGTCAATCCATACATCTAGAAGCATGATTTGGAGAAGCTTGGGGATTTCTTCTAAGTAGTACAGGTTTTTTCATAAGGTGCCTAAGAATAGATTGAGGCCATGGTCATAACAAAGTTAAGTACAGTATCAACAGTAGAGACCTTCAAATTTCTAGGTTCCATCATATCTCAAGACCTAAAATGGTCATCTAACATCAAAAACGTCATCAAAAAAGCACAACAAAGAATGTTCTTTCTGCGCCAACTCAGGAAGCTCAAACTTCTCAAGGAGCTGCTGATACAGTTCTACAGAGGAATTATTGAGTCTGTCATCTGCACCTCTATAACTGTCTGGTTTGGTTCTGCAACCCAACAAGACAGACACAGACTTCAGAGAATAATCAGAACTGCAGAAAAAACAATTACTGCCAACCTGCCTTCCATTGAGGACCTGTATACTGCACGAGTCAAAAAGAGGGCCGTGAAAATATTTACTGACCCCTCACATCCTGGACATAAATTGCTTCAACTCCTACCCTCAAAACGTCGCTATAGAGCACTGCACACCAAGACAACTAGACACAAGAACAGTTTTTTCCCGAACGCCATCACTCTGCTAAACAAATAATTCCCTCACCACTGTCAAACTACTCACTAGGCTGCATTACTACTACTATTAGTTTTTCTCATCATTCCTATCACCCATCTCCTCCCACTTATGACTGTATGACTGTAACTTGTTGCTTATATCCTTATGATTTATATTCATATTGATTGTTTCCTGATTGCTTACTTGAACCCTATGACAACCATTCTTGACAAATGTATCTTTTCTTTTATGTACACTGAGAGCATACACACCAAAGACAAATTCCTTGTGTGTCCAATCACACTTGGCCAATAAAGAATTCTATTCTATTCTATTCTATTCTATTCTATTCTATTCTATTCTATTCTATTCTATTCTATTCTATTCTATTCTATTCTATTCTAAGTGCTTACATGACACAGTAGGAGTGCAAACACAAGGGCAGATAACTCACTATAATTTTTCCAGCATGGTCTTATTTGTTTATGAGGGCCAAAAGATTGAACAGCAGATTCTAGCTAGGATTTCTGTGGAAGAAAAAAGAATTGCATGCAAAATATGAATTACCGGTATTCTTATTCTCAAACAACAGCACAAGTATGTGCCAGGTGTATATGTTCACTCAGAGTTAATCGTGTGAAGAATGTGGGGTTTAAGGGATCAGCAAAAAAATTGTGTTTGCATAATATACTAGTCTAAAATATGGTTGGTTAGTTTTGTAGGTCAGTATGTCAAGTGTCCTCATTTAGCATTTGATTCACTGTGCTGTGGAAGCCCTAATCCTTCAGTTAATTTGAGAATCCATGGCTGTGTATTATGTAAGACCACAATAAAAGAGAAAGTCTCCAGAACTGGAGTGGATACGTGCACTTTTTTTTAATGCTAAGTAGAAGGTCACCCAGGAGTCTCTCTCAACAACCAGCTAAGTAATAGAAGGAAGCTGTCTTTACAGTATTAGGAAATACTGTAGATCTGGCTGAGCACTTTTAAGAGTCGATTTAACCCTGTGTATAAAACAGCCTGCTTCAACCCGATTCCTTCCAAATATGCCTTATAACAACTTCTGTCATCTCCAGCTAATATGGTCAACATCATGATGACACTGTGATATTCTTGTGGCAGAAATAGAGATGCTGGGACCTCAGGTCAACTATGTATTGTAGACTTGGGTGGAGCACGCAACACATTTTCTCCCCAGAGTTTTCTTGAAAACTTCTTTGTCCTGATTTTATAGTGAAGACAAACCATTGTTCATTATTTTTTGTAACTAAGTCTGAACTTGCTTTCCTTAATTCTTTTAATTAGATATACTGAATTAACATGCACTCTGTCGGGGCCCTATCCATTTGACATTCTGCCCTCGAACCTGGTTTGTGTGCCTGACTAAGAGAAGAAATTGACAGATTGATCTGTTTTCTTTCAACTTATAGGATTTGGTGATGCCACTTGTTGCTACTGGCCCTGCTAAATTTTGGTATTGTTCACAGAACATGCTCATCCTGTTTCAGGACTACTCTACTTGCTCCTGAGCCTTTGACCCGATTGAAATAACAACTAGATGTGGAAACTCTGACCACTGGAAGACTTACTTCCAATACTAACCTCCTGGAGACATTTCCATAATGGACAATATGTAAGAGATTGTGTAGAGGTGAGGACCGGAATATTCCAGTGCCATGGCATCTATTCCAGACTTGCGAACAGTTGAAGCAACACTCCATACCACTGAACACACATCTATTTCACCCAACACAAATTGCTTATTTTACCACTAGTTTATTATGTTAGTCCTGTGATATTTCATTTTTATCTGCACAGCTTACATTTTTATATCCCTCTGAGTTGCTAGTATAGTATGCATAATTCAGAAATTATAATCTGTTCATATCAATTACTTTTTTTATAGTGCACAAGTATTATTTGAAATATTATATTTGAATATATATATGAATGAACTCTGATAACAGAAGGCTAGGTTCATGAAGCTTTATTTTATTTATTTATTACATGTTTTGATTCTACCTTTATTTTTTTTTTAAAAGTCAAGGCAGTGAACTTACTTCCTCCTGTTTTCGTCACAAGCCAGTGAGGTGGGTTGCACTGAGAGAATCATTGGCACACAGTCACCAGCTGGCTTTCATGCCTAAGGTGGGACTAGAACTCAGTCTCCTGGTTTTAGGCCAGCATCTTAACCACTATCCCCAACTGGCTAATCTACGATTCTCCAGTTTACTGGCCAGAAAACTCTGGGAGTTTAAACCCACACATCTTAAAATGTCCAAGATTGAGAAACATTGGCTTAGAGTATGGTATTAAGGAAGAAATATTTCATGTAAAGGTAATAATCAGAAGCAATTTCAATGTTTATAAATAATTTGAGGAATCACCACTTGGGTATGGTGGAAGAGAATTTTAGAATTTAATATTGCTTTCACTGATTGTTTAGTATTTTTTTTGTTTTCTTCTTTTCAAAAGATTATGTGCATTTAAGTATGACATGGTTGTAAATATTACAGCTTAGAGTTTTGTAGTGGTACTGTTTTTCAAGACGATACAAGGGTTTTAATTCTATATATTAAATTAATTTATCAATGAAATAATAAATGCTAATTTTACAACAATTTAAAATTCTCTGTGTATTTATTGATGTTTTATTTTCCATCCACAATGTCCTTTCTCATTTTTCTTTTTTTCTTAGACATTTATTTCATTCCTTAAACGTTTTAAATACTTGGTGTTTTGGTAAAGCCAGGGTCAAGGTTATTATTGACGCATGAAAGAGTATGTTGAGAAAGGAAAACAAACTGTAGTTTAGCTGCACTGTGGGAAAGCTATATCAGTTAGAAATAGGTATTTTGAACATCAAAGAGAAGAGGCTGTATCTGCAGAAGTGAAGATAAACAACATTTTATAAAGTATTTGTCACTGCTTCTTTTTAATGCAGATGTTTAGTCAGTTGCTATTGTAGTTGTTCTGGTCCCCTCCAACCTCTTCATAATCTCTATCTGACGTAGGTATAAACAACAATGAAAACAATGCTCGAATTGTAGCCATTAATTCTGACGTTACAACAGAAGAGAATATACATAGCTCAGGGTTGAACTGTGGCGTCCTTGGAGCATCAAGGACTACAAAGTTTGAACTTAGCTTGAAGTTATTGTTTAATGAAGTGTGGAAGTTCTATACTGTTGGGGGGGGGAACAGATTCAAATTTTCCAAGAGGTGACAGCTACCAATCTCTTATTTTACTTTACTTCTCAAAGAAAAATGACTTATTAACCTGGTTCTAATTTTATTGGTTAGGAATTCTTTTTTGATATGATGATGTTAATGTTCTACTTTATCTTTGCTGCATAATTTTGATGTCTATCTGCCTGCTGGCTGCCCAGAGTTGTTGAGAGTTGGGCATCATACAAGTTTTATTATAGTGGAGAAAATAAATCTAACAAATAGAATGGAGACTGCACTCCTTCCTCTTCCGCTTCCATGTTTTTGACATGACCATGGTAAAATTTTTGACCTCAAGCTCAAATCTTCATCTTTGTCTAATCCTATTAGACCCAAAGTGACCCTCCTGCTCCCCCACCAAGAAAGCCCCTCTAAATCTCAAAGACAAAGAATACACAAAGAATAGAAGCCTCCTCAACAGGGGCGGGTTCCTAATTTTTTTACTACCACTCTGTGGGCGTGGCTTATTTTGTGGGTGTGGCTTGCCAGCCATGTGACCGGGTGGGCATGGGCCTCGGGAGTTTGGCAGCGGCTGGAGAAGTGGGGGGCATTGCCCATCTGCAACACAGCCCCCCGCAGTGGGAGCAGCAAGACCACGGCAGCGGTTCTTCTAGGAGGCTCAGTCTGGCCTGAATTGTTCTCCCCATTCGATAATCCTAGGCTCCTGTCGCCCGTTCTTTCAGCATCTCACGCGCTCCCTCAGCCATCCTCCCCTGCTTGGACTCACTGTGGGATAGGAAGGCAGCGCATGCGCAGTGCCGGAAGCTCGGCTTCTGGGCATGCACAGAAGAAAATTTTAAAAAAAATTTAAAAAATTTTTTTTTAAATGGCAGCGCCCAGGCACCGGCAACCGACCGCACCGGTACTGTGACGTCACCAGCGGGCCGCTACCGGTGCTATAGAGTGGACCGCACCGGTAGGAACCCACCACTGCTCCTCACCAGTAAATAGTAAAACCCAAGGGCAGCTCTTACAGGAGAATGGGAACCTAGAAAAACCCCAACATTCCAACCTCAATCAGCCTGATGACCTCACCATTCCATCTCCTCTAATAAGAAACTTCCCCAACTTTGATATTCTCTGGAAAGGTCCATTTTGCCTAACAATAGGCATACCTGTTATTTACACACACCGTCTTAGATATACCACCAAGGACCCACCCAGTTTCCCCTAAACTGGCCAGCCAATCAGATCACTAAGAATGTAGGGCAGCCCCCAGCTTCTTGCCCTTCATATGATAAGTTGCTTTATATAGTTTAAAGTGTCAGGTGCAATGTTCCCTGTAAAATTAGAAAACGGCACGCGGCAGTTAAAACCTGCTGCGCGGCGTCCCCCTTTCATGTGCACAGCTGTGCAGGCGCGCAGCCTCTGCAATTAGAAAACACTGGGCGGAAGTTAGAAACCTCTGCGTGGCGTTCTCGCATCACGTGCGCAGCCGCGCACCTAAGAGGGAACAGTGGTCAGGTATACAGTTTCTAATACCAATCACAAAGCATATGCACGTTTTTTTTTTTGTGAAAAGGCTTCCTACTCCATGGGTAGGACAGAGTGATTAGAAATAAGGTTCTTCTCTGGAAACACTCAGCCCTTTGACTATGTTTCTACAAACACAAAAACATGAATCTACAATTAAATTCAACCCCCCCCCCCAAACTACATGTTTTGTAGTTTTAGCATCTAAAACTATAAAACATGTAATTAAAAAAATCCAGTGGAATTGAAATATGCAAACTACAGGAAGATGGCATCTTTTAAAATTTCAGAATAATTATAGTCTGACAATAAAAATACTCTAATATGGGTACCACATAGAATTATCTGAAAAGAATCTTCCATGGGGATGTGGATATTCCTGGGGATCTGGATATTACTAAGCAAGCCATCTTTCCCTCTTGTTGCTACTGTCCACTTTTCTGATGTGGAAAATGCAGATGTAGATGATCAAAAGTATTCGTAGTAGCTCACTATCCAGGATTCTTTTGAAGGATAAATTATATTAAGTAAATTTATAAATGATAAATGATGAAATTGGTATATAGGTGAGACGGAAGCTCTGTGAAGTTCTCTTCCTTTTCAAAGCTCTTCTACCCAAGCTTAGGCTGAATAGCAAATTCATACAGAAACAGCTTTATAAGAACAAAATATCCTCCTTGAATCATAAATAAAACGGGGGTGGATCACCTGAAGTCTACAAACCCGCAATTTTTTTTGTTATTTATAATATTTATATAGCTGCTTGCTTCACCAAAAAATTGTTCCTCTCTGATCAGTTGTTAATAATTGGTGGCATGATTTTCTACCAATAAATAAGAAACAACCCAAAATGGGACACATGCCATAAAATAGGTTTGATGTGGTTAAAAATAAATTCTTCCAGCAAAACCCAGAAAATTTTGGTATCTCCATATGTATGCCACAACCTTATCCATTTTGCACAATTTCACTATCTGTGTTTATTTTCCCAAAATAAGTGGAATGGAAGGTTGCCTTTGCTAAAATGTTCTGCTGAATATTAATTCCTTAATATTTTAGCACAAAAATCTTCCAAACATCCTGATACTTACTTCAATTGATGTTTTTTTTTTAAATCTTCCCCATCTCCCCCCCCAAAAACCTATATTTTGGTATTCTTATTGGATTATTTTGCACAGGCAGTTGTAATGCATGCCATTTACATTAAGAGTTGGTGCTAAATGACCATACTTAGCTGTGAAAGCCCTCACTGCATTCAGGAAACACTGCTCAGTAAATGATGCAATCCAGACAGAAGATTACCATGCATTTCCTTGCTAGCCTGGCTGCATTCAATCAATGTGGAAGTTGGTTTTTTTAAATAGCACTTTAAAGAAACCAAGAAACTTTAATTTTCAAGGTCTGTAAGTGAAATCTGAGTACATCATCCATACAATTTAACCATATTTACATTCTGAGTGCACAGCAGTTCTAGTTTGAAATAGGACTCAAGCTTTGTCTCTGTGTACACTAACTGCCAGGAAAAACACAACAGCAGTATACAAAGAAAAACACAAAAACATGCAGCACTCAAAACATTTGTTACATCTTTCAAGTGCCACCTGAACTTTTGTTATGTCAGATCGACATCGATAGAAATGTTTTGTGCTCTACAGAGCACCTTCCAAACGTTGACATTCAACTTTTACATTAAAAAGTGTTTTGTTCCTGTTTCAACATGTTCTTGTTCCTGCTTTACCTGTGCATCTGGAAATATGTCCCATTGAACTTAAAAGGGATTTCCCCCGAAAAGTGATTATTAAGGTTATGATATTAACTTGTTGCCCTTTATTAATTTGCCATTTTTTTCGGATTTTTAATTTAATGACGACTGCATACTTGTGCCTTACCCCTTGTCCGAATTCGCAAAAAGGCCTCTAGTAGAAGATGGGGGCGGGCGGACCCTACGCAATCTGCGGGGTTCGTTTCCGTGATCCCAGATAACTAAGTCACTTAGTAAACCCTAATTCAGTTACACATAGGTTAGTGAAATGCACACTCATTGTTACAGAAGAGCCGTGCAAAAGGTTTAATTTTTTTAAATAAATTAGGAGTGCCCTCCAGTTTGGGGACATTAAATGCAGCACATCGGAATTTATTTTAAAGAATTTTTCCCTTGCCCAAACGAATGGACAAAACATTCGAGGTTTGGGTCATAGAAGTGGAGATGCACGGAATCCTGCCTTTTCCTCGGCGGGGATCATGGGAGTTGAAGTCCAAAACAATTGGAGAACTCCGGGCTGGGAAAACCACGCCGTTTTTCCACCCCTCCAGCTGTTCTTTCTCACCCCGGAGAAAGCCGGCCTCATCGGAAGCTCGAGAATAAGAAAAAAAGGCGCTCGGCTTTGAAGTGGCTTCCGCCGCGCCTAAGAGAGACAATTGCTAGCGCGTGCGAGGAAGAAGGGAGGCCCAAAGGACAGCCGGGCGGTCTCCTGGCCTTGCCCACAGCCACACCTTTTAGGCGGGAATGGTGGCGGCTGTCGCGCGTGTCGGCGCCCCACCCGGGGTTTGTAGCCGCGTGGGCGCGCTCAGGGCCGCCAACCGGCCGTTGGGGTTCCCCGCCACGCGCGCCTCCTTCTGTTTTTCCATTATCGCTCGACGCTTTTGTCTTTCCCCCCGCCGGAGGTGGAGAAAGAGGGAGGACGGAACTGAAGTGGTTGTTAAGAGCAACCGTTCCCTCTGCGCCCTTTTTGTCTCTCCGCCCTCCTCAACCCCTAGGCTGCTTCTTTTTGTGTGTGTGTGTTGTTATAATTTCCCTCCCCTTCTTTCATTCACGACAGAGCGAGAGGGAGAGAGGGAGGAGTCACTATAAGTAGCAGCGGGAGCGGTTGTAAGAGTGTCCTCTGTGAGCGTTTTCCTTTTTACCCCCTTTTTCCGGCGCTGCCACCCTCGAGCTCGGCGCGCGGCAGGTCCCGCTTCGCTTCCCCAACTCCGGGTCCTCTTCAGCCTCCCTTTTCTTTTCCCCTCTCTTCTTTTTTAAACCGGCTGTAGTAGAAACATCCATCCCCGGCAGACGAGCTAGGTGAGTAGCCGATGGCGCCCTGGCAAGGTTTTTCCTTGCTCTGCCCTTCCTTTCTCCTCTACCATCTCCTCAGTGGGATGGCTTTCGAGCCTTGCTGTGAGATGCCCTGAGGGGGAGAAGCCACACCGCGCTGAAGAGAAAGCCGCGGCCACGATGGGTGGGTGGGGGGGGGGGGCGCCGCTCCGCTTTCTCCGTGAGCCGGAATCGTAAGACAGATACTCTTCAAGCCGTGGCTCCGGACGATTTTCCCCCCAGCGGTTGGGACCGATCAACGTGTACTTCGGCGCCCAGCCACATGCCAGGCTGGGAGTCCATTTTGCGAGTAGCGTGTTGCATGATGCAATGTTTATAGCGATGGGCGATGTGGAGGAGGGCGGAAGCATGCGCCCTGCCTAGGTAGATGGAGCACGAGGGCTGGCGAGCTGGGCTGGATCGTCTTTCCGTTTTTCTTTCCTACCGACCTTCCCGGGGCGCTTTCCAGGCGATCCCTTCCAGGCTCAGATCCTAGGAGGCTGAGCGGCTAAGCTAACAGGGTTTAAGGGATGACAGAAGTCCTTCCTTAAATGGTCCTTTCTTCGGATCGTGCAGTGGCCCCGGGGGGGGGGGAAGGGAGGGCGACGGTTCTTTATAGTGACTCATCACTTAAAATCCAACAACTGGACTCTTTCACCCTTAATTTGAGTCGGGTTGGGTTCGGGTTCGGGATATTCCCCCTGATGCAGCTGTAACCTACGAATGAAATAAAATGTTCTGCCTTTATTTCTGGTAAAGAAGCTCGTATTTGCCTTCCTATTCTATGGAAAGAGTATAGGGAGGTTGCTCAGTGTATCTTTAATGGTTGTTTTTATGAATCGGGGTTTTGTTTTTTCTGCCTCCTTCCTCTTGTGATCTATGAATGGGACACTCTAAAACAGTATATATTTCCTAGGCAAATTACACACAAAGTTCCAAAACTGGTTTCCCTATTGTGTCTCTCCTGTCCTGCCTCCTGCAGTGAAAATTTTGACTTTGAAAGGAATGATGACTCCTTGGATTAAGTTTGCCCAGGAAGTTATATTGTTATTTCATATATCAAGAAATCGTCTCCTGCTACCCATCATAGCTGCTGTCAATATAAACAGCTGTAGTAACTACCTTATCTAATATGAGGATGAACAGCCTATGCCCCCATCTTTTCTGTACTCTGACCATGCTGCTGAGTTGAGTTTCATTTTTATTAAAGGATTTTGTACAGTAATAAAACCATACAGATTTAAAGAAAAAGAATAAATAAAAATACAGAACAAATGAATAAACAGAAAAAGTAAATAAACAGAAGAAGAAAGAAAAAGAGAAACTATATAAAGAATCTGTTTCTGATCTTTACAGCAGTTATAAATAAGATTATCATCTATCCTTCTTTTAAGGTTACATCATAATTCCTTTCCAATATTTTATCCTTTTGACTCATCAAATCTATAAGTCACCAGTTCATTTCCCCCCCCCCCACTTTTCAATAAAAAGTCCATAAAGGATTTCCCGTCACTAATACATGTACTTGTTATCTTCTCAATCAAGAAGTTAATTTTGCATTTTGGCAAATACTATCATCTTTATTAACTATTCCTTCATGGTGGATATTTCAGAACATTTCCATCTTTCTGCATATAGCAGCCTTGCTACAGCGGCCATATACAAAAGCAATCGTCCATGAGACTTTCATGCTGCTGTGTTTTAATATGGTGGTTACCTGCTATTTTGTGGCATGCAATAGATTGAAACCCTCAGGTAAGTCCTAAAGGAAGCTTCACCCAACTTTAAAAAAAAAAATCCAGAAGGCCATTGTCACTGGACAGGAGATACCAAGGCTGATGTTAGGTGTCTGCAACCACGAATTTCAACAGTGATCATTGACTCTCCACTGGTGACTCTCCACTGATTCTGGCTACATGAACCACATTTGGACTTGAAAACAAGTTTGCACACTTGTGAGACTGATCTTTCACGAACCACTTGTGAGTACTTAGGTTTCAAATGACTCAGATGGCTGTGGACTGTCCATTCTTTCTAGATTTTGTCATGGCTGGATGGATGGCTAATAATTCATTTTTTTTGTAACGGGGAGAGGAAATTAAAATACTCTGAAGTTTGGAGCTATTAAAGTTATAGGAGAAGAAAGGTTTCATTCACTTTCTGTTCCTCTTGGGGTGGGGTGTGTGGTGGAAGATAAAAAAAGGGAGAATAGAAGGTATGCCAGAGGAGTCCCCTGTTGAAACTACTGTGGCATCCCGACTCTTGTATCTTTGAAGATTGGCAAAGAGTATTAATTTCTAAGTAATGGTCTTCCTTGGGTGTAGATGACACAAGGAACTAGAAATAATCCGAGTTATGGTGAGGGAACTTGTATGCCACTCAATGTCAGTTTATGGTTGGAGCAGTCTGTAAGCTATGTAAAATCAGATTAAGTAGGTTACTAAACAGCAAACTGATTGCAAGCTTTTCTGGCTAGCCATGAACCATTTATTTTGCACAAGTCAAAACATTGCACACAATGCTAGTTCAAAGTAGTTTGGTTTTCTGTTTTGGCTCCTTAAGAAGTCATCATTTGTCTGATTTGCACACAACAGCCTGCAATCTATTGTTAGAACTTTAACATATTTTTAATGCGTGATAGGAAGATAGAAATGTGCAACCCAAACAGGTAACGATAGGTTATGCATACTACTATGTTTGAACCCTGCCAGTGAAATGAACTGACATTAAAGTTTTGTCATTCCTTGATTGACTTTATTTAATTCTGAAACTGAAGGGAAGAAAAAGATAAGTAAGGTTAAATAAATAAAGAGTGCGTGAACTGGTACATGTGTGAACTGGTACAAATGAATGCAGACTTCAATGCTTATATTTCTGCAATTATGATTTTGTAATTATAGTGTAATTATCTGAAAACAAGCTCTCAGCTTTGTTTATGCTTGCCTTTTGAAGTATTTTGTCTATTGTTAGGACTAATTCATGCTTTTTGTCATTTATGGAATTAATGTACAGTAGTACATTGTAGTTTTCACTGCAGTTTCATTATCTCCAAGGTTCATATAGATCATAGACTATGATACAAAATTGCTGCAACTGTCATCTACTGAGTTATATTGATCATACCTAAAGGTGAGCTTCCTGTTAACTATTGAGAAATATGTGCACTCTACAGAGGAATAATCAGACTTTCATTTATTTGGTGTTAGTATGGATCTGCTCCCAGGTAGAAGATGTCAGAGAACAAAAGTAAAATAAAACAGAAAATTGAGTGATGCTTTGGCAGTGCGTACACAAACATGCAGCTACATTAGAATTTTTGGAATGATTTGGTAGGAGAAACAGCATTGCTTGCTTCCTAAGCTTTGATGCCCTAGGCCAGGGCCTATTCATCCTTTGTCTAAAGTTGTTTCTGAAGAGCTGTTATGACATACAGTGACACTTTCAATATTCCAACATAAAATTTTCTGTTTCTGTTTGGACAGAATGAACTGTGACAAGATAAACTGAAACAGTACTTTTCATTTTCTTTGTAATTAGCTTCTTAGCATTTTTTGGAAGTGACTTTTTGAATACATAATTAGCTACCTGCAATGGTTCTTGCTGTATAAAACTGCATGAATGCATCCTATTGCAATTTGCTATCCTATTCTACTTACCTATTTTTCATTATGCCTTAATTCCCTTGAGAACTGCTTTCTTCCTTTCTTTATAGAAATCACTTGAATGCCTTCTTAGCAATAGCACTTAGACTTATATACAGCTTCACAGTACTTTACAGCCCTCTCTAAGCGGTTTACAAAGTCAGCATATTGTCCCCAACAATCTGGGTCCTCATTTTACCCATCTCGGAAGGATGGGAGGCTGAGTCAACCTTGAGCCTGGTGAGATTCAATCTGCCAAACTGCAGGCAGCCGGTGATCAGCAGAAATAGCCTGCAGTACTGCACTCTTAACCACTGCGCCACCGCGGCTCCTAAATAAGTACAAAATTAAAATAGAAAAGATATATCTTCTTATCACTTGCTATAATTTGTAGCATTAATGATCCTCTATCTAGTGAACTTGGTTTATAGCATATGGAATTGTAGTTACAAATTTGCATCCTTATGCTCGTGTGCAAATGATCCCAGCCACGTGATTTTCTGACCATATATACCGGTAGTGACTTTGTGCCCTTTATTAACTTTAGCACAGATATCAGTTGTGACATTCTTTGGTTTAGATTACATTACAAGACATATGGTCCCAAATAGGTTATTTAGATTACCAACCGAACTCAGCAGTTTCTACTATTAACAGGTCTATACTCAACTGTAGTAGCTTCTAGTCCATTTCCACACCCATTTTAAGTGCTAGTTTTAACCTGTAATGTTATGCAAAGTACAGCATATTAAAAGAGGGTGCCAAGCTGGTGTTTGGCCTGTGTTTGTGAGCAACTTTAAGATTCACCCATATCTTTTATATATGCCAATTTGAAGATACCCTTTCATGTTAACTGATGATGTGATGAGTTGTCAGGTAGGTATTTATAGTAATCAAGTGTTCCACAGAAATAATGTTTAATTTAACCGACAAACACCAGTTTCATTGGAAGAAAATCATAATTCCCTTTTATTAAATTCTGCGGGGTTTTTGATTGTAGACCAGATTTGGAAGTTTAACAGCTTGTCCTGGGCATTCTCACATAATGACTAGCAAGGATAATGTACTGGAAGCACAAAATATTAAAGCAGCTCTTACACCTTCTTGCTTCCTTAACTGAAGCTGTCTTACCAGTTCGGTTTGCTTTTGTCTTATATTAGACAGATGGGCGTACTTTCAAACAAAGCTGTGGGCCTCAGCCATTGGCCTTAAGAAAATGATTTCCCAATAGGAATCTAAAGAACTCCCAATAGCCTTAATTATTAATTAATAATTTTTAATAATTTTAATAATTATTATTAATGTTGCTTGTATCCTTACAATTTACATTGACTGGTTCCTTATATGATTTGATTGCTTATTTGTACCTGGACTATCATTAAGTGTTGTACCTTATGATTCTTGACGAATGTATCTTTTCTTTTATGTACACTGAGAGCATATGCACCAAGACAAATTCCTTGTGTGTCCAATCACACTTGGCCAATAAAATTCTATTCTATTCTATTCTATTCTATTCTCTAAAACATGCTACCTTTCCATTTAAAAAAATCTAGAAAAAGTACCAGGTCAGGCATGGTACTGAGGTACATGAGGCTCACCTGGTAAGTATCAAAGAAGGTGTCATATCGGAACCATACTAGTAAGTGAATAGACCACCTAAAGTTTGTGCGGAGTCGACCAAGCAAATAGTTTAGACATTTTAGCCTAGTCTAATTTGACCCCAATCAAGCTTGCACTCTGGTGCTATATTCCGGGACAATAAACTTCGCTTTGAACTTTCAGTGTTTATAGCTGCAGAGAGAAACAGTAGTCGGCAGTCTTCTCTAATCTTGTGTCTTCCAGATATGTTTGGAGCTTCCAGAACTCCTGAGAATTCTGTAATGTATTTCAGGAAGCAATAATAGTGGAGATCAGTAGTGGGTCCTAAAACCCATTGCTACTGGTGCGCACATGCACAGAAGCATCCCAGTGGGTGGGCGGAGCCTCCAGCCACTGGCCCTACCGGTTCGCAGAACCGGCCGAACCGGGAGCAACCCACCGATGGTGGAGATGGTGACATGTTGATGCTTTAAAATCTATAGAGGGATGGTAATTTAACATTTATATACTTATTAATTATTTTCTCAAAGCATCAGTGGAAAATTATTCAAGTATGATGGTTATTGATTTGTACTTAGAATAGATATAAAGACTAAGGATATGGAAGATGTTTGGGCCCATGAATTGTAGCAATTCTGATAGTATTCTTTTTGCCGGGAGGTACATGTCACCCAGTGGTGGGTTGCTTCTGGTTCGGCCCGGTTCTGTGAACTGGTAACACCGGCGGCAAGAGGCTCCACCCACCCGCCCAGGACGCTTCTGCGCATGGGCAGAAGAATTGCATGCGCGCGAGAGCGCGAACCGGTAGCAAAGGGTTTTAGAACACACTATTGATGTCACCCTATGGCTTTTCAACATTGACAAGTGATGTGCCAACATCAATAGTTGTGTTCAGGCTGTAGAGTTTTCAGGATAAGTGAGTAAGCTGTTTTTGTTCAGTTGTGCCAAAGAACAGTTTTATCCCAGGAAGAGTGGAGTAAAAGAAATAATGACTAATGGGTAAATTCCGAGAATATAATAATGACAAGTAATTGAGCCTTTCAGAGTTTTTATACAGGATACAGTTCAGTGTGGAGACAAGAAGATTGAGGGAAGAGATGGTATCAGTGCTCAGTTGCATAAAAAGATGATCAGGAACTAATGCCATCAAGTCTAGGACCAGAAAAAAGTACAAATTGCAACTACCTGAATCTTGTCGAATGTAAGGAAAAACTACATTATCGTAAGATCTGTACAGCTGTTGAACTATCTATAGATTGCTCATTACAATTGTTTTCCACCTCTGAAGGCTTTTATGAAAATGTTAGGCGACTACATCTCAAGGAGAGTTTTAATTGGTTTCCCTTTTCATTATAGATGGTTGTACTATAATTACTAAATTTGTTCTTTGATTCCACACTTCATTATAGTTTTCATTGGCACGCAAAAGGTTTCAGATTTAATCCTAGTCATTTTCTGGAATGGTTAAAATCACAGAGAGCTGCTATCAATTGGGGCAAACTCTCTTGAGCTGAATGAATGACTGCACAGCTTCCTGTGTTCTCGTAAGCCAGTCTCCTCTAACTTGGATGCCTGCCTGACATTTGGACATTAATTCCAAAAGTTCTCTAGCCAACAAAGTTTTCTGTTAATTCTGAGAGTCGGTCTGCGTATTTGGACACCACAATTGGGAAGGCTGTCATCAGTAATAAAAACCTTTAACCCTTTAGGTTTATACTGTACACCTTTCCCCTTTTTTTCATTCAAATTTCAGCAGTAGCTTTGCTTGTCACTGTGTAATCAATAAGTTAACTAACCATAGCTTTAAAATAGAACTTTTCTTGTCTGTGGTCTAATACAGTCCATTGATTTAAAGCTATTATTGTTCAGCTAAGTGCAGCTGGCATAGCTAATTAAAGTTATAAAAAATGAGTTTTCCTTAGAATAAACAAATAGTTTTTCTTGGTATATTGGTATATAGTTTTTCTAGAGTATATGTTCATTATGGCACATTGTGTATAAATTTGTAATCTATGTTTCTGGCTTTATAACCTTCAGTTCTGGCTGGCTACTAATTTCAGTATCTCTCAGTAGAGAATTTGGGTGTGTTGGCAATGCTTCCTTCCTGAACCTTGCAAAATTATAGCATGTCTGTAGTTGTAGCATGATCCCATGTGGTGTGAGGAAGACAGAAACTCTGAAAAGTTTCAGGATTGGGTTCCCCCCCCTGAAAAATGCATTAATATATAATCTTCAAGGCTGACAGACAACAGTCCCTCACAGTTACTATGTTTGCATGTTTGCTGCATTAAAAAAAAGCTTGTCAAATGCTAGAACAGTTTTTGCCAACATTTAAGTACCTCAGCCATTTAGCGTAAAGAAAGCTGAACAAAATATCCGTTGTAAAACAAACCAAAACTGAAAATGAAATCATCCTTAGAAGATGTACTCCTTTTGTTTGTTATAAAAGCTATTGATGGTGAGATCTGTGAATATATATTTATGTATGTTACACCATATGATGATTTGCAAACTTTCTAATCTTTTTAGCAGACGTGACTGCATACTTTTGCAAAATTGGTAACATTTCAAGTGCATTTAGGATGTGTAAAACTTAGATAATGCAATGAATCTATGACTTGCAGTATCTGGTTAATATTACCAGTGTCACCTGTCCCCAAGAAAGGCTTTTACAACTCTTCGTTCACAGACTATGCCTTCAGATTTCAGATTTTGAAAGGAGGTTTTTAAGTGTCTCAGTCCTTGTGCTGTTGGACATTATTCAATATATTTTCTACTGGCCTTTTATAATGAGATTGTGGCAAATTATTAATAATATATAAATTCAAGTGTTTGGACTTGAATGACTGAATTATCTTCTTGCAGATGTGTTTCCAATTGTTAGCAGTCAGGTTATTTTTTTCTTTGTCATTTAAACTTCGAAAGATGTATTTAAGTTCTTAATTGTAACCCTGGCTTTATTGTGTTTGGACCTCTTTACATCTTACACTCGTTTTTTTTTAGTTTATTGCTCCTTGTTTTGTTGTATTTTAAGCTATGCTACATTGTTCTAAACTGTGGTTACATCTCATCAGTTTATTTTAAGAATACATATGATATCTGATTCATTGAAGGCAAATGCAGAAGAAAAGATGGAGTGGTGATTTGTGTCCATTAATGAGTCCCAGGCAGATGCTGTGTTTGTGTTGGAGCACCTCTTCCAAAGCATTGCATCGCTGTAGAAGACATGTTCAGTTTTAATGTTGCTTCTGTCCTGACTAGTTGAATGTCTTCCCTCTCCTCTTCTAACATGAGATAATATTGGCAGATGATTCTTAATTCCGGGGTAATTTAGAATTGCATAATAGAATAGGATGATGTACTTTCATTAGAAAAACGGAGCAATATGTGGAATGAACAGACTTCCTACTCTTATAATCACAATTTTCAATTTTAGTGATTGGAGTTCCTAGACCAGAGGTCTTCAAACTTGGCAACTTTAAGACTTGTGGACTTCAACTCCCAGAATTCTCTAGCCAGCTATGCTGGCTGGAGAATTCTGGGAGTTGACGTCCACAAGTCTTAAAGTTGCCAAGTTTGAAGACCTCTGTCCTAGACTAATTCTGTGCATAGTGCGCCTTAAATCCCAGTAAACATGCAAAGGAGTGCAGAGTAGTGTTTGATTTTGCTAAGGGATGTCTCTGCAGCATATGTCCCTGGAATGTTTATGTATGTACATGTAGTCCTTGACTTATGACCGCAATTCAGCCCAAAATTTCTGTTGCTAAGTGAGACAGCTGTTAAGTGAGTTTTGCCCCATTTTACAACCTTTCTTGCCAGAGTTGTTAAGTGAGTCACTGCCAGAGTTGTTAAGTCAATAACATGGTTAAAAAGTGAATCTGGCTTCCCCCATTGACTCTGTTTGCCAAAAAGTTACAAAAGGTGCTCACCTGACCCTGGGACACTGCAGCCATCATAAATATGAGCCAGTTGCCAAGGGGCCAGATTTTGATCACATGACTGTGAAGGTGCTGTAAGCATCCTAAGCATGAAAAACGAACATAAGTCACTTTTTTCAGTGCCCTTGTAACTTCAAACAGTCACTAATTAGTTGTAAACCGAGGAGTACCTGTATATGCATGTAAAGAACCCTGTCTCAAAGTACAGTCAATTACTGTAGAAAACAATATGTGCTGGCTGGACTTTGCTATGGAGAATTTGGATCAGCGTATCTCTATAGTTCTGTGACTGTCGGTATGCTATGGGCATTCATTACTAGCTGGAGTCTAATTCTTTCTTATGTCATTGGTGGGTATTCCTCTGTATCATTGGTCCATTGGACAAAAAACCTTGTACAAGTAGTCCTCAATTTAAGTGAAACCACTTCATCCCGAAGTGATATGATCATTAAGTGTGGTATCATGTAGCTTTGCCCAATTTTATGACCTTTTTTCCCTTGCAGTCATTAAGTGACTTACACAGTTGATAAGCAAATCCTGCTCCCCCCCCCCCATTGACTTTGCTTGTCGGTAATCAGCTGGGAAGGTTGCATATAAGTGATCACATGACTCTGGGACACTGCAGCCATCACAAATATATGCCAGTTGTCAAGATCCTAATGACGATCATGCGATTATGGGAACTGCAACAGTTGTGTGAAGACTGGTCGTAAGTGTCTCTATTTCATATGGTTGTTAAATGAATGATTATAAGTTGAGGACTACTTGTACTCTGAGGCATTACAAGGCTTAAGAAAGATTACAATGAACAAATTGATGAACAAGGATGACACTGTAATATACTTACTTTAGAGTATTTACCCAACAATATAACTTGAAACCCAGGAAGTTGAGTCCATCCACTACTAGCCGTATCTTTTCATGCCTGGGCAATTGGTATTTAAGAGATTTCAGCCAGTGGAAAAGCATCTTGCCAAATGTCTGACAACTGCTCCTCTGTTCACTCCGCTTCTCCATTCCCTCTGATCTGGGTACAAACCTAATTGAGACAGTCATTTGTTTTCCTAAGTATATATAAAACATGTGTCCATACAGTTCTGAGTCACTGTTAGTAATAAATAGAATTTTACTTTAATTTTAGATTATAAAAATAATGTGGATGTTTAATAAGAGCCGAGGTGGCGCAGCGGTTAGAGGCAGTACTGCAGGTCACTTTAGCTGACTGTGATCCGCAGGTCAGTGGTTCAAATCTCACCGGCTCAAGGTTGACTCAGCCTTCCATCCTTCCGAGGTAGGTAAAATGAGGACCCAGATTGTTGGGGGCTATATAAATATACATTGCTTACTGGTGTAAACCGCTTAGAGAGTGCTTGCACTGTGAGGCGCTATATAAATATCAATCAATCAATCAATAATCAATCAATCAATAAATAAATAAATAAATAGCCATGTAGGTAAATTAAATTGGATTGTCTTCAGGATTTGCATAAGATTCTTCAGGCTGTAAGGATTTTGTAAACTTTAGCTAAAGGGTACAAGAAATAAGTGAAGAAATATCATTGATTTGAATATGCAAAACTTACCAGATACAATAATTGTCCTGGGGATGTCTATTTTTGCAGGGTGGTTATTAAGGACTTTCATAAGACTTTTTAACATAGATGCCATCAGGTTTATCACCTGGTCCTTTCCCATAAGGGTATGTATCTTTTGTTGCAAATGTGGGCATGAGGGAAATTCTCTATTTACCTCTCCAGATATAAGTTTGAAATTGTGAGGGTAGCCCAGAGTTGAGGGAGGGGAGCAGGGGAATAAAGTTTGTTTGCCTCTAAGTACATTTTTTCCTCAATGTCCCTCAAGGCATCATGTGTTGAAATTATAGCATTTCTGTTCATCCCACTCTGAAGCAGACTCTCTTGTTCTGTGCCCTGCATTTCTTCACAAGTAGGTACAGTATTTTTTGCAGTATAAGACGCACTCCCCCCCCCCCAAAGAGGGTGGAAATGTTGGTGCATCTTATATACCGAATACAGCCATTTTTGGCCTCCAAAATCCCCGCCCCGCGCGTCATTTGCAAAAATGGGGCGCGCAGAGGGTTTGGGAGGCCTGCAAAGTGCTCCTGGGGGCTGGGGAGGGCAAAAATGCGATGCTTGGGGGATTTGGGAGGGGAAAACGGCCTGTTTTTCGCAAAAAACGGGGCATGCAGAGCGTTTGGGAGGCTTGTAGAGTGATCCTGGGGGCTGGGAGGGGCAAAAATGAGCGGAAAAACGGGCCTATTTTTCACAAAAAATGGGGTGTGCAGAGGGTTTGGGAAGCCTGTAGAGTGATCCTGGGGACTGGGTAGGGCAACCACCCCGTTTTTTTGGTTTACCTCTTCAAAATCTTGGTGCATCTTATACTCTGGTGTGTCTTATAGTCCAAAAAATACGGTAGTTAAAAAGCAGAGGCAAAATCACATTCTCTACTTCCTTAGAACTCAGTCCAGTGGGAGCCCCAAGCTCAGAGAATCCTCTGATTAATGTGTCTAATTAATTATTGAGAAAAATCCATTACAGTCTAAAAAAGAAAATTGAGGCACCTGGATTCCACACCTCCAAATCTCAGCCATACTCTAAAGAATCAGAAATGATATTTTGAACTTGATAGTCTGAGGTTGCTTCATTTTGGAGCAGCTGGGAAGGCTGGGCTTATATTAGCAGTTACGTATATTTTCTGAGAACATCTGTGCAGATGATAAACGGAATAGAAACAGTTTCCCACTGTTCTGCCCCCGTGTTTTTACTTTACAGCTGGTCAGAGAGCTGGAATTTTCCTGCGTATTGAAGATCTGCAGATTTAAGTACTAGGGCTATACTTTTGTTTTGTTTTTTTCTTCCTGAGAGTGAAAGAGGAATGGGGTCTCTATTTTGTTTTCATCAACCAAAAATAGTTGCCTTCTGTTGAGTAATTTCCTTCAACTGAGGGAATTGAAGGGTTTTACTCTGCAGCTAATATTTCTATCCCACTTTCCAAGTTACCTTTTAGTAATTTATATTGCATAGGAACTGCAATAGGAGGTCCTCAATTTACAACCAGAAAAGGGAGTAGAAAAATTGTTCAACAATGCAATGTTAAGTGAGGCATCATGTGATCAAGCCCAATTTCACAATCCTTTTTTTGTTGAACGAATCACCTGCAGTCATTAATGGAGACATCACATGTCTTGGACTCCTGACTTCTGCCAGCTTCCCCATTGACTTTGCTCCTTGAAAGCCACTGGGAAAGTTGCAAATGGCATGGGTCTGCAGGATGCTACAACTGTGGTAAGTGCAAGCCAGTTGCCAAACACTCTGATTGCAATCTCATGACTCTTGGACACTCTGGCAGTCATAAATATGAAGACCAGTCATAAACCACTTTTTTCAGCACCTTTGTAACTTAATGGTGGCTAAATAAATAGTTGTTAAGGAAGGACAACCTGTATTTACATATAATTCACGCTATAACTTTCTCTCCTGCATTTGTTGCTTTTGCATTGTTCAACTTACAGTATGAAGCTTCTTATGGACTTTCTTGGCACAAGTGTCTGTTATAAAGAAAGATTATGAAAATTGTTGGGTATAGGAGACTCCATGGATTTAGCTCATTGTTCTCTAGCACAGGGGTCTCCAACCTTGGCAACTTTAAGCCTGGTGGACTTCAACTCCCAGAATTCCCCAGCTGGCTTTGCTGGCTGGGTAATTCTGGGAGTTGAAGTCCTCCAGGCTTAAAGTTGCCAAGGTTGGAGACCCCTGCCTAGCATGTTAGTATACTCTGAAACATACATATACTTACTATACCAATATTGTAGAGGAAGCTTTTTCTGCTAAAAAGAAATCTAAAAAGTTCCATTTCAATCTTTCAGAGTTTTTAAATCCAACTCCACAAATTATGCCTTACTACCCTGCATTCCACACAACGTGAAACCACCTCTGCTTTAGAAACAACAACCTTATTCAGCCTCCCAATTTTGGCTTATTTACTTTATGTATGCTGCTCTGGACACTAATAACTGGGTGTTATTAAAAGTACACTTTCTTCAGAAGGTGTCAGCTGAAAGACCAGGGACTGTGAAAGGATCACACATAAGTTATTAATTCAGTTTACTCTCAGAGCTCTGGGTTCTTGTTTGGGGGTTTCTACCATCATCTTTTAGCTTCTTTGAGTCAGTGAGAGTTTTTAATGGTTTTGGACTATTATTCCTTTATACTCATTCTCTGCCTCAGAATATAGAGTAGGAAAAAAACAAAACTTATTTTAAAGTGTAGAATTATGTAAGTTAAAGACAATAGTCCCATTAATATAAGGAACAGGACACTGAAAATTTAAAGACCTAACTGGAATAACTCATCCAAAATAGATTGAAATGAATAAAGAACTAAGAACGTTCACCCCAAAGTAAACTTACCTTCTAGCCCATATCCCCATCTCCAGGAAATGAAATTTATGAAATGGGATAGAATTGTGTCTGGTCAGTGTTGGTGGTGCTAGCCAAATTTATCTTCTAGGAAGCATATACTCCTCTGTTCTTTATGAATTCCTACTCATAATTGCTGTTGTTGGCACATAGATTCTGTGCTTGATTGTTTTGGTCAGCATGCTGGGTAGGATACCTCAATCATCTGAAGTATCTCCTACAGTGCTTGAGCAATAGAGCAGCATAGGCAGTTAAGAGGGTTAGTTTTTGAATTGTAGCATTGATAGCAGTTCCACTTCATTTGAATTAACTAACTCAAAGATGAGCATATATTAATTCTGCACTAACGGGAGCTTTCAATAAACATTTTATTTGTTTGTATGCAAATTAATTTTGCTTTTTATTTTTGTTTGTTTTTTGGCTAAAACTAGTGATCCTTTCAAAGACCAGCTTTTAAAAATCTGATCTTCATTGGAAAACATTTTTATTTATTTAAAGGGTATAGATGATAATGTACAACCTTTCAATCTTTTCAAAGTTATACTCTGTTTTATCTAAATTTGTAAACATTACAGTATGCATACAACTTTTACAGAATGTAAATGTGCTTGTTAATGTACATGTATTATTTAACATTTTGTGAAAAAAATTCTTTCTTGCCCCTTGTTTTATTTTTTTAAATTAAAGTTATGATCAGGTGCAAGTTGCTTTTCATTTTTCTTAGACATGAAGCATACTGTTGAACTTTGGTTAAAACGGGTGGAACCAGAGGTGTGTTTAACAACTACAAAAGAAATACCTTCCTTGCATTTATTAAGTAACTGCAGATTAAAGATAAATCTGTATATAGGTGATGTTACCATAGTAAATGTGTTTGATCAACAAACTTGAATTCCTATATTGTTGCTGGCAGTAGTTGTATTAAAATACATGGTACTAAATTGTTTCTGATAGTATTGCAGAAGGAAGCCACTATGTTTAAGCAATGATGCAATATGAATGGTTTGTTGCACGTTCTGCAGAAATAAAAGAGCTTTGGAAGAAAATATGTTATCTCAAAACTGAAAGCTTGTTAAAACTAAAAGCTTGTTGCGAGGTAGGTGAAGGGAGAAACCTGGTTAGAGAAAGGAAAACAAAAGTTGCCATAGGTTTCTTGATAGTGCTATGTTCTGGAAAGGCTTAGATGGTTCTAGATGTACATCAGAAGATCTGAAAATAAGAACAGTGGAAGAATGATGTATGTCTGTGGTCTACAGAGAATTAATATTCAGATGACTTTAACCAAGCAACATATGGGAGAGAGACCTAATTCCTGTTACAGCATTCGTGCATCTTGCAGATAATAAATAGTTGAAACCATCTATGTAAAAACAGCAATAACAGCAAGGAAGATTAAAAAATAACCTTAAACTATAAAATAATGTATCACTTTGATTATGCTTTATTTGTAAAGGTTACTGATTCAATTCTATTCAAATTTGCCTGCAGTAATTTCCTTGCTAGAGAATAGTTTTGGCTATCCCCTAATCATTTTGATTGTTCTTTTCTAGTTTCTGTAATAATACTTATACAAATCATTCCATGCGCATTTACATTACAATTTCATTTTTGTCAATTTTTGCTTCTATTTTCTTTCAAATAATTCCCAACATAGAATTTCCCTTTTTTAATAGCCACTGCACACTAGACTGACATTTTCACTGATATGCTTTCATTAGGTCTCTCAAGATTGCTTTCCTGACCAGTGATTCCAACTCTGCTAAAGAATACATGAGCTTGCACTTCAAGCCAAAGTTTACCCTGGATTGCCTTTGCTATTTTAAGGCCCATTCACCCCTTTCATTTTGGATCACTCCACAGTCCCTTTTTTGATCTGATCAACGAGCAATTTGAAATAATCAGCAAACTTGCCACCTCGTTGCTCATCTCTTATTCCGAGGGTGTTTATAAATGAGCTTAAAAGACTGATCCATGTGATACCCCTTTTATTCTCTTTTGTGAAAACTGTATTCCTAATCTCTGCTTCCTGTTCTTTGATGATCACAAATCCATGAGATGACTTGTCCTCTTATGACATTGTTTCTATATTTGCCCTGAAAACCTGAATGAGGAGCTTTGTTGGAGACATTCAGCTACTAGCACATATCAAATCACTCTTGTTTTCATGCTTGTTTACATACCTACTGTACATACAGTTTTCTATTTTTCTTCCCTCCATTTTACTCAGATTGGATATGAAACCAACTGGCTTATAATTTCCTGAATCTACCCTCCCTCTCTTTTTAAAATTTAGAATTATATACTGATTACATAATAAGATATTTGGCTAAGAGCCATACTTTTAATAATTATTTTCTGCCTCTAATGCTATAAGAGCCATGGTGAATGATAACCATGATTCATTGAATGAAACAGTTGTTTTACTCAGGTTTATCCTCGCCTATTCTTTATATCCTTTTAAGCAGATCTAGGACTTCCAGAAATCCTTTTAAGCAGATCTAGGACTTCCAGAAATGTATGGGGAAAAACCATGCTACATGCTAAGTCTAGGGCTGAGTCCTAGTATTGGGAGGAAGTGAAGGAGCCTACAGGAAGTGCTTTGGGCTTTAATAAATTGGCATGCAATGTATGCTTTGAATAATGAAAAAAACCTGCTCTACTATTTCCTATGTTTCCTAATATAGGGACAGCTTATTTAAATAAGAAGCATTTCAAAAGAACCCATTTCTTAGAGAAACTTCAAAGGATTTTGCTTTTCCTCATCTACTTCCTTCTTGAAATTCTGAGAATTTGGGGAGCTCAGAATAAGAAAGGAAGTAGTTTTTTTTAATGAGTTGTGCAATTCTTATCACACAGACATTGGCCTTTGCAGAAGGACAAATTTCCCCCTTCTCCTTTGTCTTCTGTTGCTAAAATAAAAGCCGAAAAGTTGCTGTTTATTTTTATTGCTCCAGATGTAGCAATACTGAGCTCATAATCCACAAATTGTACTTCCTAAAGGAAGTACTGGCACTCAAAATTGAAAATCTAGTGTTATCCTTCCCTATATTACTATTTATTCCTATTTTTAAGGCTATTGGGAGAAGTACTAAATTATTAATTAAACACACATATGCTTCCATATTAAGCCTCTTTTTGTTCAGCTTGCTTGAGGATCAAAAGGCTAGGCAGATAATTGAACCACCATATTAATAGTGCCATTGCTCTCTGAAAGCAAGGAAACATTAGAATGTGAATATTATGAATTATGCAGTACAATAGGATGCAATATGTACATGACAGGTAATATTCCCATTTGTTTTTCCACTCAGTCTTTCAAAATCCTTTTGATTGATTTATATGTTTGCACTTTTAAAAGTGGAAGATCAGGTGTTGTTTACCCTAAACCAGGGACTATCTACTTGAAGACAAGAGACTAAAAATTGAGAATGGAGTTCACCACCATTACATTGGTGGTGAAATACTCAGATTTCAGGCTGGCAACTGCTTGGAAAAGAACCACTTTATTTCAGTTTTTTACTTTGTAAAATAGGTTTCCACCATGAACTCTTATTTAGCTAAAGTCAAGTGAACTGAGTTCTTAGTAGAAACTTATAGGTTTGTACTCCTAAATTCAGAAACTGTGGCAGGAAGTAATTGACTATTTTCTTATCCCTTAAAATAAAGATGGTCCATAGTCCCAACAGGTTTGGAGGGTGTTACGTTAGGGGAGTTCCTACCGTGTAACAAAACTATTTGCAGAAGTAGCTTAGCTTTGCCTGTCCAATGATACTGATTCAGATTCAAAATATTTTCTTATTTTGCAGGTTCAGTTGAGAAGATGCCTTGCCAGAAAGTTATCCATTTTGGGCAGCAGTTGTTTCGTCGGAAAGTGGTAGACTGTACAAGCAACGACAGCCGGCTCTCGCGGTGCCTCAACACATTTGACTTGGTTGCGCTTGGGGTAGGCAGCACCCTTGGGGCAGGGGTTTATGTTCTGGCTGGAGCAGTGGCACAAGAAAATGCAGGACCTGCCATTGTCATTTCCTTTCTGATAGCAGCTCTGGCTTCTGTGCTGGCTGGACTTTGCTATGGAGAATTTGGTGCTAGAGTTCCAAAGACTGGATCAGCATATCTCTATAGTTATGTGACTGTCGGTGAGCTGTTGGCATTCATTACTGGCTGGAACCTAATTCTTTCTTATGTCATTGGTGGGTATTCCTTTGTATCATTGGTCCATTTAATTATGAACAGATTTAGATCTGTGAAATATTGCATTGTGCTCTGTCATAATAATAGCTTCCTCTTAAACTTTAGAATAGCTTAATATGATCATCCCAAAAGCATATTATTTGAGTAGAGAATACTTGCTAACAAGAGCAGTACTTTGAAAGGAGTGGGTTTTTTAAAAAAAGTTTCAGCCTCTGAAGGTGAGAACAGAGTGGTGTAATTAAAAGAAATGGAGGCAAAATGTGTGGGCCTTCTCAAGGGGTGAGTTGTGGAGATTAAAAAAAGTATATATTCATTATTACAATATGATCTTATTTTGGGCATTATTTTAGAAGTACCTAAACATGCGTTTATTTGCCATATTTTAATGGAGCAATTTTAGGGACAGGTCCGCGCAACGGGGTGAGCTCCCATTACTTGCCTCAGCTGCTGCCCACCTAGCAGTTCAAAAGCATGCAAATGCGAATAGATTAATAAGTACCACTTTGGTGGGAAGATAATAGGCCTTATGCCTTTGGGTATAGCCATGTTGGCTACATGACTACGGAAATTGTCTTTGGACAATGCTGGCTCCCTCGGCCAAGAAATGGAGAGGACCACTCTGCCCTAAGTCGGACATGTCTTTTTTCTAACACTCACAAAAATGGGACTGAAAATAATTGATTCCTGGGATAGTGCAGGAGAGGAACTGTTAACCAGAAGAGGAATTAGGTGTCAAGGCTATTTCTTATACTGAAACAGTGGGGAGGTTCTGGCCCTGCCTTTTCAAAAGACACAAACTTCACTTTTGCATCAAAAAAGAGGAAGCAAATGAACAGACATTTTGCTACTTTGGAGTGTCTATATGTAAGTATCTAATTTGAAAGTGGAATTCTTGCTGGAATTTTTGTGTAAAACTAAAACTTTCCTTCCAGTAAATACTAGCAATCAGAGCTCTTAGGGACTTTTTCCTTTGAATAAGTGTTTTGATTGTATGATAAACATGAAAAAGAGAAAACCCGTTGTTTAAATCTGTCCCAATGCATATGATAGAATGCTATGCATTAGGATTTAATCAGATTGCATAAATCTGAAAAATGCGGATGAACGTTAAGAATCCCTTTTGGCCACAAACAAATGTTTGAAGGGAAAATTACAACTAGACTGGCTGTTCCCAACTTTTGTGGCTTGGCGGCCTGGTTGGGGGGGGGAAGGAGAGGGAAATTGGCCGTTTGAGTGGCGGGACGGTGTGCACGTGTGCAGCTTGACTTGCGCGAAAGCAAAACTGAGCCTTCTTATAAGATGGATTATAAGAGAACATTGCAAATTTATTTTGTGTTTTTCTTTTTTTTTTGTCAATTGCAGAATTAGTGTATCAAAAAAGAAAAGAAACACAATTTAGGTATAGATTCAGAAATCAGACCACTTGCTATATGTAGTTCTATACTCTTCTCTTTTTAACACATGATTAAACACAGAATTTCAGATTATGTGTAATAACTTGCCATGTTAGCAAGAAGATACTATATCTACCAAGTTGGGAACAACAAATATATTTAATAAATAAAAACAAACAACTAAAGCATCATGTGGCTTCTAGTAACTCCAGTTTCTGATAACTCTGGTTTCTTTATGTGTATGAAATGGCAAACTCCAATTAATTAAATTACAGATGGAAACATAATGCCTAGCTGGCCCCAAGAGGGTTTTTAGTTTTCTAATTTCTGAAATCCCATGAGACTGTTGGCAGTCTTATGTGAATTCTTATAAGATCTATAAACTTTTTTTCAGATCTGTGCCTAAGCCTCTGATTAAAATTTGGGACAAATATAAGTTTCGTGGGCTCTGAATTGGAAGATGATTTAACCATGACTTAAGCAAAAGTGATATAGTACATATTCAAGCAAAAGGCACATACAATTCTTGAATAATGAGACAGGTTATTGTTTCAGCCAGATGATAGAGTTACAGCATAATATTTTAAGTGTAAGAATTGGTGAAGGGATAATACAATTAATTAAAATGTAGAATTAATTAAATTAATAGGGGATTAAGAGCTTTTACATGTAAGAAGCATGAAAGATAATAATATTCAGAAAAAACATGTTGAAAGTTGGCAATTATTTTTTAAAATAAAAATTAGTGTCCTTAAGGCAATGTACTGTATGTTTTATGTGTTTTTCCTAGTTTATAACTAAAAAAAATGAAACACATTAATAATACATTAATCATTTTAGCAACTAACTGCCGATGAAAACTGCTTAAAACAATTTTTATTGGCTGCCAATAAAATAATAGCTGGACAATATTTATCTTTGGTGGAATTCACATTTTGTAGAATAATTTTTCAACAGGCAGTTCCTGTAGCAAGTATTTAATATTTTTTTTGTAGAAAGGTAAAGAAATAGTGGTTCATGTTTTTCTGTGATAAAAGAAAATACTTGGGAGAAGCACAGCATGAATTTGTTTAAAGATGGAATTTGTTCCAAAATAAGTAGGAGTGGTTGAATAGGAAGGGTTTGGAAGGGAATGTAGGTTGAACTTCAAAAGCTCTGTATTTATTTACAACTACTTGGTGTTCGCATAAAGAATTTCCTTGCTTTGTATGCGTTTATAGAATTAGCATCCCCTGATCTTGTTGATCAGAACGTGGCCCCCGTGAATCCTTTTATATTTGCTTTCCAGAAAAAAAAATCACTCTGTTAGGCACCTGTTCCAGGTACAAAATCAATTATGGAGAATTCCTCTTGAGGTCCAATGCCTTCAACGGGTATCAGCTTGACAAGATGATTTTTACACTGTATAAATACACAAAGAGTCCCTCTCCAATCTTGTACCCTTCAGATGTAGACTAAACCTTAGCTCCAATTGTCATCAGTTACCTAGACTTGGCTTCTAAATTACCTCCCTTGTCCTTTATTCAAAGTGCAATTGAACTTGCTGGACCACATTGTCTTCTTTCTTAAATCAGGAAATAACTTATTTTCATTTTGACTAAAATTCTGAGTTTTACCCATCACATAATAAATGAGTGGGATTTGAATGATTTTGTAAGGATTTGACTAAAGTTTGAGATTGAGTTCAGTCACTTCAGGGTTGGATGGGAGCCAAAAAATTTATGAAATAATAATAATTAACATTAATATATCAAAGATCAAGGTCATTCAATCTGACAGAGGAAATAGAATGTACAAATTACATGTTACACATAAATGGTAAAAACTAGAGGTAGTAGATGCATTTGTATTGGTAGATATTTAGTAAAAATGGAAAAAGAAATTACCGTATTTTTCGCTCCATAAGATGCACTTTTCCCCTCCAAAAGTGGATGGAAATGTCTGTGCGTCTTATGGCGCGAACATGGATTTTGGTGATACCTCTGTGATTTAAATGTTCAGTTGTAAAAATTTGCAGATCCACTGACCTCTAAAATACCTAAGAACAACCCCCTCGTGGTCACTTCTGAACTCTTGGATGCAACTGTCCTGTGAATTTGCGTGAATAACTCCTGTTCTTACGACACAGGCTAGGAACCTGGGGAGCAGTAGGAAACAAGCAACACACATTTTAGAGCATGATAGCTGAATTGTCTTCCATTCTTGTTCAGCCTGATTTTAAAACCTCTAGAAGATTAAGTGAACTTGTTAACAAAACTCTTCACCAGCAGTTGCACAATTCTGCTTGGTGCTATTAAGTGCATGTCAGAAGCCAAAGCATGTCTTGTTGGTTGGGTTGTAGAACAAAAACGCAGCACCTTCAAAATAAAAAAGTTTAAAAATGAATTGTGGCAAAAATCATACTAGTCTATTTGGAATATCTACCCCTTTGTGATGAAACATATCAAGGCATCTGAGACAGGGTGGATTTGATTTAAATCAAGTCGATTTAAATCTCGATTTAAATCTCGATTTAAATCACGATTTAAATCACGATTTAAATCATGATTTAAATCACTAGTATAAAGGCTTGATTTAAATCAAGTCGATTTAAATCATAATTTTTAAAGAGCAACTGTCATCTCCGCCCCGCAGCGGCTCCTCCTCTGACCTGCTATTGACTCACCAACAGTCCCAATATTGCAGAATACACTATGCTATATAACTAAGCTCCATTTCATGCTGAATAAGCTAAATTATTAATGTATCTTAAATAGAAAACAATCTTTAGATAGATTTTTACTCCAAAAGCATTTTATTAAAATAAATTTGATTAAAAAAAAGATTTAAATTTTTAAAAAAATCTGATTTTTTTGATTTTTTAAAAAACCATCGATTTTTATCCACCCTGATCTGAGATTCCAATTTCAAACTGGTCACCCCTTCTATATGTATTTTTACATGTTTTATAAATTCCTTGGCAATTTTTTTTTTGTTTTGCATAACCTTATTCACTCCAGATGAAGTATTGCCATGTGTATTTTAATGTATATAATGTTATAAAGAGGTAGCTTTCATTTTTATTCTCATGCAGGAACATCAAGTGTAGCCAGAGCTTGGAGTGCAACATTTGATGAGCTTATAGGCGAGCATATTGAGAAATTCTTTAGTCGCTACATGTCTATGAATGCTCCTGGCGTGCTAGCAAAATACCCAGATGTCTTTTCTGTTTTCATTATCCTAATCTTAACAGGTGAGAGAAATAATTAAATATTATTTGGGATGACCATTTTGTGGTGCTTTGGAAATCTTATTTTGCAGAGAAAACGAACAGACTTATTTATTTTGCCATTTTTAAAAAGCGTTTTTATTTGCTGGTTCAAGTTGTCCTTCTGAATGGTTGCACAGAGAGGATTACTTTTTGCTACCGCTTGTTTAAAATTATTCATGTGTGTATGTAGGTGCAGGCTGGAAATCGCTGAACATTCTAGCTGTGCTTTTTTTTTTCTTGTAATAAAAACTGTGATTAAAGATTACCTTTAATGGGCTTTAGAATGGGTGTTGAAACTTCCCTTTTTTTTTCCACTGGTGGCCTAAGAAGCAAATGTATATGTTATTCACAATGTTGAAGGGAATTAGATTTAAAATCCAGATTTACTTTTGATGTTTACCTCAAAGGCTCCGACGTAAATGCTCGATACACATTTTCTGATTATGTGCTTCTCAGATGTCAGGCAAGATACTCACCCCCTAGTTGCTTGGCAACTCTGGCCATATAGCGTAAGGCTCTGTTTTCTGAAAACCAATGAGAAAGTTGTGCAGTCTTATTCCTGCAGTTGCCAAATCTTTTTTCAGATCTGAAAGGTTTTTCCTAATTCTTTCTCCCCATATCTGTTACATTCTTTTGTAAAACAACTTGAAAGCTTGTTGAGTCTCATTCCTGTCTGAGACATCAGTCAACAGCTAGCATTGGAGATTTCCATGACTGACCAGAACATGTCTAGACACCTTCTTAAAAATTATGTTTGCTGCTTAAAAATATCCCTGAATACAATTTCATAGACTGATAGTTTGGACCAGGACCATGTATTGGTATTCTGATCATGTAAGACAGTGTTTCTCAACCTTGGCAGTTTGAAGATGTGTGGACTTCAACTCCCAGAATTCCCCAGCCAGCAACGCTGGCTGGGGAATTCTGGGAGTTGAAGTCCACACATCTTCAAACTGCCAAGGTTGAGAAACACTGATGTAAGAGGTGCACTTTATAAATACTAAATCAAGTGACTGAAATGATTGGCAACTGGAAATTTTTAAGTCATTACAAAGCTCGCCCGTGGCTAGATTCACAACACAGTCGAACAATAGCTTTGTTGTTATGAAAATATTTTGGCTATGCATAATCTAAAACATAAAATTAGTAGGAAAGGGGCCATATTTGTGGCACTTACTGTGTATTACTGTGTGGAATCTGAATGAAAGTTTTGGATAATTTCCTTCCCTGTGTTTCAAAAAAAATTATATAAGAAGCTAGCAGCTGAGAAATATGTTGGTAAAAGTCTTTCCAAGAATAAATTGGGAAATGTTGAAGCAATTCTTTCCAAGAATATATATTTTTTCTTGTTGGTGTTGATTAAACAGTTGTAAAACAATTATCCACTGTAATTTTTTTTTAGGACTTCTGACTTTTGGCGTGAAAGAATCTGCAATGGTTAACAAAGTGTTCACTTGTATCAACGTTCTCGTCTTGGGCTTTGTGATGGTGTCAGGTTTCGTGAAAGGCTCAATAAAAAACTGGCAGATCCCAGAAAATCTCTCACTTCCGGAGAAGTATGTTGGTTCTTATTTTTTATATATACTCTATTTTTTGGAGTATAAGACACACTTCCCCCCCCTAAACGAGGGTGAAAATTTGGGTGCGTCTTATACACTGAAAGTAGCCCCACCCACCCACCGGCCCCCACCCTTTGGCCTCTGCCTCCTAGCAATTTGCCTCCTTACAGCAAACAGCCTGTTTCAGTTTCAGCTTCAGCACAGCCTGATTAACACAAGCAGCTTTTTGGCCTCTGCGCATCCCGTTTTCCGTCCACTCTGATCCCCGCCGCCCGGAACAGGCGGAAAATGAGGCGCGCGGAGGCTGAAAACTGGTTGCGGAGGCCAAAAATGGGGTGCACGGCGGCAATAGACTATGGCAATCCCTGCAGCCTGAAACAGCTGATCGCCGGGAGGCGGATCCAACTGACAATCAGCTGCTTGTGCTAATCAGGCTGTGCTGAAAGTGAAACAGGCTGTTTGCTGTTTGCTGCAAGGAGGCAAATTGCTGGGAGGCAGATTCCCCCCCCCCCTGTTTTCCTCCCCAAAAGCTTATACTTCGGAGTATCTTATACTCCGAAAAATATGATACATATCTGAAATAATATGTGCATTCATGGTTTTTGTTTAGCGCACACTGACTGTGTATCAGGTATGAAAATAAGAGAAGTGGGCAGTTTGTAACACGTCAGGTGGTTGATGGAGATTGAAATTCAATACTATACAGATTGTTCAATTAACAAAAATCAGTCTCATGGCTGGTGCCAGGCTGCTGATGGTTTGTTCATATACAGCTCTTTGAATCATAAGTGGTTCAAAGCTCAGATAGTTGCAATAAGCTTTCACTATATTCTGTTGCTATAGATAGAAATTAATTGTATACCTGAAGGCATCCTTTTATTTACAGTAGTGCTTCTGTTGCAAATAAGATAAGGAATAGCAGCTGCTCCAGAGTGGACAGCCTTACCCAATTTACTGTAGCCAGATGTTTAGGATTATAACTTTCACCATTCCATCTAAAATTAATACTGCTGTAGATGCAGCCCCGTGTGTGAATTAGTAAAATTGTGGTTATTCACAGACTTCATGTGTATGTTCAAATTACACTTAAAATCAAAGACTACAGTGTGGGGCTACCCATTTTTTTCACTTCATGTTATGTAGATCTTGCAGAGTTTGTGACCCGCAGACGGAAAGTCATGCTCTGTTCATCTTGCAAAAACTTCCTCCATAGAAAGAAGTTTCTGTACTAAGAAGAATAAAATATTTGAAATGTCACTGCTGCTTTGCAACATTGAGTCCCTCCCTTATTACCTCCTAAGCAACACAGTGAGAGTTTTTCACCACACAGAGGGCCTTTTGTTAGTCCTGGTTTAATATACTGAAGTTTGACAGCCAGAAAGGCTGCCGCCTTTTGTGGTTGATCTAAGAGAAAAGCTATAATTCTCTGTGCCATGGGTACATTGCCTCTTTCCTTGGACTTTTTAGATACTCAGTCCTTAGGCTGTTGCCAATATTTAGCAAGTAAATTATATTTGGCGGATTTAAGACCTGTTAAGGAAAAAAAGGAAATGGGAGGAATGAAGTTAGGAGAAAAAAAAATACACATAACTTGAGAAATGCATTCTAGTTATGCCTAGTTTCTTCTTTGACCACACCCATTTTCCTCCTTGCCTTGGCCTCTTGTTCCTAAGAATTGGAATATGTTGGTTGACTCCCAAAAGGGGACAACGTCTAGAAGGTAGCAAGTATTTTTGCCCTTTTAATCAACCTAATCTTGAAAGTGCTTCAAGACTTTGTTGTTTTTGCAGGATAGAACAATTTGCATGGGCCTAAGACACTTTATATACCGTAATACAAGACGTTTTATATAATAAAACATTGATTCTACTTGGAAACAATAAAAATAAATTTAAAAAGAGAAGTAATAAAACCTTGAAAACAAATGGACCAGCAAGTTTGTACTGCTCTTTGGGCACAGCCGTAGAAGAATTGCCTGGCTAAACTTCTTAGTACATTTTATACAGATTAAAAGCACAAGCTAAGACAGTTATGATTTTAGTGAACCTTTGTATGAATTTTACTATTTGAATACTAATTGAACTAAATAACCCTGCATCTAAACAGAGGCCTGTATCTCTGAAAATGCAGTTAGCAATTACAGGATTAGAATATTCTTTGATTTACAAAGCTGAACCTCTCCTCCCCTCCCCTGGGTACCCAGAAGCTAATGACAGCATACACAGGGCTTCTCATTGTTATTTAATTCAAATGATTAATTTTTAAAAATGATCATTCAACTTGTTCCAAAATCTGAAAATAGCTTTGAAACCAAACTTTAGAAATAAAAAAATGACTCATGCTGCCCACTCCTGTTCATATTTACAGTGCACAAAAATAGGTCCTATTGAATTTGATGAGTGTTTTTATATAGTCTTGTATTATTGCAAATTGATATTAATATGCTCAAAACTAGAGGTCCATTTATTCGTGCAGTTGTTTAATGGTACTGCAAATGGGTCCGGGGAGGCTGTTCCACATAAATTAATAATATAGTAGCCATTTAGTATTGGTAAGTCTTGATGAGTCAGCTGTATTCTATGTCTTGGTAAAGTGAATTTGCCCTGTTGAATTTTCATAGTTGCAAGATACTCTTGGAATTGGGTAACCTGAATCACTTGTGATTTCTTGCTGCTTCTTCTAGTTCCACAGAGGATCTGCGACATGGTGTTGGTGGGTTTATGCCCTATGGTTTTTCTGGAGTTCTATCGGGGGCAGCTACATGTTTTTATGCATTTGTGGGATTCGACTGTATTGCCACCACAGGTAAGGTAACAAAAAACCCAAACAAACTACTTTTTAAAAATAATAATTTCTATTCTTAGCTGGGCCTTCATTGTGTACCACTCATTAGGAGACTCTCAACCATCTTTTCCATTCTGCGGCAGATTCATCTCTGAAAATAGTTCCAGCAGCTCTGCATGCATGGTGCTTCTTCTTTTCAGCATGAAATATATTATATTTACATACAGATCAGAATCTAATTAGATTCTTGGAGAAGGGATTCTGTGTTTTAAGACATAAACAATTGAAGGTACTTCCGTAACCTGAATGTGCACCAGAATATTAATTTCAGCTGTATTTGCAGTGTGACGCTATGCATTTCTACTCAGAAATAAATAAACATTGCAAAATGTAAACAGTAGATAACTTCCTTATGCCAGTTTTGGATGTAATTTTGGATATCACTACTTCTTATTCTTATTTTCATTATCTTATAATTAAGCTTGGAAATGAAGTTGTAGTAATATATTCTTAGTATTTGGACAATAGCAATAGAAGGAATCCTGAAGTTTTATGTTGCATTGCATAATTTTAAAGTACAAATTAAGGAGTTGAATCAAACTGTATAGCTTGATTCTCAAACATGTTAAGTTATTTATCTAGGCAAATATTTTACCTCTTAACATGATACACAAATGTAATGAAATGTTATACGTTTCATAAATAGCTGTAAGTTTTCCTTATTGGAAACAATTAGGTAATTCAGGGAAATAATTCCTTATAATTTAAAAAGGATTTGTAAAATGCATGCTCTTACAGTACATTTAGTATGCTACTGACAACTTTTAATTTGGTGAAAGAGTTCATTTTTGCTTTCACAAAGGAAAACATGTCAAATGCAGTTTCTACACTGAAAGGAAATAATTGAATCTGCCTTTTGTAATCTTTGGGTTATATCTCCTTTTTTAGGCGAAGAAGTAAAAAATCCCCAGAAAGCTATTCCAATAGGCATAGTGGCCTCACTTCTGATCTGCTTTGTTGCATATTTTGGGGTATCGGCTGCTCTTACTCTCATGATGCCTTACTATCTGCTCGATAAAAATAGCCCACTGCCAGTTGCTTTTAAGTATGTGGGATGGGAAGGAGCAAACTATGCAGTTGCTGTTGGTTCCCTATGTGCTCTTTCTACAAGGTAAGGGCTACAACGGGTTTTTTTTTTTTGCATACGTGCGGTAAGAGTGTACTCTCTGACGAGTGTATTCATCTTTAAATAAAAATGTTCATGGCTGATTTAGGAGTTGGCTTTTTTTAACTTGACAGATTTTTAAGAGCCGTGGTGGCGCAGTGGTTAACATGCAGTACTGCAGACTAACTCACTGCTCACTCTAGGAGTTTGATTCTGAGCGGTTCAAGGTTGACTCAGCCTTCCATTCTTCCAAGGTCGGTAAAATGAGGACCCAGATTGTTGGGGGCAATATACTGATTCTGTAAACTGCTTAGAGAGGGCTGTAAAGCACTGTGAAGCGGTATATAAGTCTAAGTGCTATTGCTATGCTCCACAGTTCAGGTTTGATATATTTGGAAAGGTAACTTAGTGTAACTAACTTACACTTTAGACGGTAACAATTTACAATTTTTCCCCATATTAGTTAAAGGTCGGTGATAAAGCTTGTAGAAGAGGTCATTGACTCTACCTCTAGTAAGTCTAAAACCCTGGGGTAAGGGGGGAGTAATTACCAGTCACTGGAGACAAACTCTTCCAATCTGGTGCTGATACATAGAACTTAAGATTTTCAGAGTTCCTTGTCAGTGTCTCCAGAAACCATGCTGATTAGGAATTCTGAAAATTTTTAATCACACGTATGAGATGGGTGGGGGATGACTGATAGGATTAATTGGTCCTTAATTGGAACAACGTAATCGGACTTAGTAGAAACTTAGCTGTGTCTCTTCTGAGGTGAAATTCTTTGGCTACGTGCTCCCAGGAAACTTTTGTTACAGCCTTCAGAGCCCTTCCAGCAGTTATCACTAATTTGTCATTTTTAATGTGAAAAAAGAAATAAATATACCTAATCATTTATTTAAAGGAAATGGAATCAGATTTAGTTTTTATCCAGCCTCACTCATTCCTTTATCCTGTCCTACCTAGTTTTAGGGATTCAAATCCTAGCTCTCACTCATAGGCCAAAAAAGGTTCTAAACATAAAAAAACAAAACAAAAAAACCATGCATATTTCCTTCAGATATTGCCTGCAATGCTACTTGTTCAAAATTGATCATTAAAACAAGTACAGAATTTTTTTTAAAGCCCACTTTTATGTACAGGTAGTTCTCAACTGGTGACCATTTGTTAGTGATTGTTCAAAGTTATAACTGTGTTGACAAAAGTGACCCACAACTAGTCCTCACACTTATAACTGTCGTAGCGTCCCCATGGTCACATGATCAAAATTTGGGCACTTGGCAGCTGGCATGTATTTATAACGATTTGCAGTATCCCAGCTGCAAATGCAGATGTGATCATCATTTGCGACTTTCCCAGCTGGCTTACAACAAACAAAGTTAATGTGGGAGAGAGCCAGATTCACTTAACAACAGCGATTCACTTACTGACCATGCTGATCTGCTTAACAACTGCAGTAAAATTGGGCATGACTCACTTAACAACTGCTTTGCTTAGGTATGGAAGTTCTAGTCCTAATTGTGGTTGTAGGTTGAGGATTACCTGTCTCTCACTAATTATTTTGGGAATAAATTTTATTAAAAGGTTTTAAGAGAACATTAAAACTAACACAAACTAATACAACACGGGAGAATCAAGGAAAAGAGTGCAGTGAGAAAATCTAAAAAGAAATAGAAGTTTTCAGTTTTCTTCTGCAGCAAATATAAGTATCTGACTGATTTTTTAAAAACTCATTTTCATTATGGCAAAGGTCTAGGATTCACTACTGCAAAAGAGCAAAACTTGCCCATTATCTGTTATAATTACTCTCCCAATTTGGGGGAAAGACACTTAAAAAATGAATTGCTTGCATTAGGGACTGCGTTGTTGGAATACATTAAACAATTTTAATTTTTGTACACAAGAAATAAGTCAACATTAATGTCTCTTTGTCTCTTTCTAGCCTGCTTGGATCCATGTTTCCAATGCCTCGGGTTATTTATGCGATGGCAGAAGATGGATTACTATTCAAATTTCTGTCACGTATCAATGAGAGGACAAAAACCCCAATGCTAGCCACAATAACCTCAGGAGCTGTTGCAGGTATGAAAGATTCCTTAAGAATGACTCAAGTAACTGCTAGGTCCCCCACCACTCTATGTATATGGCTGTGCATATTGTAAACACGTGCATTTCATAACTCCGTAAGGAGAACACCTTGCATCTATAAAGCAGATCAAACCTAATGTCACATACTCTAAAGCACTTTAAGATGCAAATATTAAATGAGCAAGTCTTGCTCATTCAGAAACAATATTACTACTCTTACTCTTGTATAAGTCACACACAACGTGACATACAGTTTGCCTTTTTTTGAACTCTGGTTTTCTTGCTTCTTTCTCACGAATTTTACATCATCTCCTGGGAAACAGAAGAGCTTGTTGGCCCAGAAGTATGGATAAGGATTAAATTGTCATGATTCATCAGGCTTGTAAATGAAATAAAAAATATCCTGCCACTTAATTTGTGTCTTCTCTCTCTCTCTCTCTGCCTCTCCCCCCTCCCCACCTCTTCTCTCTGCCATTAGCTGTCATGGCCTTTCTCTTAGACCTCAAGGATCTTGTAGACCTGATGTCTATTGGGACGCTTCTAGCTTACTCCTTGGTGGCTGCCTGTGTCTTGGTACTAAGGTAAGAAACGATAGCATTGCTGACAAAGTAGCCTCAAACATAGCCCAAATTTGCTCTTTCGAAAGGTATTTAATTTTAGATTTCATTACCTACTAAGTTCAAAATGTGAACTGAACTCTTGCTCAAGAGCAGCAGATCCTAGGAGACATTGGGAAGAATCTGATATGCTAGTCAGGGCAAATGATTCTGTACAATGAAAATCAGTTTCAGGAGCATTGTTCGTCTGCACTCCCAAGATCCCGCCTGCTTCATTATTGGTGCAGATAGCATGGTGTCCCATCTGCTCTGCTGCCCTTGGGACAGGTCGTCTTACCCTTTCCATGTAAATGCAGAACAGATGTTCGGACTTTTATCTTTGTTTATTTTGGCAAACTGCTTCACGCAAGATTTTCCTTGTCATACTGTTTTTTCCCCTTCAGCTTTCATTTTCAACAGTTGGGACTTTTTGCAGCTTCATTTATTAAGTTAGAGAAGCATTTGGATAGTATGCGAAAGGACCTCATGTTCATATGAAGATGAAAAGCCCAATATTAAGTGTAGAAAGCTTGCTCTATCACTACATAAAAACAACTGCAGAATTAAGCAGACGAACAGCAATTGATCCTGTTCACCTGCTGTTCACCTGTTTAAAACAGCAATTGATCCAAGGAGATGTGGTGGTACAACGGCTTAAGGATGCTGGATCTGCCAACCAAAAATGGTCAGCACTCTGCAGGTTTGAGCCCTGTATCACTGCGGGACAGGGTGAGCTTCTGTCAGTCACCTCTAGCTCCTGTCCTGCCCACCTAGAAATTCGAAAGCACTATTGCAAGTAGATCAGTGGTGGGTTCCTACCGGTGCGGTCCAGTGCGCCGTTCCGGTAGGGACCTGCCGATTGTGCAATTTGCGTGCGACGTCTCTGGTGCTGTCTTCGCCAGTCCGTCGCGCGGCACCATCTCTTTTTTTTGAATTTTTGGGGTTTTTTGCTTCATGCGCGGAAGCAAAATCACACGAGGGGACGCACGCATGTAGTGAGCACGTGCGCATGCAAAATGTGATGATGCGCGCGCAGTGCACCAGTAGCCAGGTAAGAGGAACCCGCCCCTGGAGTAGATAAATGGGTACCATTCTGGTGGGAAAGGCTAGCTGCACAAGGAGAAAGGGAATCAGCACTGGATCTGCCCGGACACGAGGCAAGATCGATTGAGGAGCCCAAAATTTGTCATCAACCCAAACACCACTAGCCAGATATGGTGCAAGCTAGTTTGAACCTTGTGATGCACTGTGAATAAGTGTGCAGGCGCAAAACCGAACGAACTAGCAATTAGGCTGTCAGAACTAGTCTGTAAAGTGTAGATCTACCTGACATGTATGTCAGATGAAATAAATAAATCAGCGGTTGATCTCCAAATTTTTAAAACATGGAAGTTACTTGAGCCGCTATTTTTCTCTCTGCAATTTTCGCTGTTCCCTTGATAGTTGAACTTTAAGTGCAAACTGCAGATTGCAATAAAACGTAACACATTTTTTTCAATAGCATTTTCTCCTTGAGGACAAATATAGCAGCATGTAATACCTGAGTAACACTTTAATCAAGATATCAGAATCAGATTCGCTAAAGAAGACAGCCTTATTCCTGGAAATACAGTTTTGAGACTTGCATGGCTTTCTGGATAGCATTAGTGAAAAGTCTACCTTTATTTATGGCATTTAAATGGAACTTACGGTGGGGCATTTACCAGAGCGATAAAGCTCTAAAAAGAACATAACACATTTAACCTTGACAGTTTTGTCTATATGTAGCCTTGGCAGCTCTGTAATTTGCATTTCATTTTATGGATTTTTATAGGAATACATCAAATAAAACCTAATACTTGTAGTTTCAGTCGACAATGAAAAGTTTCTCCCTATTTTATTCCACTTTTCTACTCTCTTGATATGTTCTTCTAATACTCAAATAAAACCTTCCAATGGCATCTTTATAATTTTCAGCACTATACTGCTATGTGTATGTTATGTTTGTTTGTTTCCCCTATAGATACCAACCCCAGCAACCTAACTTGGCGTATCAGATGGCTAGTACTACAGAGGAGACAGACACAAATGAGTCTGTGAGCACAAGTGCGTTTCTGCCGGAAGAGGGAGAGAAATTATCCTTAAAAGTTATCCTCCTCCCCCAAAATACAGTTCCTTCCAAACTTTCTGGGTTTATAGTGAATGTTTCTACTTGTGTCATAGGTAAGCAGCTGATTCCAAAAACTAGTATCGTATTATTCTCAATCATTGTAGCTCTGACTGTTGAGTTTCCTCTCTGAAAAGCTGGTTAGTGAGTTTGCTGACGAACAGAGCGTGTCCTCTTTGCAGTTTGTGTTTCGATTTAGCTGAATTTAGAACAGTGTTTCCCAACCTTGGCAACTTGAAGATATCTGGACTTCAACTCCCAGAATTCCCCAGCCAGCGAATGCTGGCTGGGGAATTCTGGGAGTTGAAGTCCAGATATCTTCAAGTTGCCAAGGTTGGGAAACACTGATTTAGAATAAAACCATTGTGGAAATTAAGAGAAAACCCCTGAAAAAAACAGGCAAAGAATTGGCAAGTGAAAAGTCGAAGGGAGCCCATCGAAGAAGCATAGAATGCACAACAATCCTAATTCAGATAGTCCCCACTTAACAACCCTCATTGGGACTAGAATTTCCGTTGCTAAGCAAAATGGTTGTTAGGTGAAACATATGACTTGTACTACTGATGGCAATTCCAGTAGTAGTCCCGGTTGTAGCTGTTAAGCCAGGGCCACGCTACCCCTGAGTAAGGATCTCATGCTTCTCCTGCCCTACTGTACCTGCCTCCAACTCCCCCCACCTGCCTTGTCAGCAGTGGGAGAAAGAGGGCAAAGGTTGGGGAGGAGGTGGCAAGGCTAGGCGGCAGAGTGTTGGTCAGCCAAAGTGGGGGGGAGATAGGTAGGTGAGGGGAGTTGAAGCCCAGCCTGTGGTTGTAAATGAGAGTGGGCTGCTAAGCATCCAGATTTTGATCACATGACTATGGGTGCGTGTGTGTTACAATAGCTGTAATTTTGAGAAGCAGCCATAACTATCATTTCTTCAGTGCCCTCATAACTTCAAAGGGTTGCTGAACAAATGGTTGTCAAGCAAGAATTACCTGTAGATGAGCTTTTTGCCGCAGGGGCTTTTTATACTGCAGGGGTCCCCAACCCTTGGGCCATGGCCCATTACCGGGCCGTGGCTGGTTCAGAATTGAACTAGCGAGCTGCTGGCCTGTGCAAGTGTGCACACACAAGCTGTGCGGCAACACGCATGCAGCCCAACTCACATGAGTGGCGGGCTGGCGCACGCAGAAATACACATAAACGCCAGCCCACCACTTCCACGGGCCAGTTTCCTCCCGCCCCCGGGCTGCCAAGCCATAAAGGTGGGGTACCGCTCCTCTACAGCAGGGGTCTCCAATCTTGGCCACTTTAAGACTTGTGGCCTTCGACTCCCAGAATTCCTCAGACAGCAAAGCTAGCTGAGGAGTTCTGGGAATTGAAGTCCACAAGTCATAAAGTGGCCAAGGTTGGAGACCCCTGCTCTACAGGATTCAGTGAGCAAAACAGTGGCTCAGAAAAATGGATGTTGGAAGCTATGGATCCTGGGCTGTCTATCTGCATATGTCAGAGATCGTATTATTCTTCACTTAGCTAACTGCAGCTGTTTTTTGTATTCCTCCCCTCCATGTTCAACAATGCATCCAACATCTTAACGTTTCTTGTTCCCAGGTTTTCTTATTGTCAGCTTCTGTAGCTTGGCTGTCCTTGCCAAGGAGGTTCTGATGAGTGGAGCAACGTGGCCCATTGTTGTCCTTGTTGTCATCTTCCTCATCTGCTTTGTTTTCGTGGTCATCATTTGGAGGCAGCCTGAAAGCAAAACCAAGCTCTCATTTAAGGTAAGTGATGTGAAAAGCATTCATGCATAAAAGAAGAACTGGAGCAGAGGTGGGTTGCTGCCGGTTCAAACCGGTTCTTTAGAGCCGGTAGCGGAAATTTACCGTCGCTCGCCGAACCGGCAGCGATAACTGGTGGTCCACGCACCCAAACCGGTCCTTCGGTCGCCGTGGCTTGCAAAAAATCCTCTGCGCATGCGCAAAGGCTTCTGCGCATGCTCAGAGGGTCATTTACAGGTCTTTTGCTCATCGTGACGGGGGCGCGCGAGAGAGCAGAACCGGTAGGAAAGGTAAATAGAACCCACCCCTGAACTGGAGCCCTTGCTGGCTTTCTGATTGGAAAGTGAGATTAGTGGAGATCAGCCTGCTTTTGTCAGAAAAGCAGCAGTATGAAAATTTGAGAACTGGGTTTTCTGGGAGTTGTAGTTATGCAATAACTCGTGGGCGCACATTCCCCATCTGGCATAGCAGAAATTGTGTGTATCTCCAAATGTTTACATTGTAATGCACAAACTCATGATAAAAAGGGGATTTGAATTCAGCATGCCTATATGATATTCAAGCCCTAATTATGCATTATAACATCTGTGTTGGAGTATAGGCATTATATAGTTCTGTTTCTGTGGGTCAACTCATTCTAATAAATTGAGAGTTGCGAATATAAGTTAAGTTAGCCCTCATTTAGTGACCACAATTGAGACTGACAGCTGTCATTAAGGGAACAGATTGCTAAGGGGGAAATCATGTGAGCGTGACTGCTTTCATTTCTCCCACTCCCCCCCCCCCACCCTTTCAAATGCTCATTCTAACCCTGGGATAAGTAGCAAGAAAGGAATTAGTGTTTGTATTTACATTCATTGTAGAGCAAGGGATTACAAGAGAGTAAGCAGGCACACAGTGGTGAATACAGTACACATTGAAAGGAATGTGGTAGGGACCAGCTTCTGTAAAATTATTACTACAACATAAATATCAAAATGTACACACAACAGGATAACATTCTGTAACAATATTTAAAGTCAACCTTATCATGGAAACTCTTTATCATATTTACCGTAACAGATTTTCAATCCTAACAAAATATGCTTTCGTGCTAAATCTCCTAAGGAAGAGCCTTACTCATGTCATTGTATGATAACAAGGGAAAGTTTCTGTTGTTTCCATACAATTTGCCTTCCTGTTTTGCCACATTGAATCACTATCATGAATATCCCCTAAAACAGGAGTCTCCAACCTTGGCAACTTTAAGCCTGGCGGACTGCAACTCCCATAATTCCCCAGCCAGCAAAGCTGGCTGGGGAATTCTGGGAGTTGCAGTCCGCCAGGCTTAAAGTTGCCAAGGTTGGAGACCCCTGCCCTAAAACACCATCTCTGAAATGTGATCATACTGTGTATAATAGAAAGGATTTAATTTTTTTAAAAAAATATGTGTCTAAAATGTTGTAGTGGCAAAACCTGTGTGTATGTACAAAACTACACTTGGATAATTGCATCTCCAATGTTTATCTGACTATAATTTTAAACACTTAGATCAAGGCTGTCAAACTCACGGCCCGCAGGCCAGATGCATCACACACTGACCACACTCACACCTGGTTTAGCGAAGGGGGGGAAAGTCACGATACATCACGTGACACCGCCGTGACCATGCGAGTTTGACATCCCTGACCTAGATGAAAGCCAGTAAGCATGAGGTCTTTTAAAATGCATTGTCAATAATTTCTTATTCCAGAGAATTCTTGCATGATCTTATTGACTTATCCAATTAGAACTATACTCAGAAGAACCTGCAAGAATTTGCTGCCTTGGGTACATTCACAATATTATATGCTTTGCTAACACTGACATGAGAAAACAATTCCTTACAAATAGAATCAAATTGTTGATCTCAGGAGAAGGTAGATATAATGTATGAACTGGTGTATCCCATATTCCTAAATGTAATCCAGAAGGACAATTTTTGCCTTTGTTTTGCAGGTCCCTTTTCTCCCTGTCCTTCCAATCATGAGCATCTTTGTGAATGTTTATCTCATGATGCAGCTGGATTGCGGCACTTGGATACGATTTGCCATCTGGATGGTCATAGGTACCTTTCCACTGTGCGATACGATGACGTTCCCATTCATACAGGCAGATTAGTGAATACGAGACCGTTTTGAAGGTTGAAGCAGAGTTCAGATTCTTTACTCTGCTGGCCAGAAGCCTTAAAGCTGCAACTGAATTATCTTCCATATAGTATGAGAGTCCCGGGCATTAAAAAAAATGATTAAAACCAAGCATTTTAATAAGCATGTCAACCCAGGCAGCTGATACGAAACCGTTGACTGTGTTTTAGTTTTTGTCTAAAACAAAACAAACCCAGATTCACACACATGAAGACTTGGGAGTAGGCTTTAATTACTTTGATTAAATCTTTTAAATCATCGCCAGGAATAGGCCCAGGTAAGGTATGTTATGACCATTAAGCTTGTAAAAATATTGAAAGCAAGTGAGAAATCTGGCAAGATCTGATCTATGCAGAATTAAAATAGAGCTCCCTGTTTTTTGGTAGAAAGCACTCTGCAAAATATCTCTGACTTGCTTCTCAAGTCAGAGATAGACTAGTCAGTAGAAAAACCCATCAGTCCCCCTCAGCTGTACTGCACTGCGCTTTAGAAGTATATACTTAAGTCCTTGGATATTCCACAAGACCAGAGGTGTCAAACTGGATTTTTTTGAGGACCGGATCAGCATTGTAATTGTCGTTGTAGTTGACGGGATGGATGGCAGATGGGTCGGACGTCTCCTGCAGCACCATGTGCAGCCCCCCCTGCACCCCATTTTGGTCAGCAAGGTGCTGCAGGTGCTGCAGAAGACTGTCCAGGCCGAAAATGGGATGTAAGGGGGGCGTGTGTGCCCCCCCGCACCCCATTTTCACTAGCAGAGGCACCGCAGGCTGGTCCTTTGCTATTTCCAGGCCGGCCCCGCGGGCCAGCTCTAAGCACCCCGCGGGCCTTGAGTTTGACACCCCTGCACCCCTGCAGAAGAGCATCATCTCATTTTCCATTGTATTCCTTATAGCTAGAGATTCCTAAACTGATACATCCTGTGTGCTGCCTCACATGTTACCTAATGCTACTCCACTTTCCTCTTTTCTCCAGGCCTGCTGATCTATTTTGGCTATGGCATATGGCACAGCGTAGAGGCATCTTATTCAGCACCAACGGATCAAGAAAGAAGTACGGATAACAATATAGATACTTGTAAATGACAGCCTTCTTGCTCAGGAGGTTATTGAGATCACTATTACTGCACGGCAGGATACTTTTCTCTCCCGAATTCTGAAAGAACTTTTTTTTGGTAGAATATCAGTCTGGCTCTCAAGTCCCCTTTAACATGAGAGACATGCAGCTGGGAGGGGATCACAAGGAAAAAAAATACCCAGCCTCTGATGCACTCCCAACAACACTGTTACTCCTTGCTGACAGCTATTTCTCTTCTTTACCCTTTGAATAGAAATTGCCTTTCAGGGTGCCAGTTTACTTCCAATGTTACTGTGAGAATAAGATTCTCAAACTTGCAAATTAATTCCTGGCTACTGGAATGGAACACACTTTATACTGTTTCTCCCAAATCACCTATATTGCAAACCCAAACCAAACCATACATCAACTCTCTTACATGTTTGTAAACTGTACCCACTTCCCAAGACTGGAATGAAAAAAAAGGAGTGGTGCTATTTAAACATTGTGCTTTACATATTTAAAGAGGGGTGATGCCTGAGTTTTAGCATCATCCAATGTTACAGCAATCTCCTTTAGCAAAGGCGGACAAGCCAGGCTTCCTGCAGCCCCCGGAGGCTTCTGTGCAACCTGCTAGCTGAATTCCTCTCCTGTGCTTCAAACAGCTGTGTAGATATGAAGCAGAGTCTGTTGCTTACGATAGAACTGCTGGGTAGAAAGTATGACTTTCAGGTATGCAGAGCTACCAAATCAAGGGCAATTGCTTGCTTGAGATGTTATTCACATTTCAGCTCAGACAGTCCCGGTCAAAGGCAGCCTTTCCCATGCTTGTATTTCAACATCATATTGTGCAGTAACTCATCAATAACATCAGTAACTTTTCTCGCCCTGTGGCTGAGAAAAGGCAACAGTTTCCTGTAATAAAGATGGAATTAATAAAGGAGAATATTTGTAGCTCAGGGCTGACACGAGGGGTCCTTGGTGCTCTCTGAGCTTGTTTGATTTTATTTTATTTCATTACCCAAACTAGATAACATCACTAGTGCTAGTCTAGTCTATGTTGCCTAGTTTGGGTAATGAAACATCCGCAAGGAAACAAGCAAGCTCAGAGAGCACCAAGGACCCCTCAAAGATGAAATTGAACACAGGGTTCTTGGGTCAAACTCCAAAATTGTCTTTATTGTTATGTTTGAAATAATATATTTAAAATATTTTATTGAAGGAGGGTTGTGACAAATACAGCTTTTCTGGTACAGAGTAGGAGCCAGCCTTAGGTTTTGCCTGGGGAATATTTGGGACTGTAGAATATAGGTTTCTCACCTAATTCTGTTAGCGCCATCAGATTTAAAATTCAAACTCTGTTATTTCCTCTGTTACGCATGGATGGGACGGGGGAAATCATAAAACCACCTATGCGGGGGGGGGGGGGGAGAATCACCTCTTTCTAAAATGTGGTTTTTCCAAAGGGAGGGTAAAGAGTCTGTACACCGGTCAAATAATATTGATGTTTGCTGTTTTGATATTCTAGTAAATAGTGTAGATTATTATTGTACTTTTTTCTTTTACACCGTTAACCTCGGAGGCTTGAATTTATTATTACTTGTTCGTAGTATTTATGTCTAGCCCCTTGATGTGTTGTATTTGAGCAAGCTATATGGAAAAGAATAGCACTTAGAAGAAAGGGAAATCATTTTATAGAGAGACTCTGCTTATTTTGTGTGAGGAAATTTTGAAGGGGGGGTTATTTATTTATGGCACTCCCTATGTTTTGTCCAGGTTGTACCCTAGTGATAATATTATTAGATGTGAATTTTGACTCAAGGTTTTCCCATCACCATGGTCATTGCTGAGAATTTTAGTGGTTACATCTACCTGTCCGGAAGGTAAGATAGAGCTTCTGCAGACAATGTTGACCCAGCTGGACCAATAACAAGGCAGTTTATTTGATACTTCAGCAACTTCCTTTTGCCATCACAAAAGTCTGTGAAGGCTACATCAATTACAATGATGAGGGTGTTCTTTTTAAAGGGCTTCAGCGTTGAACAATTGAGAAATGCACAATTTAGTTTGGATCAGCCAGACCTTCCTCAAGTAAATTGGCCAGGCTGCTCAAGGTGATTTGGGAAGCCCTCAGGGCTGGCTAGAAAATGTTCCTTTCAGATGAAAATTTATATGTGACTTGAAAATACCTAAAACTTTGCTTTTGGGTTCTTCTGGATAGAATCCCATCAGGTCATATGAATCCTTGTTTTAGAGTCTGTGAGGAGTGAGATGGAGCTTGTTTTGAACTCTTCATTCTTACCTGAATCAACCTTTGTGGATTGTTTCATACATGACAAAAGTCCTTTGCATAAATCTCTTCTGTATGGTCACATTTCATATCGTCCATGTTGATTTCAACCTTTTACTTATTATTAAATTACAAGCTATTACATGGACGTCCAAACTTTTAGCTTGCCAGGGCCGCATTGAGTGAAGATGATTTGCCTTTGGCTGCATATAAAATATATAATATAGTTAGTATATACAAATCCCATAATAATGTTAAAAGTTTATGAACTTGTGGGGTCGCATTACTAGCTGTCCAGGGCCACATGTGGGCTGCGGGCCACAGGTTGAACATGCCTGCCCTAATATATCACTGTCTTTGAAAATGGCCTAGAAAGATGCTGTCAGATTTTCTATAAAAGTCAAATTACTTAGTCATTAAAATTCAATTTGAGAAGGGTCCCTAGGTAATTTTTGGAAGTGACTTATTTTTCCACACCTTTTTTGTTCTTAAGTAGATAAATCCATACTGTGTGTGTGGACAGTTGATGAAATTGAAAGCAGCCTGAAGAATGTGGTTCTCAATTTGGCAATTGCATCTCCAAAGGACAGTAAATCGGTACATTATAATTTAGTACGGTTGAATTGCAGTGTTTAGTCCAATTCATTTTTAAACTTATAGGTAGACCTTGACTTAATGACCACAATTGGGACTGGAATTTCAGCCCACCAAGGAGATGCGATCATTTAAAAAAGTCAGCATGTGACTGACCGGATCTGATTTTATAACCATTTTTACCTGGTTGTTAAATGAATTATGCAGTCATTAAGCAAATTTGTCTTCCCCTATTGACTTCACTTGTCAGAAGCTGGTTGGGAAGGTTGGAAATTGTGATCATGTGACCACAGAACGCTGCAACTGTCTTCAAGCGCCCAAATCGTGATCACATGACTGGGCAACAGTTGTAACCTCGAGGACAAGTCATAAATTACTTTTTTTCAGTGCCATGAATTTGAATAGTCATTAAATGAATGATTGCAAGTTAAGGGCTACCTCTACTAGGCAAAATAGTATTAGAAAAAGCCTTAAACACTGGGCATAATGTTTGGTTCTGTATGATAGATACATGCATTCAGTAAAAAGCTGTTCCTTTTCAGATGTGGCAATTAAGGAAATGATTTTGAAAGGAAATTCTGTCACACATGAAGGAACCTTTAAAAAAGTTTTTCACACTTACGTCACTAGTGGAAAAGATCACAGATTAACAAAAGCAGTCTTCTAGGACAGGGGTCTCCAACCTTGGCAACTTTAAGACTTGTGGACTCCAACTCCCAGAGTTCCTCAGCCAGCAAAGCTGGCTGAGGAACTTTGGGAGTTGGAGTCCACAAGTCTTAAAGTTGCCAAGGTTGGAGACCCCTGTTCTAGGATAATGGCTCTCAAATCTCACCTTCAACTGTCATAATTCCCATAGTGTAGGGAATTTTGGGAGCTGAAGTCCGCTACATCCAAATGACACCAGGATGGGAGACAGCGTTCTGCGTAAGGTTGATGCATATCCAAGACTTGAATGAGTTTTGCTTTTCCTCTCACTTGAGATTCAACAACATCCTGGGAAAACGTTTTCTGGGAGAAAGACTTCTTGTGGGATATTCTCATTATGACTAGCTGCTTTTGTCTCTATGGAGATGTTTATAGCTCATGGTGGTATTCAGAGACTAAGAGAGGGAGCAGGGAACAACCCTGGACCAGTAAATATAAAGCCCCCCAAACAGGGAGCCCCCTTGCTTCTAGTTCTGAAACCTCAATGGAGAAACATGAAAAAGCTTGAGGTCTAATGGTGAAAACCTAAATGCTGCTGCTGTAAGTTTGCCAGAGTGAAGAATAAGACTGCCATTTATTTGAGCTCATCTTTGTAAATATATGAGTAACTCTTATTATTTTAATATTAGGATTGCTTTGTATAGCTGCTGGACGCTTTGTATAAAATCCTATTCTCCATAGTGTTTCTCAAAACACACGGCTCCCTCAAAGAAAATGTGCAGTTTTTCTTTGTAAGGGAAGGGCTTATCAATAATTGTGGTTTTGAATCTTAAGGAAGTCACTACTACTTTCAGGAATTGCCTGCTTTAAAATCTTACTAGGTTTTTGTTAGCCTAAAGCCAAATTTGCAAACTCGGTGTGTGCAGAAGTAAAAAGTGACTTTCGATAACTTGATATTCTTCAAATGTTTCAAAACTGGCATAGTATTCTGAAGTTTTTAATTCTCCATACCTGGAGGAGATCTAATTAGGAATAAGTGTTGCTTCCTTAGTGCATGGCGTGGTTGGGTGGGAAAGAAACGTGCAACATTAGACAAAGTTGACAATTTCTACTTCATCAAACCATTACCATAAAAATCAGTTTTACTAAATCAGATTTATGCAAATTAATCCCCAGATTAATTTCAGTTACAACTCCAGCTTTTCAAGAGCAACAGATTGCTTGCTCATCAGTTCCTTCCAAAACCAGTGGCAGTTATCAGTAATCTGGTAGTACCTTTTTCAATTAACAAATTTGATTAAAAGGTAGAAGCTTTCAAATGTGTTAGAAAAAGTGCTGCCAGATCTTTTTTTTTTTGCTGCTATAGACTCGCATGGCTATTCTCTTAAAAATGCTGTTTATATAAATATTCTATACTTGTGCATTTGAAAGTCTTGTATTGTGAACAAAAATGCAATCTATTTTGTTAATATTTTTCTCAATTGTTAAAATTTTACAGTTGTCTTCAAAATATTTTATTTAAATTTGTATATTTTGTACATTTTTTCCTGACTTTTATGTTTGATTGTCACCTTTTCATCTCCATATCTACTTTTACTCAGTGCGTTGATGAATGAGAGATGTCTCACCAGTGTTCAGCAAGCAGTAACAATTTTAACCTAGTCAGTAAAAACTTGCAACAATAATTTTCAGGTTTCTATTTTTATGTTCATCAATTCTATGAACCCTCATGTACTTAATGGAATCGTGCCATAAACACTGGATCATAGAATAGTCTGATAAGGTGAGGATTTTTAACTCCTTTGCTTTAAGCCATTTTTTAAAAAAAGAAATACTTTATTGAATATGTTTTTAATCAGTTAGTGAATAGATCATTATTGTCAGGACGAAGCAGACTATAAGTGGCTTGCCTTAAATGTAGAATCAATATGCTTTCAAGGTTGCTTAAGCAGAAACCAGGTTCAGATATAAGCATTAACAGAATTTGTATTATCACTCACTTTGGTAGGACCAGTTTCCATATTACCTTCATTGTTTTAACAGTACTGCAGGCTGGTTGAACATCCTTTATATGCCACAGCTTGAATGTGTATGTGAAACTTGTAAGCCCCTTATTTTATTGGGACTAGAGGAGAGAAAAGATTATGTACTGTATGTGTCTGATTTTCCTGTTAAACAGCTCATCATCACTTTCTGATCATTGACATATATCTGCACACAGACACATACAGAGCCTGCACAACGTGAGCAAGTGGTTGTGGAAGGAACTGTTTGTTCTTTGTCATCCACATGTACTAGAGTTCTAATAAGGGATGTGTTAGAGGATGTATTAGAGCCTGCTTTCCTGGATGAATGCCATATTTGGCAAGGTCAAAGTGCTTTGTATATATGATGCTGTCTCAATGAATTGCTGATTGCAATCTGTTGCCTTTCAGTATGTATCTCTTATTTTACTATGTGGTGTATTTACAGGGTAACAAAATGAAACAATCTTACTTAAGTTGTACAAAAGGCATTTTCAACCTATGTGACGGACCTCTTCTGCATTTACCAAAATTCAGACATGTGTTGTTACAGATACTACATTGGGGTTCTAAATTTAAATTCTAAGTTTGAATCCCAAATTCATGCATGCAGCTTGGACTGTTGTAGAGTTAAATATGCATGTTGTAGAGGTTTTTTTTTTCCCAGAGAGGAAGGAAATATGGTAAAGTTCCATTGATGTTTATCTTCACTGTAATTAGGACTTTTTAGTTGGTTGAGACTACGGTCCTAAAAACACCCTCTTAAGAAAGAATGTTGAATGCACTATTGAAAACAGTAAACTTTGCTTCTGAGAAATTGTACATAGGATGGTGCTACACATTTAAATTTTGTATACTACTGAAATTATATCATTGGTGCCTTCTTGTGATACTGAAGGAAGTATGAGAGCTTTAGAAAAACTTAACATGGAAATATAATGAGTAGGTCCCCCCCCTAACCTCTTATTGCAGTGTTCCACAGTCTGCTGTCCTTTATATGTATTGGACTAAAATAATATGGCCAATGGGCACCAGGTTGGGAAAGCATTCTGATAATAAATTCATAGTAAATAGTTCCTCATTGCAAAAATGGTTAACATTTGGTAATACGCTTGTGCAAGGCATTTGAGGGAGGTGATTTGCAGACAACCTTTCTTTTAAGTATTAACACAGCCATAGCCTTTGTAAGGCTTGTGTGAATGTTTTGAAGGCTGTCTCTGCTCATCTGCATTTGTGTGTAGAGATGACACAGAAGGACCATCTGTATATCCATGTACAGATAACCAGCTGGTAGCCTTGAAGTCTCTCTCCCTCTCCCTCCCTCCCTCTCTCTGCAATAGTAATCAGTGGTGGGTTCCACTTACCTTCGCCACCAGTTCGCATCGGGACATTTTGCGCACGCATGCTCGGTCCGCTCGTGCGCACCCCCTCGTGCAATTTGGCTTCCGCGCATGCTCAGAAGCAGGAATCAGCCCAAAACACAGCTGAGGAGCTGATCAGCTGTGCTTCAGGCAAAGAAATAAAGGTCAGTACTAACCCGCGGACAGGCGGGAGAGCTCTTTTCAAGCAGTGTAAGGGGAAAAATTCGCAAAAAAACCTGAAAAAAGATGGCGGCGCGCACGGACCGGCACCAACAGTGACGTCACCAGCGGGTCGCTACCGGTTCGGTCAATCCAGTCCGAACCGGGAGGAACCCACCCCTGATAGTAATGTACTTTGCAAATTACCTCTTCCAAATGTTTCACACAATTCCGATTGTTACAGAGACTCGTGATAAGGAATAATTACATAGTGTAATGCTCCTTATTTCTGAAGCAGAGGCCAAACCTTATGAAAACTGTGCCTGTTTTTTTGTTAAAAAAAATTCAAACCTAGAATTCCTCAGGGTATATTTTCTCATTCTTCTTGGCACATATCCTAAGAAAAAAATCCTATCAAGTTTATTAAGTTTCTAGATGGTGAGGGATCTTAACCAGATCACACTTGTGCTTTGTTTTGCAAACGCTGGAAAGGCGGCGAGTGGTAGAATGACTGCGTTGTTCCTCTCTCTTTCTGTTGTGCCTTTCAATGTACTTCTGCTCCCAGGGGTACAAAGAATCAGTGTGGCACTCTTTGGAGTCGTATGTTACAATCTGTTGGAGAATATCGTGGTTTCTTTGGGAATACCCACCTTTTGATAATCAAGAAGCCATGAAATAATTTGTCCATATTTTTACTGAGTAAAATGTATATAAGTTTTTCTTCTATTTTTCTAATGATTTTCTCAGAATGGGTTCAAGATATAGTTACTTAAACCTTGATCCTGTGGGGTGCTTCTGCCTCTTCACTGGGAGCTTCTGGGTTATTTCGGATTTTGGCTTCTCCCTTCCTTCAAATTATAAAGCAGTGTTTCTCAACCTTGGCAGTTTGAAGATGTGTGGACTTCAACTCCCAGAATTCCACAGCCAGCGTTGCTGGCTGTGGAATTCTGGGAGTTGAAGTCCACACATCTTCAAACTGCCAAGGTTGAGAAACACTGTTATAAAGCTTTGTTTTTTACTTTGTATGTGAAACTTCATTTAAGGCCTCTGCTTCAATACCAAACCTCTGTTGAGGGATGTTGTAAATCTCTCTTTGGAGAGAGAAGTGGTTTTTTTTTTTTTAAACTTTAGAGATCAATTTGTAAATAGGTAAACAGCATTAATTTGTTCCTTGAAATTTAAATAATGTTAATTTTGTCTTGCCTGTTTTAATAAATGTTTCTGTTTAAACAAATAAGTTGTGTGTAATTGCTGTTCCGTGTAGGAATCCAACTTCTGAATTTTGCCTTGTTTTTTCAATTTCTTAGTAACCTTAAATAGCTCTCCTGCTTAAGACAGCTGTGGTCTTAATATAATTTTCTCAACCATTTAATTAACATAAGTTTCTTAGCGTGGGATGTGCCCTCTACCTCATTTTTTAATAGCAATAGCAATAGCACTTAGACTTATATACCGCTTCATAGTGCTTTACAGCCCTCTCTAAGCGGTTTACAGAATTCAGCATATTGCCCCCAACAATCTGGGTCCTCATTTTACCCACCTCGGAAGGATGGAAGGCTGAGTCAACCTTGAGCCTGGTGAGATTTGAACAGCTGAACTGCTGAACTAGCAATCAGCTGAAGGTCGCAGTCTGCTTTTAACCACTGTGCCACCTCCGCTTTTATTCCAACCGTGCCCTCCCCCAGTGGCTTTTGTGGAGAAAGAGAGATTATAGTTGTCTTGATTTCAAATGCTATTGCCAACAGATTTATCTGGAGAAAGTAAGCGGTCGTCTTGTAGCAACTCAAAGGAGATAGGAAGATGGGGAGAGAATGGGTGACAGAGAATAGCCCTTCTTACCATTTGCTTTTGCCCCAACTAAAGAAAAAAAGTATACACCTCCCCTGGGAAAATAGCACAGTAGGAAAGAGAGACTTCCTCTATTGAGTTTAATGCAATGTCATGTCCTTCGGAATACAATGTCAAAATCCCAGAATAGCAGCCGTCAATGGTAGGAGCACTGTAAAATATAGAACACCACTGAGGTAATGCAGCAAACGTAAAATGTGTTATGGGAAAGAAGAAAGGAAATACATATACATCACCCTTGCTGGCAACCGCTGCATAGCATATTGCAAAATTATTTTCAGTTGTATTTGCAATCTGCCACTACAAAGCAAATACGTAGCATTTCTAATCAGTGAGGAATTATTGGAATGAGAGAAGTACTGGGAAGGCATTGCAGACTAAATATTTCTCCTTAGGCCAGTTTATGATATATATTGATTTATACATAGGGCTCTCATGTGCTAATCATGTTTTCGGAAAGACAAGCATGTGAGTTTTCAGCCCAGTTAGCTTTAATAAAAAAATAAAAGTTGCGGTGTTGCAATCGCTTTAGGGTTTTCTTTATGCACCAAGATTAGATGATCGATTTTCATAAAGTAAATGCACAATTTTGGTAGATGATGTGAAGCTACAGAAAGAAATGCAGAAGGACACCATAATGTAATGCTGGAGCATGTTATTTATTACCATGAATATATTACACACACCTTTACACAGTAACTGAAATAATATAAACGTTTTCTTCTAATTCAAACAGCCATGTATTATCAGACCACAAACCCCTATGACAATGGTGGGGTGGTGGGTGGGCAGGAGACACTTTACATGAAGGTCTACCATATGTCCATGGGACATAAATGCAATTAGCGCAGACCCTAAAATACCTGATTTGGGTTCTTTAATCCAAAATATATCTTTGGGTTCATTTCTGGCTGATTTATTGATGATAAATATGACTTATAGCTATCTCTCCAAAGTTCTTTCTAAGGTCATCATTTCACTCTACTTTTCTACCTGTTTATTGTCTTCATGAATTTCTTTGAAGAACCTTTAGGCAACCTATGGAAGATTTTCCTGGGATTATTTGGTGGCCAGAATGAATTTTGATGATTTCCAGGAAAGACAAATAGTGGATACAGGGAAACACAACTCATAATTTTTTGTAACTGCCACAGCTTGTTTGAAGCCCAGAGATATGTACTGTAGTACTGCATTGCCACACTTGTCCCTAAAAGGAGGATTACAATAGAAATGAGATTGCATTCTTGGTTTCGAGGTAAGATAGAACAGTTTGGTGAAAAGAATGGCAAGTGTGCTATGCTTCCAGCATTGCATTGTTCCCTAAACCAGGGGTAGGCAAAGTTGGCTCTTCTATGACTCATGGACTTCAACTCCCAGAATTCCTAAGCTAGCATGATTGGCTCAGAAATTCTGGGAGTTGAAGTCCACGAGTCATAGAAGAGCCAACTTTGCCTACCCCTGCCCTAAACTATCTGCTGGCAAGTCATGTCAAAGGCCATCTGCTAACTTCAGGGCAACTGTTTTACTCTAGTGTCTTAAATGTAGTAGGAGGGTATGATCACACATCTTGTTCCTCACTTATTTCCACTTGGATCTTCAAATAGTACAGTGTATTTACCAAACCTACACATGTTTCTAACTGTGAAACCATCTCCAATGTTTTTCACAAGCTTACGTTAAAACATTCTTAATCTAGGGCAAGGCTTCTAGTTTAAAAATAAATTATTGCCGGGGGTGGGTGGGGGCCGGAAGAGAGACTTACCTAATATATCAGTACAATATAGTATAATATACCGTAGCTATTCTTTGGGAGAATTCTGTCAAGGCTGATTTCTTACTTCCTAAATCTTTCCAGGAGCACCACTTATTCATTGGGCAAAGTTCTCTCATTTTTCTTTCCAGTACTGCAATTACTAGAATACAAGATTCAAAAGAATCTTTTGATCTTTGCAGCCCTCTTTGCCTTGTACACTTGGAGCAATTTTGTCCAACACCGAGTCTGAAATTATAGAAGCAGGAGTCAAAGTTAGGGATCACTTTTCCAAGCTAGCTCTTGTACTTCCTTTCATACAAGCTGATTGGTTTAAACCTAATTAGGAAAAGGGATACACACCTGGCATTGAGATTTAAATGCCCACAAGAACTATGAAGAACATAATTCAGCCTGCTCTGTGCTTTAAATGTTGTGAGATGGAAGCTGCACAAAACAAGTTACTTTTAACTTTGTGCAGAACTCTTGTTACACATAACTAGTATTGTTGGGCTGTTGGACTATTCCCATTGCGTATCTTCATCAGTTTTATAAGTTGCAGGGAAGCTGGTCACATAGAAAGTCATCAAGCATGTTACATTGGATGAGCCAATGCAAATTGGCAGTTCCATTGAGATGGTTGCCCTCTGTTTCAATCCTTTGTGCCATCTCAAAAATGAGTTTTAACATGTTTCACAAGTGGTTTGCGAAGGTGGCACAATGGCAGTGGTGAATTGGGCCTTCTGTGTTTTGGTATTGCTTAGCAATGTAACATCATGCAAATGATAGTTTTCTGCCTGAGATTAAAAGCAGTGAATTATGATGCAGAAGGAAAAAGTTGTCCGCGCTGATAAGGATGCAGAAAATAATCAGTATAGCATACATGGGTCATGACTATCTTCTAGTCTTCCATTTGCATAGAAATAATGGTTGGGGTTGAGCTTTTGTAGGCTGTCTCTGACCACCATCAGCTGAAATTCCCATCATAGCTGGAAGCATTATTGTGTATGGGGGGAAAATGAAACAACTTTAACAGAGATGCCAATGGACAAACCACTCATCTGTCAATTACTAGCTCCATAGGCTGTAAGCGAAGAGTGATACATAACTTATAGGGCAATAGAACAACAAATAGATCATCATCATGGTAACATGGATTAGATGAGCCAACACTGTTCACAATGATAACATAACAAAGTGGACAAGCTTACTATGGCATTCTCAGTCTTCAGGCATCAAAGTATAAAAAGTGGATAAAATTGCATTAGTATGTCATTGTCTCTACTTTCCTGTTCTCAGTTCGCTTTGCCCTTATGTAAAATCTAATTCTGCAGTTTGTGTTACTTACAAACATGACAAATTAAGCTAATCTAAGAAGATGTTCTTAATATCATAGTATCATGCAAGGCAGCTACAAAAATAAAGTCCTAAGGGGTGGGGAAATCAATCTTGTTACTTTGTACACAGTGGAATTAGGCCCCAAATCTGTGGTCATGGTCAAACAATGCTGGCTAGCTCTTGAGCTGAAGTTTAGGCTTCAGCAATTCCCAAACACTAAGCAGACTTTCTGGACTACCGTAAGTGTTTGTGCAAATTTCAGCAAAGTATTTGTCACATCGTGTTTTTCACTATACTTATTCCTGCTTTTTCACATAATGTGGCCCTTTGAACAGTTTTTAAATTGATGGACTCATCCATGGCTCGTGCAAAATGTACACTAAGCCACAGCCACTACTTGAGAATCAAAGTGCCACATGGATATCAAATAACAAGACCTACATTTGCTTAAGTCAGCCTTGCTTGCCCAACGCGGCCTTAGTAAGATTTCTGGGCTACAAATCCCTTAATTCCTCAAAAGTAGGTTAAGAGCCATGTGAGCTTGCAGTCCAATATATTTATTATTTATTTATTATTAATTTTATATTGCCGCCTATTCGTCCATGGCCCATATCTGGAGGCATTTAACTGGGGGAGGCTGACTTAGACAATTTATGCTTCACAAGCATCCAAGTGCTAGGACCAATGCTTTCACAGTCTAGTCTAACATATTTGACAACATGCTAGAACTCACCTTCTAACACATCAAAGACAATAAGGGGTATTGGCTGCATACTTTTCATACTTTCATTGAGATCAAGAATCATCTCAAAATATATTACTATCCTGTCTCCCACAATACACTTTTGAGCAACCAGAATACCCCCTTCAATGCTACTAATAAATACATATTTGGGTACCAGTGTTCAGATGGCAATTAAGAAAAGCAGAAATACTGAACCCAGTGGGTTGGCCATAAACTGAGACAAAATTCTGTGAACATGAAGTAAGTGGAAGTGCACAATGTTAATGGTCAAGTTTAGGCCCCTGTTTTTAGAGCAGTACCTGGTATCCCTGACAAAGTTGCTCAATATGCCAATACTGCATACAACCACAACATAATTGACTAATCAATGATCAAAGGCAACCTTCTCAGCTTGCAAATTGCTTCACTGGCATTAAATAATGCGCTACAAGCAGCTGCCTGGGATGACTATGCCTTTAGGCCATCTCTGTGAATGAGAAGCAGTTTCTGTCAGTAGAGTTGGGTTTTTTTATATGCAAAAGAGAGCAAAATACAGTCAAAGAACATCCAAACTACTTCAAGTCTTCAGTCGAACTTATTAGTATGTTGACTGTAAGTTAGGATTTTAGCCAAAGTTTGATCGTCACTGTACAAATAAAGGTTTTGTGGTGTTTTGGGGGGTGGGGGAATATTAATGTTCATGTTTTTATATATATTAACAATTTAGAAACCTTAAAAAAAGTCAGTCACTCTTACGAGCTAAATAAAGAAAGTAACTGACTGACTACAATTGCAAGATCTAATACTGAGCCTGGAAGATGACTGACCATGGTAGGCATTGAGTAGAAAACCAATTATCATTTTTGAAGTCAGTAACTACTTGAGAATTCAAAAGTCGCTGGTGTTCTGCTTTAGAAAATGTACCACTCGGTGGTCATTTAGAAGATGCTTCTCCTTTTTTGTAACTTTTTTCTAGTCTGGGTAGAAATGTCCCTGGGAAGCTTTGACCCCAGCCACCCCTCCCCTCCCCCAAAAAAGCAATTTCTTTCAGAATAATTTTTAGGCACATTTTAGAAAATTGCTGTCTTGAAAATATCAGCACTTTTTGCAGAATTAGTTCATGAAAAATTGCAATTCAGAAACAGCTACACATGCAGAGCTGTATATGTAGGCCTTCTGGGCGTTGAGTACATTTTGTGCCTGGATTGCAATACAATCCATACCTCACCAAAGCCATAGATGTAAGCAGAGCTATTTGCAACTAACCTGAAATATTATTGTGGAAAAAGAAATCATTCAGAGTGAATGATAAGGAACAGCTTTCCAGTGCTTTTGCCTCTAATCCCAGAAGATGTTTCCATGCATCAGACTACATTGCTATTTGCCACTCATGCTAGTTTTGAGTTGCTGAAGCTGAAATGACAAAAGTACCTTAATCATAATCATAAGGAACTAGAGAACATGTGGGAACAGCAACAAATCTTTCACTTGCAGTTCATAACAACTCGCTTGGACTGCAATTTTCCATATTCTGGGCCAAGTCTATTTAAGTAGCTCCGTTGGTCTGTCATCTTGGTACTGTGCTGACTTTAGCTGGAGTTGGGGGTCCCGATGAAGAGCGATAAATGCGTGTCGGAGAAGTTGGAGATAGTTTAACAGGACTCATGGGCTCTGAGGTCTGCAGTTTCCACATCAACTCTTCGTTTGTCCTGCTCAGCCTCTTCTTTTCCTTGCTTTCCTTCTCAACATATTCTTGGAGGTTAGCATTTTCTTCAGATAACTGCCTGGAGAAGGTGACAAGACAACATCAAACTTGACTTTTGTAATTATCAGATGCTCACCTTGCATGTTTGAGTTCTGATCAGCGCATCCCCTTTCTAACCCTGCCTTCCTGCCATTGCTTTTATCCAAGAAAAGTAACCCAGACCATTCCAAATTGACAACAGCTCATAATACAGTGCTTTCATGATCTGATATTAAGTAGATCAATCCCTCATCCTACACTTCACATTTGGTTGACTGGATTCTTGATTACTGTCCCACTGAATGGCTTCCAGGTATGTACAAGTCATCACAAACAGGTCAGGAAGAACACTGTGATCAGCCACCCGCACTTCAACAAATACAATCTTTTTCCTAAAGAGCTTTTCCCCCCTCCGCTGATAAAAAAAAATAATCACAATCATTTTCAAATGTAGAGAAGTCCAGCAACAGGCCTACATATAAATTAGACCTGAACAATTTTATACTATGCATTTAGAAACAACTGTGGAGACATTTATAAGAGACACACTAGAGCAGTGGTTCCCAACCTTTTTGTGATCGAGTACCACTTGGAGGTCCCGTACAGTCGCCGCGTACCACCTGGTTCCAGAGAAACTAAATTCGATCAGATATCACTTTATTTCCATAATTGTACCGTTCCTTTTTTGGCCCCGCGCATCCAGCAACTGGATTCTCGGGCCGCTGGGACCAGGTGGGTGGCGTGTCGCAACAGTTGCAAATCGTTGCCAGATTATCTTGTGTTAGGCAGTAAACATTTTTGTGAAGTAAAAAATAACTAACTAAAAATCGTTCATGACCCCGAAAGTGTTTGCGTACCACCTGGAAGGCCCTTGCGTACCACTAGTGGTACATGTACCACAGGTTGGGAACCACTGCACTAGAGTAAGCAGGAAAGCATGTGGCTTTGAATGTAAAAAGTATCTGGATAAGGCCCCTAGTTATAAAGACTTTAGCAGTAGTGGGTTCTAAATAATTATGCCACTGGTTCGTGCATGCGCTCGCTCGTGCAACGCTCCTGCGCATGCACAGAAACGTCCCGGGCAGGTGGGCGGAGCGTCCCACCGCTGGCGCTACCGGTTCTAAGAACCGGTCCGAACCAGGAGCAACCCACCGCTGGACTTTAGGTAGTAGATTAGTCTGAGACAACCAGCGCCAACTGAATGTACATCGCTATGGTAGATGACTAAGTGATTTGACTCAGCAGAACATAGCATCATAATTTCATAATGCTTAACAGCCAGAAAAGTTAATGCCACTAATAATATGTACATCAACTTACAGGTGTTGACTTATGGTGGCTATTGCCAGATCTATACAGAAAATTGTACAGAATATACAGAAAATTGGGAAACAGATTTGTGACTGACACTTACAAATATGCAGCTACGTTAAGCAGATGAAGAGAGGAGGTTAGATGTACTCCAGTATACAGGGTTTGAAACACCTCTTTCAAATAGCACAGCTATAGTTGTCTAGCTGATAAATAAGGAAGTTTGTCATGCAAATAGTTAAAAAAACAAAATATCTAGGGATTTGGTTGACAGCGAAATATTCCTCAATAAGAGAAGGCAATTATAATAAATTAGTGACAACAATTAAAAAGGACCTAGGAAATTGGAGCAAATTACAAATTTCATTAATGGGACGAATTGCGGCTATTAAAATTAACATATTACCAAAAATTCTATTTCTATTTCAAGTAGCCCCAATAAATTTGGATAAAACATTTTTTCATAATTTAAATAAATTAATGTCTAAATTTATCTGGCAAGGAAAGAAACCAAGAATTAAATTAAAACTACTACAAGACCTTAAGGAGAGGGGGATTAGCTTTACCAAATTGGGAACTTTACTATCAGGCAACAATATTGACATGGTTAAAGGATTGGATACTCTTAGAAAATAAAAGAATATTAATACTTGAAGGACATGACTTAAAAGTAGGATGACATGCTATAATTTGGGATGGTAAATATAAAAATCATAAACATTTTCAAAATCATTTAATAAGGAAAGTTCTTTTACAGACATGGATAAAAATTAAACAAACACTATACCAAAATTCCACCATGGCTATCAACAATAGAAATAATTAAAAAAACCTACGTTGATGAATTTAGCAAAGATAACAAGATATAAAGATTTACTAACTGAAGAGGGAATGTTAAAATCTAGACAAGAATTGCAAAACCAGGATATAACATTGGATTGGTATACATATATTCAGGAAGTTTGTGATCCAATAAATGTATACATGATTCTTGAAAACATTTGTTTCTTACAAAAAACTGTTCATCAGAATTTTGTTTCATAACTAGGATTATTCATTATTTTTTTAAAGTCTTGCTTATTTTGCAACTTTTTTTGCTTCTACTTCAAAGGAAAGAGTTGATGAAATTTTCTGCCAAAGACTCAAGGAAGGAACAACGTGGTTAGACAAGCACCCTTAACTCAAGGAAGGAACAACGTGGTTAGACAAGCACCCTTAACATTGGTGCAACAATTGATAATGATGTACATTATAATGTACATCATGTGGCTACATAAAGATAAGCAAAGGTCAACAACGCCACTTCAGCAAGGCATTTCTGACTCATACTATCACTCACCATTGGGAAGTGAATTTATGAAATGTCACTATGGTCAAATAAGCACTCAATGAATTCATGGATGTTGTAATTTGAATCAAGCAATCTTTGATTCACAGTTCAGTCTTGTAGAGTACAAACAATCCTGTAAATGTTTACTTGGGATGCTGTAGAAATTTATTTTGTCTTCATTTTTTAAAAATGAATGTTTTCCATTAGCATTTCTTGCACCCCTCCTTGGATCAGAATACTGTCTACTTCAAGCAATACACATACATAGAAAATGCACAAAAATGCAGATTTTACCCAAAATATGCAAGCTAAGTGCATATTTTCAGTGCATTTACCGATGGGAAAAAAACTATGACCAAACACATATGAGATTGATACCTTCATAACTATTTGTAAACAATTCCTGCTAAATGCATATACAATAGCAGCCTTAACCAGCATGGCATATGAACTGTCAATGTATAGAATAATGTTCACATTCTTCCAGTATTCTGATTTCTTGAGCAATAGCAGCAAAGTAAACCTTAAAAAGACATAATTAAATCTGCTGATAGTTGCCTTTATCCTCTTGCTCTGTAGAAAATATTTAGACTGACCTTGTCACCACAGTGTTGTGATCAATCCTGACTTTGAGGTCTTCGTTTTGTTGTTGCAGTACTTGAATTTTTTCTTCTAGAATCAAGTTCTTTTCTGCCTAAAGAGATGGGCAGGCTGTTATATTTACCACAAACATGAGTGTCTGGGGGTGGGTGGGTGGGACTGGGGGAATGATGAAAGTATTTTGGCAATATTGCAACTACATAGCAAAGAAGGCATTAAGAGTGGTTAACCTAATCTTGCGCAGCTTCTTCTCTGGTAACATTGTACTCTTAACCATAGCATACAAAACATTTGCTAGACTGATCCTTGAATACAGCTCATCAGTCTGGAACCCACACTACATATCAGACATTAACACAATTGAGAATGTCCAGCGATACTTCACCAGAAGAGTATTACATTCCTCTGTTCACAACAGAATTCCTCATGAAACCAGACTAGAAATTTTGGGACTTCAAAATTTAGAACTCCACCGCCTTCGATCTGACCTAAGTGTAGCTCAATTATCCGCCTCAATGTCCTACCTGTTAACGACTATTTCAGCTTCAACCACAATAATACACGAGCTCATAATAGATACAAACTTAATGTAAACCGCTCCAGACTTGATTGCAAAAAATTTGACTTCAACAACAGAGTGGTCAACGCCTGGAACACTTTACCTGACTCAGTAGTTTCTTCCCCAAACCCCAAAGACTTCAACCTCTTATTATCTACCATTGACCTCACCCCATTCCTAAGAGGTCGGTAAGGGGCGGGCATAAGCGCACAATCGTGCCTACCGTTCCTGTCCTAATATACCCATATATTCATACCTCTTCTACACTTATTCATGCTTGTAATATTATATATATATTCAATCATGTTTTACTGTTTGTAATTTGCTTATATTCATTTATGCTTGATAAATAAACAAATACAAAATATGATGCAACCCTGAGCTCTTCTACAAAAATATTATAACAAAGCATGCATGTCTATAAGGGAGAAATCCTGCATAGAGCTTTGTTATTCTGAGAAATTCTACGGATGCCTCTGAATCCAAGCAACTTGTACTGGAGACTTTCTCCAAAAGATTATGATATAAAAGTTATCCCACAAGTCACTTCCACCCAGATCTGAATTAAACCACACATACATTCACCTCTGGAATCCAATAATTTGAAAATTAGGATTACTGCAAACACATGTAAGATGCAGCCAGGACAGACAGAAATTACTAAGAATTTGTCACTAGCAATTCTATATTAGTTGCTGATCAAATGTTGTTATTGGAAACAATTTTTAGCTAGGCAAACAAAATGTGAGTGAAGTTATAAAAATGCAAAACACACTGATTGGAAATGGTGAGAGCATCTGTGGGTATCTAATTGGGCAAGATTGTTCTGATAGATAAGTAACAAAATACTAATCTGTGTTTTTTAATCACTCTTCAAGTTTTTCATAAACAATCAGAAATAGCAGCAACTGAGACCTCACCAGCCTTTCTAGCTCCATGATCCTCTTTTCTTGTTGATGAATGAGTACATTCTTCATCTCCAGAATCTGCTTTAGGCTCTTCATATCTTCTTCTAAATGCTGATATGGAGCCAGGGCAACCTAAAAGAATGAAGAATAATATGAGAAGCAGCACTATTGGATCACCCACGACAGAGGTTCCTTTGCTCAGTACCCTGTTTCCCCCAAAATAAGACATCCCTTAAGCCCAATCGGGCTTTTGAGTGCATGGCAATAAGGCCAAGTGCTTATTTCAGGGTTCAAAAAAAAAATAAGACAGGGTCTTACTTTTGGGGAAACACGGTAGTATAAAAATAATACAAACTGAACTAGTACGAAGCGGTCCTGATTTAATTAAATCGGTGATTTGGTTCTAAATCCCGTCACTACTGGTTCACTCGCGCGTGTGCACGCGTGCGCAACACTTGTACCCATGCGCAGAAGTGTCCCGGGCGGGTGGGTGAAGCGTCCCGGGCAGGTGGGCGGAGCCTCCTGCCACCGCCGCTACCGGTTCGCAGAACCAGGCCGAACCGGGAGCAACCCACCACTGTCTTGTATGTACATGCTATGGCTAAAGTCATTTTGAAGAGGAAAACAGCATTTCCTGGTTTAGAGATGGACTTCTTAAGTGATCTAGTGTAGTTTAGACTGCAAGGAAGATGCTTTAAAACAGTGGTGGCCAACCTTAAGCATACCATCCGCCAAATTTTTTCGCAGACGAGTTCCGATCCGCCATTTATTATTTATTTATTTTTTTGGTCGTTTTTGTATGCCGCCCCACTCCTGTAGGACTCAGGGCAGCCAAACAACTTTCTTTCTTTCTTTTCTTCCTTCCTTCTTTCTTTCTTTCTTTCTTTCTTTCTTTCTTTCTTTCTTTCTTTCTTTCTTTCTTTCTTTCTTTTTTTCCTTCCTTCCTAACATCTTTCTTTTTCTTTCTTCTTTTTCTTTCTTTCTTTCTTTCTCTCTCCCTCCCCTCCCCTCCCCTTTCTTTTCTTTCTTTTCTTTCTTTTTTCTTTTTTCTTTCTTTCTTTCTTTCTTTCTCTCTCCCTCCCCTCCCCTTTCTTTTTCTTTCTTTCTTTCTTTCTTTCTTTCTTTCTTTCTTTCTTTCTTTCTTTCTTTCTTTCTTTCTTTTCTTTCTTTCTTCCTTTCTAACATTTTTTCTTTCTTCTTTCTCTCTCTCTCCCTTCCTTTCCTTCCTTCCTAACTTCTTTCTTTCTGTCTGTCTGTCTTCTTTCTTCCTTCCTTTCCTCCTCCTTTCTTCCTTCCTTCCTTCCTTCCTTCCTAACTTCTTTCTTTCTGTCTGTCTGTCTTCTTTCTTCTTCCTTCCTTCCCTCCTTCTTTCCCTAACATCTTCCTTCCTTCCTTCTTAACATCTTTCTTTCTCTTTCTTTCTTCCTTTTTCCTTCCTTCCTTCCTTCCTAACATCTATCTTTTTCTTTCTTTCTTTCTTTCTTTCTTTCTTTCTTTCTTCTTTCCTTCTTTCTTTTTCTTTCTCCCTCCCCTCCCCTTTCTTTCTTTCCTTTCTTCCTTCCTTCTTCCTTCCTAACATCTTTTCTTCTTTCTTTCTTTTTCTTTCTTCTTTCTTCTTCCTTCCTTCCTAACTTCTTCCTTCCTTCCTTCCTTCCTTCCTTCCTTCCTTCCTTCCTTCCTTCCTTCCTTCCTTCCTTCCTGCAAACCAATCCCCAACGTGGCTCCTTTCTCCCTCGCCCAACCCTCTTCCAAGACGCCACGTCCTGATGCCGCCACTTCTGGCATCCCAGCGCCTCTTTCAGAAGGGAGGGAAAGAGGGCACTTCCCCCCTCCCCCCTGGAAATAAGAACCCCCCGCAAGAGTAACAATCACAACAACCAGGGCTAGCAAAGCACCTCACCAGCAGCAGCAGCAGCCGGCGGGAACAAAAGCAAGCACGGGGCGATGAGAAGGCTCACCCCGGACGGAGCTTCCACGCAACTTCTGCATTCCAAGAAGCAGCAGCAGCAGCAGCAGCCCCCCTCCTTGGAGCCCTGTCCTCCCTTTCTCCAATGGAGCTGTGGAATCCCGTACCGCAGGGAGTGTGGGCAACAGGCAATTGCTTAGCTTTGGAGTGAAGCCTCGGATTGCTGCCGCCTCCTCCTCCTCCTTCTCCTCTACCCCCCCCACGCTTCCTTTGCTCTGAAGCAATGGCACACGAGCAGCGGGGCCGGCGCTTGTGACTGACTACTTCCTCTGCCCTGCTAGCTCAGGAATTCTGGGAGTTGAAGTCCACGAGTCATAGAAGAGCCAACTTTGCTTGTTTCGTCACTGCTGGAGTTTGACTTCGAACTGCGCGCGCTCTCCAGAATTATGCAGGAAGAAGGGGATCGGACAGTAAGAAGGTTGGAATCCCTTTCGCTTGCTAAAACCTTCTTATTGTCCGATCCCCTTCTTCCTGTATAATTGTTATCCAGTGACCAAATTTCTCTGTACATTTTTCTTCACGGTTGTAAAACAGCGTCACCGTTGGATGATTGCAATGCGCCACTTGCAATCATCCAATGCACCACGTTTGGCGCATGCGCCACGGTTTGGCCACCCCTGCTTTAAAACATCTTGAGTTGTTACGACAGAGTATTCAAAACTTCTTCAAAACACAGATATGTGTAACTTTATTCATTAACATTGAGGCTAGGCTTCAATCAGTAGGCCTTTTAGCCTGGATCAGTATTCCTCTTGTAATGTCATTGAACAAGGAGAGCAACCCCTTTTGTATTTTTCAGTTAGACTGAATAATGTACAAACACATATTGAGTACCTGTAGTTGTTCTTCCGTGTTTTTCTTCAATGCCTCTTCAAATCGTTTTGCCTTGTCCTTTAGAGACTGGCTTTGAAAAGTGAGAGTATCTACCTGGTCCTGTAAATGATATTAAACACAACCACTTCTCAATGATGATCTAATTCACCTCTGGGCAAACATTTTAGATAGTTCTTCTGACAAAAAAAAAAGTAATTGTTTTAAGTAAAACCCAAGATTGGTAGCATAGAGCCTTGAGGCAAATCTGTCAGACATGAGCTACTAATTAATGTTGAGAAAACGCCCTACTGGCTCCAGCAATTAATGGGAGAGGAGAAAGGGAGGATCTTCTGCCCTGCAGCTATGAGCCTGAACTTTATGGCCATTTTCCCTCACTGTTTTGATTACATAAAATATCCCTTTCTTAACTGAAAGGAGAGGAGGTGGCTGACATGGAGGGACACCGGAGAAGGATGTGACTGAGGCGTAGAAACAGAACAGGCACTTCTTCCCTCATTTCTCCATTCTTCCATCTGTAAATCTTACTCCTCTGGTATAACTCTCCTTGTGGCCTGCATGATCAAGTTCCATGTTAGATAGAAGGTATGGGGCAAGGGCAGTGGTGGGTTGCTGACGGTTCGGACCGGTTCTTTAGAACCGGTAGCAGAAATTTACCACCGCTCGCCAAACCGGCAGCGATGACTGTCAGTCCACGCTCCCGAACCGGTCCTCCGGTTGCTGCGGCTTGCAAAAAACACCTCTGCGCAAAACGCGCACTTCTGTCGCAGTATGAACCGGTAGGGAAGGTAAGTGGAACCAACCCCTGGGCACGGGGGAATGGCTTTCCTGCTTTCCCTCTTTGTAGGCCCTTGCACACTTCCGAACATGGCCTCTATGCCAGCTTTGAATCTCTGTGAACTTAAATTGTTATCCGTGTTCAGTAACTAAGTCAACGTATTTTGAGCTCAGCTACAGGACATTTGGAGCTATAGTAAAACTAGCCTTGTCTTTCAAATGTTGCAGCTTGCTGGAGCTGGCAGTTGTCCATTGCCTAGCTTGCAAGAACTTGGGATGCATTCTGCCTCCTGCCTCCTCAGAGCTTTTAGATGTTCTAGCTTAGCCTGTCTTTTAAGGAGAAAGTATTTAAGTCTGATAATGTATAAGGTCCCAAGCACAGAAACGGCTCTGATATTTTTTTATACAACTAGATGAATACCCATCAACAAGATACGATGTGTGCATGTATGTGTGTGAGAATGTCATATGCATAAGCCTTAAGCAAGTGTTTTATTTTCCTCCTGTCTATTCAAGAGTTAAAATATTTTTTTGCTTTACTTTTTGAGGATTTATAGCAGTTGAGCTCACCAGTGACTCTTTGTCCTTGTCATGAAGTTGGCAGTTTTAATCTTTCTGCAAGTCTGTGTTGTATTAGTTTAAGAAATGACAATTGTCTATGCTGCCACATCATTCTAAGCCAGAGTTGCAACAAGTGTCAAGATACAAATTTATTTATTTATTTATTTATTTTGGTATTCTTATATGCTGCCCAACTCCCGGAGGACTCAGGGCGGCGTACAACAGAGAAAAAATACAAGAATAAATTTCACCCTTCAAAATTTTCAATTTTGGTATTCTTATATGCCGCCCAACTCCCGGAGGACTCAGGGCGGCGTACAACAGAGAAAAAATACAAGAATAAATTTCACCCTTCAAAAGAATTTCACCCTTCAAAACACAAGTAATGCTTTCCACCCAGCCTAGTGTACCCCTTGAGTTACTTTTAAGGCAAACCATAATGTTTAGGTTTTACCAATAAAGGAGAATAGGTTTTAGTAAGTTAATGCAGCAACTGTGACTTCTTGAATAAACCATAGATAAAATAATCCATGGGGACATGTGAATATAGCCAAGATATGAAAAAAGCATAATCTTCATTTCTTTTTTCCTATTATTCATTCACGGAAGAATTATATTACACTGAATACAGTACTTGAAAATACTGGTTTATTAGTAGTGATAGCCATGACTCTGTTCCTAACTGTGATACAGTAATGCCACAATGTGTATTGTGACCTAATGTTGCAAGCATCTTATTTGTTTTGCAACAGCAAGCACAAATATGTAAGGTTTTAAAATTGTGTCACAGCGTAAGTTTAGGCATTTGTCCTTCCCTCTACCTCTTACATTGTGGTATTTATTATGATTTCAATTTGGTTTTAATGCAACCTTTTGAAATCTGACTTTGCAACCCATTGAACAAAGGTAATGTATAAATCAATAATTGATAATTTACATATATATCTTTGGTATATGTGCTTGAGGAAGCGTGATGGTCAGTGGATAAAGACTCTGAGTTTGTCAGCTGGAAAGGTTTGAGCCCTGGCACGGCACAAAGGGGTGAGTGCCTGTTACTCAACTCAGCTCCTGCCCACCTAGCAGCTCAAAACCATGCAAATATGAGTAGATAAATAGGTACATTCGGGACCACATTCTACCTCATACTTCCCTTCAACTGGTCAGGTCCCACAGAGTGGGTCTCCTCCAGGTCCCGTCAGCCAAACAATGCCGACTGGCGGGGCCTAGGGGGAGGGCCTTCTCTGTAGGGGCCCCTGTTCTCTGGAACCAACTTCCCCCAGAGATCCGAATCATCCCCACCTTGCTGGCCTTCCGAAAGGCATTAAGACATGGCTCTTCCTGCAGGCAGGGTTCTGAGACAATTTTACATCTGAGGTCTCCCCCAGGTATGCATGGTGTTGTATGTTTTCCTCCTAACTTTTTTAAAATTGATTTTAATGATTTTATTGTTTGGTGTTCTTTAAAATGCTGTACACCGTCCTGAGTCCTTAGGGAGTAGGGCGGCATAGAAGAATTCCCAAATAAATAAAATAAATAAATACCACTTCGGTGGGAAAATAACAGCATTCAGTGTACCTCAGTTTATAGTCATGCTGGCCACATGACCATGGAAATGTCTTCGGACAACATTGGCTTCCTTGGTTAAGAAATGGAGATGAGCACTGTTCCTTAGAGTCGGACATGATTGGACAGGGGACACCTTTACCTTTAGATGTGCTTGATTCCAACGTTCATCAGAAACTCAGAAGAGCATGGCTAGATCAGGCTAGTGCAGGATTCCTCTAATCTTTGCTTGCAAGGGAGCTACTCCAGTCCTCTGATCATTTTGCCAGCCCTTTTCTAGCTCTGTGATATCCTTTTTCAGTCGTGATAACAAAAAACGGTACACAATACTCCAAGGACATTTCCTCACTAGTAATTTATAGTGTCTTCTAGCATCAGCCAGCCAGGGCTGTAGTGATATAAAGCCTGCCTTTGTTACAGTTTTATCATCCTGGTGATAGCTGGAAGTCACTATAAATCATTACTGAGCAAATAGCGCAAGTGTGGTCTTATCAGAGAATTGTATAAGGGCAGTATTATATTAGCAGTTCCTTTTTCAATTTCATTTTTATTGCCTCCAAGCATGAAATTGGCCTGTTTCACAAAGGGACCTGACATTTTCATCAAGCTGTGCATTAGGGCTCCAAGCCAGGCATTGCCAGCTCGGATATCATGAATATATAGACTAAGCACTCTTAACAGGTTCTGTCAAAGTCACAGAGCTGGAAATGACTTCAGAGGTCATGTAATCCTACCTCCCCTTTCACCAAAGCATTCTGGACAGATGGTTACCTAACCTCTTCTTTGAAGACCTACATACCATTTCCTGAGACACCTGTTGGTTGATCTGAATCCTCTTCCCTGTAATTTCAAGCTGTTGATTCTGGTCCTACCTTACAGGATGACAGAGAACAAGGCCAGTTCTTCCTTTACAATGATAACTTTTTAGAGATCTGAAGACTTTACTTCTTTAGGTTTAACATTCCAGGTTCCTTTAATCATATCTCAAGACCTAAAATGGTCACCTAACATCAAAAACGTCATCAAAAATGCACAACAAAGAATGTTCTTTCTGCGCCAACTCAGGAAGCTCAAACTGCCCAAGGAGCTGCTGATACACGTCTACAGAGGAATTATTGAGTCTGTCATCTGCACCTCTATAACTGTCTGGTTCGGTTCTGCAACCCAACAAGACAGACACAGACTTCAGAGGATAATCAGAACTGCAGAAAAAACAATTGCTACCAACCTGCCTTCCATTGAGGACCTGTATACTGCACGAGTCAAAAAGAGGGCTGTGAAAATATCTACAGACCCCTCACATCCTGGACATAAATTATTTCAACTCCTACCCTCAAAATGACGCTATAGAGCACTGCACACCAAGACAACTAGACACAAGAACATTTTTTTCCGGAATGCCGTTACTCTGTTAAACAAATAATTCCCTCACCACTGTCAAACTATTCACTAAGGCTGCATTACCATTACTATTAGTCTTCTCATCGTTCCTACCACCCATCTCCTCCCACTTATAACTGTAACTTGTTGCTTGTATCCTTACGATTTATATTATTGATTGTTTCCTGATTGCTTATTTGTACCCTATGACAATCATTAAGTGTTGTACCTCATGATTCTTGACAAATGTATCTTTTCTTTTATGTACACTGAGAGCATATGCACCAAAGAAAAATTCCTTGTGTGTCCAATCACACTTGGCCAATAAAGAATTCTATTCTATTCTATTCTATTCTATTCTATTCTATTCTATTCTATTCTATTCTATTCTATTCTATTCTATTCTATTCTATTCTATTCTATTCTATTCTATTCTATTCTATTCTACTGCATAGAGTTTGGCTTCCACTCTTTCTGGGACCTTGTTAGCCCTTCTCTGAATTTGCTCCAATTAAGTCTGTTTTAGACTGTAGTGTCCAGAACTGGGCACAGTAGTCCAAACTGGGATTGATGAAGCAGAATAGAGCAGGACTATTGTGAGTTGGATTATATCCTGTGAATTCATTCCAGAACAACATTGTTTCTTTAGCAGGACTTTCTATTTCTGCCTGCTAAAGTTTATTTCTGTTCAAACAGTCTAGATCTTTTTTTGGATTCCCCCTTTCTCTTCTAAAAACATTAGCCAGACCTGGTTTTATGCAAATGTGATTTCCGCAAATTCTTAATCCAAGTTATTAATAAAAATGAATCAGGATAGAGAAACAGTGCTTTAATGTCCTAATAGACAGAAAGCAGCAGGTGAAGCTAGGCAAAATCACATCAGATACCTGTACAATTAGCATAGGGGTCCCCTAGGGCTGTGTGCTCTCTCTCCACTTCTCTTCTCTTTATACACCAATGACTGCATCTCAAAAGATCCCTCTGTTAAAGTACTGAAGTTTGCAGATGATACAACAGTGATTGGTCTCATTCGAGACAACAACGAATCTGCACACAGAGCAGAGGTTGAACATCTAGCCTTGTGGTGTGACTGGAACAATCTTCAACTAAACACACTCAAAACCATAGAAATGATGGTAGATTTTAGGAATAGAATTAGAAACCCTCATATACTACCACCTCTTACAATACTAGACAACAGAGTATCAACAACCGAGACCTTCAAGTTTCTAGGTTCTATCATATATCAAGACCTAAAATGGACACCTAACATCAAAAACGTCATCAAAACAGCACAACAAAGAATGTTCTTTCTGCACCAACTCAGGAAGCTCAAACTGCCCAAGGAGCTGCTGATTCAGTTCTACAGAGGAATTATTGAGTCTGTCATCTGCACCTCTATAACTGTCTGGTTTGGTTCTGCAACCCAACAAGACAGACACAGACTTCAACAGATAATTAGAACTGCAGAGAAAAAAAATGCTACCAACCTGCCTTCCATTGAGGATCTGTATACTGCAAAAGAGGGCTGTGAAAATATCTACAGACCCCTCACATCCTGGACATAAATTGTTTCAACTTCTACTCTCAAAACGATGTTATAGAGCATTGCACACAGAACAAATAAACACAAGGACAGTTTTTCTCCGCATGCCATCACTCTGCTAAACAACTAATTCCCACAACACGGTCAAACTATTTACTAAGACTGTATTACTATTATTCTTCTCATCCTTCCTAGTACCTATCTCCTTTTCTACTTATGACTATAACCTTGTTGCTTGTATCTTTACAATTTATATTGTTTTATTTAATTTCCTAGTATGATTTTGATTGCTTATTTAGTATCCTATGACTATCACTAAGTGTTGTATCTTATGATTCATGATGAATGTACTTATGATGACTATGATCATGATTTATCACTTATATCTTTTATGTACACTGAGAGCAAATTCCTTGTGTGTCCAATCACATTTGGACAATAAAGAATTCAGTTCAGTTCAGTTCGGTTCGGTTCGGTTCAGTTCAGTTCAGTTCAGTTCAGTTCAGTGCAGTGCAGTGCAGTGCAGTGCAGTGCAGTGCAGTGCAGTTCTATTCTATTCTATTCTATTCTATTCTATTCTATTCTATTCTATTCTATTCTATTCTGTTCAGCATATTCCTCACTTGCTGCCTTTAAACTTTATGTTGTTTGATCTTGAGTATCATCTGTGTGCAATCTCATCACACTATTCAGGGAAATAGTAGACAAGTACAGCTGGTGGAAAGCGAAACCAGCAGTCATCATAATAGATACAAACTGCTCCTTAGAGTCCTCCTCAAGATACTTTAGACTAGAGTCTGTTTCATGCTGCTGCTTTTGAACTGCTGGAAGAATTTTGCTCTTCCAGGAGACCCACACAATTTCAACCAGCATATGAATAAAATACTAACCTGGAGTGACAAGCGCAACTTTTCAAAATGTTCTTCAAGTTCTCTTTTTTCTTGCTCATGAGCAGACTTCATTTCTAGAGGGGATTTAAAAAAAAATCACACATATTTCATGAGAGTGTCCAATTTTTGCATTTTAACATGATTTCAATGAAAACTGCAATTGTTACATTTTTTAAAAATTTGGAACTGTTGAATGAGTAGTTTTTGATTCAGTTACTGTGATCTAGTGAATTTAGAAGTTTCCTGTTGTAAACTTAGCTGACAGCCTATGTAGTGTGGAAAGAAAGACGCCCCTCCTCTTAAATATTGATGACATTTTGTTGACCCTCAGCAATTTGTGGTTTAATAAGCCACGTGTTAAAGTTTAATAGCCCAACTAATTGCTATAAGCCCGTGACTTCATAAATAATAAAAACCTGTTTCAATGCTAAATTCACTCACAAGAGGGCACTCTTACTGCATAAACCTCGCATGACTGGAGAGGAGCAACCTCTGTGTTAATTCTTACAATTATTTTTTAAAAAAGCATAATAGTTTAGACAAGAAGTGGAATTTTATTTATTAAAGAATGGTGAGAAATAACGTTCACGACAGAGATGTAGAATACATTTAATATAGACCCAATTTTTTTGAAAAATATTAATAATGATGGTTAGAAAATGGCATAATTGAGAAGCAGTATTGATATTTAATGATTGGGATTTTATTCTTTATGAAAGTCAATAATGCTTTTAATAATATTCTAACTTATGAGTTGTTGCTAAATATTTATTTCTAAAGCAGTGCCTCTCTCGGATAGACAAAGCTTTTCAATTTTTAGTGGGCCATTTGCAATGCCTTTAACTTTATCCTGCCCAACTTTGATAGATTATAAATCCCCAGGTAGAAGCTGTTGCTAGGGAAACTATGTCATAATAAAACTGCTAGTCAAAAAGATATTGGAGCAATTTTTATGATTCCCCTAGCAAGTTCTGCTGAGACAATAACTCACTACTAATACGTGCAAAAAAGGAATTTGACTGTGAGTTGTTTAATATGGATTTCTGATGGTAGGAAGGGACAGTTTAGTGCTCTTCATACATTTTGGATGAATAAAACCCTATCAGCATGATCAATGATCAAGAGTTTTGGGAATTATAGACAAAATATTTAGAGGGACAAGGCGAGGAAGGAGTGTAATATAATGATGCGTCTAATCAAAATAATTTTCTTTTTACAATAATATCTTTTTGAATGAATGGCCTGTAAAAATAAAAATAAGAGACATGGTATCAGTACAAATAAAAATGCTTCTTGGATAATAATCCCAAAAGTTGATATAGAATCTCAGAATCCCAGAACTGTGGAATTGGAAAGAACCTCAAAGATGATCTAGTCCAAAATTCTGTAATGTATTAAGCCATCCTTGAGACGTGGCTGGCCAACCTTTAAGAACCTTCAGAGATGCAGGACTCACAAACCTAGTAAGCACTGTTCCACTATTGTAGAGTCCTAACTACCGTATTTTTCGGTGTATAAGACGCACCGGAGTATAAGACGCACCTTAGTTTTAGAGGAGGAAAATAGGGGAAAAAATCTACCTACCAGGTATTCATCTGGCTAGCGTCCTTAGTCTGTTCAGCTTCAGCACATTATTTTATCCCCTGGTTAGGGCTGAAAAAAATATTCTTTGAAGGGAGTAGGAATGAAAACAAGCCTGCAAAGACTTAGGGCTAGTAAAAAACTACTTCGAGGGAGTAGGAATAAAAAATGCTGCAAGCTGGATAAGGTCATTAGCACCTCGTTAGGGCTGAAAAAACCTTTTTCAGAGGCAGTAGGAATGAAAACAAGCCTGCAAAGACTTAGGGCTGGAAAAAACTACTTCGGAGGGAGTAGGAATAAAAAAATGCTGCAAGCACCTCGTTAGGGCTGGAAAAAAAAGCTTTGAAAAAGCTGCATTCGGAGTATAAGACGCACCCAAATCTTCAGCCTCTTTTAGGGAGGAAAAAGGTGCGTCTTATACTCCGAAAAATACGGTATATAGAAGTTTTCTTTATATTTAAATAAAATCTAGGTAGTTGCAATGTACATTCATTATAGACTCTTAGAATTATACATCAATAGAACAATTCAACTGGGGACAGCCTCAGCAGTAAGGGCAGAGTTGGGCTTACCCCATACAAGCCGTTTTGTAATTAAAATATTCAATTCCTGGCTGAAGATCCTATTCTTGGATCCAGAAGAGCAGTTTCACAACAGGCAACCTCTCACTTGGGCCACCCAACTTTCAAATATCATCTCTCAATATGAATTCTCCATCCAATGCCCAGTCCAATCAGTTCTACAGGCCAACAAAGCCTTCAAACAAAGCGTTATTGATGTGGCTGCCCAAGATGATAATGCAGCACTTAAATGTTTCAGGTCTCTGAAGTGACTGGCTCAACACAAGCCAGCTTCCAAGTCATAAAAATATTTGACATCTTATATGCCTCAACATCTCAGAAGCATCTTTTTAGAAATCAATTTGAACAAATGGACTCCATGGTAAGACATGGGAGGTTTTATGGAGTCCCGGTGTCAGGCCGAAGCCATTTCATTTGGGATCTTAGGCCTGCCATCCTTTATACTATTCCACTATGCATTTTCTATTGTGGGAAAATGGGAGGGGGGATTGTATGAGGTTGTTAGTATGTACCCATAACAAATTCTTTCTAGAAAGCCAAGGTCATCCTTTGTCTCTGCACCTCTGCACCTGCACGGAAGGAGATGGGTGGACTCTGCCAGCATAGCAATAGAAGATTGGACAACATGATGGATTTGTGGGTGTGGGGGCAAGGACTTGAACTTTCAACTGGGTGGTGAAACCCGGAGGACTTCAGATTCGGGTTTCACCCAGATGTGACAACATGGCTCTATTAATAAATTGGAACTTTGAGGAATGCTTTGCCTTGGACTCTGATTTAATTTTGGATGCTATTTGGAACCCTGACATCCAGTTGAAGAAAGACTATGCATTTGTGGAACACCAGCCATTGAAGACATTGAACACATTATTGTTGACTTCAAAGTGTACTCTCCAGAAGCTTATTAGACCCTTATTTGAAAGGGTAAAAAGTATTGGGGCAGCCGGGAGAAACAATCTTATTTATTGCAGGGAATGAACCTGCATATCATCAGTAAGACTGCACACTTCATTTCAAAGTCCATCTCAAAAAAGACAGAATACATAGATCAAATTGGGGTTAACTTATGAGCTTATGAGCCGAGGTGGCACAGCGGTTAGAAGGCAGTACTGCAGGCCACTTTAGCTGACTGTGATCCGCAGGTCAGCGGTTCAAATCTCACCGGCTCATGGTTGACTCAGCCTTCCATCCTTCCGAGGTAGGTAAAATGAGGACCCAGATTGTTGGGGGCAATATATAAATATACATTGCTTACTGGTGTAAACCGCTTAGAGAGTGCTTGCACTGTGAGGCGGTATATAAATCTCACAAATAAATAAATAAATAAATAAATAAATAACTATAGAAGTGACCATTTATTTATAGTCATTTGTTTATGATCCAATCAATTGACTAAATTATAAAGTCTTCTTCATTCCTTTAGTTGATAACTTTCTATAGAAGTGAGATTTTATGTATTTATTTATATCTTGCCTTTATTATTTTTACAAGTAATTCAAAGCAACAAACATACACAATACCCCTTCCTCCTTCTATTTTCCTCACAACAACTATGTGAGGCAGGTTGGGCTGAGAGAGAATGATGGTCCAAAGTCACTGGCTTTCATGAGGTGGGACTTGAACTCACAGTCTCCAGCTTTCTAGCCTGGTACCTTAACCATTATACCAACACGGCCCAATTTTAGTCTGGCACTTGAGATTAAAGTAAAATAACCAAATTTTAGTCTGACACTTGAGAATTTTGTATAATATAGTATAATTTCCTGGACTTTTCCGAGGAAGGCATCCCACAAACTCAAATTGATTGTGCAGAGACCTAAAATAGTAGAATAAGTGCTTGTCGGGATTGCAGAATTACCTTGAATTTTGTGCTCGTATTCTTCCTGAAGTTCTGCAATGGCAATGGCATGACTATTTTCCATCTCTAATACTGCCACTTCCTGAGTTGCTGCAATGTCATCTACCTGTTCAAATAACCAAAAGTAAGTATAAGAAGAAGTAAATTAGCTAAGGTGGCTTTATTTTTTATTTTTTATTTTTTTTTTAATTAAATTTTATTGATTTTCAACATTTTTCTTTAAAAATAACAATTTCCATATTTCCTAAAGCATTTCTAAAATCATACACAGTATTTTCATTTTCACATATTCCTTATTACAGTTAGGTTCTATATCGCTTATCTTAATTACACATATAGTTTAATTTACATATTTACATTTTACAATCTATAATTTCACTGTTTCTTTTCTTCCCTTCTTAATTTAATCCATTTGTACCATTGTTCCCAGATATTGTAGTAATCCGAATCACTTTGGCCCCTTAAGTACATTGTTAATCTTTCCATTTCTGCACACTCATAGATTTTTTTAACTATTATATTTTCTGGAGGTATTTCTGTATTCTTCCAAAATTGTGCGAAGGTTATCCTAGCTGCAGTTGTGATATGGAGGACTAAGTACTTAATATCTTTGTGGTAATCTTTTTTAAATATGCCAAGGAGAAATAGTTCTGGAGTGAATTCTAATATCTCATTGAATATTTCTGATAGCCATTTATGAATAGCTAAGGTGGCTTTAATGAGGTAAACTAGCTAGGGTGGCTTTAAAGAAGAACTTTAAAGAAGAATCTTTACAGGATCTTATGAAAACAAGAGATTGCACTTGATAGGTCTAATTCAGTAGAGTTTTTACATCTGAAACACATTTTTTTTCAGCAAGTTCTTCCTAACAGTGAGAAAAGTAATTGCTTGAGGAGCCAAAACGGATTTTCTTTCAACCCGCCTTTCAACCAGCCTGTTCATGGATGACATCTATGAATCTTTTGATTGATTAAATTTGTAAATCTTTTGGTGCACAGCAGGCTGCCTTGAACTATGGCATGAGTCCTTCAATTGACTTGCAAAGATTCTCTATGGTTGCAAGTCATCAAATCATCCTTTGATTTTTATGCATGCATAGCATATGCTCTATCTCTTTGGTTTGTCAATTAGGGGTTTCCCTAGGAACCCCAGAGATTTAACCTGAGATATTGTGTATACCTATCAGCTATGGTGCTTCGTGTCCAAAACTCTGTTATATACTTTATATACTTTCTTGCACCAGGTTGAAGTTGTTCTGAAGCCATGGTTGGACAGAACAATGTAATATATTTTTGTAACCTATTGGAACCTTCCTCATAAAAGCATTTCTTAAGTACAAGTAGTCCTTGGTCATCAGACAATTGTAACACAGGCTACTACATGATGGCATTGAATTTTATGACCTGTTTTGTGGCGATTGTTAAGTGAATGCCATAAAATGAACACTGTGGTTGTTAAGTGAACCCATTGTTCGCTATGGGGTGGTTTTTTGCCGGAAACTGGAAGTAAATGCCGGTTTCTGGCAAAAATGTCATAAATCATGGTCATGTGACCGTGGGACTCTGCAAACAGCTGTAAATGCTGTCCAGCTGCCGAGCACCCAAAATGTGGCCACGTCAACGCAGAGAGGAGGCCTGGATGTTGGAACTTTGAATCTGGGATATAAGAAGCTTTATGGAAGGCCAGCCTGGGTCATCCTGATCTCTGAAAGGAGAATCTTCCAGAAGGCAGGGGTTATGGCAGAGAAAGCATATTTCCTAGTTCCCATCAACCAATATTAGTTTAGTTTATTTAGAGTTGGAAGGGACCTTGTAGGTCATCTAGTCCAACCCCCTGCTCGAGCAGGAGTCCCTACACCATTTCGGATAAATGGCAGTCCAATCTCCCTTTGAAAGTTTCAAGTGTTGGAGCTCTCACAACCTCCACAGACAAGCTGTTCCACTGGTTGATTGCTCTCACTGTCAGAAAGTTCCTCCTCATTTCCAGGTTGAATCTCTCCTTGGTCATCTTCCATCCATTATTCCTTGTCTGGCCTTCTGGTGCTTTGGAAAACAGCCTAATCCCCTCCTCTCTGTGGTAGCCCCTCAAGTATTGGAACACTGCTATCATGTCTCCCCCGGTCCTTCTCTTCGCTAGACTGGCCATGCCCAGTTCCTGCAACCGCTCTTCGTATGTTTTAGTTTCCAGTCCCCTAATCATCCTGGTTGCTCTCTTCTGCACTTTCTCTAGAGTTTCAATGTCTTTTTTGTAGTGTGGTGACCAAAACTGGATGCAGTACTCCAGTTGTGGTCTAACTAAGGCTTTATAGAGTGGTATTACTTGGCTGACGGGACCTGTAACATGCTGGACTGAATTGGATGGTTAGAAACAGCTGGGAGAAAAAGGACTCAGCTTTACTTGGGTTGTAAACCCCATTGTACTCCATCCAGGTTCCAACACCCTTGAGACACTGAAACAGGATATTCAAGGCATCACTCAGGCAGCCCAGGATGAAGACATACAATTGGATATCCTCAGCATATTGATGATACATCACCCCAAACAACTGATTCATCCCACCCAGCAGTCTCATGCAGATGTTAAAATATGGGAGGAGAGCAAACCAAGAGAGAACTGAGGGCCTTACAAAACAGGGGCTGCACACTGAATCTCTGCCCCTCCATCAACAATGACTGGAACAAACCCCGGAGGAAAAGAGGAGAACTAGCATAGTATAGTGTTGCTCACCCCAACTCCCAAGGCTGGTTTAGAAGAATGTCATGATAGATGGTAATGAAGGCCATTAAAAGATCAAGGAGAGCAAGGATGGATGCACTACTCTCACCCCGCTCCCACTAGAAGTCAACCAAGATTATAATCGACTTGTCTCAGTCCCATAACCAGGCCTGAACCCTGACTGAAAGAGGTCCAGATAATGTGCTTCATCCGGGGTCCTTTGAAGCTGCCACATGTTCACTCTCCACAACTTTCCCTAAAATGGGCAGGAGACTGGATGAAAACTGTAAAACTGTCATTGGAAAACACACAGAACCGCTCCAGCACGAGGCAACCAATCCATGCACCCATCAATTCAACAATCCAGCTGCCCCTGCTGGCTCCAATCTACCAGGGTTAGTTCTCCAAGCCATAATCCAGGTAAGGAAACGGGCATTGGGCACCACTCATGATTCATTCCCCAACCACCAAACAGCCTGGCTATAAATAATATAAATATAAATATAAATATAAATATAAATAATATAAATATAAATATAAATATAAATATAAATATAAATATAAATATAAATATAAATATAAATATAAATATAAATATAAATATAAATATAAATATAAATATAAATATAAATATAAATATAAATATAAATATAAATATAAATATAAATATAGTCTCCCTTTATTTTCATTTATCAGCAAAAAATGTTACACACACACACACACACACACACACACACACACACACACACACACACACACACATATATATATATATATATATATATATATATATATATATATATATATATATATATATATATATATACTGCCGAGTCACCTGGTATACCCAAATATGGGAGGGAGCATACTTCTTCCTTGGGTATACCAGGTGACTCGGCAGAAAAACATTTAATCTTTCCCCTGGCTCAGCTGATAAGGGAGGAGAACTTGTGGCTTAGAGGGTAAAAGCACTGCCTAACAAAGGCAAGCAGCCCAAGTTCAAATCCTAGAAGGGTATGGCTAGCTGATGAGAGCTAAATAGCTTGAAATAGATCTATACTAGTCTCCCTTTATTTCTTTATCAGTTCTTTGTAAGTTTGAATATATGTATACACACACACACACACACACACACACACACACACACACACACACACATACATACATACATAAATATATATATGTATGTATGTATGTATATATACACACACACCACATGGGCAAGGTAGAAGACCAATCCAACTTGGTCCGATCAGGAAACGACCCCCAAAGGCTCTGCTACCATCCAGTTTAAAACAGTAAACTCCCATCATCCACAACATCCTAAAATCCTTCAACTAATAGTACCTATTTCAAACACATATATACACTTGGCACTATGATTTAAAAAAAGTGTTTTAGCTGCAATGTACAGAAATAAAGTCTGCCTGTCAAATCATGGAGCACAGTCACTCTCATGTGAGCTTACACTGAGTCGAACATGACCAACCTGTTCCTGATGCTGACTCTTGATTCTCTCAAGCTTGACCTGATGGTTCTGACGCAAATGTTCTAGTTCAGCACTGTACTGTAACTGCAAACGTTCTTCCAGTGCCAGGAGCTCCTCCTGTTGCTGCCAAGTGAGTTTCTGCACAGTTCCTTCAAACTTCTTTTCCATCTCCTCCTTCTCCTTTTGTAGTGTCTCGTATTTCCCTGTATTGAGGGCTGAAGACAGAAGAACCACACGTTAAGGATCTGCAGAAAAGTCTGACTCCTTTGAACAATAAAGATGCAGGAGATTCCATTCAAAATTGCGAAAATGTGCCGAAATGGATTGCGCTAATTATCACAAATGGAACAAATCGGTCCTGCCTCAACGAAGAGCATCCAGTGACATAATCAACTGATGTGTGGGATGCTCAGTTTGCTTTCTAGATGGTCTGTTAATATATTTATAGAGACCAAGACTCATTTGTAAACCACATCAATTCCTTCAGGTAAAGTTGCTTTTGGGCACTTCTACATACTGAGCGTTGCCGAAACCACCAACCCTGCCTCTCACCTATGGACACAATACCTTTAAAATCTTATTTTCATTTTACGTACTGAATATCAAACACTTTTTCTAATATTGAGTGAATATCTGACCTGCAGTAATTCTAAATATTGCTGAGACAAATTCATTAACATTGCAACTGTAGTCCTTTTAGTGAGTAGCGTAATTTAGAGCTATCATTTTTTCAACAATATTCTCAATATTACTTCATGCCTAATTGGATATTGAAGAGGCAAGTATCAGACTTACTATCCTATCAGCTATCAAGGCAGAATGTACCTGAACACTTTTCCGTGCAACGAAAATGTGGGTGATTTATCTTTTCTGCTTATTCACTTGTTCTGTATTTTTTATTATTCTTTTTCTTCTCTTTAAATCTGAATGTTTGCTTTTCTTATTCTATAAAATCCTTTACTAAATTTTTTTAAGAACAAGTGGAGATAGTAGGACATTGCTGAGCTGTGAAAACAGACCTCCAACAAGTTAATACAGGTTTTACTTAGTGACCATTTTACTCAATGACCAATCTGTCGGTCCCAATTAGCAATGGTTGCTAAATGAGGACCACTTACAGATGCCAACTATGTCTTGGTGCAGAAGAAGTCAGATGGCAACGGTTGAAGAACTTTCAAACAGGAGATCACTTCAGGAAATAATTATTATCATGAAAATTCAATATTGATTGAAGACCATCCTCCAGGGCAGTATCTCAGATAGAAACGGATATTGTTCCGCATGAGGACCCAGATTGTTGGGGGCAATATGCTGAACTCTGTAAACCGCTTAGAGAGGGCTGTAAAGCACTATGAAGCGGTATATAAGTCTAAGTGCTATTGCTAAGTGCTATTGCTATGTGTTAAAGAAGACAGACTTTCCAAGGCAACTGCGGGATGGCCTTGGAATCAATAGAGCGAGGCTGGTGGTAGATTCAATGATTCAAAATTCAATGATATACACTTTGGCAGTAATGGAAAATATGCAGGTCAACGGAAAGAGTGGATGAGATAGCTCGGATTACATCACCAACAAAATGACAAAAGCAGATAGGCAGACTTTTGTGGTTCTTTTGTGTATGACTTTTAGAAGTTCCTAGATAAAGGTCAGTATGAGCATTAATTAGGAAAGTAAACTGAAAATGCTTCTTGGATGAGAAGCGAAATGTTTTCAAAGGGGAAAAAAAACCAAGGAAGTCCAGTTGCCTTTTGGAAAAAGCACCTTTGGGACAACCATGACCTGGATGATTGAGAATCTCCATAGACATTGATTAGGAAAAGAGAACTCTGGAAAAAGCTGATCAGTGGGCTTTTTTGCACCAAGAGCGGGAATGGAAAGAATCAAATAAGGCCATTGTGCACCCCATACAGCATGTATGCACTAGCGTTCAATTTCTGACCGCTATCATCAGCGTTCGTATTAGATACGACATTATAATCCATGTTAAAACTGATTTATTTATGATACGGTCAAGGTTTTCGTGCCTGAGTAGGAGGAGGTTGGACTAGAAGATTTCCACGGTTCCAGGTCCAACTCTTTTATTATGTTATTCTGGCTCTGAGTTAGCTAAAAATGAAGAGAAGCTAACACTTTCCCCTTAAAATGTTCTGAAACGCTGCTACTCATTGGAGCTTGTAAGGGTATAAGTTTCACCATTAGATAGATCTCCTGCTTCACCCTGCATCAAAGCTTCTGGATTTGATTGCTCTAATAAATCCTTTTGGGGGAACAATGGCTTGATGATTTTATGTTCAATCACCCAGATGGTTTTTCACAAAACCAAGTAATCACTCAAAACATGAAACAAGGAGATAGGTGAATAATTTTGATCTTCTACGGTATGCAATGCAAATGAGGACTTTGTTTGTTATTCTAGAACTTGTGGGTAGGGCACTGTTTTTCTTCTCCTTTCAGCAAATCTTTGCTTCTTGTTCCCCAAATTTCAAGATCAGTACCAGTGAAAACGACTGTGGATGCATTCAAAGTTCTTTCTGATAGATTTGGAAGTGAAAATGGTGGCATGTATTTGTGTATATGTATTTTCTTTGGATGTTCAAATAACCAAACCTTCCTATTAAATCCAGAGGTAGGAAATTCTGACTTGTTTTAGGAGCATTAGGCTGAAATCATGGTTTATGATCCTGACTTGTTCACAGCTAACAATGACCATGCTAGGGAAGAAAAGAGGAGCACTTGAGTCTCAAGCATGCTTGCATCTCATTCACATGATGCTGAACTTAATGATATATTTTAATCAGTCCAGGAAATAGTCCAAGATCTCCCAATATACTTTATAATTATGTTGGAATTTTAACTTAACCCATAACCACAGACCTGCGGTCATAGTGACTGCAATAGTTTTCCAAAATGTTCAGAACACCCCTATTTTTAGAAATGGATCATTCCGGTTGCGAATAGCTTTTGTTTTCCCACCAATAAGAGTGTATGCAGCATCGCGCTTGCGTCAGTTATTTGGTGTTTTCTGTAGCGGCATTTGAATTTGAGTTTCGGTCATTTTGACCGCAGATCTTTGTTAACGTATTTTTTTAAAATATAATGTCGGGGCCAAGTTTTCCGCCACAAAGAGTGCGATTTGGTGACCCAAACTTCGAAGAAACTGTTCTAAAATGGTATGGATAAGCAGAGAGTGATCTGAGTGAAGTGGAATCGGATTGTGATGAAAATTTTGTAATGGACGATGAAGAACCCACCGCCGATTCTGACATCAGCGATGATGAAGCTCCCAATGAAATTGATGACCAGGTGCAATCTACGTCATGCAATAATTTATATGGCAAGAACAAATTCAAATGGTCTTCTGCATCTTTTGGAAGCAATAGATCCAGAACCGCTAGTCACAATATTGTTGTGCACTTACCTGGATTACGGCCAGCAGCTAGAAATCTCAGAAATTCACCTACTCCCCTAGAGATTTGGAAATTATTATTTTCTAAAGAAATTATTAGCACCACCATTCAGTGGACCAATGTAAAAATTAGAGAAGAGAGATTGAAGTTCAAGGATGGAGAAACAAAAAGTGACCTGCACGATGTGGCTTTGATAGAGATCAATACATTTTTTTTGCTTTACTGCTCTATGCATCAATTTTTAGATCCAACCATGATAACATCGAATGTCTTTTTGCTACTGAGGTCATTATAATCTCATGTCTGTAATAGCATAGCCGAAATAGTACGTCTGTGGTAGGGGCGGGTTGCTCTTACCTTGTTACCGGTGCGCTGCATGCGCATCACCATGTTTCGCGCTTGCTTGCGCGCTTGCTACGTGCACGTGCCCCCTCACACAATTTTGCTTCTGCGCATGCGCAGGAAGCAAAAAATCACCAAAATCTCATGAGGGGGACACGCACGCATGATTTCGGCGATTTTTTGGTTCCGCGCATGTGCGGAAGCAAAAATTGCCAAAATCTCTCTCTCTCCTTGAAAGATTTTGCTTCTGCACATGCACAGGAAGCAAAAAAAGCCCAAAAATTCCCCCCAAAAGATGGCGCCGTGCGACGGACTGGCGAGGACGGCACCGGAGCCGTTTCGCAATCCGCTGGCCGCTACCGGTGCCATAGAGAAGACCGCATCGGTAGGAACCCACCCCTGGTCTATGGTTAAGGGTTAAGGCTTCTCAATCTTAGCACAACACTATAACCACAAGATCACACAATCTTTCATCTGACAATTTCTGTTTGTTTGCTTGTTTATTTCTTCGCTGGTTTTCTTAACTGCTTTAAATAATTCTGTCATTTTGTTCAGTGACCTTCTAGTGGTGTTTTTTTTTTAACTGTCATTGTGGCATAAAAACTATCAACAATCAAACAAAAATACATTCAAAGTCAGAACTGGGAATCCAATATAATTGAAACCCATTCAAGCTTTAAATTGAAACTTGCCATTCAAACATCTGTTTAATGAGACTGGCATGGTATAGGTTGCACCAATAGAAGAATACCTGCCAAATCATGCAATGTGTACATTAACCTAAAACCCAATAAAAAGCAGGCAGAAAAATGTAGATTTTGAGACACTGTTCTATAAAATACAATACTTATGATAGGGATGAAGCTATAGAGAGAGATTATATACACACCAGAAAACTTGGTGTTATTTCTCTGCAACAGCATTTGCCATAGCAAACCCTTTCAATTTATACACTATTACACATATGCACTTTATTTTCAAGCTGAGAAAAATGTTAAGAGAGGCAGGATTCAATTTCTTTATGACTTTTATGTAATAAAAAGGTTTAATAAAATAAACACAAGCAGAGCATAAAATGTGGGTTCACATCATTAGCAATATAACAAAATTCTGCTGTACAGTATATCAGATTTCCAAAGAAAACTTCAATGTTGTAAATAAAATGTGTCCTTCCTTCCTTCCTACTGTATACTTCATTCCCTTCCTCTTGATAAGCCATCAGCTTCCATCTTTCAGCACTAAAATATAACCATGGTCAGCAATACTGCTCTGTCAAATCTTAGCATTATCTCAAGGCACTCAAATGGATAGCTTCACTTACAGAAATCTTATACTCGAGAATCAGACTCAATAGTAACTATTGGGACATTTTAGCTAGTCCTTAAACTCGTAAAAGTATTAATAGGTATCAAATTCTTCCAACAACTCCTTAACCAGACCAAAATTTCCATCCATCCACAGGAAGGAGAGGCTGCAGGCTTCAGGAACTCGGTGTATAAAAAGAAAACAACTTGGGAAAACAGAGAGTTGCTGGCTGTGGCAGTAGTTATGAACCAGAACTTTGCTTAGAAGCCTTTGGCACTACAAAATTCAGGTCGCAGTTAAAAAAAATATGGAGGAATGAGCGGGATAAGTGTCTGCAAAAAACGTTTATAGATTTCTGCTACATTATATAGCTGGTATCAGGGGTGAAATTCAAAATTTTTCCCTACCAGTTCTGTGGGCGTGGCTTGGTGGGCGTGGCAGGGGAAGGATACTGCAAAATCCCCAGTCCCTCCCCAGTCCTGGGGGAAGGATATTGCAAAATCTCCACTCCCACTCCGCTCTAGGGCCAGCCAGAGGTGGTATTTGCTGGTTCTCCGAACTACTCAAAATTTCCACTACCGGTTCTCCAGAACCTGTCAGAACCTGCTGAATTTCACCCCGTGAACCTGTCTGGTATGTTGATATTGGGCTTCTAGGGATGGCAGCAAAAAGTTTTGAGATACTTGCAGGTTTTGAAACACATCTGCACAAATCAAAACTTTTTTTGAACTATGATGTTTTTGTTGCAAAGAAAAATGAAGCTTTTAAACTTGTTTGAATGTTATGTGTATGTATCTGATCGTATATATGTATGTGTAAATATGTTGATCAAATGCCACAATAAAGCTTTACCTAATCATTACTCAAGAGATTGTGTAACAGGGTGAGTTAAAATCTCAGCCAAGAACAAGTCTACAACTTTTAAATCACAAATCTACTCTTCATGCCAAAACTTCTGCAGGAAACCCCACCTATGACTAGGTACAGCGATCCCCATAAGAAAATACAGACTACATCCTACTAAGGGAGTGCCAAGATATAATTTTGTTTCCTTGGCCAAGTCCTCTGTGACCTAAAGGCTACATGTAAGTTCCATGGAAAATGACATTTACTGGTTTGACAGATGGTTGGAAGTTAAATCACAGCACTTGCCCTCAAATGTTTTCTTAGCATTGAGCTGATGTGATTTCCCTGAGCATTTGACCTACTGGCAAAGATCAGTCCAAATGCAGTATTGTTTATAATGGGAAGAAAAGTGAAATGTCAAAAGAATTATATCACTCACGTCTGTACTGGATAGAACAGTGCAATAGTTAAGACCAATAATGTTATGCATTTCTGGGTTACAAAGACTTGTAAGATTGTAAGTTTCAGAGTACAAGACGCACCTTTTTACCCGCCTAAAAGAGGCTGAAAATTTGGGTGCGTCTTATACTCCAAATGTAGCTTTTTCGAAGCTTTTTTCCCCAGCCCTAATGAGGTGCTAAAGATCTTCCCGGCTCTTCCCGGCTTGCAGGCTTGTTTTCATTGCTACTCCCTCCGAATAAGTTTTTTTCCAGGCCTAATTCTTTGCAGGATTGTTTTCATTGCTACTCCCTCTGAATATTTTTTTCAGCCCTAACCAGGGGATAAAATAATGTGCTGAAGCTGACCAGACTAAGGACGCTAGCCAGATGTATACCTGGTAGGTAGATCCCCCCCCCCTATTTTCCTCCCCCAAAACTAAGGTGTGTCTTATACTCCGGTGCGTCTTATACTCCAAAAACACGGTAGTAGCTGAATGGCAAAGGTACAACCATTTCTTTCATGAATTTTGGCCAAAACAAAACCTCAGGATTTACTGATTTATGTATTTTATATTCTGCATCCAAAAGGAGACAAGAACACATGTGCATCAGAGGTGGTATTCAGCCAGTTCTGAGTGGTTCGGGTGAACCGGTAGTAGCGACCTGTGGTTGGGCCTGCCCCGCCCCCCGCTGCGGCACTATGCCATCCTATTTAGCCACATTTTCAAGCCATGCACATGTGTGCAAGCCGCGCGTGCGAGCAAAGCACATGCACGGAAGGCTGCACGCATGTGTGGAAGGGGCATGTGTGTGAAGTGAGAGAGAGCGCCCGCGCGCTCACATTTTCGGTGCTGGGCGAACCGGGAGGTAAATTATGTGAATCCCATCTCTGATGTGCATGCATGATAATATTTTGTTTTAGCATTCAGATCTCTAGATCCCCAAAATTTTCCCATTGACAAATCCTTGAAAACAGTATTTTTTCAGTTTGGGAAATCAATACTTGTTCACTCATGCATACTTTTCTAACTCAAAATATGTTTCTCAGATACTTACTTTAGTCCTCCAACTGAATATATAGTATACAACATAGTGTTTCACAGAAGTCATATTGATTCTCCTCTTTTAATTGTAGGACTGGTGATCAACTTGATTGGGGACTTACAGACTATGTAAGCATAAGGAGTTGATTTTTGTAGCAAAGAGGGGCAACGATATATGAGAAAAGAAGAAAGGAACTAGACAGAGCCTTTAGACCACTATCTACCAAGTGCAGAAACCCAAACTAAAGCATCCAGCGGAGGTTGTGAGAGCCCCAACACTTGCGACCTTCAAGGGGAGACTGGACTGCCATCTGTCTCAAATGGCATAGGAACTCCTGCTTGAGCAGGGGGTTGGACTAGATGACCTACAGGGTCCCTTCCAACTCTAATAATAAATCTAAATCATCCCTAACAAATGCCTATTTAGCCTCTGACCAAACAAAACCAGTGGAGATAAATTCACCAGCACCCTTGATAACTGATCTCATTGCCAAATTGTTCTTAATATATATAGTCACTTTTCCCAACATTCTACCAGAAGCTGCCTCCGTGTATCTTATTATTTCATGCCTGTACTCTGGGACAATAGTTTGTTATATTCAGGAGCTGACAGTGGCATACCTAGTGCTTCCTCCTTACACTGTTATCTACAATAACTCTGTGAGATAGGTTGGGCTAAGAGAAAGAGACTGGTCCAAAGTCACCCAGGAAGCTTCTTTGACTGAGAATAAATTAGAACTTGCTACCATATACTCTGTATTTCATAGGTCTGGTAACTCCCCTTGATTACGTTGTCATCAAGACATTTTCAGTTCCAAGTGACTCCACAGATAAATTTTCTCCATGATGATGTATCCTTAACCCGGTCTTTCAGATCTTTCAATGATGCCTTCATTACCACTGTAACTGGGTCCATCCACTTTACTGCTGGTCATTCTCTTCTTCTCTTTCCTTCCAACTTTCCCAGCATTAGGCCTTTTCCAGAGAACTGGATCTTTGTGTAATGTATCCAAAGAGGGATTATTTGAGCCTGGTCATTTAGTGCTATCAATGGCCATTTCTCTTGGTCAACATATCCTGGTCATTTTCACAAGAGCAGGTTTCCAGTCTCTTGATGACTGCCCCTTTTTAAATCTTCTTTGTATTTGTTCCCAATTGTATGAATCCTTTTTAGTTTGGTGCACAGGACTGGGTTCTACACTTCTGTTTGTGCACCATAATTGCAAATCAGGAATACAGGCAGCTACAAAGATGAATAGTACTTTCAGCAAAGACTGTAATCCTTTACATATGGGTATTTTTCTCCTACATTTTATATCTCAGTGAAAATTATTAAGTCCTGGAGCTTGATTTAAAATTATTTTCGCCTTCTAGCCTCACCATGATAGTTTTCTTGCCCAGAAAATTAAAATAGTGGTGCTATTTCTCTGCTAACACGAGCACTATTGCTCATAATACTTCTGCTGCTTTCTGTCTCTTATTTGTAAGCTTATGAAGCAGACTAAGCAATGCAGCTCTATCATCAATCATTTTTACCTCAGGATTCCCCTTGACTCCTAAATATGTTAAATTGAATGGTAGTAAAGATGGCAACAACTACTTCAAATCAGAGTATCTATTGTTGTTCCTGTTATTTAAAAAAAGTGAAGGTGGGGTGATCATATTAGCTACAACTCCCACTGCATTAGTGCTACAATTTGATTTTAGTTATTGATTGCTGACTAATTATGTTGATATGCTACACAACTGGTGAATGTTTTAGTCTGGGTTTTTATATTTATTTAACTATTATTTATGCAGTATGTGGTTGAAAAGCAAGCAATATAGCTTTCCAGGTAGTCATCTGAGAACACTAAAGATAATTCATGATAAGTTCTGCTGTGCATGGTTATGAACCTGTCTTTGCAACCACCAAGAATAAATTATTATCCCCTGACAACCATAAAAACCTGCCTTGATATATTCAGATCATCTCACAGAACAAGAATTAAGAATCCTGCTGTTTTTTTTAAACCTGTAACCAATATATAAATATATATAAATATAAATAATATATTTAACGTGCTTGTTTAGCATCTACTTACCAACTTCATCCTTGACATTTGCAAGCTCAGCCGAGATCTCCTTTTCTTTCACAAAGGCACTCTCATTCTGTTTAAAACAATCGAAAACAGGCAATCAGTTCATTTATTCCCACAAAGTACTTCCATTAATTTGCTGTCTACACTCAATTGAATAAACTGATTAAGTCTCAACAGTTAGATTATATTTACAAAGATGTGTCTGCATTTATAGTTCGTTACATATATGAGCTGAAGATGGCATGCCGAGTGTTTCCTTCTCCCTTTGTTACCTACAATAACTCAGTGAGTCGGTAGGGCTGAGAGCGAGGGAGTGGTCCAAAGTCACCAGGGTTTTTTATATTTATTTAAATATTATTTGTGCAGAATGTGGTTGAAAAGCAAGCAATATAGCTTTCCAGGTAATCATCTGAGAACACTGATGCCTTTGGCTGAGAATAATTAGAACCAGTCCAGCACTATAACCAATATACCAATATAAATTCTTACATTTTATGGAGGAACAAAATATGACCAGCCATCCTTTTGTGTCTGGGTTACTTAGAGATGTATCTTAACTAGAGATGTATTACTGATAGTCCTCGACTTATTTACATGTTGTTTAGTGACTGTATGAAGTTACAACAATGCTGAAAAAAGGGACTTATGACAATTTTTCACACTTATGGCTGTTGCAGCAACCCCGTGGTCACGTGATCAAAATTAAGATGCTTGCTAACTGGTTCACATTTATGACGGTTACAGTGTCCCAGGTCATGTGATCACCTTTTGCAATCTTCTGACAAGCAAATTAACAACTGCAGTGGTTCACTTAACAACTGTGGCAAGAAAGGTCGTAAAAATGGAGCAAAACACTTAGCAACTGAAATTTTGAGCTCAATTGTGGTCATAAGTCAAGGATTACCTGTATAACACTGATATTTAATTTAGGTAGTAAATTCCATTCCTCTACAATGCTTATCCCAGTAAAGTTGTATCTTACCTCTAACATCAAATACTCTTCTTTTAGTTCTACCACCTACTGAGACAACACATTCTTGATGTTACTGTATGAAACAATGATATTTTTCCCCAAATCTATATGTAGCTATTCACCAATGACTAACAGTGCTACATTTCCTTTAATATTTCCTTGTACATAGCAAACTTAATTTTAGGACTAATTGGGACAGAGTGTGTTTCAACTGTTTCAACCAAAGGTTCTTGTATCAAGGTTTGCCAAATCAAAGTTTCACTGTATAATTAACTGAAACAGTTGATATGTCTCAGTGCATATCACATCTCCAAAATACTGTATTCAATTCTGTTTTGGGGATGGTAATCAGAATTTTATGTCTTTCTAGAATCTCTGGAGGAACGAATGCATTTACGAATTCTCACCTTTGGTTGATATTTTGCTTGAGAGGGATAAATGCTAAAAGATCTAGATTATTGCTTAAATGACAATGCTTAGATAAACCTTTGCATTTAGCCCTTTTGTAAATATGATGACTTAACTGGATTTAAAATTTAATTTACTTTCACCAATAGAAATACGAGTTAGGATACTCAATACTAGTTAGTAACTCAATACTTTCCTTCTTCCAACCTTAAACCACAAAAAATTATCCCAGTGGCAAAATAAAAGATAATATAAGAAAAGACAAATAACAGAAGATTTGGATGCAAATTTTTTACTCATTTCCCCAAATAAATAAAGTATTTATACTATACTATACTATACTATACTATACTATACTATACTATACTATACTATACTATACTATACTATACTATACTATACTATACTATACTATACTATACAAGATATTGAAATAGAATGAGTTACATCTCTTAGTAAAGATCAAAAGAGGAATAAAAAAAATAACCTCATTGTTTTATTGTTTGAAAGACACCTGTATTGGAACGTGACTGATATACAGAAAAACAGTGAGTATTCTAATCACGTGCATCTTTAATTTTAAATTTTCAGATCATGAAAAGAAATGGGATAAAGGTGAGTGAACTGTAAATTTTTAAAAGCCGAATATTAAAGGAATGCTCAAATAAAATATGGGGAAAACAAGAATAAAGAAATGATAGTAAACATCCTAATGATCCTTTGAGGGATCATAATAGCAATAGCACTTAAGACTTATATACAGCTTCACAGTGCTTTACAGCCCTCTCTAAGCGGTTTACAGAGTCCAGCATATTGACCCCAACAATCTGGATCCTCATTTTACTGACCTTGGAAGGCTGGAAGGATGAGTCAATCTTGAGCCTGGTGAGATTCTAACTGCTAAATTGCAGGCAAACGGCAGTCAGCAGAAGTAGCCTGCAGTACTGCATTCTAACCACTGCGCCACTACAGCTCCCACAATGACATTTCTGCTGAGGCTTTTACTGAATCAGGCTGATATGTGCTGCTCACAGTGGTAAATAAATGAGGTGTTGGCACTAACTTTAAAACCCAAATGGCTTTAAGACCTGATAATGGAATTCCTCTCCCATTATGGTCATGTCCAGCTGCTCAGATCTACAGGAAAAATATTTTTTGAAGGTGCTCCACTGTCAAAAACCCATCTCTCAGGAATGGAGGAGAGGACCCAGGTTTGTGGAATGCACTCCTCAAAAATTGCATCCCCCCATTTTTTCAGCATTTAGACAATCTGTAAAGACTCATTTCAATATCAGCCACCTCGGCTATCTGCCAATGGTATATCCAATACAGGGGGTCTTGTTTTGCCATGGCACTTCTTCTGTTTGATCTTCCTCCCATGTCTGCTGCTGCCTGAGGCATTGTCTCAGTAGCTCATTCTTGGATGTCATCTTATTGATATATCCCTGGACGCTCTAGATTTTGTCCAGGACAGTGGCTTTGATGCACACCAAACCCCACCTGCTCTCTTTTTGATTGGTGTACAGTCTCTGGGTATTGGACTTGGGCTGGAAATGCCTGTACGTTGTGAAGAGCTTCCAGATCTTCACATTGGCAACTTCCATGTCCTTCTTTGGCCAACTCACTATACCAGCAGGGTTTCTGATGACTGGCAGGAATATATGTTGATGGTGTGGATTATTCCCCTTGAGCTGGCTCTTCAAGGCCTGTATTACCCTTTGGTGGTACTTGGATGTTGCTGCTTAATTGCCTCCTCCTCATGGTTCTCATGTGCCTGTGTAATACCAAAGCACTTGTAACTGGTTTGTATGTCTGCTAGATGGCCCACTGGTGGTTCCACCCCTTCAGTTTTAATTACTTTCCATCTCTTGACTACCATCCAGTCCAAATATCATCTCAATGTCCTTACTGTAGATCCATGTCAGGTGTATCAGCAATTTGAAGTTTTGTTCACTCTTAGTATATACAACTTAATGTCATCCATTTAGAGAAGGTGACTGATGGCAGTTCTGCCACTGAGCTTGTATCCAGAGCCAGTCATTGTGATTAACGGTATCTGGCTGAGTGGGTTCAAGCCTATGCAGCAGTGGAGATATGCCACATTTTATATGCCACTTGTGTGAGCTGTCTTGAGTTGACTTCCAGTATTGTCTTCTACAGAGCTATTGAGTTCTTGAAGAAGGTCTATAATGTCCTGTTAACTCAATGGCATGGCATTGAATCATAGGCTTTCTTATAGTCAATTTATCATGTACTGAGATTGATCTATCTACATCTTAAGTCTTCAAAATTTAGAACTCCGCCGCCTTCGATCTGACCTAAGTGTAGCTCACAAAATTATCCGTCTCAATGTCCTACCCGTTAACGACTATTTCAGCTTCAACTGCAATAATACACGAGCTCATAATAGATACAAACTTAATGTAAACCGCTCCAGACTTGATTGCAAAAAATTCGACTTCAACAACAGAGTTGTCAACGCCTGGAACACTTTACCTGACTCAGTAGTTTCTTCCCCAACCCCAAAAACTTCAACCTCTTATTATCTACCATTGACCTCACCCCATTCCTAAGAGGTCAGTAAAGGGGCGTGCATAAGCGCACAATCGTGCCTACCGTTCCTGTCCTAATGTACCCATATATTCATACCTCTTTTACTCTTATTCATGCTTGTAATATTACATATATATTCAATCATGTTTTACTGTTTGTACTTTGCTTATAATCATATATGCTTGACAAATAAACAAATACAAATACAAATATAAGTCTTAAGTGACTGCTCTAGTGTTTTGAGCTTCTAGCAACTTTGAATCTCTGGTGTTTTGTAAATATATACAGTATATTTCTGTTATATGTTATATAAGTTCTGGATATGATTGGACATGTATGAAAAAAATAAGATCCATTCTAAGTAGGTTCTAAGAGTAAAAAGGTATGCTCTGCAGCACTTCAGTTTGTGAAGTATGTAAAAAAACACTCAAATGGAAACCTATTCAAGACTCAACAAAAGAAGAGAATAGGATCCAGTACGTTAAATACCATTAACTTTGCAACAGAACAGGAATAACTGTCTTGGGCACTAATATTATATGCCTTGTAGAGATTAAGAAAAGGACACTCATGGACAGGAACATCATGGTTAAAAAAATAGATCAGGAAATGTTAAATAGAAATTTAATAGCAGTACAAAAATACCTTTTCAAGATATCTCAAGAAGAAGCATAATTTTAAAAAAGGGGGAAATCACAGTTACTGTACTGATCAGTAATAAAGCTTTGCCTGAATATCTGAAAATTGAAATGTCACTTCTGCTCCAGTCACTACTGATATCATGATGTAATTTTGGCTGCCGAACTAGAAATACAATGTATGAAGCTGACATCAGGAACCTGATTGTGGCCTGTGGCCAGGAATGATTCTGCATCCATTTAATCAAAGAGATGCAATGTTGTACCAATTTTGATCCAGAAATGAATGTAATTGCTTTAGGGAAAAAAGAAAACATTTACAGGTGGGCGAAGTTTGAGGCTTATTAAATCGGCTGTATCCATTTTAGATGATCCAAAGTTCCCATAATAAGATTTGTTTTCTAAACAAACATTACAAAGATCCAAATGGCACAAATAGTTCATCCCTCTGCAATTTGATATCTACAGTTGTCCTTGACTATAATTACTAAGCAGTAAACACAAAAGACAAGAGTCTTATGGACATTTTAAACTAACCAAGTTATTTTCATAGTTTTGTGGATCAAAAACTAAGCAAAATAAATGTGCTAAGCTTTAAGCTTTTTGTTGTTTTTGCTGTGGAAGGTGAATACACCACTGATACAAATAAAAGAAAACAAAGGATACATTAATTCTGCCTCTTCCAACCTGGTGCATTCCAGTTCTTTTGGACTATATCTACCATAATTCCCAATCACTAATCATGATCACTTTTTAAAATAGAATTTTAGCCTAACTCAAAGACGAAGGTTGAAGTGCATTAGCTCAGCCAAAAGATTATCGTAGTTCATCCTATGAGTCACATGGTCGAGCTACATATTGCTTACCTAGGATTTCTGGTTCAATGATATTATCCTGTATTAGAGCCAAAGACTCTTAGACTATTTTAGCATTCCTTATAATATTAGATTCTTTTACAGATCACCACACAAAGCAAATTATGAGTTATGCTTAACTGTCCAGGGCAGGAGCTACTATAGCTACCATTGTTGAATAGGGTCATGGAAAAAAAATGTTTGAACTCAAACTCTAATTATATCAGGACTGGATCAAGATCTCTGATTTTTTTTTTATATTCCTCCTTTCCAAAGTTGATTCTTACAACAATGTGGTGATGCTGCCAAATTCTTGGGCCACGTTCAAAATTGTTGCAAGTGCCCTAGATATTTTAGCAATAACATTTTAAAGGACAGGCTAGCTATGTCTGTGAAAAAGGGAGAAGCAGAATGAAACAATGTCTTTATTTCCATCTGGATTTCACAGAAATGGATAGCTCAAGTAGACTGACTGCTAAATTAATACACTGGTTCATTATGAACGCAAATAAAACTATGCAGAATATAACAAAATACTAGGGAAACATTTTCCTCCCTAAATACATCCTAATATTAGATCCATTCGGTTATGTTCAACGGTGGCAAATTACAAACCATGTAAAATGTTGAATTAAATGTTGGAAAACATTATCAAAATATTTGGCACTTTAATTCTATAGGCGTATTTTTAAAACTCTTCATGGTCATCGGTAGGCCTGTGGGTTTTTTTTTTTTTTGCCACAACTCATGTTCTCCCATTATTATAATGCATTTTGACAAATCACATTTGATGATGAATGAGAAATTTGACCTTGACCCCTTTTTTCTCCTCCTGACAAAGTAGATAGGCATATATTCTAAGCATGCTTAGGATATGTTGGAATAAAAATCTTTACAAATGACATATTTCATTATCTTGCAAACATGGACTGCAAAGGTAGCTGGTGACATAATAAACTATTATGCTGATATGAAGTAAAACAAACTCTACCTCAGCTTCATTCTCAAAAGCATCCCAGTAAACGACATCAACACCTTGGAGATTTGATTGCTAATTAAAAATAGAGAAATGAGGGCTACGCCTGTTAATCTAATCCTGACAGATGTTAGAAAATTTGTAAAGGACTAAAATAATTAAAGCAACTATGTTAAAGTTCCTTCCCCCCATAAAAGCTAACCTCCATTTACATTTTATTAATTCCATGGGAAATATCTAAGACTTGGAACCCCTAAGTTTCTTGCATTTATGGATTTATTATGATGGTCTGGTCTCAGACTTTTGATGCAAATGAATTACCGTATTTTTCAGAGTATAAGACGCATCTTTTTACCCTCAAAAAGAGGGTGAAAACCTGGGTGCGTCTTATACACGGAATGCAGCCCCACCCAGCCACCCCCACCCTTTGGCCTCTGCCTGCCAGCAATTTACCTCTTTGCAGCAAACAGGGCAAAGCACAAGAAGAGCACAAGAAGAGATAAACTGCCTTCCGATCTACAGCTGACAGGCTTGCAAGCCACATGGTAAAATGAAACTAACTACGGTGGCTGTAATGTGACAAATTGCTGGGAGATAAACTGCTGGCAATATTAGACTGCTAAAATGGAAAGGAGACAAGCTATAGCTGCTATGGCTCAGAGCTAGAGCTCTTGCCTCACAATCAGGAGATTGTGAGTTCTATCCTAGGTAGAGGCAGATTCTGTTAATACGTTATTTTGTTAAATGTTTGTAGAGTGTTCAAATTATTAGACTTATTTTTTAAAGACTGCTTTATTATTGTTCTAGACAACTTAGCAAAATGAAGAAGCTTTTTAAAATAAATGCTTGCTCTGAAGAGGCCCAGTGCTATTGTATCTTCTTTTAAATAGCAGAGAATACTTCCAGAAAGCCACATCAATTTTAAAGATCTGTAAAAATATAATCTGAAATGTCCTGTTTTAGTATTAAGTATTAGTATTAAAATAAGCCAGCTGAGAAACCCTGACTTAATCATGTTTGGAGTAGATCTATTTAAATAATTGGGAGGAGTTAGTGTGATTACATTTAAGAAAACTTTCTGGGATTAATAAACTGCCATAAATGTACATTTCTCCAATTCTTTGCCATTTCTATGGGTCAGGCACACATGCACAGAAATACACAGCAAACAGTGTATATCATCTGTGCTGTTTGCTGTTTGGCAAATTGCTGGGAGGCGGAGGCCTTTTTTCTTTGTTTTCCTCCCCCAAAACTAAGGTGCATCTTATACTCCGGTGCGTCTTATACTCCGAAAAATACGGTAGTTTTAAAATATTCATTTTTAACACTCAAGGTCAGGCTGATAAAAGCATGATAAAATGAAGCTTATCTTGCAATTTCAATGTATCAAAACAAAAGAGGTTATAGATATTTTTCAGCAAAACGCCCTTTGTCTGTGTCCCTTCCTACAGTGCTACCTTTGTTTTCTTATCTATTAATAAAGAACATCATCATTACAAGAAGTTACAAGAATCCTATAGTTAGGTACCAACAATAAGTTAAATGCATAGCTGCTCAGCTTTAGGGCAGATTTGATAAATGGCCCTGACATGGTACTAATGTTAGCCCTGTATTCAACCAGATTTCTATTTCTGCTGCTGGACTCAGTTTGTTTGAAATTTCAAGTTGTAGCGACTAATTTAAAGCCTTCATAAAAAGATCAGACAAATCATGGAAGAGATGCCCATTGATATCACCAAGGACAGTAGCACTATTTTGGGGACAAGCTACTGAAGCTGGCAGTCTTTATTACGATTTATTTGTCCACTTGGTTGCTTCTGATTGGACACATCCAAAACAGACAGTGAGCTATCTGGAACAAACATATTTCCTATTCATAAAGATATTAATAAGAATGAATTCAGTTTACCAATGCAGAAGGCCCCTCAACTTATCTCTGGAATCTTCCCAAAAAAATTCAAACCACACTAGAAGCCCTTAAGCCCGGCTGGATTACTGCAATGCGCTCTACATGGGGCTACCCTTGAAGAGTATCCGGAGACTGCAATTGGTACAAAATGCAGCTAAGCGAGCCGTGGTGGGTGTGCCCAGGTACACCCACGTAACACCTGTCCTCCGCCAGCTGCATTGGCTGCTCATTAGTCTCCGGATCCAATTTAAGGTGTTGGTTTTGACCTTTAAAGCCCTACATGGATCAGGGCCAGGCTACCTTCGGGACCGCATCCTGCCGCATACTTCCCTACGACCGGTTAGGTCCCACAGAGTTGGTCTCCTCCAGGTCCCATCGACCAAACAATGTCGGTTGGCGGGGCCTAGGGGGAGAGCCTTCTCTGTGGGAGCTCCCTCCCTGTGGAACCAACTCCCTCCGGAGATCAGGGCCATCCCCACCCTGCTGGCCTTCCGTAAAGCAATAAAAACTTGGCTCTTCCGGCAGGCGGGGTGAAAGTGAGACCGAGTAGATTATTCTGGGGTCTCCCCCCCTTTAGTTATGAATGTTGGAGATCTTTTTTTAAATTTTTATATCATTTTAATTGTTATATGTTTTTATTGTAATGGATTTGACATGCTGTGAGCCGCCCAGAGTCCCCCGGGAGTTGGGCGGCATACAAATCTATTAAATTAAATTAAATTAAATTAAATTAAATTAAGATGATAGATACTACCATAAAGCTTTCTCAGAAGTGGCTCCCAATTTTGGCCCTCATTCTGAAAATAGATACCCAGCACTGTGTAATTATCATTTAAATAATAACAATGTCAACAACCCTGAAGTTATATTTGTTCTTTGTTCTATAAAGTTCTTCGTTCTGGAGTTCTATCTTTGTTCTATGCCATATATTTGTAGCTGTTTCTGTTTGCTGTAGTATCTTGTAAGAGGCCTTATGAGACAGTCTGCTCTATATAGTGAATGAGATTGCTTTATTGAAATGGATTTATTTAATTTACACTCTCATTCATCTGAATACAGCTGGATACACCCTTAAGTCTGGTGCCCTGTGCTTAAATGAGAACCTTACATGGAATATACTTTAAAGTACTTCTTCCTCCTGCAATTTTAAATTCTCTATATTTATCAAGATTAAATTTGCAGGCATTTAGCAGTACTTCACAATAATTACTCCTCCTCTCACCACAACATCTCTATGGTCATTAACATGCACATGTAACAGCTGATGGGTTCTCCCACAGAGTACATGGCTGAACTCAGGTCTTCCTAACGCAAATTCAACCTTCTTTGTTATGGCACCAAGACTGTTTTTCTGCCTTTCTCACTATCTTGGACAAAGCCTAGTCACATTTGGTGGGTGTGGACATGGTGCTTAGTCACTGTTGCTCTTAATCCAAATGGAAGAGTTTAACTTGGGAGTGGAAGACATATCTGTTCTTATTCTTCTTTCAATAAATATTTCATCTGTCCTTTCTGGGAATTATTCAACAGCTTTTATTGAGTTTCAAAATCTGCCATTTATCTTTCCAATAAAGCATTTGAAACACTGTTACATCAATAAAAGGAAGACAGGCCCCTCCCTTCTCATAATACCTTCAATTAAACTTTACAAGACCAGATTATCACCAGACTTTCCCCGTAAAGTCCACAGTTTGATGAGTTCTACATTAAACCATTTTCTTAACATAAACAGCACTATATCTCAAGCTATACTTTAATATCAAGATCACCAAGAAGATGCTCCAATTTGTACTTTAATAGGTATCAAGATGATTCCAATTGGTAATATAATTTATTGAACGTTTCTGCCAAGATATTTTATGGTAAGCCAATTAAAAGTTGATGCTTAAGTTCCAGAGGCAAATAATCACCCATTGTGCATCAAGAACAAGCTTTTTTTTGTCAATACCTTATTTCACAGCTACGAAACTCTAAACTGACATTTAAAATACATTTCACTCTGACATGCACAATTCCACCCCACCCATATTCCTTTTATCCAATAACAATGCAGCTCCAGAATCTTTGTTAAAAATTAGGTGACAAACAAATACAATGGGAAAACAGAGATTACCAAGGAGAAAGGATGTAATTCTCATGCAAGTCAAATAAAGAGAGACAGACAGACAGACAAGTAAAAGGACACAAGGCACCTACATGTGGAGCGACGACGCGGCAGCATCATCTTTAAATCTGCATTCCACAGGTAGCCTCCACTGATGCAAATTGAAACAACAAATCAAGTCAGTTCCCTGTTCATTGTGTCACCGGTTTGCTATGACGCTCCCCCAAAAATCCACGACCACAAAATTTCAGACTGCAGAGTAGAACTGATGCAGGCAAGACACTGCAGCGTGAGGGTGAATCGGACGGTTTTTGTTTGCTTCGCAGCAAATGAGAAGTCAGCACATTAAGGCAGGGATTAACACCCCCATTCCCGATCCTTCCCACTGCCTCCACCTCCCTTCTCGTCAATCAGAGCTCACAAGGCAACCTTACCTACCGTAGCTAGAGGAAGAATCAGAGATAACAGGCTAGCAGTCTGTGGTTTGAATTAAGTCAGGAAAAGAAGATGTAAAAGATGGAAAGTACCGTTTTGTCCAGGCACTGGAGGCAGTAATAAAGCTTGCAGCAGCACTGGCCCATTCTGGCAGGCTGGCTGAAAAAACAACCAGCTTCATTCAGATTGTTTAATTCCTAAACCCCAGGGATGCCTTTAAAAACAAAACAAAACAGGAAAGGAAAAGATGGACTGCTGGCCACTGACACCAACTTGTTTCTGTGATTCCTCTGTAGCTACTGGGTTCTCTGCTCATTTAACTTCAGGCATGCCGGAGGATGAAAAGGAGGCGGGGCAAAGCAAAGCAGATCTAGATTCTGTCAGAGGAAAGGCAGCGAGGAGGAGGGACAATGTGCTACTGGATGCCTTCCCACAGAACAAGGCAGATCAATAGAGAGAAACCAACATAATATATGAGCAGTCATTCTCTGAAAGCACCCAGATGCTCCTCCCTGAAAAGCCAAATAGTCAACACAGTATGCCCCACCCAGCATCTTTGGCATCACTGTGCACTTTATTGTACCCACAGTTGCCTGCAAAGGTAGAATATAGATAGCTGCATGATGGATGTGAATGCAATACACAATATTAAAAGAGGATATAATATAAGCAGAGGAGAAAGCATGCACATACAGCAGATTGCGTAAGTTATAAGAGTGCCTATACTTCAAGCAACAGAATTCCCAAGTTGGACTGCTATTAACAGAACAGAATAACAGAGTTGGAAGGGACCTTGGAGGTCTTCTAGTCCAACCTTCTGCTCAAGCAGGAAACCCTATATCAATTCAGACAAACTCCTGGGGAAGATCTCTGCTGGAATGCCAGAAAGGACACTACACAGTAAAACACAATGGTAATCGCTTGTATAAAGTGGCTTCAGATAGATTAATTTTCTGAACCATTCAAGAATGTCAAACATGTTAATTCACTTTCGACCATGACCAAATGAATGCATAGCCCTTCTTCATTAGAAACATCTTGCATTATTCTCAACTCAAACTAGTTATATATTCTATGGTATAGTTGATAGGCAAGAAGAGATTCCTCATTAGCAAGTGACATAGGGGCAGGGTGGCAATGGCAATGATGCTGAGAGAGTGAACAGGCATTCTCATGTCTATATAAATCCATGTTTATGTTTTAACTGTATGTTCTCCAAGTCATATCTCACTGGCATAACTACCAGTATTCTCTTTAATTTGATTTTAATCCACATATGTGACACAAAAATTCATTGTCAGTTCCTATTTTATAATCTATTTGATTCAAATAGTAATCATTGGCCAATGGCCGGTCATTTCAATAGGACTGCTGTTTCTGGAAAATTGCATTTAGTTACCTCCCCCCATCATCTATATCAGTTTTCTCAGCCTTATCTACTTTAAGATGTATGAACTTCAACTCCCAGAGGTCCCTAGCTAGTGGGTTGGCGGGGCAATTCCAGAAGTTGAAGTCCACAGATCTTAAAGTTGCCAAAGTTGGGAAAGACTGTTCTTTATGCTTCACTTTTGGTGGCAAGAAGGATTACCACCAGAGTTGGTATTCAGCCGGTTTGGACCAGTTCGGGCGAACTGGTAGTGGCCAACTGTGGTAATGGCCAACCCAAGCCAAGCAAGTCATTAGCAGCTTCCCGATCCCCAGCTGATTTGCTATGTGCTAAAATGAAAGTGAAACTAGCTGCAAAGAGGCAAACAGCTGGGAGAGACACACAGATTTTTATTTTCTGCTGAACTGGATGCAAGGGGGTAAGTGAATAACTATAAATGTCTGTAGAATGTTCAAATTATTAGACTTATTTTTTAAAGACTGCTTTATTATTGTTCTAGAGCCAGGGATCTCCAACCTTGGCAATTTTAAGACTTATGGATTTCAACTCCCAGAATTCCACAGCCAGCTTTGTTAGCTTTGCTGGCTGTGGAATTCTGGGAGTTGAAGTCCACAAGTCTTAAAGTTGCCAAGGTTGGAGACCCCTGTAAATCTAGACAATTTAACAAAATAAAGAAGCTTTTTAAAATAATTGCTTGCTCTGAAGAGGCCCAGTGCTATTGTATCTTCTTTTAAATAATAGAGAATAATGTATACTTCCAGAAATTTTAATTAATTTTAACAGCTCTGTACAAGTATAGTCTGAAATGTAACAGTGTCCTGTTTAGTATTAAAGTTAAATCTTGACTTACCTTGGAGTAGATCTATTTAAATAATTGGGAGGAGTTAGTGTGACTACATTTAAGAAAACTTTCTGGCATAGTGTACATTTCTCCAATTTTTGCTATTTCTATGCGTCAGGCACAATACACAGAAATACACAGCAAACAGTGTATATCACCTGTGCTGTTTGCTGTTTGCTGTTTGGCAAATTGCTTGGAGGCAGAGGCCTTTTTTCCCTTGTTTTCCTCCCTCAAAACTAAGGTGCATCTTATACACCGAAAAATATGGTATTCAACAATTCTTCCACACCCAGTTAATTCTGCCCAAACAAAGTTTTCCTATAGGGGAAAAATAGAATTCTCCGACCAGAAGGACTTTCATAAAAGACTGAAAACCTTGTATGGACTTTTGGATAAAAATTGTTAAAAATGACGGTTAATTTTTGATTTAGCTAATTAAACAGGGTTGAATATGGGGAGAAGGGAAATATGTTTCAAATTTTAAAGGGGAGGGGGAGAGAAAAATAAGCTTGTTTGTAACTGCTGTTAAAAAACCCCCAGAATTTGCTTCTTTTTTCTAATATCTTTTTCTTTTTTTTTCTTTTCTGCACTTTTTTCTTCACTTTTTAGTGTTACTGTTATCCATGTAAAAATATCAATAAAAATTATTTTAAAAAAGAAAAGAAAAACAGAGCTTCTCATGTGGTAGAAGGGATCTGTAAAATTAAATATTTTCACTGCCAGAAAAGATCCAAGTTTCATAAGAGCAGGTCAGTAAGAAAAAAAATCTGCATAGGAACGAGGGAACTACCTGGCATTATTCACTCCCATGATTCCTTTCCCAATTATCCTCCCCACTGTAATTTTTTTAATTTTCTTTTTAAGTTATAAAGCTTGACATGCTTTATTTTTTATAACTATGTTAACTGCATAACTGAGACCATAACAGCTTACAACAAGGTTGTGAAACCCATTATTATGTCACCATAATTAAAGCTGCAGTTTAAAACCTTGACTTTGAGGTAATATCATCTGGCATTACGATGCAAATGTTTAGGACTGTGTTTTAATGGTATCATTTTTTCATAGACTCCCTGTAGTTTTTCACAAGCATGAATGAACCCCAAGTCCTTTTATAGCCTCCATTACCACTCTTCATAATAATCAAATTGGCTATACCTCTTTTTCACTGTATTCCCTCATGCTATTAATGAACATATTGACTCAGTCCTTCTCCTATGCCCTTCTCCATTAGCTTCAACTTATCTCTCTTACTTAAGATGGCTTTCTGCATAATTTTGATTTCCCACAGCTCATATTTTGTTTTAATATTGTTCATCACCCAGTCACCTGTTGAGATGGGCAGCCATAGAAATTGATTAAATAAACAAACAAACAAACAAATAAAATAAACACTGTAAAGCAGAACCAACTTTTGGAAGCCATTCTCTCTGTTCTTTCTTCTTTTGGTCAGACTTAATAATAACTGAATATTATTATTGGAGGTTCATAACATAAATCATCAATACTTCTGAAACTTAAAATATCCCAATCTGTCTAATCATATCCCATTGCAGCATGGATGGTGTAATGAACTCCCGAGCCAGTGGGATAGACAGCTGGCACTCTTAAATGTGCCAACCAAGAAAACTTCTCCATTTCCTGCTGGATGGTTTCTGTTGCTGTTACTATAGTCTTTATCAGAACCCTTAACTTTGGTATATGTGACAGACAGAACTATGCAAACCTTTATTGCCAGTCTGGTAATTAAAGAGTCAAAATATAAATGATGGAATAAACTCCCTAGTATCAATTTCTGAAGTATAGAGTATAAGCACATGGCTACAAGATTCAGTTCTCCTTGCCTCCAAGGAATTAATTTTTATATCCATGCTTCCTATTGCGTCATACAATCTATCTAACATTTGTTGCAAATCTTTTGGATTCTCAGTCTTCAACATGGCATCACCTGAATACAAGATTACATAGTTCACATGATCTTTAACATCACGGCTATATCTTTTAACATCACCTCTAGAATAACCACAAGCATTCCTGATACGTTTAGCCATAAATAAATTGATCAACCAAAAGAAATAGATGGCTTGTGTTTTTCTATTTGTTGCAGACTCCATTGATTCTCATAACGCAACCCCATACACATGCAAATTATTCCATAATTCAGACTGCTTTATTATATTCTTTCTTTAAATCAGCAAATATGCAGCAAGCCTTGTTTCTCATAGTGAGAGTTTTCTTAAAGATCTATTGAAAAATCAAAATCTGGTATGCACACTCCATGTCCTTATACTGAACTTCCCAGATTTTGTTTACTGTCACCTCTTGTAACAATCAAGGATTGTTGATAGGGCTAATTCTAATTAAGAAAGAATATGTTATCTTTATTCATGGTTGGCTTAGTGTAGACATGACCCTTAACCCACAAGGAGAGTTTTATATCAAAGAGTGAGGAAGAAGAATGAGTACCTATTCTCAAAGCTGGATGCTGATAAGAAAGTTGTAGTTTAGAAAGCCTTATTTGTAACAACAATCATTTTCTCTTCAGTCTTTTGAGTAACTTTCCTCAGTCTAATGTGCTTCTGTTGTTCTTGACCTTAACTATAATGATTACCAGCCATTCTGGCCAAAGCCTATGCTGGTTTAGGAGTACAAGATTTGTTCAAAACATCTCAATCACAGAATGGGTCAACTCATCACGGCCAACTCACCACAGCCAACTCACTGCGGCCAGCTTGCCACGAGGAAGGTCATCACTGGACAATTCAACAAATACAAAAGTTGAATTAATTTTGATGGAACGGTGGCCAATAATAATAAAATTTCAATCCAGAAATATAAGATTTTTGTATCTTATTTTGTATATTTTAAAAAAATATAAAATATTTTATAATATTTTTGATGAAAACGTGGTCATCAATGATAAAAGTAACTGAATGAAACGATCAATACAGCGTTGAATTGTTCCATGACAAGTTGTCCTGTGGAGAGCTGTCCTGCGATGAGTTGTCCTTGTTGGCTGTGGTTTAACAGATTTAACAGATTTAATAGATTAACAGAGTTGGAAGGGACCTTGCAGGTCATCTAGTCCAACCCCCTGCACAAGCAGGAGACCCTACATCTGCCTCTACCTAGAATTGAACTCACAACCTCCTAGTTGTGAGGCAAGAGCTCCACCTCTAGGCCACAGCAACCTGGGCAACCTGTGGTGAGTTGTCCTAGACCTGATCAATCGCACCTGATTATTCAGTTGAAGACCAGTGTGCAGAAAAAGCTATTCAAAACAAACAATTCTGATTTCTTATGACAGATCAATAGTATGATCTGGTAAAGAGCATGAATTTAATACAGAGGTAGTAGAAAATAGGTTGGAGTCCTGTAAATTTGTGAGAGAGACAAAAGCAGATATGAGTGAAACACCTTTCCGTTCCATCCTATCTCCCTCCCGCTCTCCCCTCCCTCCCCCTTTCTCTTCACCTTCCTCTCCCCCTCCCCCCCCATTGCTCAGGCTGCAGGGAAAGGAGAAAAAGCTGTCACTTGAAATTTGAACTGGTCTCTTGCAGAACAGTTTTGAAAGGGGAGCATGAAATTAACTAGAGGGCCTCAGGCAGATCTAGAGCAATTGTTCCCCACTCCTGGTTTAGGGTATATTAACAATGACCTGAGAAATGTTTTTTTCCCAATCTGACCTGAAACTTGATGGTTTAGGTCAGTGTTTCTGAACCTTAGTCACTTTAAACTCTGTGGACTTCAACTCTGACAATTTTCCTGCCAGCATACTAGGAGTATTCTGGTAGTTGGTCCACACATCTTAAAATAGCTAAGCTTTAGAAAAACTGTTTTGGGTATATTGGGTATGTTGTAGCCTCCTCCTTAAGGAGATAACATTACATAATAAAGACATTTGTAGGAATATTTTACAATGCCCGATAGAACTGACTCATTCAGATTAAGGAGGTGAAGTGTGTGTTATTGAACCCAGTGGAGTTTATTTCCAAAGAAGTGTCTAAAGGCTTATACTATTATTTATTGAATTCCATGTGCATTTACAGTATAGCAATATGCAAACCAGAAAACCCCTTTTTGTTCAGGATAATTCTCAGGCACTTGAATGACACAGCTGTAGCTGGGTCAATCCTTTCTTAAGCAGCAGAAATATGCATAATCAGCTTTGGTTTTCCGATCACACATTTGCATAAATGCAACTAGTGAACTCAATAATCTATGAGTATTTTGTACACACACACATTACTTGGATGCCATTTGTTCCACTGGCCTATTCAGAAACACAAGCATCTTTTCTATTGTATAGTCCATTGTTCAAGGACATTTGTAAATGAAACAATCATAGGATTGATGTCAATCAAAAGAGTTGCGATCTGTAATCCAATTTAACTGGATTTCCTTTCCTTTCCTTTCCCCCTTCCTCCTTTCCTTTCCCCTTTCCTTTCCCCCTTCCTTTCCTTTCCTTTCCTTTCCTTCTTTCCTTTCTTCCTGTGTCCCTCAGAACTACTTCAAGTCCCAGTTACTAGGAAATTGGCAACATGGTTCCACCACAGCTGGAGGTGAAAAAAATCACACACATACACACACCCCGACACACCATCAAGGCAACATCAAGTCTTCTAAAAAAGAAAAAGTCTTCCCAACACAATCTACCTATGACCCCTGTGCATCTCACATTTTGACCTATTCTTTCTATGATTTTACCATCACCTTTTGTGCACCAACCTTTATTCTACCAAAAAGTGTTACGTACAACCACTCATAAGATTCTAGGGGTTGGAAACGGAAACGGAGGCACCATGCCTTCCCTTCATTATCAGAAGGCTTTCAGCAAGAATTGACCAGCTCATATGTCTGTGATTTCTGTTTGATGATGCATGATCTGCCACCCTGAGCAAGAAAATTATATTTGGTTTCAGCTGGTTGCTGTTTATGAAGGATGGGAAGGAGTTGTATTTTGTTTTGTTTTTAATGATTGCAGGGCTTCTTTGTTGCTTTTCCTGCTAAGTTTTTATATCTCCTTTTGGGTTGAGAATTTGACTTACTTCTTTGCTAATTGTTCCTTTTTTATAATAAATTCTGCAAAACAACCATAATGGGTGAAGAAAATGCTATTAATGTGCTGAAAAATAAAATAAAAAAACCCAAGAAGTTTGTTTGGTGTTTGTGGATAGTTTGCAAGTTTGCAGAAGTGTTACTGATTTCCAGGATTATGAATGCAAAGTACAAAAATTGAATTTTAGGAAACATCCACACTTTTAATTTCTGCTTCACAGATATAATTCAGGATAGATCATTTTGATGCCAAGAGGGGATTATTCAACCTTCTCTTTCATAAAGATTAAAACTAACCCTTCCAGAGTGATCTTAGTTGAAAACTGTATAAAGTGTGTGTCAACAGTGTTATAAGCTATTTATTCAACTTGTAATGAAACATTTTCCACCTCAGTTTGCTACAAGAAAATATTAGGTTTCTTTAATTTATGGAACTAAATGACTAACAATTCTGAAGCGACTGATTTTTTTTTTTACTATTGTCAAGCTATCCTATGTTGCTTTTAAATTGCATTTTGTTACCTTTACAACATTTTAACTTGTTTTTTATTTCTGGAATGAAAAGCTATTATATTGAAATATGATATTGAAATATGGACCATGTGAACAATCTTTAGAAATTAAATGTCATAACTGACACTACTACAAGGGCCATTCTTTCAGCTGGGTAATATAACCTCAGATTCTAATTTAAAGTTATGAAAGATTTATGATCATAATGCTGGCCATAAAATGAACTTTTTTAAAAACAACAAACCTGTAATATCATTCAGAAAGAATCAAATCAATGCTTTTGGTTCTCCTAATGGCAGTGAATGAACAACTAGTGGCTATCTAGGGATTTTAACCCCCCCAAAAAACCCCAAACCCTTATTTGTTGTTGAGTGGGAACATTTTCTTAACATCTTGAGATATCCCTCCAATCTTTATGAGGTAAATTTTTCATCTTGAATGAGGGCAAAGCAAAACGTGGAGGCAGTTTAGTACTTCAACATAGGAAGCGGAAGACAGCTAACAGATCAGCAGAATTTAGCAAAAATACAAAGTGAGTGGCAGCTTTTCATAGTTTTATGTGAAAATAAGTGAATCAGGCCCAGTGGCTCTGATGTCTCTTTATAGGACAACTATTTGCTTTAGTTGGCTCTCTTTCAGTTATGTGTACAAGATATTAATATTACATAGATATTCTGTGGCTCCAGAATTCTCTGCCTCTCTAATGCTGATACCACTTTAGGAATTGGAGAAGGAGCCTATAACAATAATAGTATTAAAAGATTTCTATTCTTTTCTCTCCTCCTCTCCTCCCTTTCCCTTCCCTTCTCTTCTCTCCGTCATTAGCTGGACAGCTCTGTCAGGCAGCATCATTTGATGGATGCTTATCTTGTATGAAAACAATGTGAATGTTCCTAACTGGAATTTTGTGGATTTTTTTCTATGTATACTAATCATTTTCATTTCCACACCATTGGTTTGTCAATTCTTGGATTAGAAAAGCTCTGGAAAATTATATTGTTTGTGTATTATTCTGCAATATGTATAGTAACTATTGGATGCTAATATCCATGGATATTCAGGGTTAATATACAGATTCTTTCAATTAAGTGTCTGCGTTTCTTAGTTACATGCTGCTTGATTAGCCACTAGTATAATGAAATAATATAAAATATACTGCATTTCCTGCTGTTTCCCCTCTCCAATCCATTACTATGTGTCCCTTGGGTTCTGCTGTCATATGAAAATGCTGATATGCACAAAACAAATGGCATTATCTAATATTAACAATCTAAAATAATGTCATTCTTTGTACCCTGCAACTGTGGAATTTCTTTATTGGCAGAAATGTTTTTAAAGGTCACTAATAGCTTTGCAATAGCTGAAAGTATATCAGACTAACATTTCTGTCCATGGGCAACCATAGACTCTAGGTAAAAGTGAGGCACTGTAGTTGTTAGAAATTTTGGTCATGAAACAGAGTTAGAATTCAGGTAGCATCAAGTTATTGCTTCTTTTGTAACAGAAAGTAGAAATATACGAGGAATGAAATGTATTAGACATCTAGTCTCTAAATCTCATAAATACTAATTTTTGTAAAAGTTCTATGAAAGTTCAATAGAATTTACTTCTAAGAAAAAGATTAGGCTGTTAATAAACTTCACAATAGAAATCTTTTGAGCAAACTTTACCAAAATTAATGTGTTTACAAAATAATACCTACTGAATTTTGTCTCTCAAAATGTTATTCAAATGACCACATTAGAAATAAAAAAACTTCCAAATGAGGTAGGTATTTAATTAATAAGATTTAAAAGGTTCTTTTAATGAAATAATGAAATTTGCTGTTAACCCTGAAGTTTTAAAGCTGAAGCCATATCACATGAATCAAAATCATGAAACAGTAGCAGCTTAGATATCAAACAGACAATAGTGCTATTGTGGACACCATATCAGCCATACTTCATGATGCTGCACTATATCTATCTGTTCAACTATCTTTCATCCAGTTTATTTACAGTAGGTCTATAGAGAGAACACACAGTTTAGATTTCTAAACAGAAACAATAATGTTTGCAAATGCAAAAAGCATTTGTAAAAACCTATTCAGATGAATTTCAAAGGTGACTTCAATTTCCTTTCCAATAACAAAGGAATCCTTTTAAACATCAGCTGTATCTTAAGTCAGGCACACATATTTTAGCTGCTTGCATCATTTCAACTTCCCCTTTCTTGCATTTCAACTTTATATTTCTTCCATTCATTCTATCGGCTTGCGGGCTGTAATCAGCCATCTGTATCCCTCACAGCGGGCTTTTCTTGAATTCCCTTGGCTGGCACCTGCGGTTTTAGAATGTCCCCACTGAATAGCACAATTTTATTTGTTTTGCGGTAGAACATTTTTAGACTTGGGGCTCCTATACAGGTTCACATTTTGGGTGGGATTTGTTTCTTCTACTCTGGGGACTTCCCCCCACCTTCCTGATGCACATTGTCTCTTGGGTCTAAGAGCATAGCTTAAATTTTAACTTTTCATCAGTAAATAATAAACTTCATGTATACTACATGTATTTACTTATTTGATATATTTATATCACCCAGAGTCACCTTAGCAGGGACATGGGCAGCATATAATTTTGAAATAAAAAATAAAAAATAAATATTTCATATATTTATATTAATACTAAGAGCTGGATACCCGTGCTTCGCTACGAAACTGAACTCCTTAGCATGGAGTAGAATGTTTAAACTCTCAGCCCGCAGGCAGGATGAGTTATGCGCTGGCCACGCCCAATGGCAGTTGGAACAGAGTTCTTTTCAGATGGGGAGGGGGAGTAGAACGTCTAACTCCTTAGCATCAGAGCATGTTAATAATAATATAAGAAATAAATAATGATCTGATGGTCATTTTGAAAAATCCTTTCTTAGCGAGCACCTAGAAGCCAAGAGGAACATACGTGCGAAGTTTCAAGTTTGTAGGCTTTATGGTTCTGGAGATTTCGTGATGATGTGTGAAACAATAAATAAAATAAAACAATATTAAAATCCTAAGTAAAACATACTTTAAACTAGCATAAGACAATATACAGTAAGAAGCTAAACATACCCACTGAAAAGGTTGTAGGTTTTGGAAATATTCTTCCAATATTTATTCTATGAGGAGAACTGGGTGAGCTGGCTAAAAAGGTGAGCCCCATGGGAGGGGATGTATTTTTACAAACAGCCACTAGATGGCATTCATCACCTTTCAGCATGCATAACAAGATTGCTTTAATGACCAACTGTGTCTCTAAAAGTGAAGGGGACAGACATTTGTAGCTGTATACATTATTGGGAGCAATTAAGGACAAATGTATATAATATAGATACCTACATTCTGAAACTGTGATCTCTGGCTAGAGAACATAGGCAATAGGAACAGCTGCATTACCATTTTCCTGCAATGTGAAATGAGTTGAAATGAAGAAACTGGAGAGAATTTCAATAACCAGGTGCCATCCCACTGACACATTTTGCAGTGACTAGTTTTGGAAGAGAGGCATCTTAAGCTGAAGTGAAATCGAATCCCTAGGAGCAAAGCGAGTTTTCTACTAGGGGTTTGCCTATTTATATGCTACATCCTTCAGACAGCTGCTCTGCCATGCTTAACACCACTAAATATATAACATAAGACTAGAATCAAATTGTAAATCAGGCAACCTCCAGTTCCTGTCTCCCATAATTAAATTAAGCAATTCTTTTTGCTATTCTGTAGAATAAACTGAATTTGAAAATAGGATAGTAAGTAATGATGCTTCCCATACTATTAAGTGGATTTATTCATAGTGCAAGAAACAAACTCAATCAAATAATTTGGGTGTTTATACATGCATATTGGAGCTTTATGGACAAACTGAGAACCTTGGAATATCTTGGAAATGAACTGCAACCCAGTGGACTTAATTCAAGATGAATATGTTCTCTGTTGCATATTTCAAACAAGCAGACACCATTATATTTTAGAATACAGAATAACAGAGTTGGAAGGGACCTTGGAGGTCTTCTAGTCCAACCCCCCGCTCAGGCAAGAAACCTATACCATTTCAGACCAATGGTTGTCCAATCTGCTTAACAGATTAACAGAGTTAGAAGGGACCTTGTACTATAGGTCATCTATGTTAAGATATTCATGAACTGGCAGAGCCAGTGGTAACAAGGTCAGCAAATGAATAGGCATAGCAACTAAGTCAGCCAATGGGAGCTAACCACTTCTGAGTCTGTGCAGAGAATCGAAACTGGAATTTAAGCTTAAGGCTGGGCGTGGCTCAGCCCACTCTGCTCTCTTGTCTCCACTCTGTACTCTTCCACTCTGAACTTTGCTGTAATGAAACTAACTCTCCTGCTTGTGTTTACCTGTAACCGATTGAAGAAGAATTCTACTTGTGGTATTGTAAATATATATATTATTATGTTTATAAAGAAGTTATTGAATCCAGCTGAATCAGTCATCTGTGTGTGCTTCTGGTTTTGATTTTGCAACAAACTTTAACAATCTAGTCCAGGGGTCTCCAACCTTGGCAACTCTAAGACTTGTGGACTTCAACTACCAGAGTTCCTCAGCCAGCAAACCCTTGTAATTTTAGAAAGCAAGTGCTGGATAGCTATGTGAATTAAAAAAAACACCTTATGGTACACATGTGCAGACATTGTAAATTATAATTTACAATGCGCGAGCTGTGGTGGGTGTGCCGAGATACACCCACGTAACACCCATTCTCCGCCAGCTTCATTGGTTGCCTATTAGTCTCCGGTCGCAATTTAAGGTGTTGGTTTTGACCTTTAAAGCCCTACATGGCTCAGGACCAGGCATCCTACCACACACCTCCCTATGACCAGTTGGGTCCCACAGAGTGGGCCTCCTCTAGGTCCCATCGGCCAAACAATGTTGGTTGGTGGGGCCACGGGGGAGAGCCTTCTCTGTGGGAGCCCCGTCCCTCTGGAACCAACTCCCACCAGAGATCCGGACTATCCCCACTCTACTGGCCTTCTGTAAAGCCGTAAAAACATGGCTCTTCCGGCAGGCGGGGTGAAAAAGAAGATCAGATTCCCCCATGAATGAGTGGTTTTTAAAATAATGTTCTGTTTTTAAACTATTATGTTTTTATTGCATTGTTCTTACCCATGTTGTGCCGCCCTGAGTCCCACGGGATTGGGCGGCTTATAAGAACGCTTATTAAATTAAATTAATTATGAGACTTTGAAATAAAGAACACAAAATATCTGACTCCGACCTGTAATATTGATATGGGCCTGACCCATTCTCCTTAATAACTACTTCCCCAACAGGTGGTGCCACTGATACCTGCAGGACCCACTGTAAAAAATCTTCATGTTAAAATATCTATAACAACAAAAACAATCATAATTGCAACAATTGCAGGTAAAAACATTGCAAAGCTTAAATATTATTGCCTAATTTACACCAGTGAAAAGGACAAGTTAAAGGCTCACTTAGTACCAGGAAGCCATCCTTTGCTTACCTACCATGCAATTTTAAGTCCATTGCCAATAGATGTCAGTATTATCACATCTAACATATAGATTTCACCAAAACGTTTAATTGTGCGGCCTGACAACAGGGCCACAATATTTTCTTCACTGATTCTCAAAATAATATTTTTTTATTAAAATATTTCCTGCCACTCGAAATGAGTGTATTGTAATAATGTTTAGAAAGGTCATCATTCGTATTATTCTGCTTATTGTTATGTCTGGCATCTGCAGCACCAAGGCCAGCGCACCCAGGAATTCTGTATTTCCATTCTCTCCCAACAGAGGGGTGTGTGTGTGTGTGTGTGTGTGTGTGTGTGTGTGTGTGTGTGTGTGAGAGAGAGAGAGAGAGAGAGAGAGAGAGAGAGAGAGAGAGAGAGAGAGAGAGAGAGAGAGAGAGAGAGAGAGAGAGAGAGAGAGAGAGAGAGAGAGAGAGAGAGAGAGAGTGAACGCACACATATACACCTCAGTAATTCATTTTAAAAAACTAATCAAATCTTCTGGGATGAATTCTATTGTACCTAATATTAAATAGTATTTTCAGTACTATTTTAAACTGTGACTCTCTTTTTTTTATCAGAAGGTGGAAATACACTGTTAGATTAATGAAGAATATGCACAACAGTGCCCATTTATCTAATATTGAGAAGAATGTGCCCATCATCCAAATAAACACAGTTTTGTATATATCCAGAGAAATGAAGTTCACGATTATTTAGAATGTTCATGTACTAATAGAATATCATGCCACTAACATTATTTTTACACTGACAAGGCAGGTTTGGCAGCTAGTACGTGACTATCTTCAATGATACTCACTCCTGATATCCTAATATTGTTATAGCAACTGATGGAAATACAAACACATTCCATATTTTCCTCTGCATGCAAAGAGGAGTGAACAAATTAAAGACACAGCTATTAAGACACTGCTGAAGACTTCTGTCATGGTCTTTTTTATTTTCCAGAGAAATTCTGTTCAGATCTGTACAGTTTGGGTATGCACCCAATAAACAGTGGATTATGCACACATTCTTGTCTAAACACTAATGACAGAGGTCTTGTTTGTTCCTTCTAAACCAGGGGTGTCAAACTCGATTTTATTGAGGGCCACATCAGGGTTGTGTTTGACCTCAGGGAGGCCAGGGTGGGCGTGGCCAGGGAGGACATGGCCACTTCAATGTCACTCGTTTCGTGGGCGCCTGAGGAGGCTCAAGCGTTCTGTCAGCGAAAATGGGCTCCTGAGCTCCGTTTTCGGCTGCGATGGCCTCCTGCAATCCTCTGCCAGTGAAAATGGAGCTCGGTTTTTGGCCTTCCCAAGCTCCGTTTTCACTGGCAGAGGCACCGTGGGCCAGTCCTTTGCTGCTTCCAGGGCTGCTCCGCGGGCCAGATCCAAGCACCCCGTGGGCTGGATCTGGCCCCTGGGCCTTGAGTTTGACACCCCTGTTCTAAACCGATTCTCTATATCTTTTCATCTCTCCTAATAACCACTGATGTAGACCAAATCATATTAATATTACATTCTTTTGCCTTTGCCATAACAAAATAATTGTGATTTCTCAAAAAAGCTGATTGGTAATGTAGAGAAGCCATTGAGTCCCACGGGATTGGGCGGCCTATAAGAGCGTCTAAATAAATAAATAAATAAATAAATAAATTGGTTGCTACTTACCTTCTGAAAGAAAAACTGTGTTGTTATAACAAAGACATCAAAGCCACATCTGGTTCTCTTGAGTTCTTCTTGGACACAATTGAATTTTCTGACTAGCTCATCACACCTATCCTTCATTTGCTGGATGAACTGCCGTTCTGGCTCTCGTGTCTGCAAATCTGGCTTTGCTGAAAATCCATTTCTTGGAACAGAAGGTTTTTGTTTAGGATGTCCTGCAAGAAGCAATAAATATCCATGTAACATCCATTGTAATATGTTGTTTTATATGTAAGAACGTAGCTATTCACAGGTGGCTGAACTGAAAATAAACTTGTCTTTTACAGCAGCCACAAATTAAGAGAAGACTGGTAGCATCTTTTCACATAATGAATTTTATTAAAAGACATAAATTTAAACATCCGCAAACCTGCAATGTCTTTAATATGCAATAATTAAGCTGTTCTATCTGATATTTTTCTTTCTTAAATAAGAAAAATGTCACGGTGAAAAAGAGTTTTATGTTGACATGCTTTGCACTTTTTTTAACAAAAAGGAATAATTATTACCCTTGCATTGGTGGCAGTCTCTGAGGCTGCTGTCACAAAAATTGCAAAGAAAGAGAAAGAGGTGCTATAGTAGCAACTGCCTTGGACAAAAGTAGAGGTAATCCTTGATATACAACAGTTTGTTTAGTGACCGTCCAAAGTGACAACAGCACTGAAAAAACTGACTTATGACCATTTTTCATACTTACGACCACTGCAGAATCCTCAAGGTCACATGATCAAAATTGAGATGCTTGGCAACTGACTCACATTTATGATGGTTGCAATGTCCCGGGATCCTGTGATCACCCTTGGTGACCTTCTGGCAAGTCAATGGGGAAGCCAGCTTCACTTAACAACCGTATTACTAACAGCTGCATTGATTCACTTAATAACTGTGGCAAGAAAGGTCGTGAAATGGGGCAAAACTCATTTAGCAACTGTCTCAGTTAGCAACGGAAATTTTGGGCTCAACTTGCGGTCATAAGTTGAGGACCACCTGTAGCAGCCAATAAGGCAAAGATTTAGATAGCTCATCATCATTGTCTTGCAAGCTTCTAGGATTCAAGTGTAGTTTTCAATCTTTTCCGTAACTCTTGTACAAACCTTCTATAAGAATACTCATGCAAAACTCTACAGTAGAAGTAGAGTAGAAGTAGAAGCACCTGAGGGTAGAACAAGAAGCAATGGGTGGAAACTAATCAAGGAGAGAAGCAACTTAGAACAAAGGAGAAATTTCCTGACTGTTAGAACAATTAATCAATGGAACAAGTTGCCTCCAGAAGTTGTGAATGCTCCAACAATGGAAGTTTTTAAGAAGATGTTGGGTCAAAGTAACAACTTTTTTTTGTTGGGAATAATTACGGATTGTTCTGTTATAGAGACTAAGTTGGTTTTGAACTTTATAACTGCTGCCAGGTTACTGGTGGCACAATACTGGAAGAAAGAAGATATACCTACAATTGAAGAATGGACAGCAAAAGTGACACTACTAGCTGAAATGGCCAAGATTTCATCTTATCTTAAGGACCATTCAAATGAAAGATATATATTGGAATGGAGTAGGTGGACTGATTATATTCAGAAAAAGTATCAGATTAAGATAACCCAAATAGTCTATTAATGTTAGTTGTTTGAGAAATTTTAGATTATACTTTCAAGTCTTTGAAGTAACAAAGAGTTAAGAATGGAAAAGATATTTTTGAATAATAACTTGTTCTAGTATTTTGTAGTTTTATACTTTTTGTTTGGAAATTATACCTTGTGTTTTTTCTGGGAAGTCCGGGGGGTGGGTGGGGGGGAGGGTAAGTAAGGGAGGGAGGGTGGAGGGTGGAAAAGGAGGGGCGAGAAAAGATAAAAATGTATGTACTTTGTACTTCTAAAACTTTTTAATAATAATAATAATAATAAAAAAGAAGATGTTGGATAACCATTTATCTGAAGCGGTGTAGGGTTTCCTGCCTAAGCAGGGGGTTGGACTAGAAGACCTCCAAGGTCCCTTCCAACTCTGTTATTCTATTTTATTCTAAGTCTCAAAGGTGCTTTTTTTCTTTTTCTTTAAAAAAAGGCAACTGGACTTTGTTTGTGGTTTTTTTTCCTTTTGAAGACATTTCACTTCTCATCCAAGAAGCTTCTTCAATTCTAACTGAATGGTGTGGGAAGGGGGAAAGGGAAGGATTTGTTGGGAATGAAGGAATGATGGGGGAGAGGAACGGAAAAAATCATTCCATTCCCCCCACCATTCAGTCAGAACTTCTTGGATGAGAAGAGAAATGCCTTCAAGCAAAACCAAAGAAAGCCCAGTTGCCTTTTGGGGTGTGTGGGGGGAAACACCTTTGGGACCACCATGACCTGGATGGCTAAGAATCTTCATAGACATCTATGTTAAAAGCTTCTTTACGACCTCTTTGGCCATGATGCTGACTTTCAGACTCTCTTCTTACTCAGAGGAAATGTCATATTTTAGATACACAGTTTGCATTACAAAAACCCCACTCCTTCTTCTCCATCAATACCAAGAGACGGAGGTAACTGAGCATTAGGCAAAGATGTACATACAAATATATGATTGAAATGTATTTTACCAAAGTGCAGTGCAGCTATTTAAGTGAAAATCTTAACGGATCACCTATGTTTAGTTTTGTTTATACTGATTCATTTCACACATCTTGCTAATCAGGAAACCTCCTAGGGTCCTTCACCATATGTGCCCTGTTTTTTAGCTGGTGGTTCACTGTGAATTTAGCATTCCTAAAATTAAAGTTTAACCAGAATTCAGTGTTGTTGCAGGGTGGATTTCTCCATTCCTTCCCACTCCCCACCCACCCACCCCGCTGTCAGTCCGTGTTCCATTTACCACTGAGCATGCTCAGTCCTAATTTATCTGCTTCACAGTTTCAGTTTAGGCTTTTTTCTTTAAATATCTTTCTATCTTTGCTCTGCTAAATCGTGATGTTTCCCCCCCAATCTGTTGATGCTTTCTTCTTGTGTGCAGATGGTGCTGGTATGATTACCTAAATCAGGGAATTCATTGCTGAACACCAGAAATAAAGAGATTAGGAATGAACACAGAAAGGAATCAATAGAAGACTTGGATACAGGCATTTTAAAAAATGTGTTTATCTGTCATATCAAGAATATAAATATTGGTGCTGGTGCTGATGCAGGGGTTTAGAATTGGCCTTTCTTCCAGAAAAATCAAAGGCTGCTTTAAAGACTTTCCATACACTGGAAAATCACACCACCCAGCTTATCTCTGTACAATTAGCTATTTGCATGAAACCATGCAGAGTGGATTCAGATAAATGCCACATAACTCCTTATTCTGCAGCATCTTCCTAAAAGGCTTGGTGCGAAACCGTATTACAATAATCATTTTACTGCCCTGTTAATCATCAGAATAGTTTGAAGATGAGTGATATCTAGTTCATAAAAGGAAAGTGAAGTTGATTCGTATTTGTGTTGTTCTGCCCCAGCTAAGAATGTAACACAACACCCAGTTGGTACAAACTTATTTAATACAATAGTCACTACTAATAAACTTCTTAGCAGTAAATATGCACACACCAATTCTACAAGCAGTATTTTCTGGCAGGCAACCAGCTGCTAATTAATCTTCATTAACAGCTGTATCAGTTCAAAGAGTCTTACAGTCAAGAAGAACAATTAGGTCTTGATATCTTACGAAGCTTCCAAGAGTTGGCAAAATAACCAGAGGTAGTCCTTGATAATCCAAGCCGAAGCAGAGAAACAAATCATACGTTTTTCAGACACGGAGCACAAACTATGACCAGATGGATTTCCAAATGTTGTTTCCTGCAGCTTTTCAGCTGCCTCTGATGTCCCTAAGTAGACTAGGGGAATGGCCAATTAGCCCCAAGTCTTACTCCTGAGGAAACCTCCTCTGGAGTAACCATTCCTGCCTCTTAGTAGCTCTGCGTGCCCTTGCATTCAGAAGAGGGGAAGCCTCTTCTCCCTCATCGCTGCTATGAGGTGCTGGAGGTTCCGAAGGCCCTGACTGAACCTCAGCCTCTGGCACCGAGTCCTCGCCAGCCTCCCCACTGTCTGACTCAGGTGCCAGTTGCACGGGCCGCCGGCGCAACACCAAGGCGGTCTCCTCTCAAACGGGATCTGCTATCAGCTGCACGGGCTGCTGGCGGGCCACAACATATGTATCTAAAAATTACCATTATCAATATTTCTTGCAAATGTCTAAGCCCCCTGATATTAATTGCAAATTTTAGATTTCCCCCCCTGACTTACAACAATTTGTTCAGTGACCGCTCAAAGATACAATGGCACTGAAAAAAGTGACTTATGACCATTTTTCACAATTACAACCAATGCAGCATTTCCATGATAGTGTGATCAAAATTCAGATGCTTGGCAACTGGTTCATACTTATGACCGTTGCTGTGTCCTGGGGTCATGTGATCATCGTTTGAGACCTTCTGACAAGCAAAGTCAATGGGGAAGCAAGATTCACCTAACAACCGGGTTACTAACTTATCGACTGTAGTGATTCACTTAACAACTGTGGCAAGAAAGGCCATAAAATGGGGCAAAGCTCACTGAACAAATGTTTCACTTAACAACAGAAATTTTGGGCTCAATTGTGGTCGTAATTCGACAACTACCTGTAAAAGAAATGAAATTGCAGCCGACATGTTAGAAGGCAAAGCAGCATTATTACTTCTGTAAAAAAGGCTTCTCGGCCATGTATGGTTATCCTTAGAAAATAAAAACTTTGAATGTCCATCTATCCAGCCTGAAAAAAGGACAAGGGAAGCTTCAATGGTAGAGATCATCTGGGAGAGAAATGAAGTAGAGCAAAGAACCCATCTTAATATCTTGTTTTCAGTTAAATGAGTGTTTTGCTTTTGGCCTTGATGAATGAGTAAATCTTATTCATTGCAGCCATTTTGTGGGAATGTCCACAGCAGGTTCTCAAAATTTCCCAGGTGCTCGCTGGCTCAAAAAATGCTACCTAGCTGTGTTCTAAATTACATAGGGACCTTCCATAATTACAAAAGCTCCTTAGGAAAGAAATTAATTTTCAATGTGTGAGGGACATGAGCCACAAGCCACTGGGAATGGGGCGGAGGTGGCCGTGAGACTAACAAACACATTCCATATTTTATGCAAAGAGGAGTGAACAAATTAAAGACACAGCTATTAAGACACTGCTGAGGACTTCTGTCATGGTCTTTTTATTTTCCAGAGAAATTCTGTTCAGATCTGTACAGTTTGGGTATGCACCCAATAAACAGTAGATTATGCACACATTCTTGTCTAAACACGAATGACAGAGGTCTTGTTGTCATATTCAAAATTGTTCCTTCTAAACCAGGGGTGTCAAACTCAATTTCATTGAGGGCCACATCAGGGTTGTGTTTGACCTCAGGGAGGCCAGGGTGGGCGTGGCCAGGGTGGACATGGCCACTTCAATGTCACTCGTTTCGGGGGCGCCTGAGGAGGCTCAAGCGTTCTGTCAGCGAAAACAGGCTCCTGAGGTCCATTTTCGGCTGCAACCCTCTGTCTGAAAAAAAACTGACTAGCATAGCAGAAGAATAATTGCCTAGGCATGCAGTTACACTTACCTGAAAAGGAAAGGGGGAGGGGGGAGGAAAGAGAAAGATGAGGGGGGAAAATATATCTGTTCCTGAAAGAATCTGTACTTTCATTTTTCCAAATATTACAGTGATGCAGAAGACCACTGAGGTTGCAAATAAATGAGTTTATGTTGCACACCGCTGTCAGTAATAAAATTATATCACAGAGTTTCACATTTCAAGGCATTCACTGGCTTTGTTTTTACTAACACTGCAAGCTACTTTAGTTTTATTTATTTTTAAAGTTATATATACAAGTCATAATATGCAGCCTGAGTCCTAACAGGCCTAAAATATCATTATTGCGGGACTGAATGCTGGTGGCCACATCAAAGCTTCTGTGGCTATTTTCTCCTCCTCACAATAATCTGAAGTGCTCACAGGTGTTTTTTAGAGCTGATGTCAGTGTTCAAAGACAGTTTCATGGGACTCAATGACTTTCCATGGGCTTTTGATGAACTGCAGGTGCCAAAATAGCACTTATGGTGAATTTATCTAGAAAGGGAAGAGGAGAAAACATTCTGAAAGCGTGGAAATCCTGTCCAATGACATTTTCTGAAATCGATATTTACACCAGACTAAAAGTTGGCTAAAATTAGTATGAAGTGTTTTATAGGATGTTGGTGACTTGGGAACCAAGATTTATGAAAATAGGATTTTGTTGTAGGACAACACTTTGAAAGATATGGTTGTTTTGAACAATTTGGGACAAATGGTAGATATGTTGCTCTAGCTATGTACTGTTCAGTGAGGGCATAACATATAAACTGGTTCTTAATAAAAACAAAATCCAGGTATTGCTAGACCTGTAAGAGGCTGGAAAGAAGAAGCACACTCTAGTTTTACTTTTAGTATTTGCAATGCACCAACTCTACTCACAATTTTTGTGCATTGTTTTTGGTTGCATATAATATATCTGTGATGAAGAGTTTTGGATGGCACTTATACAGGACTCTGGGTTTATCCAGTGAAGGAAGAGTAGAAGTGCCTGGAATTACAAGGACAAAGCTGGTGGGCACATCTTCACTTCTCTCTCTACTTATTCAGGCAAGAAGGTCTGAATACTAATTTTGCTTCTGTCATAACCATTTGAAAACCAATGCAAAATAGTATTTTATTCTTGTCTGAAACACCCAACTTTTGTCAACAGTGCATACCTTCAAGGCAGTGTTGACTCATTACAACTGAGTTTTCTTTGGAAGTTATTTGCCATTTTCCTCTTCCTACTAGGGAGGGAGAGAGACAGAGACAGAGAGACAGAGACAGACAGACAGACAGACACACACACACACAGAGGGAGACTGGCTCAAGGTCATTGTTGATGCCAAAAGGTGCAAGTAGTCTCCAATTTCTAGCCTGCTGCTTTAACCACTACCACAAACTGGTTCGCTTTGTTAATAGAAATGACTTTTAATAAAAAATAATTAAATCTGTTATGATATCAAATGGCCCAGAGATATGAGAGAGTGATTCAGAATCACAACAACTTGATAACTAATAAGTTAAAGAGTTAAACTTCTAGTCTGTATTTTCTATGCACTAATAAGCATTTATTAATGTGTAATGGTATGTGGCAATGACTTTGGGAGATGGAGGAAGAGCCACAGCCAGGGCAATGGTTGGATAAGAGGCAGCTTAGCCTGCAGTAGGAATGTGGGTGTGCCAAACATTTTCAGATGGCAACTTCCCTAGCTTTTTGAACAGTAAAAGTGGCAGGGGAGAAATATACTTCCAGACTTGCAAGAATTTGTTAATGTAAAGTAGAATTAGTTCAACTGGGCCTGCTTATTGTCTGAACTACCTTGCAAGATTGACAATGTGTTCTGGCAATAGTGGAAGACAAACAACCTTGTTATTAGTTCTGTTGCTTTTGCTATATTTTGGATTCAATTAGAACTGTTTGAGCTTTTTGCAGTATCTTCTATTGTTAATGTTATGATGATATGGATAGAAAGAAATAATAAAGCAGAACATCCATTTTTTAGAAAAATAATGAAATGTGCTTTGTATTTAAAACACTAGGAAACCAAGAAACTTCAAAGCTATTCAATAATGAGGTCAGTGAGTCTATTTCAAAGTGCTTTCCTTGGGGACTCTGCAGCTAAATTGTTTCAGATTTAATTAAAGAAAATTCCCCGAAACTTTGTCCAAGTCTTCCAAATCCCTGCAGCCTTACAATATTTGAACTGAATGCCTTTAAATTGTCCTTGTAATTTAAGTTTTGTGAGTTTTGTCCTTGTGGATAATCTTGAGCTTCTTCATTTATCTAGGACTAACAGAACAGCTCAAAATGCATATTGTCTTACCATTTTTCTGCTTCATACGGAGAATCTACAAAATACAATGCACGTAGAATGATTCTGAATCTTTTTATGCAGTGGTGAAGCTATGAGGAAGGATATTATTTAGGGCATGGGCATGATAATTGCTTTAGAAATGCTTTAAATTATACCCCACATGGATGTTAGAAGATAAGACCATTCAAGCATAGACAGACACATTTTTGCTGGAAGCAGGTTAGAAGCTCCAAATATCAGGCAGTCAGAACAATGATTTCCTGGACATTTTTATGGTGGGCAGATGGGGAAAATGATAAAGCGTTTGTATTTTAATAGTGTTTTTCTATGTGTTTGGCACAGGGTACCAGTCTCCTCTTTCACCATCCTTTCCAAATCATTCTCCATCTCATTCCAATAGTTAGGCTAATACTGATTACTTATCCAAATATTAATTATAATGAATTATTTATAAAAGTAAAAAAAATATTAAGTATCTGTAGATACAACATCCTCCTCCTTCTCCTCCCCCCATATTATGAGGGAGGGCTAGAGATGACACCTATATTGATAATAGCCAAATGTCTCTCACACTTGATTTCTAAAACTTCACTGATAGCACCTCAAACATTTCTCCTGTCCAGATATTATTATTATATATTACATTACATTACATTACATTACTATACTAATTATTATATTATTATATTATAAATTCATTCATAATTGAACTTCTATGCTGTCCATCTCGCCATGGTGACTCTAGGCAGCTTACATTTTATATTGTTATATACAATATAAAATGTATTTAAAATAACTATGTGATAAAATAATAAATAAAGACTACCTTTAAAATTCAGTTAAAATTAAATTAATCAAGATGGGAGGAAGGGACCAAGTGTGCATGTGGATGAGGTACGGTCTGTCTAATCCATTAAGCACCTCCAAGATGCCACTCCCCTATTGGGAGTACATTTAGAATAATCAAAGACAGACATTAAACAGGGATTTTGTGGAAATGCCTTATGTATTTTTTTCACTCATGAAAGATTGGAGGAATGTGCTTTTAGTACACAGACGTTTCTTTAAAATATTCAAGAATCCAGTAATATTGTGATATTTGATAACAGAGGCAGGGCTGAATGTACCATACAATGAACAATAGAGGAAACTAGGTAGGTTTAATCTAACCAAGAGAAGGACTAAGGATGATATGATAGCAGTCTTCTAGTATTTGAGGGTCTGTCACAGAGAAGAGGGGATTCACCTATTCTCCAAAGCACCTGAGGGCGGGATAAGAAATAACAGGTGGAAGATCTTTAAAGAGAGATCCAACTAGAACTGAGGAGAAATTCCCGACAATGAAAACAATTAATCCGTGGAACGACTTATCTCTGGAAGTTGTTAGTTCTCCATCATTGGATGTTTTCAAGAAGAGACAGCCATTTGTCCAGTATAGGGCAGTGATGGCGAACCTTTTTTTGTTTGGGTGTCAAAAGGGCACACACGCGTGTGCCCACACCCATAATGCAATTCCCCCACCCGCGCATGCGCGTATAACCCCCCTGCACTGCCCCCCCCACGCATGTGCGCAGACCTCACTGAAGCCTCCGGACTTCCGGTAGGCCTTATTGTGCCGTTTTTCGCCCTCCCCAGGCTTCAGGAAAGCCTCTGGAGCCTGTGGATGGCTGTTGGGCCGTTTTTCGCCATCCACAGGAAGCTGACATAGGGCAACGCCTCATGTGCCCTCAGATATGGCTCCGCGTGCCACCTATGGCACGTGTGCCATAGGTTCGCCATCATGGGTATAGGGTCTCCTGCTTGAGCAGGGGATTGGATTAGAAGACCACCAAAGTCTCTTCCAACCCTATTATTCTATGTTCTGCTTAGCTCACCAGGACCAATAGCATAATCTTTCAGCAGTTTTACAGAGATTAAAATTCCATGAAAGTTGTCAAGCAATTGCAGAATAAGTGCCTCCATAGACATTACCTTAATTATAAAAACAAAAGGAAAGTATAACAATTTTCCTACATAGTGGTTGGCTACAAACAGCTTCTTAATATTTTCTTCATCTATCCTCCCTATTCTTCTGATCCAACAGCACAATTTCCACTAACAGCTGGACCACCTCTCTTAGAGTAGTCATCATACAGAGAATACTTTAGTAAAGGAGATACCACAGTGCCATAATATTTTGATTTCCATCCTAATATACATACTGTTTGATGGATACTGACTCACTTCAGCCCATAGGTAGTCCATAGCAGCATGGTTCATAGCTTGCCGATTGAGAAATGGGTATAACAAAATGTAATGTGCTTTTAGTTGATTAAATAAGCTTGATAAACTGAAAACTATCTGTTTCTCAAGTGTCTATATAATGTCACCTATCAGACCCAGACTTCTATTGCTAGTGTGTGTAATAAATTTGTATTTGTGTGTAGTAATAAATTTGTATTTGTAATACTTTGCACCCAAATCAAGCTGCAACATTTTCCTTGAAATAGAAAATTGTCCAATCCAAGCTGAAGGGTTTTTTGGCCTTGAAGTTAGGATTATTTTTAAAGTGTGCATTCCACCAACATTTTCTAAACAGCTCTACAGAAAATGAGCATCTGCTTTAATATGCTGGCATGTATTGTCCTGCTATTATGCAATACAGCTGTCTCTCCTCTTTTGCTGTCATAATTTTAAAAAATGGAGCAGCAATTTAAAGAGTTTTATCTCTGGCATTTTGAAATATAATGACACTCCAATCAAATAATAAACTTTTGCTGCAATTATATATTTAGTGACAGCCCATAGTTCAGTATAGAATATATTCAGATTGGTTCATTTCTTTTGGCTCTCTGAGTTTTTCCCCAAAAGTAGCCCAGATCATGCTGAGAAGCAACATTAAACCTTCAAAATGGCTTTCAAGATCATTTGGGAGATCAGCTGCACTCAATCCAAACTATTGGATTTGGGAGATCAGCTGCACTCAATTTAAAACTGTTGTAACAAAGGTACATGCTTTTAACAGGACGGTGGTACTATGAATGAAAAATAATATCATGGAAAGCAGGGCCGGGTTCCTAATTTTTTTACTACCACTCTGTGGGTGTGGCTTATTTTGTGGGTGTGGCTTGCTGACCATGTGACTGGGTGGGCGTGGCTTGCCAGCCATGTGACCACGTGGGCGTGGCTTCTCGGACTGCTGAAGGGAGGGGAACTGAGATAGGTCCTGCTGCCCATTCCCCCTCCCCTCAGCAGCTCGAGAAGCCTCAAACGTGCAAAAATGCCTAGGATCATCACCGCACGTTCGTGGCTTCTCGGACTGCTGAAGGGAGGGGAATGGCGATAGCTCCTGCCGCCTGTTCTTTCAGCGTCTCACGCGCTCCCTCAGCCATCCTCCCCTGCTTGGACTCACTGTGGGGTAGGAAGGCAGCGCATGCGCAGTGCCGGAAGCTCGGCTTCTGGGCATGCGCAGAAGAAATTTTTTTAAAAAATTAAAAAAAATTTTTTTAATGGCGGCACCCAGGCACCGGCAACCGACCACACCACTACTGTGACGTCACCAGCGGGCCACTACCGGTGCTATAGAGTGGACCGCACCGGTAGGAACCCACCACTGATGAAAAGCCTAGGGAGATGACCAAGATGTAGTTTTCAGAAGAGGGAATGGTGGAGATTTCCTACTAGTTAAATTTAAGTACCTTAGTGTGCAAGTGAAGACCTCATCCAAAACAGTGGATATGATTCCTGGCAGACATATGCTACTAGTATTGTCTCCACTTACATTCTATGTGCATATTTGCATGTAAACCACTTATCTTACTTAATCTGCATGCTAGTAAAGTAATGCTTAAAATTCTGCAATCTAGAGTTCAACAGTACATGGAACTAAAATTGCCAAATGTAAAATTGGGATTCAGAAAATGCTGGGTTCCTATAGACATTGCTAGTATCCAATGGATAATTGAAAGACAAGGAGGTTTTTAAAATATACCTATTTCTTCATTATATATTATAAACACTGGTGTCTGGATATTCCACATCAAACATGAATACTCTGTAAACACCTGGATATATCAAATCCAAAAGAGTGTATAGTGACCAGAAAACAACAGTTAGAATGAAATTTGACCACCTAAATGGTACATAACTGGGAAAGGAATATACCAAGGTTATAAATTGTCACCTGCTTTATTTCTATGCAGAATATCTGATAAATGTGGGAATAGAGGAAACAGAAATTTGAATTAAAATTGTTGGAAGAAACATGAAGAAACTTAGATACGTTGATGACATATTTTGATGGTTGAAAGCAAGAAAGACTTAAGGAATCTTTTGTTGAAGATAAAAGAATAGAATGCAAAAACTGTATTTATGCTATTGAACATTGACAAGGACCCTTCATGAAATTCTGTATTAAATTAAGTAGTTTCACAATTAGAATAATGTAGCTGACTCTGTAAACCTCTTAGAGAGGGCTGTAAAGCGCTGTTAAGCGGTACATAAGTCTAAATGCTATTGCTATTAATTGTACAAATTTTCGTTATATGGGGAAGGAGGAGAAACAATTTGGAAATGCCTTTCTACGCTGTTTTTATTTGCAAATTGTTTTGTGGAAACATTTTAAACATTAAACATTTAAACCTCCAATTATCTCACTAATTGAAGAACAAGTTTAGCTCATTAAAATGTTTTTACCGAGAACTCTTACTAGTCAGCCAAATCAATACTGTGGTTTTAAGTACACATGCATGTATTCATCTGACCTTCTCATTTATTGTTCACAGTTTACCAACCACTTGTCTCCACCTGTGGCATTTTAATTATGCAGACTGATATAGAAAACAATACTGCAGTTAAATGCAGGGACTGCTGACAGAGGACTAAAGGAAAAGCAGAACACAGGCTTGTATATGAGCCAACAATTCAGGATTTATTCTTCTTATACTACCCATAGGAAATATGATGCCTTCTACTTGATAATGTAGTATGTTAAAAAAATAACCATGGCTAGAAATGTTTGTACACTATGCATAACACGATAGCATTTCTTGACAAATTAAATAAGTTCCATACACTGAGAGCATATGCACCAAAGACAAATTCCTTGTGTGTCCAATCACACTTGGCCAATAAAGAATTCTATTCTATTCTATTCTATTTTAAATTTGTAACAAGGTCCCCATTTATAGAAAAAAATAATACATTGTTTGTTCCATCCAGAGATAATCTGATACAATTTTCTTTGTCTGCTCATATAATAAACTTGCTTACTGATGCTTGACGGTCTGAGATTTAATATTTATAGAGTTTGTGTTCATGCGGGGCAACCTAACAAATAAATAACACTTTTTGCTTTCTTCTCCCTCATTTCCCCTAATCAATCAGAATAAATGTATAACTAAGAAGCTTTGTAACAAATGCTGCAGGTAGCTTTTGATATGGTCACACAATGGAAAAAGACGCAGCTGCTTTAACCATTTAAAAACAGGTACACCCCTCCTGTTCAGCCTTGTACAGGTTTACATTGATCTAGACCAGTGTTCCCAACCTGGGGGTCGGGACCCCTTTGGGGGTCGAACGACCATTTCCCAGGGGTCGCCCCGGCATCCTCAGCTCCCCCCCGCCACTGCCACAAGCCTGGCCATATCGACTCAACTCGCCTGAGCCCTCCGATTGGTCAGGAGAGGTGCCATTCGGTGAGAGGCATTTGGCCGAGCTTTGACAGCATCAGCTAAGGGGCCAGCTTTGCTTTGAATTCTGGGAGTTGAAGTCCAGGCACCTTAAAAGTTGCTGAGATTGAGAAATATTGCTGTACACTTGTTGGTTATCAAGTCTAAATACAGAAGTAAACTTGTTGTGGAAGATGATATTCCTTGTGCTCTTGCAAAGACTGGCCCGAGAATTTCTGATCTGGCATAATTACATATTGTTTTTGTGATTAATTGCTATGCTTTAATTATGTTCAATTTGTAACAATGAAAATACATCCTGCATATTAGATATTTACATTACGATTCATAACAGTAGCAAAATTACAGTTATGAAGTAGCAACGAAAATAATTTTATGGTTGGGGGTCACCACAACATGAGGAACTATATTAAGGGGTCGCGGCATTAGAAAGGTTGGGAACCACTGATCTAGACGTTATTCCAGAAAGCCATACTTTAATCATTTGCCACCTACAAATTTAAAACCCTTTTTTAAAAATAAGTGTTCCCAGATTCCAAATACCTGGTGAATGGAGCTTGGTGGCTGCTACTACCAGCCTCTTGGGGGATGAGATGGCAGGCCTGCTGCTTTCCTGATCTTTCTGTCCTTCTTTTTTTGGCCCTGTAAGAAAAAGATATATGTATATGACTGAAAATGAAACATACAAGGATAACAGAATAGGAAGGGACCTTGGCGGACTTCTAGTCCAACCCCCTGCCCAGGTAGGAAACCCTATACTATTTCAGACAAATGGTTGTCCAATCTCTTCTTAAACACTTCCAATGTTGGAGTACCCAAAACTTTTGAAGGCAAGTCGTTCCACTGAATAATTGTTCTAATTCTCAGGAAATTCCTCCTTAGTTCTAGGTTGGGTGTCTTCTTGATTAATTTCCATCCATTGCTTCTTGTCCTGCCTTCAGGTGCTTTATAGACTAAGTTGATCTCCTCTTCTTTGTGGCAGCCCCCTAGATATTGGAACACTGCTAATATGTCACCCTTAGTCCTTCTTTTCATTAAACTAGACATACCCAGTCCCTGCAACCGTTCTTCATATGTTTTAGCCTCCAGTTCCCTAATCATCTTTGTTGCTCTTCTCTGTTTAGGTAAAAATGTGGTATGCCATTAAAATAATTGCTTTTATTATTCTATTACACTAATGTAATATAAAGCCAATCAAAGGGAAGGGTGGCTCAGTGGCTAAGACACTGAGCTTGTTGATTGAAAGGTCGGCAGTTTAGTGGTTTGAATCCCTAGTGCTGCGTAACAGGGTGAGCTCCCGTTACTTGTCCCAGCTTCTGCCAACCTAGCAGTTCAAAACCACGTAAAAATGCAAGTAGAAAAATAGGGACCACCTTTGGTGGGAAGGTAGCAGTGTTCCGTGATCCTTTGGCGTTTAGTCATGGCTGCCACCTGACCACGGAGACGTCTTCGGACAGCGCTGGCTCTTTGGCTTTGAAACGGAGATGAGCACTGCCCCCTAGAGTCGGGAATGACTAGCACATATGTGCGAGGGGAACCTTTACCTTTATCTTTATGCCAATCAAAGTGGCCAACTTTTGGCTCCAGTTCAAAGTGTCAGATTTGAATTTTTAACAGATTTTATAGCACTGTATTTGAAAACCTGGGGGGGGGGGGGCTTGTTGTAACTTGGAGAGAGCCTCCTGAAGGAAAATCCACCTTTTCAACTGAGGCAGTACTACTTGCGAAAGATGAAGATCCTTAGTGTCTCCAAAGCTGTGGAGAGTCTTTGAAGAGAAGATTCCCAAGAGCAATTTTAACATCCTTTTAGAGTTAGGATATGTTCGTCACATGTACCTTTTATTTTTTCATACTTCCACAAGTTATTATTAATGACAGACAATGATGTGTTTACCAGGCCACCTATTTGCATACATATTTTAAGTGATGGTACTCTTAATTCACATTGACAGCTCCGGTGAATGCCAAACTCCTGATGCCCCACCTCCAAAGCTTACTGCTAAAGGTCCTCCTACCTGCCATCAGTGGGAAAGGAACCATCAGAGATAGCTTTTCATCTCCTAATTGACTGGCAAGTCAAGATCTTTTTAAAGGCTCTGTGCTTTCTTTAAAATTATTGGTTGCATTATCTCCAGTGGCTCTGCAAGTATAATTTATTTCAATAGAATGAAAGGACAAGTTCCAAATCATCTGGTGCTTCTATTCTAACCATCTCCTCCTCCTCCTCGTCCTCCTAATCTATTTCTTTGACATGCTAGTGATGCCCCAAATTTGCACAGAAGGATGATTTAATGCAGTGAATCCAATTAAAGCTGCTCATTTCAGAGACCGGAAGAAAACCAATCAGCTCATGTCATCAAAACAATTTGCATAGCAATTATTTTCTAATACTGTGTCATAGCATGTAAGGTGCTTCTTTTCTGTTGCTTTGGTTTTTGGATGGCTCAAATTTGTGGTGTGATGCAAAACGATGAGATTTATGTGGGGTTAATTAAAGTCGCCTCATTTGGATGACAAGCAGATTCTATAAAATATCATTGTTTGCCCCACCATTTTTGTTTTAAATAAGAATGCACAGGTAAAATTAGGTGTTTTTTTTAAACTTTTTAGTATACTTGGTGTTCCTTTACCATCTGACAGGAGCCGAGGTGGCGCAGTGGTTAAAGTGCAGCACTGCAGGCTACTCCAGCTGACTGCTTGTTCAGCAGTTCAGCTGTTCAAATCTCACCAGGCTCAAGGTTGACTCAGCCTTCCATCCTTCTGAGGTCGGTAAAATGAGGACCCAGATTGTTGGGGGCAATAGGCTGAACTCTGTAAACCGCTTAGAGAGGGCTGTAAAGCACTATGAAGCGGTATATAAGTCTAAGTGCTATTGCTATTGCTATATGACTCCTCATATAGGAGTAAGGATTTAACTTACTCAAATCTTCATAAATTGGGGCTGTTCCAACTTGAAGGTGGTTAGTGGATTAATAAGATCCCATCCTCACCCCATTGTATTCTGGTGTCTAATTTATCTAATCCCTATTGATTCTAGTATTTAATCTTTTCTACTTTTGCTTTTAGGATGTTGTAAGCTGCATAGTCAGTTGACAATGAGATGGGTGGCACATAAATTTAATAAAAAATAATAAAAAAAGAAATTTATATATCCAAAGTTCCTTTCTTGCAGAAGTTTGAAGCTCAAACATACACCCATCCATTAACTGACTAGAATACCTTCCATATACAGTACTATTTTGAATGTATGGGAACAGAGATTTTTTCAAAAAACTGATCCAAGTTTTGGAAATTGTTTGCTGTACCTCATTGAAACATAGATTGTAGTTTCCTGGGTTGGTCTATCAGAATTTGTAGAAAAATCAAAATGTATTACCATGACCAAGATTTATTAATATGATGAAGGATCAGCAACAGAATCTGTATACAGTGCACTGCTGATCTTAACTTTTTGACCATCATTTTTGACAGTAAGATGTGCAAAACTATCTTGGATGTTGGGAGTATGCAGTGTAACAAGCTTAAAAATAACCTCATAATTAGCAAGCTCTAGCATCTAAAAATTATATGTTCTGCATCTGGTCTCGTCTGAGCTAATGCAAGGATTGTATTTGCAATGCATTAGCTAACTACAATCTCAGTATTCCCAAAGAAACAGTCCATTCTGCGCTCCCTCCCTCCCCCCCCCTCTCCATTCATAAGCATACAGTAAAGGGCTACTAAAATCTCTTCCCATATGTAGTGGCAATGTGGCAGACCATTGTTATTTCAAGGAGTTTAGTGACATATTTTGATTTCTCCTTTTGATTTCTATTAAAAAAAAGTCTACAGCTCATTATAAGCTAGCCTGCTTCTTTTTGCCCTCTTGCTTACTAAAGAAAGGAGAAGGGGTGGATGAGGGGGTGGGGGGAGAATCTTCATTTAACTTCAAAGCTTTTTCCACTGTGAAAGTCTCAGACATTTGATTCCCATCCCAGAATCATACACCAAACAGTCAAGGTCAGGTCTTGTAATCTCTTGACCCTAGCAAGGCCAGAGAAGTCACGGGTGTCAGGTTTTGATAACAGCTGTAGGGTGGTTGTTATGAGTTGAGAGCTTCTACATAAACTCATCTGGTACAATGTCCTTCCTGTCAATGAATACTTCAGCTTCAACCACAATACACGAGCACATAACAGATACAAACTCAAAGTGAACTGCTCCAAACTTGGCTGTAGAAAATACGACTTTAGCAACAGAGTGGTCAATGTCTGGAACTCACTACCTGACTCTGTGGTTTCGTCACCAAACCCCCAAAACTTTAACCTTAGACTGTCTACTGTAGACCTCTCCCCATTCCTAAGAGGTCTGTAAGGGGCGTGCATAAGCGCACCACTGTGCCTACCATCCCTGTCCTAATGTTCCCTTTTATTTGTATCCATTTCATGTATTCATAAACATGTATCTGTTTTCTAATACATGCTTGACGAAAATAAATAAATACAAATAAATACATGGAACCTAGCATTACATGCTGTGGATACTGGTTGCCCTTGGGGCATCTCTGCTATCATTATTCAGGAGCTTCCGGCAGCCTATAAGAGATTTGGATATTATCTTGCTTTGTATGTATGCTTTTCAGGGGTCTCCAACCTTGGCAACTTTAAGATTTGTGGACTTCAACTCCCAGAATTCCTCAGCCAGCAAAGCTGGCTGAGGAATTCTGGGAATTGAAGTCCACAAGTCTTAAAGTTGCCAAGGTTGGAGACCCCTGTGTTAGATGTTTGCTTAAGCTAATAATAAAGCTTAAAATCTCTTTATTGATTGGTGCACTAATTGTCTCTGGATCCAAAAGAATTGCCTGGCACCTGATCACTTGTCCTGTCACTTGGCAAAACAAAACACCATGATGCACTGATACCCAACTGCCACAGTTCAGCATTGCAAACCAAAGAAACAGACACTTTGCCTTCAGATTGGAACATTTGGCCTATGGATTTCTGCATTAACCTTGTTCCTTGGTAGAAATAAGAACAGCATGGATGCCAAAGGCAGCATGGAAGCTGAAGCCACAAAATATTGGTTATCTCTGCATTTGATTGAGAGACGTGGGAGGGCATCAAGGAAATGAATCTCTCTACTGCTTGCTGACAGCAGAGACAGCTGGAGCTATCTTGCAACAAAGAACAAATGAACTATTCCGATATTTGTTCTGAGAGTGTGCACTGCACATACAGATATCTACCCAGTGAGAATTACATGCTGTGGAAATCTCATACCCATCTCAGTCGGTGACTCTGGGCTGCTTAAAATTAAAAAAAAAGAATTACGATTAAAAATATTTAAAACAATAAAAATAGTAAAACCAATAAAAGCACTAAACATATCCAAATTAAATATACCGTACATAGGAGGAAGATACTTGGCCAGTTAGCAATATAGGCAGGAAATGAAATCCATGGCACATTCAGAGTTCCAGGCTTGGGAACATAGCCCAAGTTTTCAGGGTCTTACGAAGGGCTAACAGGGTTGGGGTCATTCTGACTTCTGGAGAGGAGAGGAGAGGAGAGGAGAAAAGAGGAGAGGAGAGGAGAGGAGAGGAAAGGAGAAAAGAAGAGAGAAGAGGAGAGGAGAGGAGAGGAGAAAAGAGGAGAGGAGAGGAGAGGAGAAAAGAAGAGAGGAGAGGAGAGGAGAGAGAGGAGAGGAGAGGAGAGGAGAAAAGAGGAGAGGAGAGGAGAGGAAAGGAGAAAAGAAGAGAGGAGATGAGAGGAGAGGAGAAAAGAGGAGAGGAGAGGAGAAAAGAGAAGAGGAGAGGAGAGGAGAGGAGAGGAGAGGAGAAAAGAAGAGAGGAGAGGAGAAAAGAGGAGAAAAGAGGAGAGGAGAGGAGAGGAGAGGAGAAAAGAAGAGAGGAGATGAGAGGAGAGGAGAGGAGAAAAGAGGAGAGGAGAGGAGAAAAGAGGAGAGGAGAGGAGAGGAGAAAAGAAGAGAGGAGAGGAGAGGAGAAAAGAAGAGAGGAGAGGAGAAAAGAGGAGAGGAGAGGAGAGGAGAAAAGAAGAGAGGAGAGGAGAGGAGAGGAGAAAAGAAGAGAGGAGAGGAGAGGAGAAAAGAGGAGAGAAGAGGAGAAAAGAGGAGAGGAGAGGAGAGGAGAAAAGAAGAGAGGAGAGGAGAGGAGAGGAGAAAAGAAGAGTGGAGAGGAGAAAAGAGGAGAGGAGAGGAGAGGAGAGGAGAAAAGAAGAGAGGAGAGGAGAGGAGAAAAGAGGAGAGAAGAGAAGAGAAGAGAAGAGAAGAGAAGAGAAGAGAAGAGAAGAGAAGAGAAGAGAAGAGAAGAGAAGCCACTGCAGAATAAGCTTGTTTTCTGGTCCCTGCCAGCCCACATTCTTTGGCTGACAGGATCTGCAGCATGTCCATTCTGCTCGGCCTGGTTGGATGGATAGAGACTCTTGGAAAAAGGTGATCACTCAGGTACCTTGGTCACATAGCATGTAGGACTTTAAAGGTAACCACCAGGATTTTGAATTGCACCTGGAAACATACAGTACACATACTCAGTGCAGCTCATGGAGGAGTAGTATTATGTGTGCTGTTTATCTGGCACCATTTACTATCCATATGGCCACATTATACACCAGTTGGAGTTTCCAAATACTGTTCAGGGGCAGCCCCATGTAAAGTGTATTACAGTAGTCTAACCTAAAAAAATCCAGACTGTTTTTTTTATAGAACCCACAAAGATGCATTCAATATTAACAGTTACCGTATTTTTGGGAGTATAAGACGCACCTTTTTCCTCCCTAAAAGTGGCTGAAAATTTGGTTGCGTCTTATACTCTGAATGTAGCTTTTTTGAAGCTTTTTTCCCAGCCCTAACTAGGTGCTAATGATCTTCCCAGCTCTTACCTTGCAGGCTTTTTCATTGTTACTCTCTCAGAAGAATGTTTTTCCAGCCCTAAGTCTTTGCAGTTTTTTTTTTCATTGCTCTACTTGCTCCGAATAAGTTTTTTTCCAGCCCTAACCAGGTGCTAATGATCTTCCCAGCTCTTACTGGCTTGCAGGTTCTTTCATTGTTACTCTCTCCGAAGAAGGTTTTTTAAAGTCCTAACCAGGGGATAAAATAATGTGCTGAAGCTGACCAGACTAAGGACGCTAGCCAGATGAATACTTGGTAGGCAGATTTCCCCCCCTTATTTTCTTCCCCAAAAACTAAGGTGCGTCTTATACTCCGAAAAATATGGTAATCACTTCATAATTTAAAAATTATCAACTGTGGCCATATCTGGAGTAGCAGAATTTTTGATTGCAATTTATTTATTTATTTGTTTGTTTGTTTGTTTGTTTATTTCATCAGGCATGTATTAGATAACAGATATAAACACATAATTATGAATACATGAAATGGATACGAATAAAAAGGAATATAAGGACAGGGACGGTAGGCATGCTGGTGCGCTTATGCACGCCCCTTAAAGACCTCTTAGGAATGGGCTGAGGTCGACAGTAGATAGTCTAAGGTTTAAGTTTTTGGGGTTTGGGGAAGAAATCACAGAGTCAGGCAGTGCATTCCAGGCATTGACAACTCTGTTACTGAAGTCGTATTTTCTGCAATCGAGTTTGGAGCTGTTTACCATAAGTTTGTATCTATTGTGTGTTCATGTATTGTTGTGGTTGAAGCTGAAGTATTCATTGACAGGTAGGACATTGTAGTGGATAATTTTATGTACTATGCATACGTCGGATTGAAGACAGCGAAGTTCTATGTTGTCTAGCCCCAAAATTTCAAGTCTGGTGGCATAAAGTATTCTGTTGCGAGCAGAGGAGTGGAGGACTCTTCTCGTGAAGTATTTCTGGACTCATTCAATTGTATTAATGTCCGATATGCAGTGCGGGTTTCAGGCAGATGAGCTGTATTCAAGAATTGGTCTAGCAAAAGTTTTGTATGCCCTAGTTTGTAGTTCAATATTGCCGGCGAAGAAGCTACGTAAGATTAGGTTAACAACTTTTAATGCCTTTTTGGCAATGCTGTTACAGTGAGCTCTGGCACTTAGATCATGCCCTTGACTGGACTACTGTAATGAGCTTTATATGGGTCTGCCTCTGAAAACGATTCAGAAACTGGAATGGACACAGAAAGTGGCAACCAGCTCGTTAGCATGAATGCACTGCTGTTGGCTTATTACACCAATATCGTAGACCCTGCCTTGATTTCCAATGAATTTCACAGGACAACCTGAATCCATAAATATGATGGAATGTCTAATATAAAGGAGGCAGCAAGATACTGAAGGCAGGAAACAGATATTAAAAAATGGTATTTGAGTCCATGGGAGGGGAGGAGAAGGAGGAAGTGTGAGAAAAGCCTCAGAGAAACTTGACTTAAGTTTCTCTAGTTGTAAGTTGTGGGAAGTAATTACTTTGGCAGACTTTCAAGGTTGTGTTACATTATCCTACTGGCAATAAAGATCATTTTAGAAATCCAGGCGATACTTGCTTTCCCTGCATGCCATCCTTACAGACCTGGACAATATGGGTAGCATTAGCAACTACAATTGGGACTCCCAACTTGGTCATTAAGTGAAGCAACTGCTAAGTGAAACCACAACTGTGCTTAACTGTGCTTAGGATCTTGCTTCAACTTACCTTTGCTTTACTGGTCAGCAAAAGTTGTAAATGCAAATATTGGTCACAAAGTTAGTTTTTCATCACCGTTATAACTTGAAAACCATTATCTATGCTTACATACAGGACCACCCTCTCCAAGAAAAAGTGATCTTTCCTTTTTGTGGTTCCTCAGTATGGTGTTCCACTTTTTTCGTATACAAAATTTAATGAGACTAATATTAAAAGAATAAATATTGGTTTCTATTTTAAAGATGTGGGAAAGAAATACAACTCAGATAAAGTTTCAGATATCCATTTGAAAAAAGTTATCCATTTCAAAAGCTCCAATTTAAAACTTTAGTGAAGTCATTTCTGGAACTATTAATCTAGAGAGTAGATGAGCGAGTGCAACCATTTTATAAGTATGATTTATTTTAGTATGTTTTTAGATGTTTTTAGATGTTTTTTATCATAATTTTTGTTGGTTACTGGTTGTGAGCCGCCCAGAGTCCATGTTGAATTGGGCGGCATATAAACTGGACCAAATAGATAGATAGATAGATAGATAGATAGATAGATAGATAGATAGATAGATAGATAGATAGATAGATAAATAAATAAATACATTTCCTTGCCAATAGTTATTTAAATCAAGTAGAAATAGTCAAAGTACTCGTATATTTTAGAGAAACTAATCTCTCTATATGTTTACACCTGAATATTTCCCTTGTGGGTTACAACTCATACTTCCCCTCAAAAGCAGATTGTATTAAACACTATATAGCATTACCATGAATGTGTCAAATGATTGCCTACAGTATAACATTTCCACAAAATAAAAATGTATTGGCTGAAAGGGTGACACAAATCAGGTCATGCTTTATTAGTCAGGTATAAAGCTATTAAGATTTTCACACCCTAGTTATACATTATTTATAGAGCAAATAACTAAAGAGATATCCTTTCTTTTGATCGGTCATGACTCTTCTCCATTGAGAGCTTCTTATAAACAAGATTTACCAGCTTTAATATTTAAAAATCAGCTTACAGAAGGTCTAAACTGGCCTTTTGCGGATAAAGCTGTCTTGTATATAGTCCTCTCTTTCTTGAAGCCCACATATCATCAGCAAAATCATCAGGAACTACAGCTCCTGAATTTAACCAACCTGATAACAGGAATCCCTAAGTACTAATTTATTTAAAGTTACTGCATTGACAACCTGTCTTTCTTCTGGAGCGCAAATGATCCAAGTGGATTCTCCATTCATTCTAAACCCACAACATTAAGCTGTGAAACTGGTTGGACTCATGTTTTTAGCAATTATGAACAACCATCCATCCTTTGGAGTCTCTCCAGGGACCAATTTGTGAAGCCCCCGAAACCTGGAGTCACTATTAGAGAGGGCAATTTTGGTATATTTCTATAATTCCAGTCCTGATGCCTTCAATCGCTCTTCCTGATTACTGTGATTTATTTGAGATTTATATCTTGTAACAGGAGCATGAATCAGGTACAGGAAGACCAGATGATGAATGGATGGAAACATTTATGGCTTTCCTTACTTCTGAAGCATCAGATAATTTAAAGAGCTGGGCAGATTTCTGCCTTGCTATTTCAGAGTCTTGATTGAAAAGAAGGCACAATACTAATATATCCATACAAATTACCCAAATGAATGGGTCTCTAATTCTATGAAGATAGTTAGACTGCACATGGTAATGGATATCGGACAAAAATGAGGATGGATGAACAGCATATATATACAAGCCTTTCTCACTTCATCCCTGTCATGTAAGGATACCTTTGCAGATATTCATACATTTAGAACAAAGTTCTGAAGGTTTATAATATTGGAGCAGACATTCAAATTCATAGACCTGAGAAAGCTGATAGGTTAGAACCGTGATGGCGAACCTATGGCACACCTGCCACAGGTAGCATGCGGAGCCATATCTGAGGGCACGTGAAGCATTGCCCTGTGTCAGCTCCAGCGCGTATGTGGACACTGGCCAGCTGATTTTCGGCTTTCCGGAGGGTGGGGGGAGGCCGTTTTCGCCCTTCCCAGACTTCAGGAAAGCCTCCAGAGCCCATGGATGACAAAAAACAGACCCAATAGGCCTTCCGGAAGTCCTGAAACCTGGGGAGGGCGAAAAACAGCCCAACGGGCCTAACGGAAGTTCATTTCTGAACTTCCGGTAGGCCCATTGGGCCCATTTTTCGCTATCCACAGGCTCCAGAGGCTTTCCTGAAGCCTGGGGAGGGCAAAAAATGGTTCAACGGGCCTACCGGAAGTCAGGAGGCTTCAGTAAGTCCTGCGCACATGCGCAGGGGGGCAGCGTGGGGGGGTTGTGCATGTATGCATGGGGGGAGGGCATTGCATTATGGGTGTGGGCATGCGCATGCACGCACCCTTTTGGCACCCGAGCAAAAAAAGGTTTGCCATCACTGGGTTAGAAGGTCTCTGGATATTCAAACCCAGAGTCCATTCCTGGTTTAGGGTAATGGGCTTGGTAGTTTCCACTGTTACCACTTATTCTCAGTTGGGGGTCCATTCCCTAAACCCGGTATGTGTGACAGACAGCATTTTCACAAGCCTTTATGGTAATAACAAGATAATTCTAGAAAAACCAATAATCTCAGTAATGCAAACTCCTGGCCAAGAAATACTGACAGTATGATTTAGCTCTTTCTTCCATCCTCAGCAGAGATAAATAAAATACAATTTTATCTAAAAAGAATAACAAAATAACATAATTTTAACATCAAATGCTAAAAATGCAAGCATCCAATGCTGAAAAAAAACACAACTACACAACTGCTGGCAACTTGAGTAAAATGATCTCAAGGAAAATCCATTGCTCCCAACAGGTTAGAAGATGGTGCTGATCTAATCTGTAACATCAGGAGATAGTTTCTCATTAATATTATTGATTACAAGAAGATCCTGCAGAGAAAAATATAGCTTCTGGAACCCAATCTGAAATACCAATAAAAATAGCTCCCTGCCTGCAGAGACAAATATGGAAAATTGGACTTATCATCACACACATATCAAACCAAGCATGATATTCTTTGTTGGCTCATTTACTTAGGTAAAGGTTCCCCTCGAACATTCAGTACGTGCTAGTCGTTCCCGGCTCTAGGGGGCGGTGCTCATCTCCGTTTCTAAACCGAAGAGCCAGCGCTGTCTGATGACGATTCCATGGTCATGTGGCCGGCATGACTAAACGCCGAAGGCGCACGGAATGCTGTTACCTTCCCACCAAAGATGGTCCCTATTTTTCTACTTGCATTTTTTATGTGCTTTCAAACTGCTAAGTTGGCAGAAGCTGGGGCAAGTAACGGGAGCTCACTCCATTACGCGGCGCTAGGGATTCGAACCGCCAAACTGCCGACCTTTCTGATCGACAAGCTCAGCATCTTAGCTCACTGAGCCACCTCGTTTACTTATTTCTACTCAAATAGAAGACTTCTTCAAAGGAAATTGAACTATCCTCTGCTTCAAAGTTCCTAGACTTTTCTTGAGAGGTTACAAACTTTCTTCAGAGATAGTTGGGAAAATGGAAGCCAACTCCCACTCCCTGGTTCCTCATCTATCCTCTTTTCCAGGTTTTTCAGATTTCTGCTCTTGGTTTTTCAATTAGGGTTTTTATATCTCTGGCAGAGGGATGAGCATCTTTTTGTACAAGTTCTCCCCTCATAAGAAATGTACTGGGAATGCCTCTTCTACAGCCTGCATGAAGGGCTGCCAACTGATAAGGGAATGCCATTCACAGCAGACATGTTTGGCTCAGTGCTTCCAATAATAACCTGTGGACAGGGGTTTATCAAGATTCTTGATTCTGGGGAAGTTTGTAAAACTTACAAGTGAATATGCTTACAAAACTGCTATAAATGTCTGTGCTCAATGCACAGACCTACTGAGGATCCCTGATTTTTATACCTTGCAAGCTCAGGTTGAACATCCATTGTTGAATACTCCAGGGATCAATCAAACAGCAATAACTCTTTAATTCTAAAGTATTAAACAGATTTGAGCACAAATTTCAAAACATATTTGGATCAAAGGTGGGTTCCTGCCTGTTTTTGCCGGTGCGGTTAATAGCTGTTGTTCGGCGCAGAGCCGAAGACGCTGCTGCCGTTCGCGGCGCGGGAGCTTTCCCCGGGCGCTTTCCCCGCCTGCATGGATGCCGCCAATTGCGTTCTTTTGCCCTCTGTGCATGCAGAACGCTTTGCGCATGCGCAGAGGACAAAAGAACGCAATTGGCGGTGTCCATGCGGGCGGCGGCAGCGCCCGGGAAAAGCCCCCGCGCCGCAAACGGCAGCAGCGTCTTTGGCTCTGCGCCGAACAACAGCTATTAACCGTACCAGCAGGAACCCACCTCTGATTTGGATGCTTTGTAGGTAATCTACTCTGAATTAAGGGTGAGCTATGCTACAAAATTCTAAAATACATGATGATGTTTGTCCATCGTATTCGAAGAGGACCTTGACATCTATCACGTGAATTGGATTAAAGTGAGGGAGAGGTGCGCATAGTCAGCCTCACTCTCTCTTCCCAGATTCCCACTCTCTCTTCCCAGCGCCCAGCCCATCTCCAACTGTCTAAAATACATATTCGTTGCACATACACAAATACAAATACAAATAGATGGACATGTCATATGAACTCTGGCACATGGAAAAACTTACCAGCCGGTGCTGTTCCTGTCTTTGGTGCCGGAAGTAGACTCCTGCGGGCAATTGGTGTGCTGTTTGACGCCTGCAGCGAAGTTCTATTGGCCCCCTTAAGTGCTTCTTTAGATGGTTCAGCTGCCTTGAGAATGATTTGCTCTTCATTTCCAAGGCTTGAACCTGCAGGAAACCAAAACCATCCCAATTAGAACGGCATTAAAAATAGATGTGTGCCTCGTGCAGAGAAATGATAACATTATTAATGTCACAGGCAAATCAAAAAGCCTTCTGTTATTTTAAATGATGCTTGTCCTAGGCATACACGGTGCGAGGATTGAGTCAGTTGGGCTGTGTAAGTTTAAAATTCTGTTTTTTAAAAAAGGTACCATTTAAAAGGAAAAATGCTGCTTGCATAAAAGGAAGAAAATAGGAACTGGCGGCATCTACATGTCAGTCTTTCCTAACCTGTTCTGCTCTATCATCATCACAGAGCATTGCAAGCATAGAATGAAAACTCAGAACATCCAGATGAGAATAAATTGGGAAGTCTTAATATTTATTAAAATTTGTATACCACCTGACTCCCAGGAATTCTGTGCAGTTCACCAAAAACAAAGAACAATAAAATACAGGAAATCCTTGACTTAAAACCATAACTGAGCTCAGAATTACAGTCATAAGTTGGAAGCCAAGTTATGAATGAATGAAATTATGACCGTTTTTAAGTGGGTGTCACTTTCATTAAGCAAATCCATTCTCCCCACGGAGTTTTTTTTCTCCAGAAACCAGAACGCCAGCAAAAAAAAACGTTGCAAATTGCAGTCACAGCATGCTGCAAACTGCCATAAAAGTGAGTTGGTGGGCCAAGTGCCCCAAAGGTAGCCATGCAAGTGTGTGTGTGTGTGTGTGTGTGTGTGTGTGTGTGTGTGTGTGTGTGTGTGTGTGAACGCACGCAGTCATCCCAAATCTGAAACAGGCTGTAAGTGTGCTGCAGCTGTCAAAAAAGCCAAAACGGTCCTAGGCTGCATTAACAGAGGAATAAAATCAAAATCATGTGAAGCGTTAATACCACTTTACAATGCCTTGATAAGACCACACTTGGAATACTGCATCCAGTTTTGGTTGCCACAATATAAAAAAGAAGTTGAGTCTTTAGAAAGAGTACAGAGAAGAGCAACAAAAAAAAAACCATATAAAGAACAGTGGATGAAATTGGGTATGTCTACTTTAATGTAAAGGACTAGGGGAGACATGATAGCAGTGTTCCAATATCTCAGGGGCTGCCACAAAGAAGAGGGAGTCAAGCTATTCTCCAAAGCACCAGAGGGCAGGACAAGAAGCAATGGATGGAAACTAATCAAGGAGAGAAGCAACCTAGAACTAAGGAGAAATTAAAAAAAAAACCTACATTACCCAGAAAGGGGCTTTCAGAGGGAAGGTGACAACATAGTGGTCTCCAAAGGTTTGGACTAGTCCTCCTATGATCGATGGTCATGCTGCCTGGGGATAATGGGAGATGCACTAGGGAGGGTAGAAACTTGCTTGCCTGTGTATTTCACAAAGTTTACAGCTTCCTTTAAAAGGAAACCACGTGACTCTTAACTGAAAACAGACCATCTAAAATCTATGTACATTCCTGAAAACACATTTGACCTTTAACCAATAACATTAAAAATTGAAAACAAAAGGAATCCAACTATGTTCAAAGGAGAAGCAAAATCACAAGCTAATGAGTAGTCAGGAACAGGAGTAAATCTTTTTAACGTTTAACAATCATATGTTATTGCAGGATAATAATCATGCACCATGAATTAACAGCCAATAATTAAACCTGGTCCTCTTAAGTTACAATTGAGATTTTATAACCGTCTTACCTCCACTTAGATTTAAACAGCACAACAGTAATTTATCCTAGGAAACTGGGTATTTCTCTTTCTGTCTCTCTCCGTTTTGCAGCTCAGGCCTCAAACAGACAGGTTGTGTAGGCTCCAAATAGGTTTCTTGGAACAAATTATATAGAGTTCCCTGACAGCTCTTCAAATAATTTGGCCCCAGGTTTCTTATCTAGTCCTAAATAATAGTAGGGGATTTAATTTACTGTGCATGAATATAACAATACCGGCTTCTGAAGGATTTTTTTTTAACCTGAATCCTGGCTATGGATTATCTTTACAAGGCCAACCTGTCCTGGTGGTTGGTCAAATGAGCAACTTGCATCTATACCTCAATTTCTACAACCAAAATGTTAGCTTTGGTGATGATTTTTACCACCCATCTAAACACTACACCACTTGAGGTTCCTCAATGAGGCATTGGCAGCCATCCCTGAAAATTTGGTTGGTTGCTTTCTTTCTGTGATTGACAGTTAGGGCTCCCCAGAGCAGATGGCAGATTAAATTCTTTTCTGAGGGCCTTCAAAACTATGGTCCATACCCCTCACTAGTGCCTTTCTTGCTTCAGTGAAACCGATAGTGTGCTTAGAACCAGGTATTGTGTATGAAGTAGACGTGGACACCACCAGTGATGGATATTGTTCTTGTGTAATTGTGCAGGAAGACCTTGCTTATAATATTTCTCTCTCTGATGACCTTTCAGACTGTTGTTTTGATAAGTGATGCTCCTTATATAAATGCAAGAGACAAAAGCAGTGGGCAGAAAACAGCGAGAGGAATGAGACAAAGAAGATACTAGAGTTACGTTCTTCTGCCAGCTAAGAGACGACATTCAGCAACGTCTGTCTCTGCGTGACAATTTCTGTATGCCATCACCTGTTTCATCTTAGGCAGGTTCCCCACAGAAATCTTAAACTATTTTAAGGCATTGCTTGAACACACTAAGTTTGCTTGGACAGTTTTACCTACAGGGTTTTGTTGTTGTTTTTGCTTGTTTTTCTCTGTCCAATATTTTTAACTATTCAGTTACAGTAGAAGTTGCCTTTAAGAATAAAATGTTCTCCTTAAAAATTAAAGATAGGGAAGACTCAGAATATTATCGGACATGGAACAAATTTTATGAATGGATAGAGACAAGAGGTAGAAATGAGAGAAAGTAAGATTATGAATGTTAATACTTGTCAGTATGGAAGACAAAGATGTATAAAACTATAACCATAGTAAGGGAAATAAAAATGTAAATAAGCTAATGTAAGAAGAAATCTAGTTTATGGGGTTTTTTTGTTATGCTATTATAATTACTGTTATTATATTATTCTTATTGTTATTAGCTTGTGTGTTAAGATTTATTATCAACTTTTCTTTGGTTATGCTCTATCTGTAAATGTTACCCTGACAAGGCACTGTTTTTCAAAAATGTTTATGAATAAATTTTTTTTTAAAAAAGAATAAAATGTTCTGTGATTATTTGCCTAGAACAGTGATGGCGAACCTTTTTTGGTTCGCATGCCAAAAGGGGGGGATGCGGGGGATCACGTGTCTGCGTGCCCACACTCATAATTCCATGCACCCCTGCACATGCACGCATGACCCCCCCTGCTCCCAGCATGCAATGGCATGCCCATTTTTCGCTCTCCCCAGGCTCCAGAGCCTTTCTAGGAGCCTAGGGAGGGCGAAAACGGCCTTCCCCACCCCCTCTGGAGGCTGGAAACAGCCCATTTCCCGACTCCCAGTGGGCCCAGAAGGCCCGAAAATCAGCCGGCTGGTGCACACATGCACGCCGGACCTGAGCTCGCGTGCCCACCGATATGGCTCCGTGTGCCACTTGTGGCACCCGTGCCATAGGTTCGCCATCACAGGCCTAGAATGTGTCAGATACTTTTACTGAATAAAAGTAAAATAAAAATACTGATAAAATACTTTTATCTCCTAACTCTTGAGTCCCATTCTCTTAGTGTAAATTTATTATACAGAGAACATTTCAATTTACAAAATTGGCTTCCTTCCAAATCAGAAGCCATTCTATTTGAAGTGTGAGGTGTCAGGGGAAGTTACGTCATCTCCTCCGAGTCTTCTGACAAGACTCTTTAGTTACTTAAAAGAAGAGAATATTTTCAAACTGTTTCATACAAAACAGAAAAAAAATAGGAACCTTTGATAAACAACATACAGTAAGTTTGAGTAATTAATGTTTACTGTGAGAAGAAAAAGAAGGCTGGCTGACATATGACCTACTTATTTACCAAGAAAGAATATATTAGAAGATGCCCACTGAATGTAACCCGATGAGACTATTAATGTATGCACTTAGGTCTTTTTATATATCAAAAACAGACTGAGACCAAATGTTCTCGGGTGGGGGGGGGGAAATCAAAGAATTTAAAAATATTTTATTCCTTAACTGAAGAAGGCAATATCGAACTGTTGAGGGAAATGTTGAACTGAATAAAGTAAAGGATTGCAATGATGATTGTAAAAATAAGGAGATTATAATGGGGAAAAAAATCTTGTGATACTGAACCTAGTCCTAAAGTAGAAAAGTAGAAATAGACTCAGTGAATATAGCAAATTACTTTATATCATGTCAGGCTGATCAATCCTGGTACTGTTTATTCTGCCCAACAGGAACTTCCCAATGTTTTGGGCACAGAATATTCAAAATTTGTGCTATAAGATTTTTTAAAGAGCACATTCAGGGGCTAAATCTGGAGCCTTACAAAGCAGGAGTACTACCACTGAGCAAGTCTGGCTCTGAGTGAGGCTTTTCTTTTATCTTTTCCAGAATAATTAATAATTTATGTTGACTCCAATCCTAGATATTTCATTTATTTACAATCTTTTCCCAATGGACCCTGAGCAAGACAACATACTACTAAATAAAAAAAGAGAAAACAAATCCTTTTATCCTAAAAGAAACTGCACATGTGGCTCGACTTGCAAAGCACATACGTGGTAGCGGTGGCTTTGTGGCATCAATTTGTTTGAAGAGGCAACAAACAGATGCAAGGCACGATACTGTCCAAGCTGGGAAAGACAAATCTTTGTATCCCCATATTTCAACCCAGCTTTCCCCCAACTTGAACAACATCTAGATGTGCAGACCACAACTCCATACATATGAAGGGTGGCCAGATGAGAAAATATGTTCTAACCTAGCCTGCTGACCAGTGGTGGGTTCCTACCGGTGCTGTCCACTCTATAGCACCGGTACCACTGGTGACGTCACAGTACCAGTGCGGTCGGTTGCCGGTGCCTGGGCGCCGCCATTAAAAAAAATTTTTTTTACATTTTTTTTTAAAAAAATTCTTCTGTGCATGCCCAGAAGCTGAGCTTTCGGCACTGCACATGCGCTGCCTTCCTACCCCACAGTGAGTCCAAGCAGGGGAGGATGGCTGAGGGACCGCGTGAGATGCTGAAAGAATGGGCGGCAGGAGCTATCTCCATTCCCCTCCCTTCAGCGCGGTGATGATCCTAGGCATTTTCGCACGTTTGAGGCTTCTTGAGCTGCTGAGGGGAGGGGGAACGGGTGGCAGGAGCCTAGGATCATCGAATGGGGAGAAGCATTCAGGCCGGACGGAGCCTCCTAGAAGAACCGCTGCCGCGGTCTTGCTGCTCCCGCTGCGGGGGGCTGCGTTGCAGGTGGGCAATGCCCCCCTGCTTCTCCGGCCGCTGCCAAGCTCCCGAGGCCCATGCCCACCCGGTCACATGGCTGGCAAGCCACACCCACAAAATAAGCCACGCCCACAGAGTGGTAGTAAAAAAATTAGGAACTCGCTCCCTGCTGCTGACATCAGATCCAGTGGTGGAGGCTGTTTTCAAGTCAAATCTAGCCACCGGTTTTCTGTATCTGTGACAGGGGATTCACTTTGTCCCTCGTAACATCTGTACCTTACGGATCAGACCATTATGCTTTTTGATTCAGGACTCAAAGTCAGTCAGTGGCCAGAATATTCAGGATATTTAGACATCAGTCACCCTCTGATGACTGACATCATCAGTCAAATAGTGATGTTGATGATGACCTATATCAGCTCAACCAGGGAACACCATTTCTGTTCCAGAACTTAACTTCTTCCAAGGAACAAGAATGAAATGATACGTGCAGCCAGCAAACAGTGAGTGGGATATTGGTGAAATGTTCCAATAATACAGAATAAACTTACAGCAATTTGACCCAATCTATGAATACTAAAGGAGAATACAAAACAATTTCCCCCTATGGAAGAATTTTAATGAACATCCCTTAACCCCAATTTTCTGTTTACCCCTTTCAAAGTTTTAACATATCACATATGCTAAATAGATGCAACAGATTTAAGAACAGCTCTCCCCAAATGCAGATACCCAGAGTTGCATGTAAAAATGTAAGGCAACTCTGGTTAAATGATATGTTTAATAAATCCCTAAGTGACCAGAAATGGGCAGAGTTTCTGCATGGCACACAGTTAAACACACCATCTTGGGTTTATACTTACTATTTGTGTGTAGATATCTACAGATTCAAAGCAAGAGATCAGGCAGATATTAAACTTATGCAAATGTATTGTTCTTGCCCAAATATACATTACTCAGTATTTGTAACTGCTGCATTACTTTGTAGCAGTTACAAAGAACGGACTGAAAGATGTCCAAACCAGGGGTGAAATCCAGCAGGTTCTGATAGATTCTGGAGAACCGGTAGTGGAAAGTTTGAGTAGTTCAGAGAACCTGCAAATGCCACCTCTGGCTGGCCCCAGAGTGGGGTGGGAATGGAGTTTTTGCAATAGCCTTCCCCCAGGAGTGGGGAGGGAATAGGGATTTTGCAGTATCCTTCCCCTGCCACGCCCACCAAGCCACATTACATCCACCAAGCCATGCCCACAGAACCGGTAGTAAAAAAAATTGGATTTCACCACTGGTCCAAATGTCTATCCTTGCCTTCTTCCCAGTCTTCTTATTTTGAATGCATGGAAACACAGAATTTGAGCATCAGTGTCTAATACTAGTCTGCAACTATTTTCACACCTCATCAACGTTTTAGCAAAAGTTCTTCTTAATCTGAATTATATGTGAGTGGGAGAAGAGTATTTGACTGGAGAAATTATGTGTTGATTGGAGAAAAGTTTTCATTTGGAATACTGCTACCTATTTGTTTATTGCTGAAAAGTCTGCTTTCCAGTTAATATTGTTACTGCTGAGTGGGGAAATTATGTCACAACACCATGCATAAACAGTGGTAGGTTATGAATTTTCTTTGGGTCGGATTGTTAATACCCAATATTTCCTCTCCTGTCTTCCTGAGTAATGTATATTTGGGCAAGAATAATACATTTGTGGAAGTTTAAGATCTGCTAGAGGTGCAATAATTCTTATTAGCAAATTTGTGATGGAGCAAGCAATAATTAAAAAGGATATTTTTTAATATTGGTGATTAAAAGTTTAATGAATGCCGTGTTATGCTCCTACCAAGAATTTCTCAGTTATATTACCTAGAGGTTTTGTACACTTTTTACTTTGTCTATAGATCATTTAATTATGGCTTGAGACTTTAATATTTAATGTTTCTATTCCACATTAGATTGCAATACTATCTCACTTAAGCAATAGTTGGAAAGTATTGCTTATATATTAGAATTTGTTTTGGTGATTATAAGATAACCCTCCCTCTAAGGCAATTTTTAAGTTCTTTGCAGAAATACTATACTTCTTTTTTCCTATTTTCATATCATAACTCTTTTTCTCTAGGTTATTTTCTTGTATCTCAATCTATAACTGAATGTATTAATAAATATAACATAGGTGTTATTGCTATATTTGGACAACCCCTTGTAACATCATTTCTTACAAAACTGAGTAATTCAATTTTATCCAAATGGTCTCTAAATATAGCATTATTAAAAGTTTCACTTTTTATAAAACATATTTCTTCTTATAGATATTTTATGAATTTATTGATTGATTGGTATGCATTTAAGGGAAACATGTGTCACAGTATTGTTTGTTAAGCCATGGAAAATTCAAAACTAAAAAACTAACGAGTCAAAAAGACAGCCGTGCAAATATTTACTGACCCCTCGCATCCTGGATATAAATTGTTTCAACTCCTACCCTCAAAACGACGTTATAGAACATTGCACACCAAGACAACTAGACACAAGAACAGTTTTTTCCCGAACGCCATCACTCTGCTAAAGAAATAATTCCCTCACCACTGTCAAACTATTCACTAAGGCTGCATTACTATTACTATTAGTCTTCTCATTGTTCCTATCACCCATCTCCTCCCACTTATGATTGTAAGATTGTAACTTGTTGCTTGTATCCTTACGATTTATATTAATATTGATTGTTTCCTGATTGCTTATTTGTACCCTATGACAATCATTAAGTGTTTTTTACCTCATGATTCTTGACAAATGAATCTTTTCTTTTATGTACACTGAGAGCATATGCAGCAAAGACAAATTCCTTGTGTGTCCAATCACACTTGGCCAATAAAGAATTCTATTCTATTCTATTCTATTCTATTCTATTCTATTCTATTCTATTCTATTCTATTCTAAAAAAGAAAACTGGAAAAAATAAAGCTCCATATGGGTATTGAGTACAATTCAATCAGGACAGCAGTGTTTGTGGTTGACTATCCAGATGTTCAAATATGCCGACAAATATGTGTGAGCCACTTTGGCATTGTGGTTAAAGGTACTGGGATAGAAACCAGGACACCGTGAGTTATAGTCTCACTTTAGGCAAGGAACCAGCTTATGTACTTATAAGCATAGCAAAATGTTCCTCCAAAATCAGCAGGGGTGGTACTTAACATTTTGTAGCTGATGATGAAGAAATTTCATATTGTTATTTTGAATTTAGAATGAAGAAAGGAAGTCACAGAATGTCCCTCCACCCAAAGAATAGTCAGATATGCTTGGTGTTTCTTTTGGCAGCCATGGACAAAGGGGGTAGGGGTGGAGAATGCACATGGATCATTTCATTCTGCGTGCAGTTAATATAAATGACTGATTTCTCTGAGTCAGAGGTCAGATTGTGTGATTATTGCAAAGAGACATGCATTTACAAGCAAACACCTGCGCAATATCCAGGAGTTCTGCTAAGCATACAGATGAAGCCTCTGTAATTTGCTGCTTACAAAAATAAGAATGGGTTTTGTGGAACCCATTCATCCCAATATAGGAATGAACATAGGAATTAAATATAAAAAACACCTCCTGTACATTAAAACTATTACCCTAATAGAGAACTCTGCAACATTTTCTATTATAATTAAACAAATATGTACTTCATTTTATAGGTTAATACTCTAACCATTGATTTAATCCATCACTAAAATGTACTCAATCTGATGTAGTAATGAATAAATACATTCTGTTTCAATAAGAAGACTACACCTAGTAAATTCATTGAGTTCATGTCCCAGCATGACAAAACAGGTGTACACATGTGTATGTGCATGTACAGTGTGTATATATATACCCATGTGTGTATATATGCATGTGCTTATATATATATATTCTGTCGAGTTATCCTTCCATACACCAGGATGACTCGACAGAATAAACATATATAATCTTTCCTGGTGAAGAGCTGATAGGGAAGAGAACCTTGTGGCTAGAGGTTAAAACTGCTGCCTTACAAGCAGACTGCCCAGGTTCAATTCCCACTAAGGGTATGGCTATCCGATGAGAGCAAAATAGCTCGAAATAGATCTATAATAGTCTCCCTTTATTTTCATTTATCAGCAAAAAATGTTACACACACACACACACATGTATATGTATATGTATATTTGTGTGTGTGTGTGTAAACAGCACATTTAACATTGTATCCCTGTAAACTCTATATCCACACCATCCTTTGGATATCCGTGATTTTGGCCCAATCATTCTCTCTCAGCAAAACCTACCACAGTTTTACTGTTTAAGGTTCAAATGAAACAGAGGGATAAATTAGGCTACCCTGAGTTCTTCTAAGAAAAGTGGAATATAAATTTAAGAAATAAAGCATAAATTATATGTTTCTATTCTTGTAGTCATGCTTTTCAGGGTAAAAAATATAAAATTAATGAGAAGTATTTATTTAAAAAAAAACAGAACATAAAGAAAAATAACCACAGTTTAGTATGGAATTGGGATGTGTTTTCTGCACAATTATAACGTTCTGTAATTTTTTATTATATATTTTTAAAAATAGCATTCTGCTAACATATAGCAGAATAGAAATGTGTAGCAACTTACTACATAAACTGGTGCTTCAAGATGAAAGGCAACTTTTTAAGAAACCTACAAAGAGACAGATGAGGAAGGACCTAAATACCTTTACATAATTTCTTATCAACACTCCATTTCACAAAACTTGCAGAAGTGAGCGAGAATAATCACAAGTCGGGAAGCAAAGTTTATGAGGAAGGAATTACGGATCTAGGTTTGCTTAGTCATGAAAAAAAGGAGATAAAAGAACTCTTCAAATAACTGAAATCGTTATTGCACAGAAGGCTGCAAGCCATTCTTAGTTGTCTCAAAGTGTAGAATAGCAAAATTATTTTAAATTAAAAGAAGGTAGATGTCAATTGAATATTAAGCAAAATTTTGTCGAGAGAAACGCTTTCAGATAGAACAGAGGTGTCAAACACAATCTCATTGAGGGTTGTGTTTGACCTCGGAGGGCGGGGGGGCATGGCCAGCTCAACAACAATCGTGTTGGGAGTGCCTGTGGTGGCCCAAGCGCTCTGCCAACAAAAACAGGCTCCCGAGCTCCGATTTTGGCTGCCATGGCCTCCTACAACCCCCTGCCAGTGAAAGCGGTAGCTCCGGAGGGCCGCACACGCAGCCCTCCCGAGCTCTGTTTTCACTGGCAGAGGGTTGCAGGAGACCGTGACAGCCAAAAACGGAGCTCGGGAGCCCCTTTTTACTAGCAGAAGCACTGCGGGCCAGTCCTTCGCGGTTTCCAGGGCGGTCCCGCAGGCCAGATTTAAGTACCCCATGGGCCAGATCTGGCCCCCGGGCCTTGAGTTTGACACTCCTGAGATAGAGGAAGATAAGACACCTATTAGGATTCTTTTAAATTGGTTTCCTGAATTGAGCAGGGCTTTGGACCCAGTTGTCTAACGAGTTCCTTTTCAGGTTATGATTCAAAGTAAGTCAAGGACAGGTAGGTAAGTGACTTACAACCACTTTTGAGTCCAAAATTTACGTTGGTAAGCGAGACATTTGTTAAGTGAGTTTTGCCCCATTTTACAACCTTTCTTGCCACAGTTGTTTAGTGAATCATTACAGTTGTTAAATTAGTAAAAAGATTGTTAAGTGACTCTGGCTTCCCCAGTGACTTTTGCTTGTCAGAAGGTTACAAAAGGTGATCACCTGACCCCAGGACACTACAACCGTCATAAATATGAAACCAGTTGATAGATGTCTGAATTTTGATCGCATAACCATGGGGATGCTGCAATGGTCATGTGAAAAATGGTCATGCCACTTTTTTTCAATGCTGTTGTAACTTCAAATGGTCACTAAATGAACTGTTGTAAGTCGAGGACTACTTTTACTGCATTTCATCTTCTAGACAGTAACGTCCATGGCCTTGTCCAGGCTGTAGGAACAAGGGAATTGAAACCCAAAACTTTAGTGAAAACAAGATTTGGAAGATTGTACTATACCAGTGATGGCGAACCTATGGCACGCGTGCCACAGGTGGCACGCGGAGCCATATCTGCCGGCACGCGAGCCGTTGCCGTAACTCAGCTCCAGCGTGCATGTGCGTGCTGGCCAGCTGATTTTCGGCTCACATGGAGGCTCTGGGAGAGCTTTTCAGCTTCCGGAGGGCCTCCGGGAGGATGGGGGAGGGCATTTTTGCCCTCTCCAGACTCCAGGGAAGCCTCTGGAGCCTGGGGAGGGGGAAAAATGGGCCTATCAGGCCCACCAGAAGTTGGGAAATGGGCCATTTCTAGTCTCCAGAGGGCCTCTGGGGGGGGGGTCAGGGAAGGCGGTTTTCACCTTCCCCAGGCATTGAATTATGGGTGTGGGCACTCGCGCATGCGCGATAGTGCCCCGCTTGCACTTTCGGCACCTGAGGAAAAAAAGGTTCGCCATCATTGTACTATACCAATTTAATGACTGAGTTAGGAAAGAGGAGAGGGTTAGTAGTTTTAAATTTCTGGGTATTTATATCTCAGAGGACCTCTCATGGACTATGAATATTAACATGCTTGTGAAGAAGGCACAGAAGAGGCTGTAATCTATCTCAGCATCTACTGTTGTCCTACTATCGCACCACTATTGAGAGTGTCCTAACATATGGCATTCTTGCATGGCATGGGAGCAGCTCTGAAGCGGACAAAAAGGCTCTACAGAGAATCATTACAACTGCCCAGAATGTCATTGGGCTCCAGCTACCAGCCCTGGACGATATCTCTGCATCTCACTGTTCTAGGAAGTTGTACAATATTCTCAGAGACTCTTCTCATCCTGCTTACAATCTTTTTGGACTGTTGCCTTCTGGCAGAAGATACAGAACAATTAAAACTCGGACCACACGCTTTCTGAATAGTTTTTATCCCAGAGCTATCATTGCACTTAATAATGAATTGAAGGGTCACCATCAGTGAGCTGTTGGATAGTATTACTTGGTCTGTTGTATGGATGTTTGAGTGGTTCAGGGTGGGGAATTTGTGGTGGGTGGGGCGTGTTTTAGTGATTGTTATGTGTATTGGGGACTGGTCTTTAGGCATCATGTGAATTTCGTTGTATGGCAATAATAAAGTAATTTAATTAGGAAAACTGTTCCAGAAAGTTCACTTCATTTTTTAAGGAGGAAACATACAATTTCAATTATAGCAACTGGAACAATCCCTGGAATTCTTGCCTAAATGTACCCTTATATGTTTCACATTTATTTCCACATCCATGCCTTTAATCACCCTCTTTTGGATTTACCTCCCCAGAAATCTCTCGGATCTGTATAACCTGAATAGGAAAAAGAAGATACTTCTGTTTCCAGCAAAAGAATGTCCTACAAGATTTTGTAGGAAGTTAGCACCTACCCCTCTCCTAGAGGAATGAAATATTCTGGGAAATATTGAAAAGGCAGAATGTTATATAGAATATCCCTGGCTAAGAAATGGAGAAACATGTTTTTAGGCAGGAAACAGACTCACTCCTAGTAGCCCCCACCTTTGTCAATTGGCCATAAAAAACTGGGCCCAGCTCACTAATTTCCCCCACCTTTGTCAATGGGCAGTCTATTCTACATAACAAGATCTACAGGAAGAACCATAATAGGAATCCCAAAGCCATCTCACTTGAGAAGATTACATCAGCCAAGCCTGGTGGGACACAGACAAAAACCTACAAAGTTAGCTAAGACCCCCGCCCCCTGGGAGTCTGACAGCCAATGGGATACATTTCTTACACAGGAACAGGAAACTGTTAAGGTGGGGCCCAACAGAGGGTATAAAACTCAGGCACTCTCAGCATCTCTCCCCTTTCTCTTCTTCTTCAACATCTTTGAGGCATGTGATCCCTTTTCCCCAGGACCTCAGACCATGTGGTCCTGCTGTCCTCCATTAAACCATCTTTCTAAACAGCTTCCATGCTTCCAGTGTCTTTTTCCCCACTTGGAACCGAACCCAGAAGGATATTCCTTACAACAATTTAAAGCAAGTAAAGAAGTGGATATTTCAAATAAATAATAATTTCAATTTTTCCCGTATTAACATGGAATTCCATTAAAATGTTTGGATTATATTTGTAAATATTTCACATGAAGATATAGGTACTATTTTAGCATTTAACACTGCTGGGAGAAGAAGTCAGTATCTCCTAAATCCCAGAGATTTTTCCTTATACCTGAGGCACAGAAACAAGTCATATGATAAAGCTTTATGAAATCTGTTTATTGGCACTAAGTATACATTTTTGTTCCAGTTCTCTAAGAAACAATGGCTATCATTCAAATTTGCTGGCAAAAGAACAAAAGTTTATGAGTTGTCACAAACAGCCCAGGTATTTGGTAAAGAGCAGTTGCATAAATATCACATCCAATCCCCTCAGCTGGGACTTTTTATATTCTTGGACAAACCAAAATTTAAATTAAAAATCAAATGTACAAAATGATACATAAAAACAGACAAAGGGCAGAAGTAACTTTGGTTGGCATTTGACAGTCCTGGGTAAATTCCAAATTTCTGCATATGGCGATTCTCTAATATACTATACATCAACCACCATCTGCCAGCATGGCAAGACGCCTACTTCTAAGCCATCGTTCCAATTTTATTAGGACAAACACATCAATGCAAAGATTAGAAGCCGTATCTATCTCTCTTGTTTTTTTAATAATACGTTTTTATTTTATTTTATAAGCCGTATCTATATCTTGAAGAGTTTCTCCTGTTGGCAAGAAACCCTCAATTAGAGCTACATAATTATTGCAAAGAAAGGCATCCACAGAACTGTATTACTTATACTTTTTCTTACAATTAAAGATGGGCATTTACCCTAAAGGCATGCATGCGTAGTTGTAATTAAAAAGAAAAAAAACCCAAATTTTGCCATCATTACTGAAGAAACCTTCAATCCATTCTAGTTGCCTGCTTATTTGCAGAATTAACAAGGGTGACTTAGCATTAATACCCCCAGTCTGGTTCCAGATTTGAAAGGCACCTATATTTCTAAGGGATGTTTTTTGTCTTACTTCTTAAAATGCTTCTATAGTTCTAACAATATTCTTACACCTGTTCTGTGCAACAACATCCCTTCCAAGGGAGGATTCTGTTCCATAGGCACCCCTTTGACTTTGATGCACCTTAAGGCCATGTTCCATAATTACTTGATATACATCTCTATGAATATCTGAAATACCATGGCTCTTAGGCAGCTACACTGCTTAATTATTTAGGTTCCTGGTGGTTGTTGTTGTTCACTCACTTACCTGGTCTACCCATATGCCATGTCTTCAGTCTAGCTTTCCTCAGGGTTGCAAGTCAGGAGAAGCAAGCATACTTCACTGCCTGTTATCTAGCAGCTATAAAGCAATTGCAATTCTTGTGGGATGAATTATTAGATAAACAGATGGTAAGCTAACTATCACTGAAGCTTTAGCTGAATGAAGGCCAGACTGAGATGCTTCAATCTGCTTGGTTAAGCTGATTTTACATTCCCCCTGAAGCCAATGTACCAAACAAGTAACTAATGGATTAAGATGAGGAAGAGATCTGTTCATAATGTGAACTAGTTTCTCAAAATCCAAATACAAGATTTAGGATTATTTTAATCTACTATTCAGGGAGCTTTAGAACACGAGCTCTGATGCATTATTTGAACTAATCAAAGCTACCTAGTCCCCAACCCAACACTGAGCTGGTGTTTTTTTCCAATTACTTTTTTTATCAAACACATGAACACCATGCATTTGATAAAAACATAATTAAAAAAGTGAAACCTATTGAATTCAACAACTTTCCTCTTAGTGAAACTAAATCTAATCCAAGCAGTATCTGACAACAATTAGCATTGGGACCATGATTTTCATCCAAATGTGGCAGATTCAGAAAGAAAAATGTGCTGCAGTTTGGAACCCCTTCAATTGCAATCTTCAGAAATCATCTGCCTTGGAAAAAAAGATGACCTCACTTAGGACCTCATCATATTAACAGGGGTCTCCAAACTCGGCCACTTTTAGATTTGTGGACTTCAACTCCTAGAATTCCCCAGTCAGCAAAGCAAATTCTGGGAGTTGAAGTCCACAAGTCTTAAGTGGCCGAGTTTGGAGACCCCTGATATTAACTCTTGGTTTTCCTTTTTAAAATGACTTTTCTGACCACAGTAAAGGTAACTTTAAATATCCAACTTTTGGTTGACAAGAATTGACTTCTTGATTCTGCCTTTTCATTTTAACACTGCATAATAGAAAGAACAAAAAAATGATACATTAATATCTTCATTAACAGTATTAACATTACTCTCTTGAAGCATAAATCTGCAGGGTTTTGAGGGCTGAAATTCAGTGATAATTTTTTTGTTCTGAATTTATTAGTTTAGGAGCAATTCAAAGTAATATCAAGTAATTTAGTTTCTTAATATACAGCCTTGAAAAACAAGGTGCTAAAATTATGAAAAAACCATCTGTATAATTACATGGTTCCCTATCCAAATTATTTTTCTTAATTAAGACATTGGTTGACAAAAGGCACATACCCATATACTGCTTGTTCAAATTGTAATGCAGTATTAAATAGAACCATCCTATTAATTTCAACTCGACATGAATTTGAATAGCTAAAAAGTTGAGACTATTGAATTTTCAGCATTTAAACGCAATCAAAAAGATATTAATTAAAAGCACAAGTCTGTTCAAGCAGAAAAGGCTCTCGTTTCATACAGTTTTAACAATGTATTTCACTACAATACAAGAAATAGTATCAAGGAATAGAAGTTTTAATAAAACATTAAAGAACTACTAAAGAAGTATGATTTAGTCCATTTTTAATCTTCAACCATTTTTCTTTTTATATCAGAATTGTGCTTAATCAGCTATGCAGAGAGGAGAAATCCGAAAAGGTTACAGTAACATTTTGCTGGCTAAAAAAAAACCCCCTGAAATATCATAAGCAATGAAAACTGCAATCCCTGAAGCTGATTTTTTTGGTACAGAGAAAGTGTGGTTGTAAATGGATAAGTCAGGTGCGGGGTCAAGCTATTGGGAGCAAGAAAAGAGGCAAAGATAAGTGGGATAACAGGGCCTCAGTGACACCTTTGCCCTTGGAGTACAGTGTAATGGACAAATTAAATAGGAATAGAATAGGAATAGGAATAGGAATAGGAATAGGAGTAGGAGTAGAGTAGAGTAGGAGTAGGAAAGAATAGGAGTAGGAGTAGAATAGAGTAGGAATAGGAATAGGAATAGGAGTAGAGTAGAGTAGAGTAGAGTAGAATAGAACAGAATAGAAAATAGAATAGTAGGAGTAGGAGTAGAGTAGAATAGAGAAGAATAGAATAGGAATAGGAATAGGAGTAGAGTAGAGTAGAGTAGAGTAGGAATAGGAGTAGAGTAGAGTAGAGTAGAGTAGAGTAGGAATAGGAGTAGAGTAGAGTAGAGTAGAATAGAGTAGAGTAGAGTAGAAGAGGAATAGGAATAAAGCAGAGTAGAGTAGGAGTAGGAGTAGGAGAATAGAATAGAATAGAATAGAATAGAATAGAATAGAATAGAATAGAATAGAATAGAATAGAATAGAATAGAATAGAATTCTTTATTGGCCAAGTGTGATTGGATATACAAGGAATTTGTCTTCAGTGCATAAGCTCTCATTGTACATAAAAGCTGTAAGTGATAAATCATGATCATAGTGATAAAATTACATTCATCATAAATCATAAGATACAACACTTAGTGATAGTCATAGGATACTAAATAAGCAATCAACATAAATCGTACTAGCATATTAAATAAAACAATATAAGTCATAAAGATACAAGCTGCAAAGTTATAGTCATAAGTAGAAAAGGAGATAGGTAATAGGAAAGATGAGAAGAATAATATGGACCTTATATGGTTTTTTGCATCCTGCCTTTATTATTGTTATAAATAATTCAAGGTGGTAAATATACCTAATATTCTTCCATCCCCCTATTTTCTCCTGATAGGTGGGTTGGGCTGAGAGAGTCACTGGCCCAAAGTCACCTAAGGCAGGACTAGAACTCACTATCTCTTAGTTTCTAGTCTGGTGCCTTAATCATTGCACCAAACTGGCTCTCCAGGATGAAAGCAAACTGTTGAAAAATAGTCAAGATCTTTCCCTCTCTGTGCCTTATAATAATAAATTACAACTGTGCAGAAACAGAATCTGGCAAACTGGGAAGAGAGATGCATTGCATGCAATTTTATTTTGGGGAATTCTATATTGTTTTCATGGTAATAATCTTGAATAACCAAGACAGAATAGTGAAAGCACAATGTGAAAAATGAAATATTAATATTTTAATTGTAATACTGGCATTAATGAAAAATAATGAACTCAGGACATAACATAGTTAAAAGATGGACAGAAAGGGTTCCAGGGGATGCCATATTTATGCATAGCATTCACCCAGAATATGGCTCTCTGCTTCTGATGGTATGGCCAGGAGAGCATAGCAAATCAGGATGTTTGCAAACAGACATAAGAAAATTGCTGAGTTTGTGAGTTTAGTTTGCAGAAATGTAGCTATTAGGATTATGTTGTTTTTATATTCTTTTCTACTGAAATAAATATTTTATTATTTAGACTTTATTATCGGGTTTCATGTGTTAAGGATTAGTTTCTAAGGAAAAAGATCTTATCACCTCTAGCCGTAATTCTTATCCCAACAGTGACTGATTTCCAATCACGTGCCAGAGATGTACACTGGGAAAAACTTGTTTTGACTGATTAGCCTCAAGGACGTTTTAATGTACTGAATGATGAATTAAGAAGAGAAAGGAGGGGAAAACTGTTCCAGTACTCTGTGTTATCAGTGAGTGACAGAAAGAGATGAGGCATGGGGAAACTCATGATGGGAGGCAATTTTACTGTGACTCATACCCAACCCATCTTGTGTTGTAGAAGTCCTGCAAATAGCAGCAGTAAAGAGATCCTGGTCAGTATCAGAGAAACTTAGACTTTGGCTTCTGGTCTTTTTGTGGACCTTAATGACTCCGAACCATGGCTTGCCCGGTTCAGGTTATTTCACCTGAATCTGCTGAAAAGTGCTGTGATTGTGCAATCATGGGTCATCTCATGAGAATACGGCCTGAAGCCTCATATTCACTAAACTTCACAAGTTACCATCCTCAAAACGTGGCCCTAAGACAAATAGCTTAAACAGCTGAAAATAGGCAAGTCTATGCTGTTATTCTTGTTACTCTTTGCTCCAATCCAAGCATAGAAATGCACCTCTTTTAAACCCTGGCTCAACAGCCAACTTCATAGAGGAGACCACAGTACATCATTCAATTGCCAACAAAGTACAGTAAAACTACACGGTACTCAAGATGGCGCCGACGAAGGCTGCCTCGGTGAAATGCTCTCAAATGGTTTCTTTATTTTCTACTATTCTCTGCAATTCTCAACGGATTTCATACTCACGAGACCATCTGCTAAGAATTAAGGAACGTCTCTTTAAGGAACAGCTCTTTGTAACCTCACCCCCACCTGTCTTTACAAACACGGAGGAGATTTCAACACAGGAGAAAGCCATTTCCCCGGAACTATCGATCAGCAAACTCAGACGGCAGAGACGAAGAGGTAAAAGGGCGGGAATTTTAAATAGACTAAGGAATAAGGGAATTTAAAAAACCACGCTCCCTTCAATCTTTCTTACCAATTTACGTTCTCTTGCTAACAAGATGGATGAAATACTTCTTTTAAACAGATGCAATTCTGATTTTCACAACGCATCTGCCCTATGCTTTATTGAAACCTGGCTAAATGAGGAAATTGATGACAATAGCATGCATATACCAGGGTTTCAGATACTTCGAGCAGACAGGATTGCAGAATTATCAGGGAAAAAATGGGGAGGAGGCTTATGTATTTATATCAACAACAGATGGTCTCAGGACATAACTATAATACAAAAATTCTGTGATGAAAACTTGGAGTCCTTACTTATTAACTGCAAACCATTTTACTCTCCACGTGAGTTCTCCTCATGTCTACTAATTGCGGTTTATATATACCCACAAGCCTCTGTAAAAATGGCATTAAGAACTCTAGCTGATCAGATTATGGAGGCTGAAGCCAAATACCCCGATTCACTGGCCATTGTTTTGGGAGATTTAAACAAGGCAAACTTAAGGACAGAGCTACCAAAATACTTTCAGCATGTCAATTGTCCCACCAGAGGCAAGAATACCTTAGACCACTGCTACACAACACTAAAAGATGCTTATCGTTCCTTACCATGAGCAGCTGTGGGCCACTCTGATCATTGCATGATTTACCTTGTACCTGCTTACAGACAAAGATTTAAAGCCACAAAACCAACAATTAAATCAGTGAGGACTTGGACTGAAGAGGCAAAGTTAAAGCTACAGGCTTGCTTTGACTGCACGGACTGGAATATTTTTGAAGACACCTCTGCAGACCTGGATGAACTCACAGATACTGTAACATCATATGTCAGCTTCTGCGAAGACCTATGTGTACCGACCAGGAACTTGCGAATATACAGTAACAATAAACCCTGGTTCACAGCTAAACTTAAGCAGTTACGTCGTTCCAAAGAGGAAGCCTACAGAAAAGGTGATAGAATGCTGTACAATCAGGCCAGAAATGTATTAACAAGGGAGATCAGAGCAGCAAAAAGAAACTACTCTGAAAAGCTAAGGAACCAGTTCTCAACAAATGAACCAGCAAACATGTGGAAAACTCTTAAAAACATCACCAGCTACAGCAAACCACCTTCCCAAGCTGAAGGAAATCAGCAACTGGCAGATGACTTGAATGTGTTCTACTGCAGGTTTGAAAGGAAACTACAGCCACCTATCTCCACAATCTCCATCCCAGACACACCAACAACAGCCAAACCTCCTACAACTGAACCCATCCCATTGGGTTCACAGCCCCTGGTGATCACAGAAAAGGAAGTGCAAGATCTATTTCACAGACAGAAGCCGGGAAAAGCACCAGGTCCAGACAAGATAACTCCTTCTTGCTTAAAAGTCTGTGCTGACCAATTGGCCCCCATCTTCACCCAAATCTTCAACAAATCACTAGAGATATGCCATGTTCCCTCTTGCTTCAAACGCTCCACTATCATCCCAGTGCCGAAGAAGCCCTCCATCAAGGAACTGAATGACTACAGACCAGTTGCTCTAACATCTGTAGTTATGAAAACCTTTGAAAGGCTAGTGATGTCCCACTTGAAAACCATCACGGATCCACTGTTAGACCCCCTGCAATTTGCATACCGAGCAAATAGATCAACAGATGATGCTGTTAATATGGCTCTGCACTACATCCTACAACATCTTGAATCTCCAAATACCTACGCAAGGGTCCTCTTTGTAGACTTTAGTTCAGCATTCAACACCATCATACCGGACATTCTTCTAACTAAACTAAATCAGCTAGCGGTACCTGAACACACTTGTAAGTGGATCACAAGCTTCCTAACAGAAAGGAAGCAGCAGGTGAAGCTAGGCAAAATCACATCAGATACCTGTACAATTAGCACAGGGGCCCCCCAAGGCTGTGTACTCTCACCACTTCTCTTCTCTCTATATACCAATGACTGCATCTCAAACGATTCATCTGTTAAACTACTGAAGTTTGCAGATGATACAACAGTGATTGGTTGTATCACTGATTGAACAGTCATTCGAGACAACGATGAAACCGCATACAGACAGGAGGTTGAACAACTAGTCTCATGGTGCGACCGGAACAATCTGGAACTGAACACATTCAAAACCGTAGAAATGGTGGTAGACTTCAGGAGAAACCCTCCCATCCTACCACCTCTTACAATACTAGACAACACAGTATCAACAGCAGAGACCTTCAAATTTCTAGGTTCCATCATATCTCAAGACCTAAAATGGTCATCTAACATCAAAAACATCATCAAAAAAGCACAACAAAGAATGTTCTTTCTGCGCCAACTCAGGAAGCTCAAACTTCCCAAGGAGCTGCTGATACAGTTCTACAGAGGAATCATTGAGTCTGTCATCTGCACCTCTATAACTGTCTGGTTTGGTTCTGCAACCCAACAAGACAGACACAGACTTCAGAGGATAATCAGAACTGCAGAAAAAACAATTACTGCCAACCTGCCTTCCATTGAGGACCTGTATACTGCACGAGTCAAAAAGAGGGCCGTGAAAATATTTACTGACCCCTCGCATCCTGGACATAAATTGTTTCAACTCCTACCCTCAAAACGTCGCTATAGAGCACTGCACACCAAGACAACTAGACACAAGAACAGTTTTTTCCCGAACGCCATCACTCTGCTAAACAAATAATTCCCTCACCACTGTAAAACTATTCACTAGGCTGCATTACTATTACTATTAGTTTTTCTCATCGTTCCTATCACCCATCTCCTCCCACTTATGACTGTATGACTGTAACTTGTTGCTTGTATCCTTACGATTATTTCATATTGATTGTTTCCTGATTGCTTACTTGAACCCTATGACAACCATTCTTGACAAATGTATCTTTTCTTTTATGTACACTGAGAGCATATGCACCAAAGACAAATTCCTTGTGTGTCCAATCACACTTGGCCAATAAAGAATTCTATTCTATTCTATTCTAGTTGAAATGATTGATGTACAGTCACTTTCAAAACAACCTATTTTGCAACGTACAACTCGGTTGCAAATGAAAAGAAATAAAATACAATGCTAAAATCATGCTACTTTATATCACATCTTCCTTATGTCCCCATAATATTGAGCATAGATTATCTGCAAACTCATAATTGCAATGGCCACTAGGAATAAGGGAGTAGGAAGTTATTTCTTTTCCATCTCAAAAATTGGCATTGGCACCAGCAGCCTTATTTGCAGGCATCTGATGCTTTTCCTTCTTCCCCGCTTGCACCATTGTCTAAACCTCTTTCCTCACCAGAAAAGGATACAGATCTTGCTAATTTGGGGGGGGGGGGGGGAGAGAATAAACAATTGTCTTGCCTTCTCATTAACTGTGAGATTGTCTCATCAACTTGAAGCCTGGAGCCAGATTTCAGCTAAAATATTCCATGTCTACTCAAGATGTTAGCCAAATTAAATAAGTTTCCGGATGATTACCTGAATAAAGGAAGCATTTGCCTTTTGTTCTCATCTGCCTTTTCATTTTGTGTGTGTGTGTGTGTGTGTGTGTGTGTGTGTGTGTGTACATGTACATACATGTACACACACAGTATATGAATATCTACGAGGCTGAGTCAAAAGGTAATGCCATTTTCTTTAGGACAGGTATAATTACCAACACAGGAACATGTAGCATACATCAAAATGAAGCTGGTCCTCTGTGGATCACATCCCTACTTCTCAACATAGTCACCGTTTCTCTCAATAGCAATGTTCCACCTTCGAATGAGAGCATGTATCCCTGCCTCGTAAAATTTTGTTGACTGTTCTTTGAACCACTTCTTCACTGCAGTTTTCACTTCCTCGTTACTGGAATAATGTTTGCCTCTCAAACCCTCTATAATCCCTCTATAATCTAAAGTATTGTCCTCAAACACATTTTGTAATTGTCTGTGAATGTTCACAGGGGTTTCCCCCTCAGCAACAAGGAATTCAATCACTGCTCTTTGTTTTTGATGCAACTCTAAGGGGGCAGCCATTTTGAATTTTCCTTGCGAGTCTAAAAACCTGAAAAGTAAGAAACAAAATATTTCAGAACGTAAATGATGTAATCATTTATAACTGGGAAAAATTTCAGGTATTTTTATCAAAAACTTCACCTGAAATAAAGAAAATGGCATTACTTTTTGACTCACCCTCGTATATGTACATGTGCATGTGTATATGTATAGGAAAGGCAATATTTTGAGGCTGCTTATCATTATGAGCATCTGAAATGACCAGGAGGTATCACTAATACCTATTTCAGAAGGCACACGTTTTCGTTACCTTGGACCTGAGAAGCATTTACAAATTGATCAAAATGAAAGATGATAATCGGTTTTTAATAGCTTTTGATAACAGGTATGACAAATTTGAGCATCACTTTGATTAATTGTCCTGTGGTCTTCTCACAAATCATGAATAAAATATTTTCTGATATTTTGTTGTGGTGGTGAACTTAGATAAGATCCTGATTTTTTCTTTTCAGAAGACCAATCTTTGAATAAGATTTATGTCAGATATGTTCTACAGTGGCTACGTACTAAAACCAGTTAATTCTTCTTTATTCAGGGTAGAAATGAAAAAAGACTCTTTGAGATTGAGGGAAGCTGGGAGATGAATGGAAGAACAGACATACATAAACAATTGAGAACTAGCAGGTGAGCATATTTCATAAATGGCAATTTAATCCAGGTGGTGAAAAAATTGGCAAAAAGCAATTCAAATCACCCAAAGAGACTTTGTCTTAATTAACTCATGATAAACTTATAAACAAAACCAGGAAATTCCTCTTACATTTCCAGATTCTGTATTTGCCTCCAGACTAGCAATAAAGATATCATATGAAATTGAAATTGCTTCCTTGATTTTGCCTAGCTGTTTGGGACTTAACAGATACCAAGTTCCATTCTTACAATCCTTGAAAAAAGATGGAGGTAAATAAATGCTTGTCATCTAAACTTATCTGTCTAGTTTAGAAGCTTTCATATTTGTTATGTTTAGTTTTACTCCAGTCCTTCCTTCAAAGTACTAGGCAGGTACTCCTTTTACAGCTACAACAACCCTGTGTAGTAGTTCTGCTTGGCAATTTTATATCCAAATGTCAAACTGAATGCAGGTCTACCAGTTCCAAAGCAGTTCCACTGCCTTTCACTTTTTTCATGCCTACTTATTACACAGATTATTCCACAAACACTCAGAATAGCAGACTATAATGGAAAGCCACTACAGTTTTGGCCACAGTTGTTTTTTTAATGTGAAAATTGAGAAAACCAATCCAGTTTGCTATATATTGTGAAGCCACCGAGAAATGTTTTGACAGCCAAAGGGATTTTTTTAAAAAATAAATCATCACCTGAAGAATTGAGATAGGAGTCGCCTACCGCATTCTAGTCAATTCGAGGAAACCTATTCGAGAGCTATGCTCTTTTTGCTACGATAGAAATTAATTAAAGAAAGTTTGAATGTTTCCATTTTAAAACATTGTAGCAATGATTGCTATTTGGCTCGAGGAAACAAAACATGCTATGCAATGAGTAACTCCTGAATTTATAGAATCTTAGAATGATAGGGTGGTAAAAGGCCATTTAATCCATCAAACCTACCTCTCTGCTCAGTACAAAAATCCAATTTACAACATCCAGAAGAGATGGATGTTTAGCCTCTGTTTGAACAAATCCATTGAAGGATATTTGCTGTGCCAATTTTGTTTTACTCGCAAATCTGATCTGCATTTTCTTCTATCTGTAAATCCAAGTCATTAATAAAAACGCTGAACACCGGAAGGGCTCACAAGGAAGGAGGAAAGTTTAGGTTGATAGTAATCCAGAAACAGAGTTGAACAATTGGTGGGTGAAGGACTTTTCTCCATCTTAAGGGTTTGATTATCAGTATTATCATCAGAAAGAGCCGAGGTGGCGCAGTGGTTAAAATGCAGCACTGCAGTTCAGCAGTTCAGCTGTTCAAATCTCACCAGGGTCAAGGTCGACTCAGCCTTCCATCCTTCCGAGGTGGGTAAAATGAGGACCCAGATTGTTGGGGGCAATATGCTGAACTCTGTAAACCGCTTAGAGAGGGCTGTAAAGCACTATGAAGCGTTATATAAGCCTAAGTGCTATTGCTATTAAATTGAGATGAAAATAAAGGCAGCTAAGAGCTGAAGCCACACTGCCTAGCAAAGAGAGTGTAGGATGGCAGCAATTGGGAATACTGGGGTTTGAACTATTTCTCCCCCCTCCCCCTTAAGAAAGAAGAAAGTTCTTGACAAGTACTGCTGACTAGTAGGACCTAGCAGGTGCAGGTAAACAAACAGCCCACCATAGGAGGTAACCAGACAGGAACCGTGTAGCAAAAAAATGCCAGGGGGCTGATGAAAGGCGGAAAAGGATTAGATAAACACCACATGCCAAGTAATGGCAAGGGTTGGGAGGAGAGAAATGGACAGGAGAAAGCCTTGAGGAAGTCACAACCACCAATGGTCAAGAAAACTTAATTTATGACAGCAGCTAGAGCAGGCGTCTCCAACCTTGGCAACTTTAAGACTTGCGGACTTCAGCTCCCAGAATTCCTCAGCCAGCAAGCTGGCTGAGGAATTCTGGGAGCTGAAGTCCACAAGTCTTAAAGTTGCCAAGGTTGGAGACCCCTGAGCTAGAGCCTTTAAGAAGCAAGGAAGAAGCAGGCAATGAGTCCACTTAGTACTTCTTCTACTGAGACCGGACAAGTGACTCTGGGACAGGGTCAGCGGGAAAACTGGGGGTAATGTTGAAGGGCTCAAGAAGATAGAGCCCTAGAGCAGGGGTCGGCAGCCTTAAACACTCAAAGAGCCACAAAGGTCCTAACTGGAAGCCCCCCGTTCAATTCTGGAGCTGACTGGAAGTCCAGTTCCCGCACCATAGTGTCTCCTCCTAGTGCGGCATCCTTTTTCCTCTGCTGACCAGAAGTCCGGTTTTCCCCACCATAGAGTCTCCTCCTAGTGTGGCAAGCTTTTTCCTCTACCTGTCCTAACCGAAAGCCCTATCAATTGTGGAACCAACTGGCGACAGGGAGCCCAGCATAGGTATGAAAGAGCCACATGTGGCTCCAGAGCCGCGGGTTGCTGACCCCTGACCTAGAGTATATTATAATTATAAGTGTATATACTCTAGAACAGTAACTACTTGGATTGAGAGAAGCCATACAAGCTAAACATTAAAAATAATTCCTGGGGATAATTTTTACTATGCAAAACAAAACAAAAAGATAGAAGTACATTTTTGTAGAAAAATCATTCTGACGTGACTGGTTCTCAACCATCTCCCTCCAAAGAACACAACAGCCAGAGCTGTACCTAGCAACACACCAATTGATCCTTCCCTTCAGCTAATGAGGCAGTATTGATGAACGTTTTAAACATTTCAATGTAGCCACCTAATCATGTAGCCACCTAATGATCATTACATCGAGCTCACAGTTAACCAGTGTGATAAGCAGACTACTTTATATAGGGAAGCAGTACATTTATTTTCCAAGATATTTATCAAGTGCTACTAAATAATTTTGACCTATCTTCTAAAAGACATACATTCCCTTGTTATTTTAGACACTTGGTGAATTTGATTTGAGTTTGTAGAACTCATTGGTCCCCCTGCCCATTGGTCTCCAGGTACAATTCAAGGTGTTGATCATCATCTTTAAAGCCCTACATGGCTTAGGACCAGGCTACCTCCAGGACCGCATTCTACTCATTCTTCCCTTTGACCGGTTAGGTCCCACAGAGTGGGTCTCCTCCTGGTCCTGTCAGCCAAACAGTGCCAACTGGCGGGGCATAGAGGGAGGGCCTTCTCTGTGGGGTCCCTGTTCTCTGGAACCAACTTCCCCCAGAGATCCGAATCATCCCCACCTTGCTGGCCTTCCGAAAAGCCATTAAAACATGGCTCTTCGTGCAGGCAGGGGTCTGAGACAATTTTACATCTGAGGTCTCCCCCATGTATGCATGCTGTTGTATGTCCTTTTTAACTTTTTAAAAATTGTTTTAAAATGATTTTATTGTTTTGGTGTTCTTTAAAATGCTGTACGCTGCTCTGAGTCCTTAGGGAGTAGGGCGGCATAGAAGAATTTCCAAATAAATAAATAAATATCCATTCCATCCTGGAAGTACTGTCTTTTTAATAATACTTAATATATTACAGTCACAGTATCTTAGATGTTGTTTCTGTAATGCTCGCAATAGCCTTGTATAGGATATTAATGTTAATATCACCATATGACTGAGGGAAGGACAGCTTCTTTGAGACCTATTGTTTTGCCTTCCCACGGAACTGATTTTCTGGTCTGGTCTACCGAGTGAAGCTGACAACTGTGGGGATTCCTGTCTCAATGTTCAAACAGATTTCCAATGCATTTTACAACAATATCAAAAATAAAATCAATGACCAACTTAATAAAGCAGCTTTGAAAAAGTCTGAAGAGCTTAGTTTGCACATGAACACAAACAAAGATGAAGTCTCTTGGATACTTGAACTCAAGCCATGAGGACCAAAGTGGCCATTTTGAATCCCCCCTCCCCCCCCATAGATCCTAACATCTTGATCAAGTAAGTTTCTTTCCATGAGCAGAGGTAAAACAATAACCTTTCTTCAAAGACCATAGCAATTATGGAGACATTCCACTTGCCTGTCAAATACTTCACATTTTCAACGATTTCATTTTTAAATACAGCTAGCTCGAGGAACATAAAAATAGTGGGATAAAGGTTTGGTTGCTGCAGTACCTTCTGGAGCAGGGGTGTCAAACTCAAGGCCCAGGGGCCGGATCTGGCCCGCAGGGTATTTAGACCTGGCCCGCGGGGCCGCCCTGGAAACAGCAAAGGACCGGCCTGCAGTGCTTCTGCCAGTGAAAACGGGCTCCTGAGCTCTGTTTTCGGCTGCCATGGCCTCCTGCAACCCTCTGCCAGTGAAAATGGAGGTTGAGAGAGCCGCATGCGGCCCTCCCGAGTTCCGTTTTCACTGGCAGAGGGTTGCAGGAGGCTGTGGAAGCTGAAAACGGAGCTCAGGAGCCTGTTTTCACTGGCAGAGAGCTCGGGCCACCATGGGCGCCCCTGACAGGAGTGATGTCAAGCTGGCCATGCCTCCCTGCTTACGCCCACCCCACCCCCGCAAAGTCAAACACAATCCTGATGCGGCCCTCAATGAAATCGAGTTTGACACCCCTGTTCTGGAGCATCTGGGAAAGTCTAAAATTTTAGCAAAAAGCAACTGAAGTTCATGAAAAATAGTTCACACACACACTCTTTCTTGAGTCCTGGGAGGCCTCAAACAGATGTTTACAATATTTGTTTCTCCAGCTGTTCTTTTCAGTTAAACATAAGCAATTTATTGACTTCTTAACTACTGTGGGCAATTAAAGCAAAATAGCTGCTGTGTGTCTTTAAAAGAAAACAGAGACCTTGGTCACTGATAGCAAGATGTTTTGATTCAAGAAAGAAAATATATGAGCTACACATTCATTTAACTTCCCTAGAGCATTTCCAATCTATATACCAGAGCTTCCTCAGTGTTGAAGTTCATCAGGTTCTGACAGGAAATCAGCTGGGTTCTGTCCCTCAGGCTTGTCTTGGACTCTTTCCAGTCTTATGTCCCTCAAGAGAAGACTCTGCTCTCAGACTGTGGCCTGATATAATTAAATTTGATTTCAAGAACTGAAAACATTAACTGCTAAGTCTGTTTTATTAGCGCAGAATTACTAGAGCTGCCGTATTATTGATTTTCATTTTCTGAGGCATTAATTAATATGCTTAATCAATTTTCAGGGAACTAGAAAATTTATTGAAATTCATTTAATTAAATCTATTAAATTATTTGTTTACTAAAACTCATGCATAATGCTGCATACCTGCTAGCTCAGTTATACATTTTTGATAGATTATGAGCCATTAAGCCAGTGTCAACTTTTAGAGACCACATATAATAGATCTTTTCGTTATGATTTATCCCCAACCTGCCCCTTCATGCCTCCAAATACTGCATCTATTATCTTTGTAAAAGAGTTAATCTACCTTGCAGTGGTCCTTTTCCTTCTCTTTTTCTTTTTACCTTTTCTAGCATTATAAACTTTTCAAGAAAGCTAGTTTTTCACATAAGGTATCCAGAATATGAGTTGGATCATTTGTGCTTTGAATGAGAACTCTAGATTGACTTGTTTTATATTCCTCCCCTTTTTTGACCATCGATAGTATTTAAGAAATATTCTCCAACATCAACATTCAAAAGTGTCAATACTTTTGACCTCCTCCAGGTCCCGTCAGCCAAACAATGCCGGTTGGCGGGCTCTAGGGGGAGGGCCTTCTCTGTGGGGGCCCCCGCGCTCTGGAACCAACTTCCCCCAGAGACCCGAACCATCCCCACTCTGCTGGCCTTCCGAAAAGCCATTAAGACATGGTTCTCCCTGCAGGCAGGGGGAAGTGACTAAATCCATCCGAATCTCCCCCCTTGGTATAGTTGATTGTGTACTTTTTAACTTTTGTATATTTCTTAATTGCTGTTTTTAAACTATACTTTATTATTGATGTTCTTATAAAATTGTTGTACGCCGCCCTGAGTCCCTCGGGAGTAGGGCGGCATAGAAGAACAAATAATAAATAAATAAATAAATAAATAAATAAATAAATAAATAAATAAATAAATAAATAAATAAATAAATAAATAAATACTTCTATTCTGCTTCTTCAAAGTCATTCATATTCATAAAGTATCATGGGCAAAACCATTCTGTATGATTCTGATCTATTGGTAGGAATTTAGATACCAGAAAATCTAAATATCCTTTTCAAGGCCTCCTATGCTAGTCTATTTTTCTTGGAAACTGTAAAATTTGCCACCTCCTTCTTCTCTGTAGTATGATATACATTTACTCTTATTATTAAAATGACCATCTGCAGCTGCCTTCAGCATCCTCCTATACCATTGCTACCTAATACACTGTAGGTGCCCGTTTGCTTTGACAGGGCAGGTAGGGTGATTTTTCACAACTCGGGTGACCTTGTTGGGAGTATATACTCTTGATGTACACTCTCAGCATCCTTCATTCATCCTGCCCAGGGGTGGGTTCCACTTACCTTTGCCACCGGTTCGCATTGCGATGTTTCGCGCATGCGCACTTGCTAAGCTCGCGCGCCCACGCGCGTCCCCTCGTGCAATTCTGCTTCCACGCATGCTCAGTAGTTATAATCAGCCCGAAACACAGCTGAGGAGCTGATCAGCTGTGTTTCGGGCAAAGGAATAAAGGTAAGTATAAACCCGGGGGCAGGCGGGAGGGCCCTTTTTCAAGCAGCAGCAGAGGAAAAAGCTTCAAAACAGTAAACAAATTCCAAAAAATTCCCCAAAAAAGATGGCGGCGCCCACGGACGGGCACCGACTAAACCAGATCCGTGACGCCATTGTGACGTCACCAGCGGGTCGCTACCAGTTTGGGTGATCCGGTCCGAACCGGCAGGAACCCACCCCTGATCCTGCCTAAGGAACACACACTCATCAAGAGGAGGCAACATAACAGAACTTGAGGGGATATAAATTACTCCCATTGGATTTTGTCAATTGAGGTCTTCATTTTCCTCTCTTACCACTAGAGGTCAGACATTGTCCTGGGAACTTTTCCAAATCTAGCTAATGTATAAGAGTTCTGTCATTTCATCCACAAAACAGATCAAATCAGTATAGAAAGAAAGGAAGAAAAAGACCTGTGATCCTAGTTTTCACCAAATGGGGATTTTATATACAATACAATCCTTAGTTTTCTATTGTATTATTAAATGAAAGTGAAAAAGAGGCTAAACAAAACTAGGATATGTTATGGATTTAGAAAATGTGTGGACGTGGCATATTTGATGTCAATAGACAGGAAGGGAATAGATTTGGAGAAGTCCAAGAGAGGAAAATACACAGAAAACACCAGAGACTACTCTTTAATATGTCCCGATTTTAATATGATACCCTCAGATTATAAGTACTTCATACCTATTGTTTAAAATAAAAAACATTTGGCTAATTGATTAAACTGTGTTACAATGCAAATTAACCTCTGAATCAACATGCATTTTGTGCCTAGCACTGGAAACCAGAACAAAACCAACTTTAAAAGCCATTTAGTACTTTTTATTTTTATAATTGGCATTAACCAGAAATACAAGTGTTCTTGAGGATTTAATTCACACGGTACGTTTGTATATGTGCCATAATTTTGAAACAAATATTGCTCCATTGTCTTTTGGCAGCCTGCTTAAAGGGCAAGGAGCTAAGAGGCGAAGATCATAAGCATTCGGCATTATAGGCCAAAAGTCAGAATTGTTCTTAAGATTAAGTGCATTTGACCTGGTAGGGCAAGTAAGCGAGCACTGAGTTTTAAGCGCATGAAAAGATATATTAAAGCCAACAGTTCACTTCTTTGCTTATTGCTAGGAGGGATTAGAGACCAAAGCATCTGCATTCAAATGGAAAAATATAAGGTTGCCATATGGGACCAAATCAATGGGGCTTCAAAGCATGTGACGTGACTCTAATAATAAGCAGCCTTTGATGTTTCAGGAAAGGAAGAAATCCCTAATGACCATGGCCAAGTGTGTACTAGCATGACATAAATATATTTATTTTGAGATAATTGCTTAGAACTGCAAACCTATAGATAGTTAAGCTGTATTTCTAATCTAGTAATTGAACAGATGAATTTATTACTGTAAATTACTATAAATTACGGTACTAATTTATAGTACATTTTACTTTTTACTCTTCCCTTCATTTTCCCCTTTAATGTATTAGCATAATTTCTTCTCCTTTTGTTGCTTTCATTACTTGAATTTAGGAAATAAACAGCACAGAAAATTGCAAAGAAATAAAAAATTAAAGAAGGAAATGAAAACACATGGGGCATATTTTTGCAATTACCTACCTACCTACCTACCTACCTACCTACCTACCTACCTACCTACATACATACATACATACATACATACATACATAGTTCTGTCTAAGTGTTTCATTGAATAAAAGACATAACATTAATCCAGACCTAACTTTCAGTTCCTAGTTGTTGGTTGAAGATATTTCTAGATTATCTGGTACTTTACCTATCCCTTACCTTCCTTTTGAGAATAGTAAAAAGGGGATGAAATTAGTTCTTTCACAACTGGAAGTCTCTTCAATATCTAGCATTTTGGAAGGAACCACTTCAGAATGCTCCTGATATCTTGAAGCCAGTGTTCCTGAGAACTAGATGATGACTGAGTGAGAGAACTGGTCACTGCTTACACTGGAATTTTAGTCCCAGTGATGATATTTTATAATATCATCCAGTCATGGGCTACCTATTGGTCTTAAGTGGGATTAGGTTTCTACCCTTCTTTTAAAGAACAAGTATAAATGTTTCATTGTCAGATGTAATTTTCCAGCATTGAGAACTATTTAATGTATCATTGTAATTTTTTTTTTAAATTACTATCTAAAAAGAGATTTATTTTTTAATCGGAGAGTACTATATTATCATGGGACTAATTCTTTCATAGCATGTTGATTTTCTGATCAAAATGGCAACAAACAGTTTTAATCCAAATAGCTGTTTTCAACACCAGAAAAAATATTTTACACCCTGAAGATTACATCATTAAAATTAGTGAATGTGACTGCAGCAAGAGGCACAAAGAATAGGATATTCTGCAAGTTAATGGTTTGACTGAGATTGCCTGTGTACGTTGATGCACAGAGGCGGAGAGAAGTGGAGGGGTATTGGAAATGCTGCCTTTCAGAAGTGACGTGTAATTTCCCACTCAATTAGGAAAATTAAGTCTACATACTGTCATGCCCCTTATAGCAGCCCCTTATCAAGAAAGCAGAGTCCAAATCTTGGAAATAAGATTTTATCTTGGCCTCATTTATCAGTCAATATGTTAAAGAAAGCCTCCTTACTGTTTTTGATCTTCTCTCTAACTGACTTTTAATTTAATGGGAAGGATATTAGTTAATTATTAGATATTACAAAAATATCCCTCTATTCTTGTTTTACAATGTTTTAGAAATGCCAATTTTCATTCTCAGGTCCAGACCACTTTATTGTACATAATTAAATGCAGGAATTCATTAGAATTTAGCAGGAAAATATTGGCCATCAGAGTTGTAGTTCCTATGATTTTCAAACTTTTCCAGTGAACTCCATTCATTTTTCCTTTATCATCCTATTTTCCTATTCCCCCTCTCCCCCCCCAAATGGTCTATGGGTATATTTAAACAAAACAAAACAATCGTACTTAGAACAAGTATAAAGAAAATACATCAGTGGGAAGGAGTTGAAGAGAAATAGCAAAGCATGAGTCAGACGTTATTCTAAACTTGTATTCATGCATTTTTGAGTTGGAAACATTGACACTTTAGCAGAAAAGTTATTAAAGTTTGTTGCAAAATCAAAACCAGAAGCACACACAGATGACTGATTCAGCTGGATTCAATAACTTCTTTATAAACATAATAATAATAATAATAATAATAATAATAATAATAATAATAATAATAATAATAATAATAATAATAATAATAATAATAATAATAATAAATATAAATATAAATATAAATATAAATATAAATATAAATATAAATATAAATATAAATATAAATTATATTTAAATATAATTATTTACTATAAATAATTATAGTAAATATATATTTACAATACCACAAGTAGAATTCTTCTTTAATCAGTTACAGGTAAACACAAGCAGAAGAGTTAGTTTTCATTTCAGCAGCAGACAAGCACAGAGAGTACAGAGTAGACAGAGCCATGCCCAGCCTTAAGCTTAAATTTCAGTTTCGATTCTCTGCACAGACTCAGAAGTGGTTAGCTTCCATTGGCTGACTTAGTTGCTATGCCTATTCATTGGCTAACCTTGTTAACATGGCTCTCCTAGTTCATGAATATCTTAACAAAAGTAGAGGATTAAACTTTGGATGTACAGGTGGTCCTTGACTTACAACCACAATTGAGCCCAAAAATTTCTGTTGCTATGTGAGACAGTTAAGTGAGTTTTGCCCCATTTTATGACCTTTCTTTGCCATAGTTGTTAAGTGAATCACTGCAGTTTGTTAACAACACAGTTGTTAGGTGAATCTCGCTTTCCCATTGACTTTGCTTCTCAGAAGGTCACAAAAGGTGATCACATGATCCTTGGACACTGCAACCATCATAAATACATGCCAGTTCCCAAGTATCTAAATTCCCAGGGGTGGGTTCCTCCCGGTTCGGACCAGATCGCCCAAACCGGTAGTGACCCACTGGTGACGTCACTGTCAGTGCCGTTCCATGCGTGCCGCCATCTTTTTTCCCCTTCCGCGGCTTGGAAAAGGGCCCTCCCGCCCGCCTGCGGGTGAATTCTGACTTTTATTTCTTCGCACGAAGCACAGCTGATGAGCTCCTCAGCTGTGTTTCGGGCTCATTCCTGCTTCTGAGCATGCGCAGAAGCAAAATTGCATGAGGGAACGCGCGCGAAATGTGGAGGCGCTTGAGAAGTTTATGAATGATTGTTATTTGGTGATTAACCCACTTGGCTATGGATACATAGCATTTGAGTTTGCTTCATGATTTTGTGGTTGCCTTGAGCTACGATATTACAGTTTTCAAAAGTATATTACTTTAGTTCTATACATTTACAGATCACAGAAATCTATTTTGTGGTTTTGTGGTTGCTTTAAGCTATGATATTTTTTCAAAAGTAAGATATTACTTTTGTTCTCTACATTTACAGAACATAGAAATACATTTTGTGGTTTTGTGATTGCCTTGGGGTATGATATTAGTCAAAAGTATGGTATTACTTTTTTTCTATACATTTTCAGAATATAGAAAAATATTTTTAGAAGTGGAATAAATGTTAACGTGTAATTTTCTTAGGCAGGAATAGCACGAACAACTTTCTTTAAATGTTCTTTTATGCTTACAACCTGATCACCAATTTCTGCAGCACCATAAACTGAGGCCCCTTTAGGCTAATTATTTTCATAGTTCTTTAAGGTATCAATGAAAAGTGTTATGATTCCTATGTTCAGTTTTACTGTAGTGTGGTATATCCCAAAGGACCTTCTTCAAGAGGCAACTGGACTTTCTTTGTTTTTCTTTGAAGAGATTTCACTTCTCATCCAAGAAGCTTCATCAATTCTCTTCAGTTTCTTGGATTAGAAGTGAAACATCTTCTTCCTCAAAGAAAAAACATAGTCCAGTTGCCTTTTGACAAGAAAAAGCACCTTTGGGACCACCATGATATGGATGACTGAGAATCTCTATAGACATCTATATACACCAGAGATCTTCAAACTTGGCAACTTTAAGACTTGTGGACTTCAACTCCCAGAAATCTCCAGCTAGCATAGCTTGCTGGTGAATTCTGGGAGTTGAAGTCCACAAGTCTTAAAGTTGCCAAGTTTGGGAACCCCAGGTATATACAGTATCTGTAATGTAAGAAATAGTCTTTGTAATGACCACACCTTGCCAAACTGATTGGTGAATGTAAGTTTAACATGTATGATAGAGATATACACGACTGAGAAAATAATTATGAATGAGGCAGGATTTCAATTTGCATTACGCTTTGCCTATATCTTTTTGAAGATCTTAAAAGTCCCATCTGAGGATGATAACATGAATGTTTTGTTTGATCTTCCCTCATCCCCATTCAAAAAGCTTTGTGGGAAAGAATACAGATAAAAATTATTTTGCTATTTAGGAAAGAGGCTGCCTTTTCCTTAACATGCAAAATCAGAAATAAATTGTTGATGAAATTCCATCGAATGTACCTATACTGTCATCTTAAAAATTGAGGAGAAAATATAGAGCAAAGATCTTTGCTGAAAGGTGACTTGGGAAATGTTAAGTTAAGGAGTTAAGTTAATGTTTCTTGGCCTAAAGGTCAAACAGGATTGAGGAAGAGAAAGAAAGCTGAGCCTCCATTAAAACAAAATGAAGACAAATTAAATAGAAGCCTAGAAATGGAGGCCCTCCGAGTTATGACATTTCAGGTGTCGGTTCCCTCTGCTCTTGTGTGCTGTGAAATTGTCACCTTCATTATATAAGCATCAGTAGTTCTTGTGCCAGACATCCTCTAGACCGACGCTCAGTTGAACTCTATTTTTATCCTTGGTAGACAAGCAAAATGTGCAAAGTGCTTTTAGGGACTGGCATAGAGAAATTAAAGAAAGCAAATCCCTGGTTCAATCTTGCAGAGTCTGGAATTCACTAGAAAGCCTTTCCTACATACAAAAATGCAGACCTACTTAATATACTAAAATATAGAGTCTTTGAACATTGTTACGATTATGTCCAAATGATATGAAAAAGTGCCTGTCAGCTAACACAGAATGTGAACTTCAATGAAGTTTGTATTTTGTATAATTGGCCAATTGTGGTGGAGGGACTGTGGTGGAGGGACAAATGACAAAATGTGAAAATTTTTTTACTCCCAGTACCCAACTATTTTCAGATTCTCTCTTTTCTACTTAAGAGCTGCTAACCAACTGGGGTTCCCCTTTCTTTCTTAGTGAAGTTAGCAAGAGTGTAGCTTTAAAGGGTGAGTTGGGGCACTTAGTACTGAAAATCAATAAACCAGGCATCTTTGTGGTTAGTCAAAAAAGAATGTGGAGGTCCCAAGACTGAGCAGAGTTCTACCTAAATTGCAGTGGACATAATTAATGATGAGAGAGAGATATACAGTAGATATAGGAATCTTCTGCCAAAGCATTCCACTGTCATCAAATATCTCTCTACCTTCTTGCTTTGCAAAATGCCTCAGTAAAATACAAGGCATGTTTGCCTTGAAATAAAAAGCATATTGTTGTGAATTATGGCATTTAATAGCATAAATAAACCATGAGCAATAATTTCAAATGGGAATGACTGTTGTCATATAATCTTGGCAAAGATAATGCCTCATTCCTTTGTTACTAATGAAAACTAGACTGATTTATAAAGAACATATTTAGGTTTTAATTCTCCCTGCTTCTCTCACATTGTTGATATGCTGATTCTTGATATTCAGGTTTAAAAACTTTTGCTGGAATATATTTACATGATTATGACAATGGTATCCTGTCAGGCATGAATAACCAAACCCACACATGTAGTGTTCAACTAGCTACTTTATTGTTCCATGCCTCATACAAATGTCCCCAGACTTGCAGCTTTCACCTGGGACAGACTAAATAAGGCTCAAAGGCATTCGGGGGAAGGGAGGTCAGATCTTGCCCTCTTGTGTTAACATAATGAGTCCAAACTAATTTCCCACTTGACCCCCTTCTCCCAACTGGGATGTTTATTCTCCGACATATCCATTTGTTCATATCCGATTCTCAGTGATTCTATGGATCAACTCTACATTTTTTCAATCTTGTATGGCTTCTTTCAGTTATTTTATACTCTGGTTGATGTCAGTCACTATAGCCGTCTTTATTATTCTTATAAATAACATAATAAATAATTCAAGCCAGTGAACATACCTAATACTCCTTCCTCCTATTCTCCTACAAAAACAACCCTTGAGTTGGTCTGAGAGAGAGGAACTGGCCCAACGTCACCAAGCCAGCTTCCATGCTTAAGGTGGGAGTAGAGTTCACATTTTATTTATTTTTATTTATTTATTTATTTATTTATTTATTTATTTATTTATTTATTTATTTATTTATTTATTTATTTATTTATTTGTTTATTTGTTTGTTTATTTATTTATTATTTATTTATTTTTGTCAAGTACGTGTTGGTAATATACATAGATATAACATTGTTTATATACATAAGATGAGTACTGATAAGAGGGAACATTAGGACAGGGACAGTAGGCACGTTGGTGCACTTATGCACACCAACATTCTCCTGGTTTGTAGCCTGGTGCCTTAATCACTAGATCAAACTGGTTCCCAAGCTGGCTTTTGATTTTGCCTTCCAGTGATATGACTGGTTTTACATGCTCCAATAGTTGCTTGTCACCTTTGCTATCCAAGGAATGTGCAGGAGCTTTCTCCAACACCCCAGCTTGAACAAGTCGATTTTCCTTGAACAAGTCGATTTTCCTTTTGTCTAGTTTTTTAAATGGTTCAACTTTCACAGCCGTAGGTGGCTGTGGGAAAGACAACAGTGAGGATTAATCTGCATTTAGTGTGCCAGGCTGATGTTCTTGCTTTTCCATACTCGATTCATGCTCATCATTGCTCTGTGATTCAACTTTATTTCTGGACTTCATTTCCTGCTTTGATCAATCTTCAATCCAAGGACACTGAATTCTTTTTTTTTTAATTAAATAATTTTTATTAAGTAAATTTAAAAATACATAGAACATAAAAAACAAAACATATATGAACATAACTACATATATACAAATATATAAATGAAAATAGATGTAGACTTTATAAAGAGTATATAGTACAAAGCTAACAAAACCCACAGAAAAACAAAACAAAACTTGACATCTCACATAAAACAATATAGCTATTTTACTTTAAGCAGTTTAGCGTATCTTTTATCTTTCTAAATATCTATCTATCTATCTATCTATCTATCTATCTATCTATCTATCTATCTATCTATCTATCTATCTATCTATCTATCTATCTATCTATCTATCTTTATGTCTCTACATATATCTCTTCAGTTTTACAACAATCCTTAGGAAAAGTAAAACAACGAAGAAAAAGGCAACAAAGTAGAACAAATATAATATAATCCCTCTTCGCTATCCAAAAACCTGCTATTTTGTTGTATTTTTACGGTTCAACCTGAATTCTTGCACACATTTGATCTCTTCACTGTCAATTGTTACTTTGGCATTTACATTCCTAGTAATGGTCAGGAGCATTTTGATATTCAGAGAGAGGCTAAATTTCTCTCTTTCTATTCTTACAAGAACTCCTATAAAATTTTTCTACCAAGAATGTTTTTTGGGCTTCCACACCCAAAATTATTTCTTATTATCTACTTATTATCTTTTTTAATGTAGTATTTTAAACTGATTTATGTCAGAATACAGGGAGCTATTTCTAGAAGATAAACTTTTGAAATAAAGCTCAAAGAAAGCTTCTCTCAGTAGTGAGAGATTATTCCATATAGCCTGTTAATAGACTGAACCGGTATGGAGAGCTATATCTCTGAATGATTTCTCCTTGCTTAAATTCCATAAGAATCACTGGGCTATAGCAGCTATAACAGCAGCACAAGATTGACAGTGACTCTGGTCCACATGATTAAAGCAGGAAGGAGGCTCCTTTAAATGAGAATGAGACTGGCCTACAGGGGCCATCTAAGATCTAGAGAGATTTGAGTCCTATTTTTAGCAATGAAAATCACTTTGTGATGTGTGCCTTCTGAAGGATTCTTTATTTTGACTGCAACGATTGGATCCTGCAAAATGGGCAATTTCTAGCAGAGGAGCCGAACAGCAAGGATTGGGATGCTTGAATAAACAGGAGCTGTCCAGCAAAAATCAGCAAACTGTTATTTCAGGATTTGGTACTCTCTAAAAGTGTCGAATTATCCTTCTCAAATTTTCAGGCAACAAGGCCTAATGCATCTGAAGGATGTCAGATTGGGAAAAGTTGTTCTGGAAACAACCAGACCAAAACCTGATTTTTTGTCTTAGAACTAGTTTTGCACTTTGTTCCAATTTCTGCCTGTTCTTTTCTTTTATTCTCATTTTTCTCTTGTTTGTATTAATGCATTCCGTGTGCATCAATGCATACGGAAACAAAATGAAGGATACATTGGCAAAAAGAATCAGAACACAAAATACAAGCTCGGAGGACACGACCTCGTAGACGACCCTCACTCTGTCAAAGACCTTGGAGTACTCATATCTAATGATCTAAGTGCCAGAGCCCACTATAATAACATTGCCAAAAAGGCTCTAAGAGTTGTTAACCTAATCTTGTGTAGCTTCTTCTCTGGCAACATTACACTGCTAACCAGAGCATACAAAACATTCGCCAGACCATTTCTCGAATACAGCTCACCTGTCTGGAATCCGCACTTCATATCAGACATTAATACAATTGAGAGAGTCCAGAAATATTTCACGAGAAGAGTCCTCCACTCCTCTGCTTGCAACAAAATACCTTACCACCACCAAATTTCAAGACTACCATTAGTCTTGAAATTTTGGGCATAGACAATTTAGAACTACGCCGCCTTTGGTATGACCTAAGCATAGTTCATAAAATTATCTATGTCCTACCTGTCAATGACTACTTCAGCTTCAACTGCAACAATACACGAGCACACAATAGATATAAACTGAATGTAAACCACTCCAAACTCGATTGCAGAAAATACGACTTCAGCAACAGAGTGATCAATGCCTGGAATGCACTACCTGACTCTGTGGTTTCATCCCCAAACCCCAAAAACTTTAACCTCAGACTGTCAACTGTTGACCTCACCCCATTCCTAAGAAGGGTGGGGAGCAGCAATTAAGTTTCATGCCTAAAAACATTCCATAGGAGTCTGAAGAGAAAACTGGAGGGAATGCAGGAAACTGTAGATGGTGAAGGAAAGAGGGACTGCTGTGGCCTAGAGGTAGAGCTCTTGCCTCACAATCAGGAGGTTGTGAGTTCGATCCTAGGTAGAGGCAGATGTAAGGGTCTCCTGCTTGGGCAGGGGGTTGGACTAGATGACCTGCAAGGTCCCTTCCGACTCTGTTAATCTGTTAACTGGACTCTCTGTTATCAAAATGCTAGAAACCATCAATAGTGGGTGGGATTTTATAATCCAGCTAGACCTTCCCTTCCAGTCTCCTCTTGTGAAGGAGAGCAAAAGATGCATCTCCTCAATCTTTATAAAGTGCTGGCCCATTAGCACTATAAGGTTCATCGTCCAATATTTGAATCCTAACATAGTTTTAAGGATGCGATCCTATAAAACAAAAAGTGTGAGATAACCATCTGTGAATAAAAACTGCAAACATAAAGAGTTTCAAGTTGCTTTTGAAATGGACTACAGTATTTACATTTAAATAAAACTTGTAATTTTTAAAATTGAGATGGTAAGGGTAGGAAATTCACAAAACTATTACCCTTTCTTTCTAATATGTTGGTTTCCGCCCTTCAGATCATAAATCCTTCCAGTATTTCTGCAGATGTTGATAATGAGATTGGATTAAACAATAGAAATTAAAGCAGTCTGGTTTTTTTATTTTACACAGTTAATTTACACAGTTTGGCTGCTGTGGAGTCTGTTTTTAAGATACAATACATCAAAACATCTAAAACAGATAAACACTCTGACCTTTGTAGAAACTCTGTATAACAAATGCAAATCTTGGGTCATTATTGAGCAGTTTGGATTAGTTTTGCTTTAAAAAGCTGCACTGTGATTGTTATATCAAGACTTAGCAGATGGTTATCTCTAGAACTAGCAGATTTGCAAACTTTTTAAAAAAGTGACACAATGAATCACTTTTTAAAAATGAAAATATGAACCCTCTCCACATATCTAATATCATAATTTATGTATGCTATAAATTAGATTTTCCTATCTAGTTTATAATTCAATGCCATGTATATGTTCTCAGAAGTTTAGGCTGTTATTTTTTTAATGGCATTATGCTGGCAGGGTATTCTGAGAATTCTATGCCAACACATCTGGAATGCAGATGTGGAAAGAGTAGGTTAAAAAGACGGATGTTAAATTGAGTACAAAGAACAACATTAGAAGTCACAAAAGTGACAAGGATGCTGGCCTCTTTGCCTAATAAAATTCTAGATCAAATTAATGTAATATATTTTATACCACTGGGCATATGTTTATTCCTGGGTATAATTGAAAGTGCCAACTATGATCTACAAAGGCTTGAATGGTGGCCTGGAACTCTAAGCTACAAATACATTTTTCAACTCCAAGGGAAATTGGTTAGGGACCATATAAATGTCCATACTTTCTAACAGACACAGAATCTCACTCATTAGATTTTTCTCTCCTACAGGTAGTCCTCGACTTAGAACCACAATTGAATCCAAAAATTTTGTTGCTAAGTGAGACATTTAAGTTAAGTGAGTTTTGCCCCATTTTATGACCTCTCTTGCCACAGTTGTTAAGTGAACCATCAGACGTATTAAGTTAGTAACGTGGTTGTTCAGTGTACCTGGCTTCCCCATTGACTTCGCTTGTCAGAAGGTCACAAAAGTTGAACACATGATTCTGGGACACTGCAACCATCATAAATATGAATCAGTTGCCAAGCATCTGAATTTTGATCACATGACCACCAATGTTCCCTGTAACATCAGAAAACGGCGTGCGGCAGTTAAAAACTGCGGTGCGACATTAGCAATAGCAATAGCAATAGCACTTAGACTTATATACGGCTTCATAGTGCTTTACAGCCCTCTCTACAGAGTTCAGCATATTGCTCCCAACAATCTGGGTTCTCAGACATTCTCTTTTTATGTGTGCGGCCGCACAGGCGCGCGGCCTCTGCAATTAGAAAATGCCACACGGAAGTTAGAAACTTCCGCGTGGCGTTCTCTCGTTACGTGTGCGGCCGCGCAACTTAAGAGGGAACAGTGATGACCACAGTGATGCTGCAATGGTCATAAATGTGAAAAACGGTCATAAGTCACTTTTTTTCATTGCTGTTGTAACTTCGAACAGTCACTAAATGAAATGTAATTCGAGAACCATCAGTATTTCCGCTGACATGCACTCTCTTTGTTACAGAACCCTCCCCACATCATATTCAAAGGAGTTTGGAAAAGAACTTCATATCAAAAAATGTATTAATTCATCATGTAAGCCTTCAAATATTTAAATCACCATTTATGTGTTTTCTAGAAATAAAAGCAAGTGCACAATTCCAATTAAATCCTTTCCCTAAATTATGAGTTTTTGCATTTTTATGTGTTCTTTTTCCCCCCAGCCAAAAACAGTGGCACAAAATTCAAGAAAGTGTGAACTATGAAAAACAGCTTACTCTAATTACAATAATTCAGGTAGTATGAAATGGATAAGGCTCATTCACATCATAATTCATCAAACATTGTAAAGACTAAATGTACCACTGAAAATTTATCCCCATTTTTTTTTAAAAACCAGTAGCATAGTTTTCGCTTTGGTACTTATTACTATAATAAGTAAGAACAAGGATACATCATTAATATACTGTACATAGGCACTGTAAAGTGTTGTGAGCAAATGCCATTCATTTTAAGCTTGCAATCTGAATGTCAATAATAGGAAAAAGAAGGAGGAAAACAGTGAAAACAGCAGGAAATGCTTGTGAGCAAACACCGGTTATGTTTCTATGCAGCATAGTGCTAGCATTATTACTTCAAATGAGCATGTAACTTCCAAACAAAATTGGAGCCTTAGGCCTCAGTACAAGTGGAGATGAATATTTAGATAGTAAGCCAGGTATATAGTCCTTGATTTACAACCAAAATTGAGCCCAAAATGTTTGTTGCTAAGCGAGACATTTATCAAGTGAACTTTGCTCCGTTTTACTACCATTCTCGCCACAGCTGTTAAGTGAATCACTGCAGTTGTTAAGTCAGTAACACGGTTGTTAAGTGAATCTGACTTCCCCATTGCCTTTGCTCGTTGCCAGGTCGCAATGCTGCAACGGTCATAAATATGGGTCAGTTGCCAGGCATCTGAATTTTGATCATGTGACCATGGGGATGCTGCAATGGTCGTAAGTGTGAAAAATGGTCATAAGTCACTTTTTTCAGTGCCGTTGTAACTTTGAATGGTCACAAAATGAACTGATATAAGTCAAGGACTTCCTACACTCACTTTTGAATGAATAATTGAAATTAAAATTGACAACAAATGCGCTTAAATCATGTCCACATTGTACTTTTCTGAACTCACCAAAGTAAAATATTAGGGTTATAATATGCATGTAACACATGGAATGTAATTCTTTATATCAGATAAGTCCCTAGGTATTGCAAAAAATTGTTATTATTGCATGCCGTAGAAAAAGCCCCTCTGTATTTATAGGTTAAATCAGGAGTTATCAAACTCGATTTCATTGAGGGCCACATCAGGGTTGTGTTTGACCACGGGGGCCGGGGTGGGCGTGGCCAGGGTTGGCGTGGCCAGCTTGATGTCACTCATGTCAGGGCATCTGTGGTGGCCCAAGCACTCTGCCAGCGAAAATGGGCTCCCGAACTCCATTTTCAGCCGCAATGGCTTCCAGCAGCCCCCTGCCAGCGAAAATTGAGCTCCAGGGCGGGCCCTGGGCTCCGTTTTCGCTGGCAGAGGGCTGCAGGAGGCCGTTGCGGCCAAAATTGGAGCCTGGGATGGCTGCACGCGGCCCTCACGAGCTCCATTTCTGCTGGCAGAAGCACCACAGGCCAGTCCTTCGCTGTTTCCAGGGCAGCTCCGTGGGACAGATCTAAGCACCCCGTGGGCCGGATTCGGCCCGAGGGCCTTGAGTTTGACACCCCTGGGTTAAACTATACAGGTATTAAGCAGGATCTCTAGCACGGGCCTTTTACTGACATACAATAAAAAAATCTGGGGTTTGTAAGACATCTTTCTGGAATTCCTTATTGGCTATTCATTATTTAACTACATTCACAGCATCCTCATAGCTCATGCGATTTGAGAATCAAGTGAGAGTCCATGTGTATTAATTTTTTTCTCACGAATACATTCCTAAGAGTATTTGTATTTGTCCCAAAAAATAGTAGCAATAGCCAGCCACTGGGGTTTAATAGGACTTTAATCCAGATTAACATATTTCTAGATTAGGGTTGAGACCTGCAGGCTTGACAATCTTGTTTCTAGCCTCAAGGTTATACTCTTGGCATACTCTTAATCTTATTTCACTAAGGGTTCACTAATTTTACCATGAGAATCTGAATGCCAAGGGCTGTCTATTTCTTTAAATGAGCTCACTTTCTTTAGCTAAACCCATTCCCACAGAAAGATGACTGCAATATCACCCATCTCGTTAAATATTTATTGCTACATTCTCACCGTTCCACCTACCACTAGTACCCCAAAATGCCTAAAATAAATCTGCACATTATGTCTGCTTCCAGCACATCTGAAAAATAACATCAAAGTAGCATCCCTCTTTGAACATGGTCCCTTAAGGCTTTTATGATTTTCCAATAGCAAAGCATTTCTCACATTTCCCAGAATTCACCAACAAATATCACAACCGTCTGCCTGGTATTGCTGTTCCAGGAGTTTATCCAATATTTTCCATCAGACACTGATAAAAAAAAAGATTCTGAAGGAAATAAAATGCAAGTATTAACAAGTAACTGCAACAAGTCTGCATTTTCTCACCAGTCTTTCCTCCTGCTAATTTAAAATATTTCACACTGTCAGGAGTTCCAGTTTGAAGGCATATAAGCGGTTCAACAGAGGTTCAGACAGCCCCCAGTAGTCAAGGAATTGACAACAAAAATAGCTGTTTTATATGAAGGGCAAGCAGATATAGGGCATAAGATGGGATCCCAATAGCTGAAGTACTTAATTTTGTTACTAAGTTGACTTATTTTCCAAGTTCTTTTTATTCAGGCGATATACTGTAATTAATGCAGTATTGCCCGGGGTGATAAACTCAGGACTGTGTAGTAACAAATCATGTGTCAATCAAATGGTGGGCATTTTTAAAACCATTTTGCAAAAACATTGGCAGGCCCTCACTTTGTGACCTTTACCTCCCCTTTTTTTGTTTTGCAAATGAACAAATATGACAGGGGCGGGTTCTAACTTACCTCGCCACCAGTTCGCTTCCGTCCTGCACATGCGCAGTGCCGAAAACTCGGCTTTTGCGCATGTGCAGAAGCAAAAACCGCCAAAAATAGCAAAAAAAAGCCAAAAACAAGATGGCAGCACATGTACAGTGCACATAATATGACCATGTGATGGCTTGATAGCGAGGAGACAGTGTTAGCCCTTCTAGGAAGTCCAAACAAGAAGCACAACAATGAATACTAGCTCAATCTTTTTTATAGGTTATATTAAAAGAATCTTGCAAACCTGAAAGTGTTTCTCCTTTTACTCTCTGGAAAACTAAGGAGGGTCTCTTTTGAAATGCTTCCCATGTACTGAGCTGAGGTGGCACAGCGGTTAGAGGCAGTACTGCAGGCCACTTTAGCTGACTGTGATCCACAGGTCAGCAGTTCAAATCTCACCGGCTCAAGGTTGACTCAGCCTTCCATCCTTCCGAGGTAGGTAAAATGAGGACCCAGATTGTTGGGGGCAATGTATACACATTGCTTAATGGTGTAAACCGCTTAGAGAGTGCTTGCGGTATATAAAGAGTGTGTGAGGCGGTATATAAATCTCACAAACAAACAAACAAACAAACAAATGTGTCCCTCCTCCTGCCCACTTCTGTGGACTGAAATACTCTTTAGCAATAGCAATAGCACTTATTTATTTATTTATTTATTTATTTATTTATTTTGTTATTCTTATATGCCGCCCAACTCCCGAAGGACTCAGGGCGGCATTAGACTTATATAACTTCATAGCTCTCTCTAAGCAGTTTACATAGGCAGCATATTGCCCCCAACAATCTGGGTCCTCATTTTATCAACCTCGGAAGGATGAAAGGTCAGGATCGCATCCTTGGCAGTCAGCAGAATTAGCCTGCAATACTGCACTCTAACCACTGCACCACCACGGCTCTTTATATGATGTTGCCCAGTCTGCAGCACTTCCTCCTGTCTCCCAAGGTCATTCTCATATAACGTTACAGAAAGATGGAATGTCTTGTTTGGTGGAGACTCTCTAGGACAGGGGTGTCAAACTTGTGTCCCGCTGGCCGGATGTGTCACGTATTGGCCACGCCCACCCGCGGTTTAGCGAAGGGGGGAAAGTCACGATACATCACGTGACAACAACATGATGCCGCTAGTTTGACACCCCTGCCCTTGGATTTTGCCAGTTTTGGAAACTGGGACAAAATCTTATAAAAATCATGCAGGCAATTGCTAGGAATCAACACTAACCGGAAGGCATAGAATGTACCATTTATTTAATAATTGCTAGTGCTCCATATATATTTTGTCTGATTTCTTTGAAATGCAACTCCAATTACTGTCTATTATTTTAGCTTCTGCAAATTCCATAAACGTCAATCATCTCACTTCCCTTCTCTGCATCTTTTCCAGTTCTGCAGTATTCCTTTTGAGTGCCAGGGATCACATCTGCACTGGCATTCTTAGCATGGTCAAATAATGAACTAGGTAATTTTAGATTCCAAGCGGACTACTCTTATAGGCAGTCATATATCTTATATCGGTTGTGAAACATTCAGGTAATTTGGCAATAAGCATCATTTTGTGTGGGAAAGGATAAAATATTTCTGAAGATAGATTAGACAGACAAAATAAGCTTCATGCAACATACAGTGTAAGAACGGCAACAACCGCTATGTAGGGCAAATAGGCAGAAGACTGGCAGGACACATCCATGAACACCAACTGGCAGTCAGAAGACATGATGAAAATTCTTTAATTTCACTACAAATAGATAGATTTAACCATAGTTTCAATTGGAAAAATGTGACAATCGTAGACCAGGCCAAAAATGCCAGGGAATTTCTAGAAGCCTGGCACTTTGAGAAATCAGCCATCAATAGACACATAGACATTAACAACATCTATAGACTATGCAAAAGAGACACTCAATCAACCCCAAAGAGAAAAAGACTCCAGCATCTTTCTACCAGTAATCAGTACTCAGATCAGCATAGATTAACTCCAAGGTTAATTTAGACCAGTGCTTCTCAATTATTTTCTGTTACGTCCCCCCTAGGAAGAAGTAAACATTTCGTGCGCCCCCAACTCTCCGATCTGGGCCCCAATGGAATTTTAGTGTTACTATTTATTATTTTACTTATTATAAGCTGCAAGCAAACTATTGGCTGGGGAAGGCTACTCTACCCACTTACCTGGGAGTAAGTCACACTGAACTCAGTGGAGCCTGTTTTCGGTTAGGCAGGCATAGGCTACCTTGGTTAGGGCCCTCTTTTGACACGGGGCCAGGCCAGCTTAATCAAGCCGATGTTTTGGGGTTGCCGGCCTGGCCCATAAGCGCCGCCTCTGCTGGGCATTCACAGTGAATGGTGTGGAAGGAGGCTTTAGGGTGCCGTTCGAAGCTTTCGCCCAGCTGCAGAGGATGCTCCTCCTTGTCCAGCAGCAGGATCGCCACGTCATTCATGGCTACCACAGCACCCGCCAAGAACAACAAGAACCCATGGAGCCGCCCTGCCCCACCTGGCCGCCTTCTCTTCCGGGCTCGGAGCAGCGTGCAACTGAGAAAACACTCCCTGACCGGGGGAATTGATCGAGAGGGACCACGCATGTTCCCCGGGGTCACACGCGCCCCCCAGGATCACTCCGGGCCACCCCAGGGGGGGCGCCCCACTATTTGAGAAACACTGATTTAGACCAATAATCAAGTAAGCAATACCCCAGTCAAGAAACTGCCAAAGAGCCATGAGTAAACAGCCCAACCAAAGAATCTCTAAGACCATCTCCACCCCCGCAGACAGGCAAGACACCAGAATATAAACTGACAGCAAACAGCACTTCTTACTAGCACTGATGATGTTACCTAGTTAGGGTAATGAAACATCAGCAAGAAGACAAGCAAGCTCAGAGAGCACCAAGGACCCCTCAAAATCAGCTTCTGTAAACAACAAACCAACTTGTAAATATGAAATATTTTTTAAAATCTTTTTCCTATGATTCACAGGTTAGCATGTTTGTATTGCCTCATTATTTACCTCTCTCTGGTTATTTGGAATTTTCCAAATTTGGGGGCCTTAGCTGTGTTTATCGATGTGATTTCACTTTAGATTTGAAGAATACAGTGATAACTGATCTCATCTTGTAGGCATGACAGTAGCCATAGTGTTATTCTCATTGCTCTAAAACTAGAACAAATGCTATATCACTGATCTATGTCTTACTAACAGGACAGGTTTCACTATACAGTATATCCCAGAGGAATAGCAGGCTCAGAAAGGGAAGGGAAGGGAAGGGAAGGGAAGTATATCCCAGAGGAATAGCAGGCTCAGAAAAGCTTTGCATTTGAGCTACAAAGTTCTAGACCTTTAAAAAGATCTGACACATATATCATAGAAATGTGGAAGGGAAGGGAAGGGAAGGGAAGGGAAGGGAAGGGAAGGGAAGGAAAGGAAAGGGAAGGGAAGGGAAGGGAAGGGAAGGGAAGGAAAGGAAAGGAAAGGAAAGGAAAGGGAAGGGAAGGGAAGGGAAGGGAAGGGAAGGAAAGGAAAGGAAAGGAAAGGGAAGGGAAGGGAAGGGAAGGAAAGGGAAGGAAAGGGAAGGGAAGGGAAGGGAAGGGAAGGGAAGGGAAGGAAAGGGAAGGGAAGGGAAGGGAAGGAAAGGAAAGGAAAGGAAAGGAAAGGAAAGGGAAGGGAAGGGAAGGGAAGGGAAGGGAAGGGAAGGAAAGGAAAGGAAAGGAAAGGAAAGGAAAGGAAAGGAAAGGAAAGGAAAGGAAAGAGAAAAAGCTATTGTTCCGGATTACTCCCTCCAATATTTTTATATACATAAAACATAGAGCAATTTTGTATTTCCTATTATAATTTCCAAATCAGATTGAACCCAAGTCAATTTGGTGAGCCTCCAACTTAGTCAAAATAAAATGTTTTCTAATTCTTCAAACTGGATTTTGAACCAAATCTCATGACCCAGGAACATCTCTACTAGGTAGCTGCCACACTACTTTAAAATGTTCTAAATACTGGATGAGTTGCGTGCTTCCTTCAAGTCCCTTGGTGTATAAGACAAATCAACTCAGGCATGAAAAAGATGCTATGAAATGCAGGGCTTTAAGGAATAGTTTGCCACTTCAATGTTCAAGATGTATAAATTATTTAGCTTTCATTTGCAGAGTTTTAGTTTCAGCTGAAGTGGAATTATGCCAAGCTCTTAGTATTAAATATAATAGATAGATACCAAACAAATTTACATGTGCATACTTGGAAGAATTCTGTCGTACTATGATTAATTGGGAGATGGTCACAATCTTCAATTTTTCAAATATATTTCAATTTCAAATATATTACATATTGTTTGTATGCATTAATAAAGCAAATGAAATCCTATTGGATTAGCCTAAAAGGCCACCTAATCCAGCATTTTGTTTCGGATAATCCTGGAGAGGCCTTAAACTGCACATATAGGAACCAGCCATCTCCCACTGACAGCAGTTATGATTAGAATGTCTGTATATATATGAGATTTCTGAAACCACATAGGCTAAACCTCTTTAAGCTAAAATGTAGCTTAACTAAATAAATATGTGACAGTATATTGCCATGAAGTATGCTTTAAATCTCAAAAACTAAAATGCTAAACCAGAATAGGAGACAGGAGCATAAATCTCCATAAATTGGTCCAATTCTGTATAAAGCTTTCAAAATCAGTAGCTGTCACTGCAACTTGTAGCATGAATGCTTTAGTTGAAAGATGCTGGGTAAATATTTACTTCCTTTCTTCCATCCTAAATCTCTTCCTATATGACTTTATCAGATGACTCTAGGTACTTAAATGAAATAAACCAAGGCAGTCTGTCCACTTTCAGCGCACTCTGTAATGTTATGTCATGTTTCCTTTTCCTTATCTTATTTTTTTTCTACAATAAAATATTCTGACCACTGAAATATTTCTTTGCAAAACAGCCTAGTCTCTGATTCTTCTAACACCCTTTGGCATTTGTTCTCTAAATCTAGTTTTCTGACACATAGGCATCAGCACTTGACATAGTGTTCATGTCAACTCTGAAACGGATCGAGCCCGCGGCAGCCATCTTCCATTTCTCACATTGCCACACAGCTCAGGGAGGGGGGGGGAGAGGAGTGGAATGAGAACTAGCCAAAACAGCCTACTATCTCGTGGGAACCAAGGTTGCTCCCAACAGGTCCCAAGACACTGAGTCACTGGTTGCCAAGGAGACACCAGAACACCCAATTGGATAATGTGACCTGTGACACTAGGGGAGGGGGGAATCTCTAATGTTTAATTATACTGAAACCTCGGGAAATAAATAGAGCTGGTTTTAGGATCATCAGTGCCGAAATGATGTACTCAATAAAGCAGTTCTTTGAGGAAGCAGAAAGTCTCAGAGTGCTGATTCATTTGGTTTTATTAGTTGGAATCTTGACAGTTCGTGTAAGCTAGCACCATGGGCAAGACTGTCAAGTTCTAATCAGAGTTGTATAGAAGTAAGGTAATTGTGATTCTGAATACTGCATGTGCTAACAACTAGTTACAACACATGTGGTGAAGAGTAATTGGATGACCATCTTATGACCCAGGTGGTCAAGGCAAGGCAGGCCTCTAGAGATCTTTATTTGTCTTAACAAATGTTTCAGCCAAGGCCCTCCAACAACTGGTAAGGCTCCACTCCCATGCTACCATGCAGGCAACCACTCTCAGACTCCCAAACACAGCCCCAGTAGTACAAAGGAACCCCATAGAGTAGGAGCATGCTCACAGGGCAAGGTCCAGGTTTCCAAGTCCAATCCACCAGGCAGAGTTCAGGCACAAGACAAAGACAATCCTTGGGACAAGAAAAAGGTCACAGAAAAGAAGCAGTTACAAAGCCCCAGTGAAGCAGCGGCCAAATGTAGGCCACAGGAGAAGGGTGAGGTCCAAACCAAAATGTGATAAGCAATCTTCCAAGCAAGGCAAGGCAAACAGGAACCAGACATGAGTAAAAGCCGGGGGGAGTGTAAGCCAAAGCAAACAATTGTTCCTGGCAAAGACTAACTCCCCACGGCTTCTCCTTAAGCTACTCCCATCCAGATGCTCCTTCTGAGGAGGGGTTGGGCAACCTTCTCCTGAATAGCCTTGCAGCCCTTCTCTGGCCTTGCCTACTTTCCACTCTCCCGGCCCTTGGCTCAAGTGGAGTAGACAGCTGTTCCTCATCAGAGGAGATTGGCTGCCTATCAGCACCACTGCCAATCATCAGCCGATTTTCCTCTGTGTCTGTGCAGGCAGGCAGCTCTCCATCTGGTCGACTGCCTCCCCCAATGCCTGAGGGTCCCAGGCAATGTTCCCTCTGACATTAGAAACCGCCGCGCGGCATTTTCTTATCATGTGCCGCAGCCACGCAGCTTAGAGGGAACATTGGTCCCAGGACAGCATTGCCCTCAGCCCTTGGCATGGCTTCCCTGTCAGACAGTCCCAGTCCCAGTCCCAGTCCCAGTTCCAACTCCTCCTCCTCCTCCTCCTCCTCCTCCTCCTCCTCCTCCTCCTCCTCCTCCTCCTCCTCCTCCTCCTCCTCCTCCTCCTCTAAACCAGGCCATTGAAGACACCAGCTCAATGTATGTTGTGTTGCTAATTTCGGAGAAAGATTCATTGTCTCAGTACCTGCTAGGCTATGCCTAAATTCAGAAGCTAAGAAAGTCACTAAGCCACTAATATCAGGGATAAACTAGAAAGCTTATTTTAAAAAGTATACCGTTACTAAAGAAATTATACAAATGCATTCATAAATGTATCAAGGGTCTTGCTTGACTTGAAGATGACTTCAGGTTAAGATTGATGGTTAAGACTTATAAACATCATTAATCAGATGGCATCTTTAGGTCATATAAATCCCTTTTCAGCTGATTCTTATTTGTGTGTATCTCTGGGTCTCTGTGCACACACCACTAACCCAGCTCTTTTGATAAAGTGGTTTTCCAGAAAATACTATTTCTAAGACTAAATATCAGACTTTTTAAAAATAGCATTCTAATGCGTTCTCTCTTTTGGGTATTACCTTGGAGATGTATACATTATCCATTTGCAATTTCTTTGTATAAGATATAAGCGTACTAAATTCCCTTTGATCCTTCATCTTAAATGGATTTCCCTAAATCTTATTAAGTCTATATTTGTGTCATTAAATTCCTGCACTTACATTTTTCTTAAAAATAATGAGCCTGGAGTTAAAATGTCATTTTAAGAGTGATCCACTAAAGGGAAATAATTGCTTCTTCCATTTTTGAAAAGAAGTATTGGGTATTCCTTCTCTTTTCATTTACTTTATTTATTTATTTATTTATTTAAACGCTCTTATAGGCCGCCCAATCCCGTTGTCCTGCTTTGACATTCTTTTTTTTTACTTAAGTATCAAACCCTGAATTATAGGACACTGTTAACAAGTTACTATTATTAGCATTTAATTATCTGCAAAAAGCAGCTCTTTTTTCACATTAAAAATTGTTTATGATGCCATACAACATCTTTACTTAACATATACATAAACTCAGTCCATTGTTTACAAATCATAGTACTATTTGTTGCTCTTGTTTTGGCAAATATATAAAGAGATTGATGGCTGAAATGTAGCCCAACTAGAGAATATACATATCAAAACAGATTTTTAAAAATGTATGTGATGCTACCTCCAAGACCTTCAGAGCAACAAAAATGTATTTAAAATGTAGATCAATTGGGAAATGAATGCATTTCTTGTATATAGAAAGCATAGATTAACTACTAGGTTTAGTTACTAGTTTAGCTACTTACAACAGTGCTGAACAAAGGGACTTTAGTCCTTGAAGCTCCGGTTGTTGCAGTGCTCCTGAAGTCCCGTGAACAAAATTTGGGCTCACTCAGGCCAACCCACATTTATGATAACCTTTTGGCCCCCACACTTCTCAGCTGCTGTCAGTTGCCACTGGCATTTAGCTCTGCCTATACTATATGGTACCTGGCTAGAGAATTCTTTTGTGCTGCCTTCTTTTGGGTCAAGCACCTTCTTCTAGCTCAGTGTTTCCCAACCTTGGCAACTTGAAGATATCTGGACTTCAACTCCCAGAATTCCCCAGCCAGCATTTGCTGGCTGGGGAATTCTGGGAGTTGAGGTCCAGATATCTTCAAGTTGCCAAGGTTGGGAAACACTGTTCTAGCTGAATCCTTCTTTCATGGCAGAACAGCTGGGCCCTTATTTTATCCTCCAGGATTCTGGAGGCCCTGCGCAAATGAAGGCACCGGACTGGACAGAAATTGAAGCTCTGAGTGGGGCATGAAGTTAGAGCAAAAGGTACCACCACTGTAGTGGCTCACAGTACAGCAGGTATAGCAGTGGTGGCAGGTGTGGAGGCAGCTGATGCTACCAGGTAGGTAAAGGTAAAGATTCCCCTCGCTCATCTCCGTTTCAAAGCCGAAGAGCCAGCGCTGTCCAAAGACGGTTTCCGTGGTCATGTGGCCGGCATGACTAAACGCCAAAAGCGCATGGAACGCAATTACCTTCCCATCAAAAGTGGTCCCTAATTTTTCTACTTACATTTTTTGTGTGCTTTTGAACTGCTAGGTTGGCAGAAGCTGGGACAAGTAACAGGAGCTCACCCCATTACGCGGCACTAGGGATTCGAATCGCTGAACTGCTGACCTTTCGATCAACAAGCTCAGCGTCTTAGCCACTGAGCCACTACCAGGTAGGCAGGCACCCAAAAGTCAAAGATGGGAGGAGCTGGAACTGGAAGGGACCAAGCCGTGAATGGCTTGGATCAAAGATGGACTGGTGGAATTCAGTATCAGTGGCAATGGGGATTGAGGAATCCTTTGTATTCTCTGACCTTGGTTGTTTTCATTACCCAAAATAGGTAACATCGTGACCCTGTGATACTGCAATCATAGAAAATATATGCCGGTGGCCAACTGACTATGGAGAATGCTGTGATATATCGTCAGTGTTTTTTTTCCTCATTTTTTTCAGTGACGCGGTAACTTCAAACAGTTGCTAAATGAATGTTTGTAAGTCCAGGACTATTTATAGTGTTGTTGTAATGCTATATATTGCATTGTATTTTTTGTAGGCATTATTATTGAGTACATTATTATGATTATTATTGTTAAAAGTTTTAAAGAAAAGAAAAACGAGGGAAAGGATTTTCTTAAACATGTCCTCAAAATATATATGCGCAAAAGTAAGTTAGGAAAAATAATTAAAGAAGCATTAAGAGATGATCATTTTGATTCAGAACTAATCATATATAAAATACTAATCAACAGACAGGAAGATAGATCTGCATTATGATTGTCTTCTCCATTCCTTCACGAGGCTGCTCCTCCCAGTCCTTGAGACTTTATTTTATTATATAATATAATAAATATAATATTTATTATATTATATTATATTATAGACAGCTTCTTTAGCTGTCCTTTAAAAGACACTTCTTCACTTATAGCATTCATTATCAGATACTCCTTGTTCTCCACTCACTATCTTTACTCACTGTTTCTAATGTGCCTATCTTTCTTCTAGATTATAATCCTAAATAGACAGGGCATATAAATTCAGTGTTTTAAAAAAATCTAAATGCTCCAACTGCATATGTATTTGTATCAGTGGTGGGTTCCCACCGATGTGGTGTGGAGCGCAGCTCCAGTAGGAGCCTGGCGATGACGTCATTTTCTGGCGCTTCTCTGAGTCCTGAGCTGTCGGGAAAAAGCCCTCTCACCTGCCCTTGTGTGAATACTGACCTTTATTCTTCCTCCGAAGCACAGCTGAGAAGCTCCTCAGCTGTGTTTCGGCTTGTAATGTCGTCCTAAGCATGCGCGGAAGTGAAATCACCTGATGGAACGCGAGTTCACTTCTGCGCATGCTCGCGATGCGCACCAGTAGCGAAAATAACCGGAACCCTCCTCTGATTTGTATGTGTATATGTATTGTATGTTGTATAACGTGCAACAAGTATACATGGGATAAAGAAAAAGAGTCTTTCTGATGAGAACTCTGAGGACTGGATATAACTAAAAGCAAAGGAGTCTGGGAACAGTTTATTTTCTTTAACCAACCCAGATTTAATAAAAAAAATATGTTACAACTGAACCAATATTTGACGGCTGAACTATTTTCTTTTTCCCACCCACTCCATAGGAAAATAAAAGTTCACTTGGCAAATTATTTCCCAAATCTTATCTGTAACATTTCTAGGTACTGCGGGTTTTCTCCACACAAGCAGGGTTCAGAAACATTTGCAACTTTACATAGCATGTGGAGTTTCTTTACACAGCTTAACCTAATGTACATAATTTTTGTTTGCTGTTTTCCAAGAAACCCATTTCTCACTTTGCTGATGCTGTAAAAAGAAAGGCAGGAGAGGAGAAAGAAATGGGAATAGCAAATGCTGACTGTGTGGGAACAGATCAAAGGGGGGGGGGAGTGGAATGACCAATCATAGGGTGAGAAGGCTCAATCATGGCTATGCTTTTAAGCATTTAGCTTTTGCAAAAAGTGTGGAACAAGGCATATTTTTGGACAGAAAGATCCTTTAAATTTCACATTTAAAAACCTTGCTTTGGAGAAGCTACACAAAGGAAATGCATGCGAAGGATTCTCTTTTCCCCAAGGAATTTGTAACTTTATCTCTGTGTGTGTTTGTTTGTGTTTTCTCCCTCCCCCTCCCCCTCTGTGTGTGTGTGAGGGTGTGTGTGTGTCAGGGGTGGGTTCCTTTTACCTTTTCCTACCGGTGCGCATCGCGACGTTTCGGCACGCGCACGTCCCGGCACATAATTTTAGTTCCGCGCATGCGCAGAGGGGCGATTTTAGTTCCGCACATGCTCAGAGAGCCAAAAAATCGATGAAAATTTGGAAAAAAATATGGTGGCGCACACGGACCGGCACAGACAGCACTGGAGCCGTCACACCTAAATTACATCATCAGCAGGCTACTACCGGAGCGCACGCACTGGACCACACCAGTAGGTACCCACGTGTGTGTGTGTGTGTGTGTGTGTGTGTGTGTGTGTGTGTGTGTGTGTGTGTATAGGTTAAAGATGTATGACAATATTCTTTGTTCAGCCCAGCATCTGCTTTAGTGAATCTTGCAAATCCATCTTTATACTGCTTTTTTTTCCATTTCTAATTGTGATGGCGCTGATTAAAAGAGTTGGATGGACTTTTCAAAGCAGTTTTCTTTACAAAACTTAACTTTTTTTAAAAAAAAAAGGCAAAAGAGGATATAGCAAGGCTATTTGGCACACAAATAGTATTTTTAAACACTGTCATATGGACAGAAACAAGTGTATTATAGGCAAATGTTCTACTTGTGGGGAGGGAGGGCGCATGCATGTGCGCACATAAGGCCACTAAGAACAAAACTAATGGCGGTTTCATGCTGGAGCTGGATGGAGTTAATATGGGTTTGATGGCTTGATTTGACATAGGTTAGGTGGGAGAGATGTTAACGTTAAGGTCATCCACAGTAATTTGAAAGGGGAACCATCTGAAGGGATTCTAAAGAAAGGATAATACCATTACAAAAGAATTCTGGATGAAAGTCTTAAAGGCAGAAATTGTTCATGGATTTAAGACAGACAATAACAGTTAAACCAGCTGCCACTATGAAATCTTTACACACAGTTCAGAGTCTTGGCATTAAAATAAAGAGCTGGATTTTAAAAGACTCTTTTAATCAGACCCATCAAAATTAGATTGCCACCTTTCTATAAAGCCTCAGAAAACCTTAGTAGGTGTATTCTTTATGTCAATTGAAGGGATCTTAGAGATCTGTCATAATCTAAATGAACAAAGAACCCAAAGAATGAATCAAAGTCCCCATGCCACTGATAACCTACACCCTCTTTGTAAGCAAGACAATATGCAACGAAGAAACCAAACATCAATAGCGGTTGAACAAAAAAACTGCATATCTACTGTTCCCCTTCCTATGCAGCATGGAAAAAGCTTTCATCGTGGCTTTAACTTAATAATTCAGTTCATGTAAATTTTAAACGAGGCACTTCTAGGGATTATTGCAGAGAGACAACCTATTGCACTTAATGGGATTTATTTCTGAATAAACATATTTAGGATTGACCTGGACAATGGTTTTCAAAATATAATATACTTATTTTTAAATAAAAGGTTAATTATACCAATAGTGGAAAATCCTAGGCATATTTATTCATGGGTACTTTAGGACAATGTTCTAATTGTGGAATCACTTTTATTTATTCAAAGAACGTTACAAAACCTCCAGTTTCATTCCTCATTTGTAACCCTTCCAAAAAATGTCCTTATCATTTCTGTGATTTTTTTTTTGACCCACAGCAAAAGGAAGAACCAAATGTCCATTAAAAAGAAAAAGGGGAACACTTATTTGATGTGTTTTGGTTCATATTCTTCCACCTGGAAAACATAGCGGTTCCATCTATATTCTATGAGACTTAAGTGCTTTCTTATATGGTTGTGCATAACCATGTGAAGATTGCATAACCATTCAGTTGGCCTTAAATGGCTTTTAAAATTATTGGTAAGAATTTTGAAATGTATATTAGATATCAAGATGACAAGGCTGAGAAAGGAAATAGCAAATATGCCTATCTCCTGAACACTTCTACCACTGATTCCAGTTCTTCTTTTCAAGTGTGTTTGTTAGATTTACCGTATTTTTCGGAGTATAAGACGCACCTTTTTACCCCAAAAAAGAGGGTGAAAACTTGGGTGCGTCTTATACACCATAGAGTCTCCTTCTAGCGCGGCGTCCTTCTTCCTCTGCTGATCGGAAATCTGGTTCCCCCACCATAGAGTCTCCTCCTAGCACAGCATCCTTTTTCCTCTGCCGACTGGAAGTCTGGTTCCCCCACCATAGAGTCTCCTCCTGCGCGGCGTCCTTTTTCCTCTACCTGTTCTAACCGAAAGTCCTATCAATTGTGGATCCGACTGGCAACAGGGAGCCGCAGCAGATGGATGAAAGAGCCACATGTGGATCCAGACCCCTGGACTAGTGTATCCATGTGAGGAGAGCAAATAGCAGATGAGTACCCAGAATGGCCTCAGCAAATCAGCTAGCCCTGGTGTATCCCACCAGATGCTTGAGCCTGAAATTTATCCTGGGATGCATGGGAAGTATTTATAGCTATGCAAGGTATTTATAACTTTGGCTTGTAGATAAATGGAAAACAAGAACATTTCCCCCCAATATTGAGAGCTGATACGTTTTAAAAATAAGTATCTATATTTATATATCCCCAAACATTTTTACTTTATAGTAGGTGTTTGATCACCATCTTTAAAGCCCTTCATGGCTTGGGACCAGGTTATCTACGGGACCGCATTCTGCCTCATACTTCCCTTCGACCGGTTAGGGCCCACAGAGTTGGCCTCCTCCAGGTCCCGTCGGCCAAGCAATGCCGGCTGGCGGGCCCAAGGGGGAGAGCCATCTCTGTGGCTGGCCCCTTGCTCTGGAACCAACTTCCACCAGAGACCCAAACTATCCCCACTCTGCTGGCCTTCCGGAAAGCTGTTAAGACATGGCTTTTCCTGCAGGCGGGGGGTAGAGCTTAATTCACTTGAGCTCACCCCCCAAGTATGTATGATGTTGAATGGTTGTTGATGATTCTTTTTATATTGTGTTTTAATTTTTATATTTGCTTTTAATTAACTTTTTAGATTTTGGCTATTCTTGTATTTCCTCACTGTTGTACGCCGCCCTGAGTCCTTAGGGAGTTGGGCGGCATATAAGAATTCCAAAATAAATAAATAAATAAATAAATAAATAAATAAATAAATAAATAAATAAATAAATAAATAAATAAATAAATAAATAAATAAATAAATAAATAAATAAATAAATAAATAAATAAATAAATAAATAAAATAAAATACTGTTTAAGTTTTCTATCCACTACAGAAAATATTTAAAGTCTATTTCCACCTCACAGAAAACTATGACTCACAGTAATCAACAGTGTACAAGCCTGATGCTGCTCTACTTTTTTGAGAGCTGAACTTTTTATTTTTTAACACCGTCGTTTAAAACATGTGAATGATTTCTCCAGGGTAACTTGGTAAACAGAAATGTGCAAAGCAAAATGAGTCCCTTTTCTCTTTGTTGTCAGGAAATTGGTTTCCCTGACTTTCAAGAGTGAAGAGAATAAATGCACCAAGCACCTATTCTAAAGAGCTGCCACGCCAATGCAAATTAAATGATACATGACTATTGTTATGTAATTCAAAGAATGCATATAACATCTGGAATCACTGAGGCACAACTAACAAAAATTCAAAGGTGATGCTGATTTAAGAAAACAAGAGAGACAAGATTGAGATGGATGCTTGCTTTTCAGGTGATATTAATATAAATGCAGATCAAATTCAAGAAAGAATTCTCTAGAACATGTCAGTCTACTGCCTGAAGGAAAACAGTAAAAAATAAAAGACATGAAACAACAAAAAAGAGAATCTATTTTAATGAGGCATGAATAAAGAAACTACAACCAAAATCCATAAAAATGAAGATGTTGACAAGGATTTATAGAGATTAAAATACAAGTCTTCCAAGAGTTTCCTTTTACAGCAGAGTAGTGCCAAATGTTCATTTTGGTGTTTTGTTATTAAAAATGCTTGATATATTTATTTATATATAGAGAAAGAGCCGAGGTGGCACAGTGGTTTATATAGATAGATAGATAGATAGATAGAGAGAGAGAGAGAGAGAGAGAGAGAGAGAGAGAGAGGGAGGGAGGGAGGGAGGGAGGGAGGGAGGGAGGGAGGGAGGGAGAGAGAGAGAGAGAGAGAGAGAGAGAGAGAGAGAGAGAGAGCCGAGGTAACGCAGCGGAGTGGGGTACTGCAGGCCACTTTAGCTGACTGTGATCCGCAGGTCAGCGGTTCAAATCTCACCGGCTCAAGGTTGACTCAGCCTTCCATCCTTCCGAGGTAGGTAAAATGAGGACCCAGATTGTTGGGGGCAATATAAATCTACATTGCTTACTGGTGTAAACCGCTTAGAGAGTGCTTGCACTGTGAGGCGGTATATAAATGTCACTAATAAATAAATAAATAAATAAATAAATAAATAAATAAATAAATAAATAAATAAATAAATAAATAAATAAATAATAAATAAATAAATAAATAAATAAACAAACAAACAAACAAACAAACAAACAAATAAATATTTTGCAAAAATAATCTATATACAGTAACCAGAAGACTGTTCTCAACTGAATTAAGGGAAGGTCAGGGTCCTATAAAACATACACCTAACAGCACACAAGAATTATTTTTTAACCCCAAATAATCTCCCACACCTTGTTATTCAAATATGAAAACATTGCACTGAATGAGAAACGCCAGGATGGAAAGAAAGAAGAGAGAGAAAAATATGAGCCTGAAAGTAATCAATGCTCAGCCTCTTAAGGCCAAGCCATGGTGCAGACAGCTAATGAGAAATTATATACAGGAATAATTTACTACCAGTAGTAATAACAGAATGACAGAGTTGGAAGGGACCTTGGAGGTCTTCTATTCCAGCATCCCGCTCAGGCAGGAAACCCTATACCATTTCAGACAAATGGTTGTCCAATCTCTTCTTAAAAACCTCCAGTGTTGGAGCATTCACAACTTCTGGAGGCAAGTCGTTCCACAGATTAATTAATTGTCAGGAAAGTTCTCCTTAGCTATAGTTTGGTTCTGTCCTTGATTAATTTCTATCCCTTGCTTCTTGTCCTGCTTTCAGGTGCTTAGGAGAATAGGTTAACCCCCTCTTCTCTGTGGCAGCCCCTCAAATATTGGAACACTGTTAGCATATCACTCCAGTCCTTCTTTTCATTAAATTAGACATACCCAATTCCTGCAACCGTTCTTTGTAATGGTTTATCCTCCAGTCCCCCAATCATCTTTGCTGCTATTCTCTGACTCTTTCCAGTGACTCAAAATCTTTCCTATATTGTGGCAACCAAAACTGGATGCAATATTCCACGTATGGTCTTACCAAGGGATTATAATACCGAGTATACCGTTAGTGCAGCCAGATCTGTTGGATTACAACTGCCATAATTCCTAAACAGTGTGGACCTTCCCAATATGTGAAAAGAGCATATGATTGGGCAGGGTTACCCCAGCTCTATCAGGAGCAGAGGAACTATAGAAGAACGGTAGAAGAATTCTGCATTGTTCTCTGTGATACAAAAACTTCTTTTCCTCTCAACTGATTCTTTAAGGACGGCTACAGAATATGGATTTTCAGGGGCTGGGGCCCCACAGCTATTCCAAAACCATTCATTGGACAATACAGAATGAACATTCTTTCCAGATGATTGGTCATTTCCCTTCTTCCTCTACATCCTAAGATTCAGAAGAGTAGAGAAGGGAGTCCATTCACATCTGTGATAGATAGATAGATAGATAGATAGATAGAGAGAGAGAGAGAGAGAGAGAGAGAGAGAGAGAGAGAGAGAGAGAGAGAGAGAGAGAGATGATAGATAGATAGATAGATAGATAGATAGATAGATAGATAGATAGATAGATAAATAGATAGATAGATAGATACATACATACATACATGGTACATACATACATACTGTAGGTAGGTAGGTAGATAGATGATAGAGATGATAGATAGATAGATAGATAGATAGATAGATAGATAGATAGATAGATAGATAGATAGATAGATAGATAGATAGACAGACAGACAGACAGACAGACAGACAGACAGACAGACAGACAGACAGAGACAGACACAGACAGACAGTGTAGGTAGGTAGGTAGATGGGATAGAGAGAGAGAGAGAGAGAGAGAGAGAGAGAGAGAGAGAGAGAGAGAGAGAGAGAGAGAGAGGAGAGAAAGAGAGAAATGATAGATAGATAGATAGATAGATAGATAGATAGATAGAAAGAAAGAAAGAAAGAAAGAAAGAAAGAAAGAAAGAAAAAAGAAAGAAAGAAAGAAAGAAAGAAAGAAAGAAAGAAAGAACGAATTCTTTATTGGCCAAGTGTGATTGGACACACAAGGAATTTGTCTTTGGTGCATATGCTCTCAGTGTACATAAAAAGAAAAGATACATTTGTCAAGAATCATACTGTGAATTTACTGTGTCCCTAGTAAAATCAAACAATGCCTTAATCTGCAATCCATATATAGAAAATAAGTCCCATTATGCTCAGTAATATGTCTGTACAGCTGCATACAGGATTTCAAGAGAACCAAATGAATAAAAAAGCCACCAAGTAAACTTCACTGAAGAACCTAAAATATTGTGGAAATAAGCAAAGCTGCACTGAAAGAGGGGGAAAAAAATCAGAACAGGGTCAGCCAGCAAGCTCAGAGTTTCCCAGCCAAGCATCCAGGAAACTCAGAGGTGGGACAGAAAGGCGATAGCGATGTTTTAAGAGTCTGCAGATTATTTGAAACTGCATGAGAAAACTTGAGTCACTTTGGGTGGTTCCCCGCCTAGCCTGGCAATCTCAGCTTTCTATATTTGACAGATTCCCATGATTGCCTCAAGAAATCTTTCAGGGAATGGGAGATGGATTTCTAGGAAGGAAAAAGTGCCAAAATTCATTACTGCCTCCACCTATTCAAGTTCACAAAACATAGTAGGTTCTCCTTTTCGAGTTTAATATATAGAGAAATACTGCTTTAAAAACAATGATTTTCTGTCCTTGACAGTCAATTTCTACTTTTACATGTTGGTTTTAAAACTGGAAAAGATAGTTGATACCTCTGGGTATCTGTCTTTCTGTGATATTTATAGCCTTCAAACACAAATAAGCAGCCATTGTGTTTTCCTTCCCACCTCCTCACCTTTTTCTTACTCAAGCCAACCATATTCAGCTCTTTCATCTCTCCGTATACTAGAAATTAGTATATGAGAAATCCTTCCAATTTCTTAATCAATTCTGAAGTTCTTCTTTGAATTATTTCCAAGTTGCTGGCATTTTACTAGTAATGAGGAGCCTAGGGAATGGAACAAGAGTGACAGATCTATTACACTACTTTCTTTGAGCCAGTTAGAAAACAGATGCAAGGTGAAAAGTCCTTAGGCAGGATACAGCATCAGTGTGACTGTCCTCAGAATACACAGGGAAAAAAATAACATTAATCAAAGTCGTCTCCTAAAAAATTCATAAGCTTAGAGGCAAACCATAATTGAGCCTAAATCCAGTTACGGCTACTGAAGAAGGACACTGCTCAAGGTTATGGTCTGTTACCAGTGAATCAGGAAAAAATACCATTTTAATAATATTTCTAACTGTACTAAGCAGATCAAGTTGGGTTGAGGTTTGAAAGCTCTTTGAGTTGGAAATTGGTTGTGCTGCTCCATGGAAACATAAGGAGGAAAATGCAACATTTCTTTTAGGTGACTATTGTCCCTTCATTTTTAAGGTTGGAATACAAAACTTCCCTCCACTGTTCCAATCCCCCCCTCACCCAAATATTCTCTCTCTGTATAGCCAGGTTTCTATTGATTTAATGGAAGAGAGGGATTTCGCTAGCGTTTTCAAGGAAAAGCCAGCTATACAGTATATCTCAATTTTATGGGACAGCTTGGAAGGTTTCCATTTCCCTCCTTGCTTTTAAACATATTTTAAAGCAAAAAGGTCTGCAGTTTGAAATTACATTGCTTTCATAACATCCCAAGAATTGTAAATGTTGGAACTCGGGAGAAATCTTATGCCAGTCCTTGCAATGCATGTATCCTGAAAAGTCAAGAGAGAATTGAAGTGCCACCCAATGTGGTATGACAAAGAGTCACTCACTCCTAATCATTCCAGAAGGCTTTGAGAAAGCCTTATTCCCTCATGGAAAGGTTCAAATAAGAACGTTTCAAAAGGAAAAACAAAAACAAAATACATTTGGCCACTCCAGAAGAAAATGACAACTTCTTGAAAAACGTTGTGCATTTTGGTACTGTTCCCAAGAAAGCTACATGGATTGAAGCCGTCAGGATCTGAATTCAGCTGATGACTGATCACAAAACACTGCTGGAACACACCCAATCCATTAATAATTAGTTTTCCTGCTGAATGTCTCTTAGAATTAAAAAGTCTTCTCTAACATTCAATCAAAATATGACTTTCTTTAGTTTAACCCTTCAATCTATGTTCTGTGCTTTCCTGAAAACAATTCATAACTGCTTTCTACGTAACAATCTTGGCAGCTGAATAATGCCACAACATTTTCCCTTCTATTTTCCTAGGATAAAGGTATCCAGTTCCTTTAATCTTTCTTCAGAGGAATTGATTTCCAGTCTCTTGGTCATCTTTCCTACCTTTCCTTGAACTTGTCCCAATTAGTCTGAAATCTCCTGTCAGAACTGGACACATACTTGAAGTGAGATCTGACTAGTGTAGCATAGCCCTAGAAGTGAAGTTATGCTCTGAAGGAGAATAACTCAGAAAGTGTAATGCTTAGTAAGTCTGAACTGAAAGTTATTATCTGAAGAAACAAGTGGTGCCATTTTTCACCTAAGGTAAAACAGTGGACAATTTTCAAAATCACCTTTCTGAAGATCTAAAAGGAATTTGTAGAATCAGGAAGGGTTTGTTATGGAAAGCAGTTTTTGACCGTAATCATCTAGTTTTCACTTCAAAATAGAGGATATCAAAAATGTTCTGTGGATTTGATTAATAAATAACAGTAATGTTATTTTGACTTTTAATCATAATATAAGTGTAATTGTTCCCTTTCATCTGCAAATAAGCTGAGAGCAAAGTAAGTGTGGCATTCACATGCAGTCGAAGCTAGTATAAGAATCCCTACTATTTTCATACAACAGTGTTATTTAACAATTAAAGTACATTTATATTTATTAGTATTTGTATTTTGATGTTTTCACCATTCAGATACAAGCTGTCTCTCCTATCTATTTATTTAATTCAAATATATTAATCTCTGAATTCCAATGGACATACAACATTGGAAAATCTATAAAATATGAAACTTTGTATTAATCTTTAGTGATTTCTGCAAAAGTCATTATACTCCACAAAGACATTATGGAATCAGTATAGATTCCATAGATTCCTCTAGAATATTATCCTGGTTAGTACCAGCAGAACCAGTATGGATTAATTACTTCTCATTTCTATAATATCCTAGCTATCTCATTCACTAAAGTAACCTAGAACATTTCAATCCAGAGCTTGACAGGAATCCACATTAGAAAACATCCAATCATAAGCCTCAAGCAAGAAAAGAGTTGATTAGTTACCACTATTGTTTCTCTATCATCTGTAGACTAAGCACTTCAATCCACTGCTTAGGTTTTCTCAGTTACACTTTAGTGTGTCACTCTTATTGCTAGATCAGCTTTACCTACTAGAGCAGGGGTAGGCAAAGTTGGCTCTTCTATGACTCGTGGACTTCAACTCCCAGACTTTCTGAGCCAATCATGCTAGCTCAGGAATTCTGGGAGTTGAAGTCCACGAGTCATAGAAGAGCCAACTTTGCCTACCCCTGTACTAGAGTATAATTTCAACCCAAAATTTATAGTTGGAAAGCAATACTGTCGTCATCCATTATCTTAGGAAAATACATTCATCTCTATAATGTGTAACTTTCCATAAATTAAATGGTAAATAAAGTAAAGTGATTTTTCTTCTTTGATTAGATAAGTGTTCATTTAAATTACTAAGAGTTAGATAAACAATATAATTCACAATAGTGAGAGAAGATACTTATTAAAATCGAATAAAGAACTTCATTTAATACACTTAAATGGAAAACCTAAACAGCAGAAAATGTCAGAGTATAGATATACTGTACCACACATAGCAGAAATCAAGAAATGGGTTACAAAAGCATGTAATTTACTTGGATTTGCATAAAGCTATTGAGAAGTCATACATAAGGGAGTAATAATAAAAACAGTAATTTTAAACTCTAATGGAAAGGCCTCTTGTGGATTAAAAAGCAAGGGAAGACACTCTAGTCTTTTGCTGTGATAAAAAGAAGCAAAGATTTGGATAAACTGAATATTAGGGTTAGTTTATGGTTTCCTCAATAATATACAACAGGAAAGAATGGACTAAAATACATTGATGACAGAGAAATAATTAAGGTAAGGCTAGTGATAGTAAATCTCTGTGGAGATTCTTAGTCATCCAGGTCATGGTTGTCTCAAAGGTGCTTTTTCAAGGGGCAACTGGACTTTCTAGTTTTTCTTTAAAGACGTTTCGCTTTTCATCCAAGAAGCTTCTTCAGCTTTTTCAGGCTGAAGAAGCTTCTTATTTTTAAATAATTTTTATTAAATTTTTAAAACATTAAAAAAAACGTATATACATATTCACGTTTTTCATTCCTGTGACATCGGTTCAAAGTCACTATACATATATATACTTCCATCATATTGTCATTTTATGTAGTATTTACATTTGCAATCATTTAGAAATTTTTTTATTCTTTCTAATTTCTAACCAATTATAAAATTTTCCCCACACTGCATAAAATTCTTTCTCTTCACGATTTTGTAATTCTAGCGTCAGTTTTGTCATTTCTGCGCATTCCATCATTTTTTTTTAATTATCATGTTCTCTGTTGGGGGATTTTCATCTTTCCAGGTTTGGGCAAAGATTATTCTAGCAGCAGTTAGAATATGTATTATCAAATATTGGTTTTCTTTGGTCCATTGTCCTCTAATAATTCCCAATAAATATATCTCTGGTTTAAATTCAATTTCGGAATCTGTCATTTCTTGTAACCATGTCTTGATCATGCTCCAGTATCCTCTTGCCACTGGGCAGGACCACCACATATGGTAGTATGTGCCATGTACCTGTTTACATTTACAGCATCTTGGGTTCATGTTGGAATATATTTTGGCGAGTCTAGCCGGAGCTAGATGCCAACGATAATACATTTTATATAAGATAAGTTTTCTTTATATAGTGTTGATAAGGTCAATTTGTAATTTTCCTTCCATAGTTTTCCCCAATCGTCTAATTAGTATAGCCGAAATTTTTCATCCATGCAATCATATTATCTTTTACTATCTCTTCAAATTTATCAAATTGCAGTAAATAGTTATACATTTTAGTTATAAATTTATTTTCAGGTTCCAATAAAATTTATCCATTATACTTTGTTCTTTATTTATACCAAATTCTTCCATATCTTTTTTTGTACCTATTCTGTAGTTGAAGATATGGCCACCAATCAATGACCACTCCTAGGCTGAAGAAGCTTCTTGGATGAGAAGCAAAACATCTTCAAAGAAAAACCAGAAAGTCCAGTTGCCTCTTGAAAAAGCACCTTTGGGCTAAGTGAGAAATTGCAAAAGGATCTAATCAAACAGTGCAATATGAAAGTAATGAAAAATGTTGATTTGAAGGTATCTTATTAGGAGAAATAACTTCAGGTTCATCTGGTTGAGTATGCAGCAGAAATTCAAAAAGAACTAACTTCTGTTACTGTACAATGTTCAGAAATAATTAAAAGGCTTTTTTTAATCACACATTTTCTTTGTTAAAGATTTGCATTGTTCACTCGTTGTTATAATTGTTTATTTAATCATGTCGTGCTGTTTTTACAGATATTGTATGAGAACTGACCACCTATTCTGCTGAACATGGAAAAAGGCAAAGTACAACACTGAAGCATATCACTTTTTAGCTTGGAAAAAAGTGAACAAAATGGTAGACGTTGGGAGATTTCCATGTCCATTAACAGCAAAGGGGCAAGGAAAGTGAAACGGACCATTATTTTCCCCACCAACCCCACAGTGTAATAATACGCCTGCTGCTCCTGAAATCATCAGGAATATTTGCACTAGAAAAAAAAAGTTTTCATAAAATGACTACATGTACATTGGCTTCCTTTTTAGGCCAGGACCCCAGCTCATCTGGAAGTCAGTGAAATTACACGATACAGACATCGCTGGAGTGGCTTTGCTGGGAAAATGGGGTGGATGCTCCTATTTCCAGACAATTAGAACTCAAATTAAGCTCACATTCCATCGCAATTAAGATGGCTTAAATCTAAGGGAACTTCTGCACAGTCTTTGTATCAACTCTTCTGTACAAATGTTCTTAGATACTTCTTATGTTTGATGCCCTTAAGGGCTGCTCCTTAGGGCCAGAGGCAATGAAGAAGGGGAAGGGATGCCACCCAGCTGGGAAACAATCAGCATCCAGTCCTTCTCCCCCATCTTCCTTGTTTCCGTGCTTTTATAAAAAGAGAAATATGACCTGTCTAGGGAAGAAATAAATCTATCTGTTTTATCACTCATAGAGAATGGAGAGATGGTGGCAAAACACTAAGGTACCTTCACTAAGGTGAATGCTCCAACACTGGAAGTTTTTAAGAAGATGTTGGATAACCATTTGTCTGAAGTAGTGTAGGGTTTCCTGCCTAAGCAGGGGGTTGGACTAGAAGACCTCCAAGGTCCCTTCCAACTCTGTTGTTGTTGTTGTTGTTGTTGTTGTTATTACCTTGACTCAAGGAAGGTAAGAGAACTTCCAAAAGTGGGAGATGAGACAAAACAGATGCTATTGCCACCAGGAAACACCACCCTTTAGCTCTGGAGGAAACCCTACAAAAATTGAGCCTCAATGAATAGGCACAGCTTGCAAAGACTTCTAGAAGCTACATGATGCAAGGCAGAATTATAGCCCATATATGTAAAACAGGACTGAGTAAATATGAATATACTGCATTGATTATGAAGTTTTACCATGTTAATTTAAAATAATTTTGCATTCATTCATCCAAATCATTTTCTCTAGCTGTTCACTATTTAAGTATTAGTCAACACATTATATAATTTGCTTGCTCGCTCTTTCCCACAAACACACACACTGAGAGAGAGAGAGAGAGAGAGAGAGAGAGAGAGAGAGAGAGAGAGAGAGACAGACAGACAGACAGACAGACAGACAGACAGACAGACAGACAGACAGACAGACAGACAGACAGACAGACAGACAGACAAAAAAATTAAACTACAAATTTTCCAAAGCTCAAGTAAGACTAGATTATGTTTAATCTTTAATTTTAATTAGAACATACTGGGTGAGAAAGATTAAAGTGGTCTGAAAAAAATTACTGTTTAATGAATACACATATACATGAACACAGTATATGTATGAACTTACATTTCTTTGGTTGATTTTTTTTCCCTGCTGTCTGCTGAAGGATATTCAAATATTAATGAAAATAAAGGCACAACATAAAATAGAGTGTATATTAGCACCCCAAGCATCTTATGCATAAAAAAGCCTTCAAAAATACTTTCCAGTATCATTATTTTAAACTCTTAATACTAGCTCAGTACTGCTACACAGAAAGTCATTATACTTAACAAGTGTTTTCTTCCTACAGTTAAATGTGTAACTAGGAAGTAATTTTCCTAACAACCCGGTTATAAACATACAACACAAGAGAAAGGAAAATATTGCTAAGCAAGCACATTTGGTTGCCAGCCAGTAACAAAAAAAATCTAGGAAGAAAACAGCGTAAGAACAATCAAGAAATGTCTTGCCAGACTCAGAATTTGGTGGTAGATAATCTGATTTAAACTGCATTTTGCTATCTCTGTATTTATTTCTTGATATGCCTATATCAGCTATGATTTACATTACACTAAGTCATAGTTCTTTAGTTTGGGCTTAGTATTTAATATGAACCCTAGGGATCAGAGATCAATGGAATATGTGAAATATGGACATCTGGGGGAAGGTATTATGTATTAGTTCCTTTCTTATCTAGTTTTTTATTAACTTTTAACATCTAATATTTTCAATATTCTCATTGTTTTATATTGCTTTTTATGATATTGTAAGCCACTCAGAGTCATTGTTCAACAGTGAGATGGGTGGCATATAAATTTAATAAATAAAATAATAAATAAATAAATATGCGCCACATACCAATCAAGAGCCAATAAAGTATAAATGCCTTAAAGCGAAGCTTGACTTCTGCTGACCGCATTGCTGGAGTTTTCTTGACAGTACTGTGAAATGCCCCTCCGTTCTTCCAGGATATTCTTCTACTTCCCCATCTAGCCTATGGCCCTGGAAATCCCAGGCAGTTCTCCATTCAGATACTAACAAGGACCAACACAGAAATCAGCTAAAGTCTGGATACTATCACCTACTAAAGCAGCAGTTCCCAACCTGGGGGTCGGGAACGACCATTTCCCAGGGGTCGCCCCGGCATCCTCAGCTCCCCCCCACTGCCACAAGCCTGGCCATATCACGCCCCACAACCCGCGCCCCCACCGCGACCCACCCCACTGCCGCCATTTGGGTTCTTTTACCCTCTGCGCATGCGCAAAGCGTTCTGCATGCGCAGAGGGCAAAAGAACTCAAATGGCGGCATCCAGGAAGGCGGGGGAAGCGGGCAGGGGAAGCCCCACACTGTGACCATCACCGGCTCCATCGGCTCGGCGACGACAACAGGCAAGAACGAATCGGGAGCATTTCACCCCTGCGAAAGGCATGTGTTGTGCCTTGGCCGCGTCCGGCGCCGAGTCTGGAGGATCCGGAGGACTTGGAGCCGCTCATGGTGCAGCAGTACCAGCCTATGTGCCTGGCACCAGAGACGGCTGGTGATGAGGACTCGGTGCCAGAGCAGGACGATCTCCCAGGACCATCTGCACCTGCGCAGCAGAGTTCTTCATCAGGAGATGAAGAACTCATGCTGGATGCCAGAGCACGCAGAGCAGCCAGAAGACAGGACTGGCTGAGTAAGCGTCGGTCCAATCGGAGGAAGCAGTGAGGGCTAATTGGGCCACGCCCTTCAGTGGCTATATTAAGCCAGGGTAATTAGTGCTCATTGCTGAGAACAACAATTCAATGACCACGGCATATCCAGAGTTTCGTTTCTACGTCTGTTTGGGAATCTTATCACCAGCTTCTGCCAGCTTTATTCCGGGAAGCCAGCCAAGTTGTTCAGATAAGAAAAGAATTAATGAGTCTTGCTTTGAACTTTTGTCTGTGTGCTATTTAACCCTCACGTAACCCAAAGAACCTTATTCCTGAAGACTTTCCGTTTGTGTTGTTTTGGACTTCTAAACCCTCTGAGTTTTACTAAGAAACTGTATTAGTAAAAGGAACCTTTTTGTTTGCCTCCCAACGACTGTGTGTGTGTGTTTCTGGGGGGTTGCGGTGCTGGGTCACAACAGTTTGTTCTCAGCCCAAACTGACCACACACAAGCCCAGATTGCATCATGGAGCAGCTTCAGGACGAGAATGCTCAACTTCGGCAGCAGCTGGCAATCATGAACGCTCAATTAACAATGCAGCAAAATCAGTTGGCAGCTGCTCCTGCGTTGGCCCCAGCCCAACGGACACGCTGCCCGATAGCCATGCCGGATAAGTTCCATGGTGACGAGGCTATGTTCCCGGCGTTTCTGGGCCAGTGCCAGTTGTTCACGTCTCTGAGGCCAGAGGATTTCCCCCACGACCGGGACAAGGTGGGGTTTGTAATTAGCCTGCTGTCTGGAAATGCAGCACGTTGGGCCACCTCTCTACTGGTCCAGAACAGTCCCCTCCTCCAGGACTTTGGGCGTTTCTGCACTCATTTGGAGGAGATGTTCGCGGATCCAATTAAGGCCCAGACAGCGTGCAGGCAATTAAGGCAGCTGAGGCAAGGCCGGAGACCACTCAGGGAATACATCAGTGAGTTCCGTCTCCTCAGCCAAGACTCGGCCTGGAATGAGGCTGCGTTGTTGGATGCCTTCCAGGAGGGCTTGGCAGACAGCATCCAGGATGAGCTGGCACGCGTGGACATTCCTGCAACCACCCAAGAACTGGTGCGGCTCTGCTTGAAAATTGATGCCCGGTTGCAAGCGAGGAACGCACGCCGTGCTGCTCCGGCGCCTCTCGCGCCACCTGACGTCCCCGCTGTTCCGGCTCCACGTCGTGCTGCTCAGGCACCTCCTGTTCCCCGTGGACTTCCGTCGGCCCCGGCTCCCCGTGACGAGCCTATGGACCTTGGCGCTGTTCGGCCCCGCTTGACCGGCGCGGAAAAGGACAGACGCAGGGCAGGGGGGTTGTGTTTGTATTGCGGCGACCCGGGCCATTTCACTCGCTCGTGCCCTAGGAAGGGTCGGGGGCCCACCGCTTCTGGTCCTGCTCCACCGTCCCAGCCATCGCCGTCGGGAAACGGCCAGCGCCCGGCCTAGCGGAGACGCTGGGTCGGGCATGCACACCGAAGGACTCCGGCTCAGCTGACGTGGATCCCGGTCCTCCGCGGCATCTGCTCTTGGACACCAAGGTCTTTATTGACCACCGGGACCGCGGCGTCTCCGCACACGCTTTGGTGGACTCCGGGGCAACCACCAATTTCATTGACGAGGCGTTCGCCCAGCATCTTGCCGTTCCCCTGTGCCCCGTGGACCCGCCGATGAGGGTGGAAACAATCGATGGCCGGGTGTTGCTGTCCGGTCCGATTAAGGCCATCACGCAGCCGGTGCGCCTTTGCATTGGACGGCACGAGGAGGCCATCCAGTTTTACGTGACGTCGGGACTCCATTTCCCTTTGGTTCTCGGACTGGCGTGGCTGCGCACCCACGACCCTCAGGTTGTATGGTCCCAGAACTTCATTGCCTTCCCGAGTCTCCAGTGTGTGGACCATACGCGCCAGGTTTGTGCGGGCGCGGTACCTGACCCTCCGGACATTTCACTCCCAGCTGAGTTTGCAGACTTCGCTGATGTGTTTAGCGAAAAGCAGGCGGACCAGTTGCCCCCGCACCGGCCCTACGATTGTCCTGTGGATCTGATTCCCAACGCTCCGCTCCCTGTGGGCCGCCTCTATTCCCTGTCAGAACCCGAACTGGCCGCACTGCGGGACTTTATCGATAAAAACCTGGCCAGGGGTTTCATCCGACCCTCCTCATCGCCCTTGTCTGCCCCCGTCCTCTTCGTCAAGAAGAAAACCGGGGACTTGCGCCTGTGCTGCGATTATCGCAAGTTGAACGCCATCACAGTGCGTAACCGGTACCCGTTGCCCCTCATCCCGGAGTTGATGGAACGCCTCCGCTCGGCGACCATCTTCACCAAATTGGACTTACGTGGTGCTTACAATTTGGTGCGTGTTCGTGAGGGGGACGAGTGGAAGACGGCGTTTGGGACCCGCTACGGTCATTTTGAGTATACGGTCATGCCGTTCGGCTTGACCAACGCTCCGGCTGTGTTCCAGCATTTCATGAACGACATCTTTAGAGATTTGCTGGACCAGTTCGTTGTCGTGTACCTGGACGATATTATGATTTATTCCACGCCCCGGAGCAGCCACATCCAACATATCCGTCAAGTCCTGCAGCGGTTGAGAGACCACCAGCTATACGCGAAATTAGAGAAATGCCAGTTTTTTCAGATGACTGTGGATTTCCTGGGCCATCGGATTTCGCCAGAAGGCATCGCCATGGACCGTGGCAAGGTCGAGGCCCTGAAAACCTGGCAACCCCCGCGCCGGGTGAAGGACGTTCAGCGACTCCTGGGGTTCGCAAATTATTATCGGACCTTCATCCCGGGGTTCGCCACTCTGACCGCGCCTCTCACTCGACTCCTGCAGAAACAAGTCCCTTTCCGGTGGGGCGATTCCGAACAAGAGGCGTTCAAGATCCTCACGGATGCCTTCATGCAGGAGCCGATCCTCAAGCACCCAGACCCTCACCGCCCTTTTGTTGTGGAGGCGGACGCGTCCGACATTGCCGTGGGCGCCGTCTTGCTCCAGACCCGGGAAGATGGCGGCCATCTCTTCCCTTGCGCTTATTATTCCCGGAAATTAACCTCGTCGGAGCGCAATTATACGATCTGGGAGAAGGAGTTGCTGGCCATCAAGGCGGCTTTCGAGACCTGGCGGCACCACCTCGAGGGGGCTCGTCATCAAGTGGAGGTGCGCACAGACCATAAGAACCTGGAGTTCTTGCAGACGGCCAGGAAGCTCAACCAGCGCCAGATACGCTGGTCGTTCTTTTTCTCCTGCTTCAATTTTCGCATTACGTACATCCCGAGCGGCCGGAATCAGCAGGCGGACGCGCTGTCCTGCAAGCCGGAATACGCCCAAGCCCAGGAACCGCTGCCTCCCCGGACAGTTCTGCCCGTCGAGTCCTTTGCAGCTACCCAGGATCCCGTGGACCTCCGAGGACAGATCCGGGAGGCGCAGCGACACGACGCCTACGCGGCACAACGGAGGCAGGAGATAGGGCCTGAGTCCCCTTGGACGTTTTCGGACGACCTCCTCCATTTCCGGGACCTGCTCTACGTTCCTGCCGGTCCGCTCCGTGGCCTCATCCTGCAGCAGTGCCACGACAGCCCTGCGGCTGGCCACTTCGGCCTTTTCAAGACGCTGAACCTGGTGGCTCGGACTTTTTGGTGGCCCCGACTCCGTGATGACGTCCAGGCCTATGTGACGTCTTGTGTTCGCTGTCGCCAGGCCAAGTACGCCCCTGGAGCGCCGCCGGGCCTGCTGCAGCCCTTGCCGACTCCCGAGAGACCCTGGGGGGCCGTCTCTATGGACTTCCTCGCGGACTTGCCCCCGTCCGCCGGCTTCACGACCGTGTTCGTAGTGGTCGATATGCTGACCAAAATGGCACATTTCATCCCCTGTCGCGGGTTGCCGACAGCTCGCGCCACGGCCCGCATGTTTATCCAGCATGTTTTCCGCCTGCATGGTCTGCCGGATCGGGTCGTGTCGGATCGGGGAGCCCAGTTCACGGCCCAGTTCTGGAAGGGTCTGATGGCGGCCCTGGAGGTCCAAGTCTGCCTCTCGTCAGCGCATCATCCGGAGACTGATGGGGGCACTGAAAAAGTCATCGGCATCCTTGAACAGTACCTGCGCTGTTTTGTCAACCAGCAGCAGGACAACTGGGCGGAATACCTTGCCGTGGCCGAGTTTGCTTTTAACAACTCTCAGCACACCTCCACGCACGCCTCTCCGTTCCTCGCCAACTTTGGTTACCACCCCCGTTTCTTCCCGCTCACGCTCCTAGACTCTCCTGTTCCTGTGGCGGAGGAATTCCTGTCTGAGCTCCAGGCCGTTCACCAACTGGTCAAACGCTCGTTGAATAAAGCCAAGGAAGATTACAAGAGGGTCGCGGACCGCTCCCGGCGAGCAACTCCACCTCTGGCGGTCGGGGATCGCGTCTGGCTGTCCACGAAGCATCTCCCCTCCGACCGACCGGCTCGCAAGCTTGACCACCGCTTCCTGGGTCCGTTCCCGGTGGAAGCGGTCATTAACCCCGTGGCCTACCGGTTGACGTTGTCCCGCTCTCTCAGGATCCATCCCGTCTTCCATCGGTCCCTCCTTGTTCCCGAACGTCCTGCCTGTCCGCTCCGCCCTCCCGCTCCGCCTCAGCCAGTGATCCGCACTCCCGCTGACCCACCCGAATACGAAGTCGCCAGTATTCGGGATTCCCGCTGGATGAAGGGCCGGTTCCAGTACCTCATTGAGTGGAAGGGGTACGGCCCTGAAGACTTCACATGGGAGGATGCGACCGCCGTGCATGCTCCGGATCTGGTCCGGGCCTTCCAAGCTCAATTCCCGTCCCGGCCGCATCCGGACCGACAGACCCGGGGGAAGGGCCCTGAGGTGAGGGATAGTGTTGTGCCTTGGCCGTGTCCGGCGCCGAGTCTGGAGGATCCGGAGGACTTGGAGCCGCTCATGGTGCAGCAGTACCAGCCTATGTGCCTGGCACCAGAGACGGCTGGTGATGAGGACTCGGTGCCAGAGCAGGACGATCTCCCAGGACCATCTGCACCTGCGCAGCAGAGTTCTTCATCAGGAGATGAAGAACTCATGCTGGATGCCAGAGCACGCAGAGCAGCCAGAAGACAGGACTGGCTGAGTAAGCGTCGGTCCAATCGGAGGAAGCAGTGAGGGCTAATTGGGCCACGCCCTTCAGTGGCTATATTAAGCCAGGGTAATTAGTGCTCATTGCTGAGAACAACAATTCAATGACCGCGGCATATCCAGAGTTTCGTTTCTACGTCTGTTTGGGAATCTTATCACCAGCTTCTGCCAGCTTTATTCCGGGAAGCCAGCCAAGTTGTTCAGATAAGAGAAGAATTAATGAGTCTTGCTTTGAACTTTTGTCTGTGTGCTATTTAACCCTCACGTAACCCAAAGAACCTTATTCCTGAAGACTTTCCGTTTGTGTTGTTTTGGACTTCTAAACCCTCTGAGTTTTACTAAGAAACTGTATTAGTAAAAGGAACCTTTTTGTTTGCCTCCCAACGACTGTGTGTGTGTGTTTCTGGGGGGTTGCGGTGCTGGGTCACAACAGCATGTGCGACTTTGGTGGGGCCGCGACAGGCGGCTGCCCGGAGAGAGCCATACCCTTCACCCCGAACGCTACAGGTAGACGGGAGAGACTCTGCGAAGGGGGTGGCTCTCTCCGGGCAGCCACTTGTCCCGGCCCTGCCGAAGTCGCGCACGCCTTTCGCGACGGGGCTTGAAAAGCTCCCAGAGGCAACACGCGAAGCAAGCAGAGACCTCACCCGGATCTGGAGATTTCGCCCAGATGCCGCCATTTGGGTTCTTTTACCCTCTGCGCATGCGCAGCATGCTTTGCGCATGCGCAGAGGGTAAAAGAACCCAAATGGCGGCAGCGGGATGGGTCACAGTGGGCTCACGGGGGCGGGGCACGGGTTGCGGCATTAGGAAGGTTGGGAACCGCTGTACTAAAGTAAGTGAATGGGGCTTCTCAATTTTTAGGATATACATAAATTAGTCACATACGTATGGACTATTCCTAATGGATTTCCACTTCTCACACCTAGAGTACTGCATCCAAATTTGGTCACCACACTACACAACCACCACACAACCACACCTAGAGTACTGCATCCAGTTTTGGTCACCACACTACAAGACATTGAAACTCTAGAGAAGGTGCAGAGGAGAGCAACCAGGATGATTAGGGGACTGGAAACTATAACATACAAAGAGCGGTTGCAGGAACTGGGCTTGGCCAGTCTGGCGAAGAGAAGGACCAGGGGTGACATGATAACAGTGTTCCAATACTTGAGGGGCTACCACAGAGAGGAGGGGGTCAGGCTGTTCTCCAAGGCACCAGAAGGCCAGACAAGGAATAATGGATGGAAGCTGACCAAAGAGAGATTCAACCTGGAAATAAGGAGAAACTTTCTGACAATGAGAGCAATCAACCAGTGGAACAGCTTGCCTGCGGAGGTTGTGAGAGCTCCAACACTTGAGACTTTCAAAAGGAGATTCGACTGCCATTTGTTCGAGCGGGGGGTTGGACTAGATGACCCACAAGGTCCCTTCCAACTCTAATAATCTGTAATCTGTAATTCTCGTAAAATGTGTAGAACTTGTTCAAGAGATTTTAATGTGGGGATGGGTCTTATCTACACTGGAATGGGACAACTCACCACGGACAACTCACTGTGGGACAATTTAACAATTCAATGTAATTATTTGAAATAAATAAAAAAATATTTTAATTTTTGTCATTCACATTTCATTCTGTCCCTCCTTTTTCACCCTTTCTTAATGATTCTGTTCCACCATTTCTTTGATATTAGTGTAACTTTTGTCCCGCAATGAGTTGGCCGTGGCAAGTTGTTCTGCAGCGAGTTGGTCACAGCAAGTTGGCCATGGTGAGTTGGCCGCGGTGAATTGTTATAGACCAGTGCTTCTCAGTTATTTTCTGTTACGCCCCCCCCCAGGAAGAAGTAAACATTTCGCGCCCCCCCCCCCCAACTCTCCGATCTGGGCCCCAATGGAATTTTAGTGATAATATTTATTATTTTACTTATTATAAACTGCAAGCAAACTATTGGCTGGGGAAGGCTGAACTCAGTGGAGCCTGTTTTCAGTTAGGCAGGCACAGGCTACCTATGGCACAGGTCCTCTTTTGACACGGGGCCAGGCCAGCTTAATCAAGCCGATGTTTTGGGGTTGCCCATAAGCGCCGCCTCTGCCGGGCACTCACAGCGAATGGTGTGGAAGGAGGCTTTAGGGTACCATTCAAAGCTTTCGCCCAGCTGCAAGGGATGCTCCTTGTCCAGCAGCAGGTTCGCCACCGCCGTTCATGGCTACTGCGGCGCCCACCAAGAACAACAAGAACACACGCACCCGCCCCGCCCCGCCTGGCCGCCTTCTCTTCCAGGCTCGGAGCAGCGTGCAACTGGGAAAACACTACCCGTCCAGGGGAATCGATCGAGAGGGACCATGCATGTTCCCTGAGGTCACACACACCTCCCCTGGCATTGCTCCGTGCCGCCCCGGGAGGCGCCCCACTATTTGAGAAGAACTGTCATAGACCCATCTACACTGCAGCCGTTGATAAACTCCCAATGACTTCAACCAACATAGCCAATTTTTTTTCTTTCAGAAGAGTGTGTCTTTTCATTTGGCAGTATAGGAAAGCCTTAAGTTTCTGCTTTCTAATTCTGACAGGATTTCCACACCAATCTGTGAGTGACCATATTGAAATTGCCACTGTAGCCCAGGGTACCAAAATAAAATTACAAAATGTACAAAGTTTACGGGAAAGAAAAGGAATGGTGCAGGGCTGTCAAACTCCTAGCCTACGGGCTGGATGCAACATGCGCTGGCCACGCCCAGTTTAGCGATGGGGAAAAAAAATCCCGATACATCATATGATGCCCCTTTGACGAGATGAGTTTGACACCCATGGGTACAGGGGTCTCCAACCTTGGCAACTTTAAGACTTGTGGACTTCAACTCCCAGAATTCCTCAGCCAGCAAAGCTGGCTGAGGAATTCTGGGAGTTGAAGTCCACAAGTCTTAAAGTTGCCAAGGTTGGAGACCCCTGGTTAGAGGATCAGCAGGACCTAAGTGCAGTTGCTGTGCATATGACCCTTATGATGGTTCATTTACTCTGCTTAAAGTTAGACCTTGCACTTTTAGATTTTTTAAAAATCTAACTTTTACAATGGTGGTTGCTTCAGACAGTGATCTTCTGCTTCTCTCTTTAGATCATTACTGTCTGGAGCACTACCACTGTCAGCTCAGAACTGGAGCCTGATCCATTGTTTTACAGACTCAGAGATGTCCATGCTCAGGCCACAAAAGATGATTGATTAAGGTGAGCACAACCTTAGAAAGCTTTGGAATTCCACTCAAAAGAGTTTTACATCCACCCCATGAAACTGCACTTTAGCAATACAAACTCTTGACCCAGTCTCAAGATTTGAGCTCAACCTCAACTTAAACACTCCTCAACTTAAACTAACTAACTCTCTCTCTCTCTCTCTCTCTCTCTCTCTCTCTCTCTCTCTCTCTCTCTCTCTCTCTCTCTCTCTCTCTCTCTCTCACACACACACACACACACACACACACACACACACACACACACACACACACCAAAACAGCACATGTCAAAGCACTGATTTGATAAGTACTGCCAGAAAGTAAGGAAGCAAACAAAAATGAACAAAAACCACTTTTAAGAACTGTAGATAAGATTACTTACATACTACTGTATCTATCTGAGGTTTCTCTTTCAACAGAAGTATTATTTGCTTCAGAACTTTAGTTGCTACGAGAGAGAGAGGGGGAGGGAGGTGGCTACATCTGATAATAGCAACATGCACCAAGACTCTGATACATTTTAGAATTTAGTTAAACTCACCCCTTATGCAGGGGTTCGCTGCTGGGGGTTCGCAGGGGTTCGGGAGAACCTCTAGCTAAGATTCTGTGCAGTTCGGAGGACCCCCAAATCCCACTCCTGGCTGGCCCCTCCCACCCCACCCCTCCCAGGAGTCCCCACAAGGCCCGTTTTGGATGCAGGTAAGTGCAGGGCGCGCGGGGAGGCTCGGGAAGGGTGAAAAATGGGCTGTTTTCGCCATCCCGGAGGCTCAAAGAAAGCCTCCGGAGACCAGGGAGGGCAAAAATGGTGGTGCAGGAGGCTGACTAGGCCACGCCCACCATGGCCACGCCTACCCAGCAACCGGGCAGAGAACCCCTTGCTAAAAATTTTGAAGCCCACCCCTGCCCTTATGTCACAGCAATAATCTGAGAAACCCATTTTCAGGCATTACAGGGAGACGACTATTTGCAAGGTGCTGACATTGATTTAAGGGAACAGCTTTTGCTGGAATGGCCTTCAGTTTCAGCTGCTGAAATATGTAAACTAATTAGGCAATTAAAACTGGAAAAGCCCCAGGCCTGGATTTAATTCCAGTTGAATTGATACAAACCCAGCCTGAGTGGTGGGCTTGAGTGTTGGCTTCACTTTTCACTTTCATTGATAATTCAGCTGCCCTACTTAGAGACTGGGGCACAGACATAATTATTCCCATCTGTAAGAAGGGAAAGAAAGACAATTTAGTCAATTACTGCTTGGTAAGTCTGCTTAGCCTAATAAAACAAAAAACTATAATTTTATGTTTATTAAAAGCTCCTTAGGTCAGTGTTTTTTCAAATTTGGCAACTTTTAGATGTTATGAACAGACGTGAATATTTGTAGCTCAGAGTTGAACTGTGGAATCCTTGGTGCTCTCTGAGCATGCTTTTTTTTTGCTTGCAGACTTTTCATTACCCAACTAGGTAACATCATCAGTGCTGGTGATGTTATCTACAGTAGCTGGGTAATGACATGTCTGCAAGAAAACAACAAAGGCCAGAGAGGACCAAAGGATCTACAGTTTAAGATGTATGGACTTCATTTCCCAGAATTTTGGCTAGGGGATTCTGAGAGCTGAAGTCCAGACATCTTAAAGTTGCCAAAATTGAAAGCACTGCCTATAAGAAGAGAACCCGCTAGTAGAGGAGCAGACAGGGTTTGGGGCAGGCTGCATTGTGTTATATAAAGGATTAATAGTCCCCCGTTTGATTGAAAATATATGCTCATCCATTAAAGCCAACCCCTTTTGCCTTGTTTGTAGATTTCAAGCAGATTTTTTACTCCATCTCTGGGAAAGCTTTTTGGAAGAATCTTAACTGACAGGTGGTTACTCACATTATTTGCATTTCATAAGGCCACTAAGGGTGACCTGATAGCAGTGTTCCAATATCTAAGGGGCTGCCACAAAGAAGAGGGGGGTCAACCTATTGTCTAAAGCACTGAAGGCAGGACAAGGAGCAATGGATGGAAACTAATCAAGGAGAGAAGCAACCTAAAATTAAGGAGAAATTTCCTGACAGAACAATTAATCAGTGGAACAACCTGCCTCCAGAAGTTGTGGGAGCTCCAACACTGGAGGTTTTAAAGAAGAGAATAGACAACCATTTGTCTGAAATGATATAGGGCAGTGATGGCGAACCTTTTTTTCCTCGGGTGCCGAAAGCACGTGCCCATGCGCTATCGTACGTGCGGGCTTTCGGCATGCGCATCCACACCCATAATTCAATGCCACCGCTCCCCACCCCCACACACATGCACGTGTGACCCCACACACACTGCCCCACCCTCCACGCATGACGCCCCCTGTTTCCCGACTTCCAGTGGGCCCGGTAGGCCCGTTTTTCACCCTCTCCAGGTGCCAGAGGCTTTCTTGGAGCCTGGGGAAGGCGAAAACGGCCTCCCCCGCCCCCCTGGAGGTCCTCTGGAGGCCAAAAACGACCTCCCAGAACCTCAGTGCAAGCCAAAAATCAGCTGGAGCTGAACTAGGGCAACGGCTCGCGTGCCGGCAGATATGGCTCCGCGTGCCACCTGTGGCACGCGTGCCATAGGTTCGCCATCACGGATATAGGTTTTCCTGCTTGAGCAGAGGGTTGGACTAGAAGACCTCCAATGTCCCTTCCAACTGGGTTATTCTGTTATTAGTTTGAGAGTGAGATGCCTTATAGACATGCATGTCTCATATATAAAGCCAACTAACAAAACAGCTGAACAAGGGTACCTTTTATCCCCATTACTTTTTAATAACTGGATCAATGTACATGTCTTAAGCAGGGAGAAAAAATCACTCCCTAAAACTGTTTTCATATCTGTCAGATTGCTTTGAATTCTCTGAGTAGTTCAGAAGCATCAATCGTCTCCTTTTCTCTAGGGGAGCCAAGTACATATCAGCTGCTTCAAAGCTTTTTGAAGCCAAGAAGCCGGCCCATCTCCTCTATGGAGGGCAGTTAAATCCAGGTGTCAGCAAGGGGAAACTGGAAAGAGTTCAAACTGGATTCCTGAAAAAGATATTTCAAATAGCTAAATGTATGTCTATCACTGGTCTACAATTGGAGGCAGGGTTTAAATCTCACTCTCAGCCCCAAGGTTTGTAAAATAATAATTCTTCTTCTTGGAAATGCCAGATAAATGACACATTACATACTGTAAATTGTGGTTTTCCAGTCAGATGTTGATGCACCTGACAGAAGATGAGGCAATTGTAACTTTTAAATAAAGAATTCTAGACTCAAGAGTTACCCACAGAGGATACCAATAAATCACTCAATCAGGACACATCAGATTTTATTTTAAGCCAGCATTGTATCTGGCCCAAACAACAAATTCTGAAGATTGTTTATGCCAGGGATGTCAAACTCAATGCCCAGGGGCTGGATCCGGCCTGCGGGGTGCTTAGATCTGGCCCTCAGGGTTGCCCCGGAAACAACGAAGGATCGGCCTGCGGTGCCTCTGCCAGCAAAAACGGACCTCGGGAGGGCCGTGGGCAATGAATAATTGCAGGTTCACTTAACCTAATTACATTAATACCCATAGTTTCTCTCCCCGCACCCATCTTTTTTGTGCCTGTTGTTGATAATTGTTGAAAGGATCTATTAATAAGCTTATATTCGCTGCCAGAGGGTTCCTGGAAGCCGTCACAGCCGAAAATGGAGCTTGAGAGTCCGTTTTCACTGGCAGAACGCTTGGGCCACCACAAGTGAGCCGAGTTGGCGCAGCAGTTAGAGTGCAGTACTGCAGGCTACTTTAGCTGACTGTGATCAGCAGTTCAGCTGTTCAAATCTCACCGGCTCAAGGTTGACTCAGCCTTCCATCCTTCCGAGGTAGGTAAAATGAGGACCCAGATTGTTGGGGGCAATATAAATATACATTGCTTAATGGTATAAACCGCTTAGAGAGTGCTTGCACTATGAGGCGGTATATAAGTCTCACTAATAAATAAATAAAGTGCCCCCGACACGAGTGACATCGTGCTGGCCATGCCCCCCGCCCCCCCCGAGATGCAACATAACTTTGATGTGGCCCTCAATGAAATCGAGTTTGACACCCCTGGTTTACGCTATTGAAGTTTAATATCTTTCCGTTACTGATATTAGAGGGCAAATATATTGTAAAATTCCCTATGCTGAAATATTTTTTCCCTGGAAAGATGGGAGCTGTAACAGCAATTTTTACTGAGCCACTCACAATATATTACTAACACCTCTTAGCCCATTTCCAGACTGGATAGAAGGATTCTAAATGCAGCTTCTTTTAGCAGATAAGGATCCCAAGAGAGTTCTTGCTATTGCAAAGTTTATGCTTGCAGCCTGTACAATACACACGCTGTTGACAGCATAGTAGGTTAGGCATGACCATAGTCCTTTTTATTATGCATGATACACTGTAATTTGTAAAAAAAACACCATATTGTGGTTTTTGTTTTTGCCAGTTTGACTGACTGACTTGGTCATAAGAAGCTTTCAAGCAATTTAAACTCATTCAGTGGATTCTCTTATTCCAAGCCTGAGAACATTAAACACATTGCTATAAAATGATCAATATCAGTGAACCGGAGCTAACTAGTACATATATGTTACAGAAGAAAACTAAACTCTTGTCTGAAAAGAAAGTTCATTTGCAATAAAACTTTGAAATGAGTCTTTCAATTAATTTGGTCTTTAAGAATGCCGGACCACTGGTGGAGCATGTTAATGGAATGCAGTGCTTTCCCTTAAAGAGACTGTTGTTTATATATCTATGTATATCTATGTATATATACATGCACACACACACACACACACTGAGAGAGAGAGAGAGAGAGAGAGAGAGAGAGAGAGAGAGAGAGAGAGAGAGAGAGAGAGAGAGAGAGAGAGAGAGAGAGAGAGAGAGAGAGAGAGAGAGAGAGAGAGAGAGAGATTGTTGTCATCATTTTAGCCATTGTCTAATCACTGCAGGATGAAGGCCTCTTTCTCATGTTTCCAACCAATACAGTCCTGAGCTTTCTTTTGCCAATTGGGCCCACAATACTTGTTGATGTTGTCGATCCATCTTGTTTTAGGTCTCTTTCGTGGACATTTTTTATCAAGTGGGATCCATTCCATGTGTCATGCCCCTGTCGGAGTCTGACTCTGAGATGGAAGATGAACAGCTGACAGAGAACAAGAGAGCGGCTCCCTTGGCTGTGGAGGAAACTGGGGAAGGGCAAAGTCAGGCTGGGCAGAGCAGGGGAGAGGTAGAACAAGGGAGAGAGGGTTCTGATGAAGACCAAGGCCCGCCCCCTCCTCATCCTAGGGCACGCAGGGAAGAACGGAGAAGAGAGCAACATGGGTCATGTGGCTTACAAGGGAGGAAAGGGCCCCGATTCCCTTCCGAAAGGCACACCTGGGGATGGAGTTTAAAGGAGAGGCAAATGGGAGGGGCGGTTGTCAGGAACAAACACTGAGTTCATGTTTGTGTTCACTGCTTTATCTGAGTTCCCAGCATCCTCCCAACTGGTTTGATTTACTGCCATGCTACTTCAATTCTGGAACTCCCTATCTTGCTTGCCCTGCCGGATTAATTACCTTATCTTGCCTTGTTGGATTTATAGTTGGAAGTTTTTTCTGCTTACAGGTTTGTGGGAGAGTTTTTCTCCAGACCAGAGAGTAAAAGGGACGTTAGGGGCAAAGTTTGGAGCTAATAAAGAGACTCATACATATTCTCTGGCTGTGTTGCCTTTGTGCCATGCTCCGGGTCATCACACTATGACTGTCTTGGTCCACCTACCATCAGTTCTTCTTGCTATTTGACCAGCCCATTTCCATTTTATATATACGAATGCATTGTAATCCCGGTATAAAAAGTTACTTATTGAATAAACAAGCTTGTTGAACTTTATTATTGCTAATAATGCTAAGCTTCCATTAGGCAGTGAAATCTAGTTCATGTGTCCAATTCAAATTATAACAACAAAAGGGATGAAGTCTTTTATAATATAACATCTTTCACAGTCATTTCTTGACTGCACTCAGGTGCACAGATCACAAGAACAGCTATTTAAAAAAAATCAGAAATAGTACAATTCTCAGTTGGAGAGGAGTCATAAAAAGAATACAATAAAACCTATTCAGATTTTACTAAAGAACCTGCACAAATGAAAAGCAGCTTTTCCAAGGCATGAAACTATAATACTGCTGAAGCTCTGGAAACATGCAAATATCACTACAATATAATTTATTTTGTTGTTGTTGTTTTATCACTTGAACTAAAGCAATAAGTATCTGAATACAAAGAAATGATCTGATTTCTTTGACAAATTGCTGAGGAAAGCAACAGAGATGTAGGAAACAACCCAAATCACGGAATTGCTAAATGTTAATTTTCTACTTAACATAGCTATTGTGATCCATTTAAGACTCTCTCTCTCTCTCTCTCTCTCTCTCTCTCTCTCTCTCTCTCTCTCTCTCTCTCTCTCTCTCTCTCTCTCTCTCTCTCACACACACACACACACACACACACACACACACACACACACACACACACACACACGGGTGGAGAGAGAGAGAGACTGACTAAAGATATACTTTCGTGCTTTATAGCCACATAGTATTTTTATAAAATGCCAACAAAAGCCTCCATTAGTCAATAAAAATAAAAATAAATTAAATATCTAGCTTTGACATTGGAGAATTTATCACTACTGTTATTCCGTGAGCATTAGAAAAAAGAGAACAATTTCACATCAAAGACAAGCGCAGAGGGCAAGCCATTTAAAGCAATCAGCTTTCCTTAATCTCCACTTCCATTGAGGTAATTGTCAGTAACTCAAAAATAAAAATCTAACTGGGTCAATAAAATGGGGTCATTCTCCCCTAGTAAGCTTCTCCAAATAAACGATGAAGAAATTACCTTTATTTTGAAAATGGGATTTTATTTAGTTTAAGATTAAGATAATGATTTAAGAATCTTCTATTTGTCTCCTTTTGTGTTACCTGAAAGCAAAATGTGTAAGGAAAATACATTTTCTAAAAAGGCAGATCACAGTACAACAAGAATGCTTCTTTGCAATGATACTTTAACAATTTTTTTGTATTCTTCTGCATGAAAACATCTAAGATTTGTTATGTGTAACCAAATAGTGTCAGTGTCAGTGCAACTCCTGAATAGTCTGAAAGCACACACATTGTGTAACAGGCAAGGGGCAGTAACAACAGTTTTGCTATATATTGAGTATAACTAGCCTAATTTTGACACATATTCACCATGGTGGCTTGGCCAAAGAATAGCAATAGCATCTTAGACTTATATACCGCTTCACAGTGCTTTACAGCCCTCTCTAAGCAGGTTACAGAGTCGGCATATTGCCCCCAGCAATTTGGGTCCTCATTTTACTGACCTCGGAAGGATGGAAGGTAAGTCAACTTCAGCTGGTTAGAATCGAACTCCTGGCAGTGGGCAGAGTCAGCCTGCAATACTGCATTCTAACCACTGCACGACCACGGCGCTTCTTCTCATTGTTTTGTTACTCATTAAGGACATGTTAAATCAGAAAACATGGAAAACATGCCCATTTGAGCCAGTAGGGTAAAAGGTTGGTGGTCTCATTCTCCCAGAAACCATCTCAGTCAGTGGTGGGTTCCTACAGGTGCGGTCCACTCTATAGCACCGGTAGCGGCCCGCTGGTGACATCACAGTACCGGTGCGGTCGGTTGCCGGTGCCTGGGCGCCGCCATTTAAAAAAATTAATTTTTAAAAAATGTTTCTTCTGCGCATGCTCAGAAGCCGAGCTTCCGGCACTGTGCATGCGCTGCCTTCCTACCCCTCAGTGAGTCCAAGCAGGGGAGGATGGCTGAGGGAGCGCGTGAGACGCTGAAAGAACGGGCGGCAGGAGCTATCTCCATTCCCCTCCCTTCAGCAGTCCAAGAAGCTACGAACGCGCAGTGATGATCCTAGGCATTTTTGCAAGTTCGAGGCTTCTCGAGCTGCTGAGGGGAGGGGGAATGGGCAGCAGGACCTATCTCAGTTCCCCTCCCTTCAGCAGTCCGAGAAGCCACGCCCACCCGGTCACATGGCCGGCAAGCCACACCCACAAAATAAGCCACGCCCACAGAGTGGTAGTAAAAAAATTAGGAACCCGCCCCTGATCTCAGTGTACCCCTGCCTTGGTCTCATGGCTTAATAGTCATGGTCATCATCACCATATTTCTCCCTTCCAGTGGTGAGTAACAAAAATAAGGCTTCCACAGCTTGTGCACTTTCCTGTCTAGTTAAAAGAAATAAAAACCAAAAGAAAATAAATGATGCAATTCCCTAGCACTGCAGACTGAGGTGTTTGGTTAGGGAAGTGAGCATCCTCCTCCTTTGTAGGGAGACTAATATCAAGGCAGATAAATAGAATTAGACTTTATTACAAAAAAAGGAAAAGAGGGACTGTTAAAAAAATCTTTTTTAAACTTTAAGCAGTTGCATGAAAAACTATGGTAAAAAGCACAAAAGCACCGGGTTGCTCAAATCACAGACGGTATCTTGGAAGAACTTACAGTGACAGTTTGCAAAAAATACACAAAGGGCCGAACAATAAGCAATAGATACATCTAAACAACACATCTTGGAAAAGCATTAAATTTAGCATAATTCTTAGCTAATCTTTCCCATTTTGCTAGAACATGGTTTTTCAGGCCATGAAACCTGTTAATTTTTTAAAAAAATCCCAGAATCCCTTATCTACAAAACAGCAGCTGTGATGTTTACTTGTGGAAACAAATCCTCTTGTCAGGTAGGTCAAACAAAAAGGACAAATCATGAGGGCTAATGCTACTTTAATCGTAAAATTACACTAAAAACAATCTTGCAAGTCTGAAAGTACATCTCTCTCCATCTTTGTCCTCACAGTCCAAGAAACCAGAGGGTCCCTTCTAAGATATTCGTTGATTACAGCAAATATAAGAGATTTTGAATAGAATGTAGTCGTGAGACCTGATATACATAGCAGTATAATCCTTCATTAGGCAAACAGCCCCCTAATTCATTTCAACCAGAGGTGGGTTCCTGCCGGTACGCTCTTACCTGTTGGTCACCGCAGAACCGAAGAAGCCGGTGGCGTTCGCGGGGCGGGGCTTCCCCCGCCCGCTTTCCCCCGCCTGCCTAGACGCCTTTGCGTTCTTTTGCCCTTTGCGCATGCGCAAAGTGTTCTGCTTGCTCAGAGGGCAAAAAGAACGCAAATGGCGGTGTCCAGGCAGCCGGGGGAAGCCCTGCGCCGCGAACGCCACCAGCTTCTTCGGCTCTGTGGCGACCAACAGGTAAGAGCATACCGGCAGGAACCCACCTCTGATTTCAACCCTTGTTAAATAATACTTCTAGATTCAACTGATATCACCCTTGTTTTACTAAAGATGCAGTTGGAGGCAATTGGAAATGCAAATGATATCTCAAGGAAAGTTATCTGACACTATAATAGAATTTCCTGGCAAGTATCCCAAGAATCTGTGTTTGTAAGCACAGTTGAAAAGTTAGAGATTAACTTTTCCTAGGACTCATATGTAAGCTTGTATTCATGACTGTAGCTTCTGTCTAGTTCAGACTTGGGCATTCTATGGCCCACATCTGGCCCTTTGGCAGTGGTCCCCTTGTTTGGCTCTCACAACTGTCACAACTAGTTTCGCACGTCACAACTAGTGGCCCCTTGGGAAAAGTAATTGTCCACCCCTGATCTAGCCAGTAAACAATTTCATTGTTTTAAATGTTCTATAATTTTAGAATGGTAAGCCATTCAGAGTCACTTGGTTGAACTGGGGAGTTATAGAAACTCAAAAAATGAACTGTTGGAAGGAAAATCCATCTGGTTCAGTTCCAAGCTTGGAGAAAGAGGATGGAAACAACATGGAGGCTGATTGGAAAGAAAGTTTATTGATGAACAGAACCACCAGGTTCTGGGTCAGCTGAACAAATGGTGGAATGAGTGGATGGATCTTTATAGGTTTCTGTGACTTTGAAGTTTGAACTGTTCTGGGGTTGGTGCAAGAACAAACGAACAAATAAATGAAAACACTTTCACTGGTTAATGTATTAGTAGTAGTAGAGATCCCTCAAACATGGCTTCATTGGCTAATCTTCAGTCAGCAGAGTCACAAAGCAGAAGCATTGCCATGGTGGTGAAATTCTTACTGCCTCAAGATTCATATATATAGAGAGAGAGAAGGAGCAAATTTCAGGAAGAAAGCTATAAAGCAAATGCAAAGTTCTGTTCCTCCTGCACTGAAATATAAATCCAGGTTTGGATTTCTGATGCTGATAATGTCAAGAAAAACAACTGTTTAAATGCTTTAAACAGTTCTGCTACATTTGTCTCTATCTAATTAAAGTATTAAACGTATACACTTAAAAAAATAGCAAGCACAATTTCCAATTCAAGACATGTATGTCTCTTGAGAACTGACCTTTACAATTGATTCTTTGCATTTTCGTCTGTAAGTAACAGTGTGAAATCAAGACATATAAAAATAAAACATTGCCAGCTTCCAGCTTGTGCTTTGATTGCTGATTTTCCTTCACAAAATCACTTGTTAATGCAGCATTTTATGAGATCTGACAGGGCGGCCACAATCTTATATGAAGTCAAAAAAATTTGCTGATTATATTTTATTCTTTTCCCTCCCTTTGCATAACACTGCATACTCTTAAAGAGAATAATACATATGTTAGTGTGTACTTAGAGGGATATGGCAACTTAAGAAAAACAGGCCAGTGTTTGAGGTAGGACAGAAGAGTAAAATTAAAAAGCTCTTCAGTTTTATCTCTAATCTGCTTTCCATCATGTGTAGGATGTGGGAGAAAGAAAAGATGTCATTCTTGAAATGGGCATTGGTGATTTTGAATATTTCTTATCAGAAGAGTACATCAATAGAAAAAAAAATGTTATAAAATATATCCTCAAACTCACTCTGCTGCTTTTCTTGAAGCAACTAGAAAAACTTGGGATACGATTATAAAATGTAATATTTAGGATATTTAATTATTTGTAATATTTGTAGACAATTGTGAGATTCTAGATCAGTGTTTCTCAACCTTGGCAGTTTGAAGATGTGTGGACTTCAACTCCCAGAATTCCCCAGCCAGCGTTGCTGGCTGTGGAATTCTGGGAGTTGAAGTCCACACATCTTCAAACTGCCAAGGTTGAGAAACACTGTCCTAGATGATATACACTAGGGTACCAAATTCAAACATGCCCGGGAGTATGGGAGTCGCTAAAGAAAACTCTGCTGCCTAATCTAAATCCCACGTACTTCCTGTGGAAATGAGACTCTTAACAGACATTCTCAAGATGTTTGGACGAGACAGGGAGCATCAATTTTGGCAATGTAATACCTGCTTCAATTTGCAGTTATACCACTGGACTGTATAGGTGATCATCATCCGTAGTGAACCTATAAACTATGGGCAACTAGTGCAATGAGTTCAAAACCAATTGTATCCTGTAATCAGTGGTGGAATTTAGCCAGTTTGCATTGGTTCAGGAGAACTGGTTGTTAAATTACAACCCCCCCCCTCCGCTATCAAAGTGGATCCTGAGCGCTGCGCTGCAATGGAGAAATGGACAATGGAGTGGCCAGCATGAAGGAAGGAGAAGGCCGCTTTCCTTCTTTCTTCTCCCTGCTCCTCCTCCTCCCCTTGTGCCGGCCACTCCATTGCTCGTTTCTCTATTGCAGTGCAGCGCCCAGGATCCATTTTGATAGTGGGGGGTGGGGGATTTAACAACTGGTTCATCTAGGGTCAGATTGGCTGTCATGGGAGGCTCATCCCGTGTGTGCGGCCGGAGCTGGAAGACAGGGATGGGATATTTGAATTCCACCACTGCCTGCTCCTCTAAAGGAGCCGAGGTGGTGCAGTGGTTAAAGTGCAGCACTGCAGTTCAGCAGTTCAGCTGTTCAAATCTCACCGGCTCAAGGTTGACTCAGCCTTCCATCCTTCTGAGGTCGGTAAAATGAGGACCCAGATTGTTGGGGGCAATATGCTGAACTCTGTAAACTGCTTAGAGAGGGCTATAAAGCACTATGAAGCGGTATATAAGTCTAAGTGCTATTGCTATTGCCCCATCACCAGTCTGGCTGCTCCACTGAAGACTAGTTTAACTAACATGTGCATTTTGTTTTAATCCTTGTGACGGCTTTGTAATATAAGCCTGATCATCCTTATTCTGCCAATCAAAAGATCAAGTATACAAAAATAAAAAAGGCTTAAGGCAAAGTGGATGGCAGAGCTGAGATTACATCTAGTAAGATCCCTGCTCTGTTGCTCAGCCAACGAACCAGCACACTCTCTCGTCTGAACATAGCACACTGCTGAATTCAGGTGCAATTTTTCCAGCTCTACATGGTAGTACCAGATTGGAGTTATACTTTCCACATGCATACACTTGCTCCTAATAAATTTGCAGTGGGAATGATTATCTTTGACAATTTGAAAAGCCACCATCTGTATGCATTGGGATTAATTAGAAATAATGAACAGCCACTATAGCTGCTAGTGTAGCCTATGTCTCTTTTTCTAGCACTCCACTGAATGCCAGAAAGTTGTCAAGGTGCTTCTGTTACTCCAGTGCCTGAAAGTTGCTTCAAGACTCCAGTGCCTTGAGCAATGCAATCTCAATTCTGTGCATTGGTGATTATTCCAGAAGTAGTTACCTGGGCAACTACTTCTATAACTGCCACTGTTCCCATCATCTTTTGTTCTGATTGGCAGCTCCCCTATCTGCTCTTCAAATCCAACAGGCATAAATACCAAGAATAAATAAGAAAAGAGGTAACTCTGCAGCAAACTCTACTCTGAAATTCTTTCTGAATCTGAAGTCAGTTGGTTATATGTCAAAAAGTGATCACATTGAAAGAAAATCTAGTGTTTGTCTAGATTTTCTATTTAAAAAAATATGGTATCCACATGTAAGTGGCAGATCTACCCAACAGTAATCCATTTCATCTTGTTTTTTCCATAAAATGTCCAGTGGGGATTACTGTAATCAGAGTTTTCAGTGGCTTTCTCAGCCTGGGCTAGTATCAATATTATATTATTTAAAAAGTAAAAAAAATTTTTTAAAAAAATAGCAATGTCATTTAAAAAAATAAAATAATGTTATATAATAATTCTGATTTTTCTTTATTAAATAATACATTTTCCACTGCCAGTCAAATTTGACACTCGACACAAAGAGAAGAGTTGGCATCAATTCTGAATGGAATCTATTAATTCTGAATATATTACAAAAGCTGGACTGCAATGAAGGAACATTCAAGGGAATTGAACACAGCAGCAGTCCTATTTCCATTCATTTTGGTGTTAAGTACAGGATGTATATGAGGCTACAGAAATTTTTTTTTTACTCAGTACAAAGGAAGATTCAAGAAAGATCACAGATCTGGAACTAAGGTGTCATCTTTGTGGCCCTTACAATTCCATATGTTTTTGTCCTTTAATTCTATAGTGCATTCAATCAACTTTGAGAGCAGCAATGGAAAAAAAAAACCCTCCAAGTACTTCACGCACTGAAAAATAATTTTCAGAATTGTACACAAGGGAGAGTTTCAATGAAAACATCAAGAGTACAGTGCACTCTTTTGGCTAATGTTATGTTTGAATTGTGTGGACACAATACAAGGCTTTAAGTGAGAGAAAAGCTGCTTATATACTGTAAATACCACTTATTGTAAAAAGAGCAACAGCTAAAATAATATCTACAATTTCCCACAGAAAAATAGAAAGAAGGAAAGTAATTACATTGGCTAAAGAAGAAGGCTTTGTCCTTGTTGTGAAGAAAACTGAGCAATTGGATGTCCACTGTAAGAAATATAGTTCAAATGAATGCTTAGGGGGTTTGTTATTAGTCCTGCCTGAAGAATACAACTTGTAAGTCAATATGAGGCTGATTTCTTAGCACTAGAAAAAAACACATCATAAACATTTTCAGTATTAGCCAATATTCTAAAGGTCTATAAAGCCTGCCTTTGTTCTCCAACAAATTCTAAAAGGAAGACTGTTAATATCTCCAATAATTTCCATACATTTTTCTAAGATTCTACAGCAAGTACTCAAATCTATCCCTAATAAAATGTTAACTGTTTCCTAACATTTTTCAGGGTTATCTTTAGTTACATGAAAAAATATAGTGTGCAAATGAGGGACATATTTGTAATCATATAAAGGGCCTTTGTCAAGAATTAAACAGATATCTATACTGTATACTGTATTTGACATCTTGGTAATAGACTCTTATCTATCATCTACATACATTCATCACAACAATATTCCTAATTTATTGCCTTCCATCTGTATTGGACTACTAATCATCATCAGTCACCATGGCTATTAGGAATAGAATTTCTAATTTCCCCTATGCACTTATTGTAATGAATGTTTCTAGATCAAAGGGGAAATCGGTGATTCTATTAGATTTTTAAAAAAAATATTCATTTCTAATTTAATTTGCAGATTTTTTTAAGGAGACACAAAGGAGTAGAGGTTAGACAGTTATGTATCTGGGTACTCTTGTAAGGAATAGCCTTCTGGGTTCAGTTCCAAGTGGGGAAAAAGACACTGGATTCATGGAAGTTGCTTGGAAAGAAGGTTTAATGGTGGACAGGAGCACATGGCATGAGCCCCTGTGCAGAAAAGGTAGATCACATGCTTCCAGATGTGGGTGAAGAGAAAAGGAAGGGAAAGATGTGGAATCCCTTGGTTTCATAACCTCTGTTGGGCCCCACCTCTTAGTTTCCTGTTCCTGTGTATGTAATGCACTGATTGGTGGTCAGGCTCCCAGGAGGCCATGCAGTGGCAACTCTATAGACTTTTGTCTGTCCCAGGCTTGGCTGAATGAAAGGGCCTTGGGCAAATCCTAATATGGCTATGACTGAAGAAGATAAATCTTTGTTATGTAGAAGACTGCTGCTGGCTATTAACAAAAAGGGGGAGGGGGCTAAGAGTGAGTCTGTTTCCTTTCTAACAGCATGTTTCTCAATTTCTCTAAGGATATTCTATAATTGGTCCCTTCCAACTTTATAATTCTATGATTCTTCAATTCTATGAATTAGTCAACTAATGATCCCAACGTGGACTTATATAATTCCTGTATAAATCATCTGGGGGCTGAACCCAACAGAAATGCAGTATAGATTAGAAGATCAGTTCATGGACTATATAAGTCAGATCAGACTTCTCTTAATCAGAGTCTTCTTGTGAACAATAACAACAGGAAATTACTCTCTCTAGAACTTATATTTTTAGTTTATTTGTTGTTCTACCAAAATACTCAGGATGATTAAATATAATACAAATATATCAGTCACATAAAACCTAGATATGAGAAGACCATTAGTACGTGGCAGCCAAAGACAAGATAAACAGTGAAAAATTAGATAAATATCGGAATGAGACAAGGAAAATAAAAATTTAAGAGATTAAAATTTCAGGCTTGGTGCATTGTTTTTTAAACAGCAAAAATATTCAATTACTCTCATGCTGTTTACTTATCTCTCAGAGGCTGGTTCCTACTGGTTCTAACCAGTTCTTTAGAACCGTTAGTAGTTTGGCGATGATGTCACAGAGCCGGTTCTGTAGGTGTCTCCGAGGGCACCGCCATCTTGGATTTTGCTTCTGCTCATGCGCAGCTAATTTTTGCTTCTGCACATGCAGAAGGTATTTTTTGATTGCTGCAGGCACGTGTGCGCAAAGCGCATGCGCATGGCGCAACCCTGAGCAAACCGGCAGCAAAAGGATCCAGAACCCACCCCTGCTCTCAACCTCTGTCCTCATCATGTGGAAAATATGGCTATTGATTGGTTGTCTTTGTGTGGTCCAGCTGGCCAATTTTAGAGGTTTGGGTTTCATAGATTTATCCTTTGGAAACCAGATTGCTCAATATTTTTGAACATACACATCAGACTGTAGAAAACTTTAACTTACTGCCCTTCGACTATATCTGGCTACATCTTTCCATCACCTCTACCAGCAGGACAAAATGTACAATAATGATGCCGTCTGGAGTGCTCAATAATCTAAGAGCATCAGGGTGAAAAGGTTTGCTGTAGCTACCCAAACTGTCTCTTTTCACTGTTGCAATTTATTTAAATTCTTCAACATGAGGCAAACAGCACAAATTTAAAACCCTCCTATAAGTTAATAAATTGGGCACAGGAGAGCTGGAGCACATTCCGGAGATCCAAACTTGGTCTCACACACTGGGGAGCCGATAATAAGATGGAAAAATTTGCATACTGCTGCACTCTTATCTCTCTTTTTGTTGGAACTGAAAGTTAAGAAGCTATCTTTTTTTAAAAAAAAAAAGTCACGTGACAAGAATCACACGGAGCAAATTGAAAAGCTTTAAGATGATTCACACTAGGCAGTCGAGGTTAATAATCTCAACTCTTGCATTTAAACAAAACTGGCTCGTGTTTTGATTGTGATTTGCAAACAACCCTAACCACCACAACATTTTCCTCTAATGATATTGTCACCACAGGTATACTTTATGGCGATCTGTATGGAAAGCAATTTTGCCGCCCCCCCAATGGCCTCCAAGGGAGCAGAATAAATGATTGTGAGCAAGCAATGGTAGTACTACCATGGGTTCCTCCTGTGTCAGTTCCCAATGTTTTCTGATAATTGCTCCCCCCTGGAGGAAACTTACATGCAAATTCCTCACTCCCACCCCAGTAGCTTGTTATGTATTTGACAGTAGACCTCGAAATGTTATTTTCCTACCATTGTGAGATTAAGACCCAAATTAAATGGAAAACAAAATCAAATGTTTCTTTGCTTCGTGTGCTATGCGGACCAAAAGCCTACCAAATAGCTAGCTTTTATGACAACTTATAGCCTGGGGTGAGTCTCTAGAGACTATCAATCAGCAAGCCTGAAAAAGTAATGGTTTAAGCAGTGATCACTGAGTTTTCAATTCACAGTTTATTGTTTTGTGACAGTCTGTTTCCATTTCTATGCCAGTCACCTCCAGATCACCTAAAGAGTTCACCCAACTGCCTAAATGTTATCTGTCTCAGACCAGAATGCACAACGATCATGGCAGAGCGGTGATATTCAAATTTTTTCCCTACGGGTTCTATGGGCATGGCTTGGTGGGCGTGGCAGGGGAAGGATACTGCAAAATCTCCATTCGCACCTCACTCTGGGGCCAGCCAGAGGTGGTATTTGCCAGTTCTCCAAACTACTCAAAATTTCCGCTACCGGTTCTCCAGAACCTGTCAGAACCTGCTGAAATTCACCCCTGGGTAATGGGTGAGATTCCAACTTCACCCCACAATCTAGGAAACTTTGTGTTATTGTTCGATTACAGCATTCATTGCCTTGATTTTCTGAACATAAAACCACTATGTACCGGTAGTCAAAAACAAGTGCTGTTTTTCAATTTCCCTTTTCTAGCCTAGTTTTTAGTTAAGAATTTACCCTTCTCCTTCTGGTCGAATTAGTCTTTTCTTCTTTTTCAACATCCAACACATGCTATCATAGTGAATGTCCTTCAAACCATCATTTCTTTTGATTCCTCTTTTGTGCTTCTTTATATGCTGATAAAGTATGAAATGTTGCAGCATAAAGCATGCCTAGAGGACTCCCACATTAATACAATATTTGTATATCTCTGGTACAGCCTTTTTATTTTGGTCATTTCTGGGAAATCAAAAAGCCATGTGATTTCTTTAGAAAGCTCACTCAAATGAACTAGTGGGAAAAATAAGAGTTTCCCCCCTCAAAGTCAATTTTACTTAAAGTAGGAAAAAATCAGGTCAGTTTCTGAATCTGAGAGAAATGATAATTCATATTCTTAGCAGAAATGTGCAACAAAACAGAACAGACTTCCATCTCTTCTCTTCCTTTCGTTACTTTTAGATACTTTTAGTTCATTGGAGTACAAGATTAAAGTCCCATGAGAAATGTGTTCCTTGCAGAAGTTATTGAAGTTTACAATTAGAATGCAAATTTGGAGTTATGAACTATATACAGTGGAGAAGAGGACACATTTTTTTCCAGCTTTATATCCTTTTGATTGCTTTTTGAAGCAAGAACTTTTAATTCAGGCCAAAATGTTGGCTCTTCAACCACAGTACAATCAGTACTCTGAAGAATATCAAAAGCTCTGTATTATTACTTCAAGATGGAGTGAAAAAATGCTGAAGACATATTGTTTATTGTAAGAGATGATGGCAAACAGAGCACCTAGATCAGGGGTGTCAAACTCGATTTCATTGAGGGTCGCATCAGGGTTGTGTTTGACCTCAGGAGGCCAGGATGGGCATGGCCAGCTCTACGTCACTCGTGCTGGGGGCACCTATGGTGGACCGAGTACACTGCCAGAGAAAACGGACTCCTGACCTCTGTTTTTGGCGGTGATGACCTCCTGCAACCATCTGCCAGCGAAAACGGAGGTCCGTTTTTGCTGGCAGAGGCACCACGGGCCGGTCCTTCGCTGTTTCTACGGTGGCCCTGTGGGCCAGATCTAAGCACCCCTTAGCCTTGAATTTGACAACCCAGACCTAGATTCTACATAACTCTTTCTATCCCAAAACTGGAGATTCCAAGATTCTGGCTTCCACTGAGGAAAAGTAAGTTAATGCGCACATTTTTCTCCATTGTGCACAGTTTGCAGGGGCATTATGGCCAAAAGGCAGCTGGACGTGATGTCCAGACTGCTAAAACTTTTCTTTGGAAAAAAGAGAGATGTAGACATTGCCCATATGCACTTCTCTACAGCTGATTTTTTGTGAACAGATAGCAGAAATTGACATTTTTACAGCCGCTTGTGATCAGCTGAAAGTTGTGGGTTATATTGCGGTCTGAACTGTAAATGGAGACTTTCATGGACTCATGGTTTGATCATATCTCATCCTTTTAATCACTTTGGAGTTTATTTTTTGTACTGCCACTTTAAGAATGAGAATCTTCAGAAATGCAAGCCTGCAAATTGCTGGATGAGTTTTCCTTCAATCCATTTAAAAAGAAAGGAAACTATGTCTTTTCAGCTTCATAAGATCTTTATTTATCTTGAAATTTTAAGCAATATACAGCAAAGGAGTGATTTTAGAGTTGTTTTCAAAAGAGTTTAAATGCTAAGGCTTTGTGAAACTGCTTTAAGGAAAGTCTTTGAAATTAATTAGAAAGACCATCATGTGAGGAAAAACCTGTTTTGTTTACATTTCAATGCAAAGCAAGACTTTGAAGGTCAATTACTAAAGCACAAGAAGATTGCTTTAATTGAAACATTTGATCTGAGTGGGGAATTTGCTCTTACTTTCCCCCCTTCACTTGTTCTTTCCCTCTCCTTCCCTCTCCCCTCTCTGTACATACATACTGTATAGGTCAGTGATGGCTAACCTTTTCAGCACCAAATGCCGAAACTGGAGCGCGCACATGCGCCAGAGTGCCGGAACCCAGAAGAGAGCAGCTGGCAGGTGTGCATGCGCACAGCGTCCAGCTTCTCTTCCGGGTTCCATCACACGTATGTGCGCCGGCCAGCTGGTCTAGCGCACATGCGCACGATGGAACCCGGAAGAGCAGCTGATGATGGTGCATGTGCCCCCAGAGAGGCATCATGGGTATAGGCATTAGATTTCTTCATTAGTTTTTCCTGTTTAGCATAATGCTTAATAAAATTACTGAAAATAAAAATAAAAATTGGAGATTCCCACCAGCTGGAACCAATGCACCCAATATTCAGTTATATCCATTCAAAGGTATCTCCAATATAATAAGCCAAACAGCACAGATTGTGCTCAGCAGAAGAGATCTAATATCTGCTTATGCCTGGTGAGTGATTAATATATCACAACTGTTGCTACAGTTCTTCATTGTTATAATGACGACAACCTATCCACAAGCAAGCAATATGTTATTCTGAAATGAGAGAGCAGCTGCTCTCTGTTCCATAATTCCTTTGCCAGGTGTTCTTCCCAGGATTCATTAGTTTCACGTATAACCAGATAAGCTACAAGTAGTCTTCAAATTACGATTGAGCCCAAAATTTTTGTTGCTTTACATGTAGTCGTTAAGCAATTTGGTTGCATAGCATCTTGCTTTATGACTGCACCACTTAGTGAGGGAAAATGTGGTCCCAATTGTGGTTGCAAGTCAAGGATTACCTGTATATGCTTTCACTTTACAGGTAGATGGACTGGACAAATATGGAGGGTGACAACATTAACAGCATTAACATTCCAAATTGCATTCCCCCTTGCTGCCCCTCCCCACCCCAAATTAGGTTTCTAGGAGAACTCTAAAGACGTTGATTTGGTGGAGTAGAGGAGCTGGCTCAAATTGTTCCTCTGCACTTCAGAATATCTAGAATGGTATCAGGATTCCTGCACTAGGCAGGAGGCTGGACTAGAAGATCTTCAAAGTCCCTTCCAAGCCTGTAATCCTATGATGCTAGGTTTCGCAGTCACAGGAAAATTAGAAGGACCAAGGTGAGGTACAAAGAACTTGAGACCAGACAAATCTGTTACAATAACCATGCACAGATGTTAGTGATCCCTCCCACTGATAAACAACCTGCTCTCATGCCAAGATAGTGCACAGGTGGGATGAAGATACATAAGGCGTTTAAGACTGATGCCTGTCTGTGTCTCTGTCTGTCTGAATATTTCTCAACCTCAGCTATTTTAAGATGTGTGGAGTTCAGCTCCAGAATTAATTAATTGATTGATTGATTGATTGATTGATTGATTGATTGATTGATTAATTAATTAATTAATTCATTCATTCATTCATTCCATCCATCCATCCACTTATAATTGGCTGTTGCTATATCGACATTATACAGGTAGTCCTACTGACATACGGTCACAATTGAGACCAAATTAAATGTTTTTTCCGGTCAGATTAGTCTATCAGGGCAACCTGGTCTACCCAACTAAGGGATGGAGCATACTGCTTCCGCTTAATCTCTCCCCTGGTATATCCAACAAAGCAAGGAGAGCCTGTGGCTTAGAGGTTAATAATACATTCACCTAATATAAAAGTAGCCCAGGTTCAAATCCCAGAAAGGGTATGGCTAGCTGATGAGAGTTAAATAGCTCGAAATAGATCTGTACTAGTCTATCTTTCTTTCTTTGTCAGTAAAATATAAATTCAACACAATTGAGACGAAAGCTTCTGTTGCTAAGTGAAACATTTGTTAAGTGAAATTTGCCCCATTTTACGACTTTTCTTGCCACAGTTGTTAAGTGAATCACTGCAATTATTAAGTTAGTAACACAATTATTAAGTGAATCTGGCTTCCGTATTGACCTTGCATGTAAGAAGGTCTCAAAAAGTGGTCACAGACCATGGGACACTGCAACAGTCATAAATATGAGTCAGTTGCCCCAAGCATACGCATTTTGATCATGTGACCATGGGAATGCTGCAAAGGTTGTAAGCGTGAAAAATGGCCATAAGTAACTTTTTCCAGTGCCACTGAAACTTTGAAACATCATTTAAATGAACTGTTGTGAGTCAAGGACTACCTGTATTTTCGAATATCTATAAGAAACCAGCTTAGCCAAGAACTGTGCTCTTGGATCTCTGCCTGTTACCCTTCTGTTTGAATAATGGTTTGGGTGAAACCCAGAGGTGGGTTCCTGCTGAAGCTGCCCAGTGCGCAGCTCCGGTAGGGAGCGGTCAATTGCGCAATTTGCGTGCAACCGCTCCGGAGCCCTCTCTGCCAGTCCACCGTGCACATCGCCATTTTTTCGTGCATGTGCGGAAGCAAAATCACGCCGAAATCTTGCGAGGGGATGCGCGCATGAGAGAGATTTTGGTGAGATTTTGCTTCTGCGCGTGCGTGGAGATCTTTGTTAGATCTTTGCCAGCATTATACTACAAATGCAACAAGAATTTTTAACACTAGCCATTTCTCTGACTCATTGGTACAAGTTACATCCATAGTTGATTTTTATGTGAGCAAGAAGAACAGCAATCAAACTGAATGATAACCTCCCTGAAAACTCAATTTACTAAAATGCAATAAATACACTTTGTGTTGCATTTAGAGTTATTTTATTCCCTGTCATTCTTAGTAAATAGAAACTGTTCTTTAAAAAGTGTTTGTCACAGCAGTATTATCATATTTATCATATATGTGAATATAAAACTGCATACTAATCACAACATATAACAACAGCGAAGTCTAGCGCATTTTAGAACAGCCACACATTTATTTATGTTTTTCTGTCAGTAATGAAGTTTGGACAATTAGCATAGTGGGATGGTTAGATAAAATTAAAACAACACACCAAGATTTCTTTTAGGCTCTGCCAAATATTAGCAAGTGAGCCATAAAGCTCCTGTGGAATTATATATTAGTCTGATAGTGCTACTTGGACAGATTGAAGGAAAAGTCGTCTGAGGACTTGGTGTTCAGGATCATCTGCAAAGGAGTCAAAAAAATCAAGATGGTGGCCAAAACCTTGATGAACAGAGCATTTGGGGCATTTCAGATAAACAAATGAGCTGTTGAGAGGAGAAAAGAGTTAAAGTAATGTGAAGCAAGCCATTTTTTAATTCTCAAGGGCTGTATTACCACACACATATCTTGTGAAGACCACATGCTGATGATGGTAGCAACCAAAAAAGCAGTGGGTAGGAGGAGCCAGAGTCAAAATTGAGTAAGGCCATATCTCTTCTCCTCAAACAGGGAAAGCTCTTACAGGAAGTGAAAATGGATTACTTCCAAAAGACCACACAACAGGCCATATTACAACATTAATCAAAGGACTGCATGTACCCTGTCTTCTTTTTGGAGGGAAGAGTACAATTTTGCTAGCCTGTGTAGCTAGACAAAATTATAGGTAAACCTTGACTTACTACCACAATTGAGACCAGAAATTTTGTTGTAAATAATTGTGGTCATAAGTCAAGCCATTATGTGATTGGACTTGATTTTATGAGTGATTTTTTTTGTAACAGTCATTAAGCTAGTCACCACAAACAGTGAACAAATCACCACAATCATTAAGCGAATCACATGGTTTAAAGTCCAAAATCAACTTATCCAATGGGATTTTTTTTTGCATAAAACAGCAAAAGATACCACAAAATGCGATCAGGTTATTATGGGAAGTTGCAACTGGTCCTAAATGCGAGCTGGTTACCAAGTGCCCCAAAATGCAATCATGTGACTGTAGGGGGGCAGTTCGACAGGTCGCAAGTAACTTTTTCCAAGGCTGTCATAACTTTGAATAGTCATTAAACAACCAGTTGTAACTTGAGGACTACCTGTAATGTTTTGATTCATGCAAACATTCTAAGCCAGGGGTGTCAAACTCAAGGCCCGATGCTTAGGTCTGGCCTGTGGGGCCACCTTGGAAACAGCAAAAACCCGGCCCATGGTGTTTCTGCCAGCAAAAACAGAGCTCGTGAGGGTCACGCATCCAGGGGCGGGTTGCTTGTTTACCGAGACCGGTGAGCTGCGCGTGCATCTCTACATTTTGTGCACGTGCGCGTTCGCTATGCACGCGTGCCCTCTCGCACAATTTCAGCGAGATTTTGCTTCTGCGCATGCGCGGAAGCAAAATCTTGCCGAAATCTCACGAGGGGACGCGCGCGTGCGGTTTCAGTGAGATTTTGCTTCTGCGCATGCTTTAATTCTTTAAAAAAGATGGCGACGCGCGCAACTGTTTGGTGAAGACAGTACCGGAGCAGTCGCGCACAAATTGCATAATCAGCGGGTCCCTACCGGAGCTGCACACTGGACCGCACCGGTAGGAACCCACCCCTGCACGCATCCCCCCACCCGAGTCCAAGTTTTTTGGCAGAGGGTTGCAGGAAGCCGTTGCAGCCGAAAACGGAGCTTGTGAGCCTGTTTTTCCTGGCAGAGCACTCAAGCCACCACAGGCACCCCCGACACGAGTCACGTCGAGCTGGCCACACCCACCCTGGCCCCTCAAGGTCAAACACAACCCTGATGTGGCCCTCAATGAAATCGAGTTTGACACCCCTGTTCTAAGCCAACTGTGTGTAATTTACCAACTTCTCTAATTATCTTCTGCAATAGGATTGCATTTCATTCTAACTCTCCCTTTTGCCACAGGAATTAAATATAAGACAAATACGCAATTTAATGATAAACTAATTCCTTGGACTAGTTCAAAAATAGTTTTCTAATAATCTGATGCACAGGTTATTCAGGCTTTTTAAAAATGTACTTGAACTGAACATCTTTATTCTGAAAAAAAAAAGAAAAAAGAAAAAGAATGCTGCGGAATATGTTTCTGATTCTCATGCCCCATATAATTTCTACCTGTGATATGGATTAGGAACATATTCCGGATTAGGATCTCTGATGCTACATTAAAAAAAAAACTCCATCTGGAAGCTTTTTCCATTCCCCCCCCCCCTGAATAATATAGTTTTGACTCTTTCCCTAACACAGTTAATTAATAGTGACATGAACAAGTTAGAAAACAAAAGCAACTGAGAAAATTCGCACCTAGCAGCCACTCTTCTAATTAAGAGCCAATACAGGCTAAATTAGAAACAGCAATTAATATTTCCGAGTAGGCTAACTATACATAGTATTTGACATATTACCGATCGACAACTTCTCAAAACTCCCGCAAGAACTACCATAGGTTTCCCACCCTGACAAATTTAAATCTCATTTAATTTGTGTAAGCTCTCTTAACTCCTTGAACTTTTTCTACACAGTCTGCTGTGCGCATTAGAGAAATGTGATGGCACCAAAAGGCATTTGCATGTATTTGTACTTTGGCTATTTGTATTTTAGTAAGATGCTAAGCTCAAAGGATCTGAATGATTCCGCCAATTATTAAATCTATTATGCAAGTGAAAGAAAGCCCTTGGGATTGATTGTGGCCTACTTCGTGTTTTATTTCTTGCCATTCATTTGAAATTAACATAAACACTGAAAGATTTAGGACTCTACATCACTCAAAAGCCTCTGGCTTTTATACAAGCTGGCATCCTGAATTTGAACCACTTGAAGAGTGATAACAGTTGCTTTGAAATTGAGATGGTTCACATAGACTCTGGTCTTCAAAGAGAGAAGCTGACATTTTAAAACTCCAACAATCCTACCTTATGCTCTGAGTTCATGGAACATATAGATTCCATAATGTGACTACTCAGTGTCGTGTGCTTATTCTGGACTTAATAAAACAAACACATTTTCTACAGAAAAATAGGATTTGAGGCAGCGGTGAAATGCTCCCGGTTCGCTTTTACCTGTCTGTCGTCGGTGAGCCGATCGCGCAGGTAGCGCAGCGCTCCGCCCAACCGCCGGGACACCGCCATTTGAGTTCTTTTACTCTTTCCGCAGGTACAAAGCGTTCTGTGCATGCGCAGAGGGTAAAATAACTCAAATGGCGGTGTCCCGGTGGGTGGGCGGAGCGCCACGCTACCTGCGCGATCGGCTCACCGATGACAGACAGGTAAAAGCGAACTGGGAGCATTTCACCCCTTATTTGAGGTGAAAGTTCAGTTGAGTTCTTGACGTTATATGTAGAGAGATAACAGCCTTTTCCCACCTTAACCATAGTATGCTGAAGCAAGAAATCTACTGTGCCTGAATCTGTTTTGAAAGTACTTCATTTATCTGTGTATGTGTTTACGTCAGTGGTGGGTTGCCACTGGTTCAACCCGGTACGGCAAACCGATAGCGGCAGCGGGAGGCTCCGCTCACACACCTGGACATCATCAAAAAATGCTCTGCGCATGCGCAGAAGCGTTGCGCCTGCACGGTGCGCCTGCGTGCTCCCGTTCCCGAACCAGTAGCAAAGATAAGTGGAAGTCACTACTGGTTTACATGTGTGCACATACATAGAATGTTTGCATACAAAAATGGATATGAGATGTGTTCTTCAGCAACTTTTAGAGGAAAATCCTATACAAGTAATTTATTATTAGAAAATATTTATCTAACATTATATATGTCATAAAATTCAACAGCAAACAGAAATATGCTGTTAACACACACCAAGGGGGTTAAGTATTCTTCTTTATTTCTCTGCCGCAGATATATCTGGAGTGAAAATCAAGTTGTCTGACTTACGATTGGCTGCCTTGCTTTGATCGCTCTGGACTCTGTCACTTGATTTGCTTGAGATTGAGGAGACACTGGAGCTCCTGACAAAACCAAACGTGGTGAGTTTAGCTGGCGGCAACCGTGAATAACCAGGAGGGCGAAGTCCGGACTGACATGGCTTTGGGAGATTCGATTTTGCAGCACTTGGACTTGGGCCTTTTTTAAGATCAACTGGAAAATAAAATAAAATTATTGCATGCATTTTTTTTAAAGTGGAGATATATTGTTGGATCTTGTCAGAACAAACAGGAATGGTATTGAAAAGAAAACTATCCCTTGGAACTTATTGACCATCCCAAATTTATTTAGTTATACATGTTACATGGCCACCCATCTCACAAGAAGTGACTCTGGACAGCATATATCAAAAAGGAAAGTATAAAAACAAGATATATGTCAAACACAACCATATTTTAAAAAAAGTACACAAAAGAGATTCTATCAGCAATGGATCTACCTCAAGATCTCACCTATCCCCAAAGATCCCCAGCCTAATGACAAAGCCAGATCTGAGGGACTCCCAGAAAATATGGAGGGATTTTTGTTTTATTGTTATTCCTTGACTTGGGTTGAGTGATGCCTCCATTTTGATTCCAAGGGCCCCATCTGATCCTCTGTAATGCATTTACACTTCTTTTCTTAGGTTTCTGCAGCTGCTTCAAAGAACTGCAGTCACGTCCATGTTCGTGACAAAATATTAGGAATCAAATCTAAAGTGATGCACAACCAATTAGGTTTTTAATGCAAAAAATTAAAATGGGTCAAAGGAAAGCAACATGTAAAGAAGCTATAAGCGATCAGCATATAATTCGATTCATCATGATTTCTTTCTTATGCCATTTCAGACTTTACTTTAAAATGACATTATTTTTAATGTATATGATTCTAGAGATGGAAATATCAAATATACTAAATAAGTAAATATGCAAACCCATATAGAATTTCAGTTTTAGTGCATCTATACAATTCTTATTATTTTTCATGTCTTATGAGTTAAGGTGGGACTAGAATTCCATCTCCTAGCTTCTAGCCTGGTTCAAAATTTCTTAAGAACTTCAAAACATCTAGTTCAACTATCTGGCTCTCTACACTACAACACAGATCAGAACAACCTAACCAGGACACAAATCATGAGGCTATTCCAATACTGTCAACGCACCATCTTCACATTCAAGAGGGAATGTGAGCAAATAAAAGGGACATCCACGGGATCCCCAATATCAGGAGTCATTGCATAACTGCAGCACTGTCCATTTCAGAACTACACACCTAATTTTGGGTGCTGCTACATGGATGACATGTTTGTCATCATCAAAAGAAATGCACTGAAAGACTTTCATAACGTACTTAACATTGCCTTGGCAATGGCTCTTGATCCTGTTCTTCAAGGCCACTCTTTATGTGCTCTACAGTATCTGTCATGGGAGAAATGGAATAATCCTCTTTAAATTACTTCCTGCAAGGACACAGATTTCCATCTTCTTCCTCACATTTGATTTTCTTTTTTTCCTTCCCAATGTATTATTTTGTTATTTTACTATTTATTCCAACCTGAGTTAATGAACTTTGCTCTAGTTGACTATTGCTTCAGCCTCTTAAGCACCAGTTTTAATGTTTTAGTGTTCTTTGCTAATAAGATACCAAAACCTGTTAATTTACCCAGATTTTTTAATTAATTCCCAGATATAATATCAATGTGGCATGGGAAATTGCAAAAGTTGTGGAGCTGAAGCTCAGTAGATAGGTGATGAAGGATTAGCTATAAAAAGCAGAATATATTGAGTTATTTTTAACAAAAGGAAAAAGGATTTTAAAGGTCTTTTTAAATATCTGAGCTAAATAATTTAACCGAGGGTGGGGGGGAGAATACTGCCTTAGTGACAGTGTGAAAAAATTTGAATTCCAGTGTAAGAAAGGATTTGAAATTAAAACTGTCAATTCTGTAGTATCCTTATGCATACTATATCTGGAATACAGTATTTGTTGTGTGGACCTTGGTGTTCTCTGAGGTTGATTATTTGCTTGCAGGCATTTCATTATCCAACTAGGTAACATCATCAGTGCTTTTAAGCATGGGGTTTGTTCCCTGTTTATATACATCAACTTGCCCTGCCTGTGTTGGTAAGGATGTGGTTTTCTCCTTGGTAGTTCTTGGTTTCTTTTTACCAAGAAAATGGCATCCCCACCAAGCTACGTCAGAGTTTGTTGCATAAATCAAATCCAGAAGCACACACAGATAACTGATTCAGCTGGATTCATTAACTTCTTTATATATGTAATAATATATATACAATACCACAAGTAGTTATTTCCAAGTAAACACAAGGCAGGAGAGAGCAGTTAGTTTCATTTCAGAGTTCAGAGCAGACAGAGTACAGAGTGGGCTGAGCCACGCCCAGCCTTCTAGTTTAAGTTTCAGTTTCAATTATCTGCACAGACTCAGACGTGTTTAAACTATCATTGGCTGTCTTAGTTGTTATGCCTATTCATTGGCTGACCTTGTTACCATGTCTCTCCCAGTTCATGAATATTTTAATATACTATATATAAACAGGGAGCAAATCAAGGGAATACAAAGTACTCCTCAGTTCAACCCTGAGCTACATATATTATCTTCTATCAGACTTTTAGTTATCCTATTTGAAAAGGCACATGATACAGCTATAAAAAGTGCAGAAGAGGGCAGCCAAAGTGATAAACAAACCTCAAACATCTTCTTCATGAGAAAATGCCAGAATATCTGTGACTCTTCAGCTTATACAAAGGCTGACTACGGTGATGTATGGTCTTGTTATAAGGAATATTCTTTTAGGTTCAGTTCCAAGTGGGGAAAAAGACACTGGATTCATGAAGGTTGCTTGGAAGGAAGGTTTAATAGTGGACAGGAGCACATGGCTTGAGCCCCTGTACAGAAAAGGTAGCTTACATGGTTCCAGGTGTGGGTGGAGAGAAAAAGAGGAAGAGGAATGCTGAGTTTCTGGTTTTTATAGTCTAAGTTGGGTCCCACCTCTTAGATTTCCTTTTCCTGTATAGAAATGTATCCCATTGGCTCTCAGACCCCCCAGGGGCATGCTGGGGCATCTCTTGGCTTTTGTCTAATCCAGCTTTGGCTGAATGAAAGGGCCTTGGGCAAATCCTATTGTGGTTTTATCATGCAAAAGACTTCCAGTCCAGGTGAGAGGAATATGTGAGCTGGGGTGGGGGTTTCCAAGAGGAGTCTTTTGTTTGTTTAAAAGCATGTTTCCAGATGTGTTCCACAGAATATTTCCTACCTTTTAATATCTCCTAGGATATCTCATTTCCTAGGAGAGGGGTGGGTGCTAACTTCCTACAATCCCTCATTTTTTTTTCAAAACATGTGAGTGCAACACATGTTTTGACACAAACTTCAAATTGATCAGGTCAAGGAGATTTTATGGGTGCTTTCAATTTTCTCTGATGCAGAGGGGAAGACGTTGAAAGAGGCAGTTGAAAGAGGCAGCAGCAGGATTCCTTCAGTGGCTCCCAAAAGGAGAGCTTTCAATCATGATGGTCAATGGCCAGGGCAAAAGTTCTGGAAATAAATTTACAGTATCCAATTTTCCATGCCAATTATGTTCAGATGTTTGATAACACTTTCGATGAGCTCCCAGACAGGTTTCAAGCAAGCACAGGCCCCACAATATTCCCACAGCCATGGTTTACCTTGAAATCACAGGCTGCCCATTTCCAAGGGATGGTTCTTGAATCTGCCCTAGCTCTTACTTTAGTGCATCTAGGATTTGTGAGTCCAAATTGAAGTTAGCCAGTGTGCAATCTAGGCTTTTCCTTTTTTTTTTTTTTTTTTTTTTTAGAATGAGCCCTGGGACTCTTACTCCTGAGACCACCAGTGCAAAATACCCTGCTTTACTGGGCAGCAGTCAGGCCTTGGGTTTTCGAAGATCCTTTCTGCTAGCTCTTCAAGTGGGGAAATTGCCTGAGGGGACCTGTCCCCTTCCCCCATGGAATTAACAGGGAGATATGACTGCTTGGGCTTTAATGCCACAAAGCAGGAGTCAAAACAACAACAAAAAAAACCCAGCAAGCTAAAAGCAGCTTTGGGTGGAGGTAGGTGGAAAAAGGATAACCTCAGTCTAATTCTGAATGGCGTGTCTCTGTGTGTTTGTGTATGCAGCTACAAATTTACCTCCCACTAGACAGAAATCTAAAGTGTACAGAACTCACTGTGGCAACCACTCCCAATACAATTCTTACATGAGTACATTAAACTGATTACAATATAGATGAGACAAGAAAGAGAAACTTTACAATGAATTTCAGTGAATGAAGCAAGAAAGAAAACAAAGAAAAAACTTTACAATGAATTTCTGTGACTGAAGCAAAGAAAAAGAGAAAAACTTTACAATGAATTTCTGTGACTGAAGCAAAGGAAAAAAACTTTACAATGAAGTTCTGTGACTGAAGCAAAGAAAGAAAACTTTACAATGAAGTTCTGTGACTGAAGCAAAGAAAGAAAACTTTACAATGAAGTTCCCCCCTCCCCCCTAGTCTTTTCAGCTGTCTTCTGGGGATTGAAAATAGATGTTTGGTCTTTATTTGTCCATCTCAGGGTCCTTTCATTCATGTCTGCTGGGTGGCCTTAGTGTTGGTGGTAAGGCTGGTCAGCCAGGCTTGGAAAGATCTGCTCCACTCTGGTTGCTGTGATGACTAGAGGACTAGATTCAAACCCAATTCTGGCTCAAATGGATGGAATGTCTTTACTGGAGGCAGTTTCTGAGCCCATTTGGTCTGCTTCCATAGGCTTCAGGATCATGTGTGCAGGGCTGAAAGACATAAGAACAGAGTCCCTTCCCCCTTTTGCTGGTAATTCTACCACAAGAGGCATTGTAAAAGGATTAGAGATTTGGGGGGGGGGAGTAGATAGCTTGCAGGCAGGGTTTGAGGAAAACAAACAACACATCAGTATCGCAGTTAAATCAATTATAACAAAATGGAGACATCACCGGGGAAAAAAATGAACAGACATTTTCATCTTAGCAGAGAATTGGCATCCATTAAACATCACAGAAGAGCAATATTAAAACTGTTTGCATGTACATACAGTAAATGTGAGAATGGAATTTTCCTGTAAATTAACTTAAAACATTGTCCCTTAAATTTTGGGCTGTTCTTAAAAACACAGAGAGGAATAGGAAAATTGAACTCTGTTCCTTGTCCCAGACCAGGTTGGCCAGTCCTAACTGGGCAAAGACATTTTCCTTTCTTTTCAGTGCTTTTAATTTTTCTAACAATTTGAAATTCATATCTCTAGGAAACAGAGATATTTTACAGTTGCAATTACCTCGAGTGCGCACAAGACAAGACAAAGACGTACACATACACAAAAACATGGACAAAGAGGATGACAGGACATACACACAAGTCCTTCCTGCCATAAATTTCAGTTAAATTAGGGAAGGCACAAATCTTAACAAACAAACCACGTGGTTACATATAAGAGAGAGAAAAGAAGAGAGAGAGAGAGACAAACAAACACCTCAACATTTTTCCTTTTCTGTTTTCTTAAGTACCTTTATTTAGCCAAATTGGCTGTTTTGTTTTGTTTTGTTTTTTCTGTGTCATCCCTCAGCAAAGTCCATTTCCTACTTTTGCACATTCCTGTATTCCTGGCGTCCCAGGTTCCAAGCCCTCACAAGGGTACCCGCCACCCTCGAACTAGAGCTTCCCATGATCCTTTAAATGTAAGGTTCACTTTGGCTTAGCTAGTGACGCGCTCACTGTTTTCAGAGGCTAAAAAACTCTGGGAAGGACTTCCGATTCCCTCATGGAAGTAAGGGCCCCTTCCTTGGGGAGTCGTCCGCAGTTTTCAGAGGCCAAAAAACTCTGGGAAGGACTTCCGCTACCCCACAGAAGTATGGGCCCCTTCCTTGGGGAGTCGTCCGCAGTTTTCAGAGGCTAAAAAACTCTGGGAAGGACTTCCGCTACCCCACAGAAGTATGGGCCCCTTCCTTGGGGAATCTCCTTTAGGTTTATCAGATCCAAAAAGGGGATCTGCGAGGACGTAGTCGCCCCTGTATGACTAGTACTAAGACCTCCACTTTCTATTCACGAGCTTCACATTTTAGAACCAAAAAAATTATGGGGTTTGCTTTTGGGATGTGCACATAAAAACAACAACAACAACAACAAAATTTGCTTTCCCACCCTTCAATCACACACACACACACACACACACACACTCTTCCTCCTTCCCTAATAGAAGCTCCTGTGCTCTGTAAACGCTAAACAGAACTTACACAAATCAAAACAGAGAAAGAGAAGACATTGACACATAGGCTGGTAGATGAGAAAGAAACTCTATACTACCAAATGAGGATAAACAAAAATAATTCAATATTATGAAAAGCTGTATGAGCAAGAAGTTTCAGAAAATAAAATTAAAGAATATTTGAAAAAAAAATGGAATTGCCTAAAGTACCAGAAAAGGACAAAACTATTAAATGAATGAATATCAATGATGGAATTAACAGAAGCAGATAAAGAGACCAAAGAACAACCAAACGCCAGGACCAGGTGGGCCAGTGGCAGAATTTTACAAAGATTTTACATACTGAGGTATTGATTGATGTAAAGGTACCACATTCCTGAATGGGAGCAAATATTACTTTGATTCCAAAATAAAATTCAGATTTAATGCAGATAAAACTATAGGCCCATCTCTTCACTGAATGCTGACTATAAAATATATACTTCAATAATGGCAGCAAACTAAAAGGTTCCTAAATGAATTTATACATTCAGCTCTCTTAAGCTTTTTCTAAGAGACAGATTAAAAACAAAATGAGAATGATTTTAAATACATAAAAAAGGCACAAGAAAAGGATGCTATTCATTTTGATACTGGAAGTGCTAAATATATATATTATGGCAGACACAGAAATTAAAGGCATGAAAACTTTGAAAACTAATTTTGCACCAAGTGAGAAATAAAATATGTTAATAACCAACCAAGATGAAGTTGTAGAAGGATTTGAAACTGCATCATTAACATAATACCAATCAGAAAAAAAAACAGAAATCCAAGAAACCAGCATGGCTGCACAAAGACCTCACTGACAAATTGAATGAATAAAGGACAGATACAAAAATGGAAACACGGACACATAACTAAAGCAGAATATCAGCAGATAGCAAGAATCTGTAAAGAAAAAATCAGGAAACAAAAGCCTTGAATGAACAATGACTTGCAACAAAGGTGAAAGATAATATAAAAGATTCTTCCAATACATAAAAAAACAAGAAAAAAATCAAGGAAACAGTTGGACCACTAAGGAGAGAAGGCAACACAGAGAAAGCCATGAGTTGCTTAACTCATTCTTTGCATGTCTTCTTGCAAAAAGAAATGCAACCCAACTAACCAGAAATATAACTGGAAAGGAAAAAATAAAACAGACTGTAAACTAAAGTTAAAATAAGCAAAAACAGTAAGAGAACACCAGGTCCCAGAGTCCTAAAGGAGCTGGTAAATGAAATCTCAGAACCACTGCACATCTTAAAAAAAAAAATCTTGGGACACGGGGACCACCTGAGAAACTGGGAAAAAGCTAATGTGGTTCCCATCTTCAAAAAGAAAGAAAAAAAAAACAACAAAATTCTGAGCCCTATCTAATGCAAAGAAAAGTAAAATCCTACCCCTAGGTAAGGAAAACCAAAAATATAGATAACTATTATAAATTGGTGCAACAAATTAAAACAGATTTGGAGAAGTGGAAAAGAACCACCATAAAATGAGTATCCTGCAATGGCTAGCAGACAAAACAGGGCTGGGGGGGGGAGAAGGGGGGGAGAAGGGGGGGGAAGGAAATATCAAAGGATTTAGGAAGATACATTAACTTGGTTAAACAAAAAGCATGATTATTTTTTCCCTAAAATGATTTGTACTCAGACAACACACTATTCAATTGAAATTGGAATTTACATATGCCATAAAGTAAAATTAAAAGCAAAAATTACCCCCACACACACATACACACATGCAAACACACATTTCCCAGTTTTCTATGGTTTAAAGTAAAATTTAGAGGTAGGTACTCACCTTCTTTCCAAGCAGCCCTTGAATTGAAACTCAAAAACCCCTTTAAAACCTAATTCCCAATGGCCCAGGTCAAATAAATTTATTTAGGCCAGGATCATTGAGAGGTTACTTGGAATCCATCTGGCTCGCCAATTGTTATAAGGAATATTCTTTTAGGTTCAGTTCCAAGTGGGGAAAAAGACACTGGATTCATGAAGGTTGCTTGGAAGGAAGGTTTAATAGTGGACAGGAGCACATGGCTTGAGCCCCTGTACAGAAAAGGTAGCTTACATGGTTCCAGGTGTGGGTGGAGAGAAAAAGAGGAAGAGGAATGCTGAGTTCCTGGTTTTTTTTTTTTTTTTTTTTCCAAAAAGTTTTATTAGTACAAAATTACATAGATAATAGCTAAACATTAAATAGAAAGTACAAACATTTTTTTTAATTTTTCTCCCCCCTAACCCACCCCTTTCCCTCCCCCCCTCCCCCCCGGACTTCCCAGAGAGAGTACAGGGCATAATATCAATAAAATAAATTTAAATTAAATTAAAAAATTTTGACTTCCACCTTATTTTTTTAAAACTTCAACTCCAAATTGTACACTAATAAAAATTCCTTCCTCCTCCTTTCAATCATCTACCCTTCACAACATTTCTTCACTGTTAACTAAGAATTAAATGATTATTACATAAATGATGACTAAGTATTAAATACAAAAACCTTAAACTTCATCATAAAATCAATCAGTATATAAATAACATACTATTACTATATATCAGATTATAAGCACTAATTCCAAACTTTAAATAACCTTCCTCCCAAAAAAAAAAATGTTAAATCTAATTGTAATATTTTATAACTGGATAGATAACAATTCCAAATCTTTCTCACAATTAAATAAAACTTAAATTGATATTACACAAAAAATAACTAAATAATAATACAAAAACCTTAAACTTCATCATAAATTCTACCACTCTATTAGTAACATAATGTTACTATGTATTAAATTATTAGGTTCAAAAAAGTTCTAAATCTTTAAAAAGAATTAATAATACTTTGAATAAGCCCCCCAAAAAAAACAAAAGAAAAAAAAAGAATGCAAGAAGTAAAGAAAAGAAAAAAAAATTAAGGAAAGAAGGGAAAAAGAAAAGTACAGTCATAATGGCAACCATCTGTCCAATAAACTTCAACACTGCATCTTGTTGTATCTTGATGATGGTTGCATCTTTTTGTAACTTGATAATTTTGTAGTTGTCAGCTCGCCTCCCATCTGACCCCGATCTTCCATCTCCTTTTCCACACTGTAGACATCTGTCTGGCTCTGCCAATCATTTAAATTTTGTAAATCTGTTTCGATTTGAAGAGGAAGGGATGGCTTTCCCTCCTCCTCCTCTTTTGTTTTCATACATCTTTCCTCTGGAATCTTGGATATATCAGCCTTTAAGACGTTGACATAAAATTCAGTAGCTTTCTTTGTTGTATTAAGCCGATATCTTTTTCCCAGAAATTTCACTGCAACTCCTGTTGGTGCTTCCCATTTGTAATGTAAATTTAACCTTTTAAATTCATCAATCAGAAAGGTATAATCTTTTCTGGCTTTGAGCATTTTAGAGGGAATTTCTTTCCATATCATCAGTTCCTGGCCATTCACCTGCAGGTTATTCTTAAACGTCGCCTGTATAATCCTATTCCGTAAGGCTCTTGTAGTAAAGTATATTACAATATCCCTTGGTAGGTGTTTTTGTTTTGCATACCAGGAGTTGATTCTATATATTTTATCAATTTGCCTGGCTAGTTCTTCTTTAGACAGTCCAGACACCTGCTCCAAAGCTTCCACCATCCTTCCTTTCAAATCTTCATATAATCCTTCTTTCAACCCCCTGACCCTTATGGCAAATTCCATGGATCTGAATTGCGTCATTAACACCTCTGTTTCAAAATTTGCAATGTCATTTTGTATTTTATCTATGTATTCTACTGAAGTTGTCAAAACTTGTTTGTTTTCTTCAATGCGGTTTGCCAAAACTTCAATATTTGTTGCTAGACCTTTACATACCTCCAACACATCATTTCTAATTTGTTGGTCAATATTCTTTAAAGCAGCCTGCATTTTATTATCTATTTCACTAATTTTTTGGTTAAATTCAACAATAAGTTCATCTTTCATAATCTTTAAGGTACTTATTAAATTTTCAGGTGTTAAAGACTTTGGGGGTGTTAACTCAGTGGTAAGTTGCATTTTAGAAATATAACCAGATGAATAATCCATTCTTTTATTCAAAACAATCTTTCCAGATTTTGAAGCCATTTTAGTATTTCCAGTGGTGAACAAAGAAAAAGCCAAGCCTCTAGTTAAAGTTCTTTTAAATTTCTTTTAAAATTCTTTCAAATTCCAAAGCCAGATAGAATTTTATTTTTAAAAAATTGTCAGTTATTATTTAATCCAGAATCGGGAGACAGAGAGAGTAAAGCCAACTTTCAAAATCAAAAATTTCCATAAGAAAAAAAGCTGCTAGGGAAACGAAAGTTACTTTCACTTCTCCTCCCACTTTCTCCGATCGCCATGTTGTAGCCTAATAACTGTTACTTAGTTTCTTCCGAAGTGAAAATCAGCAGTGGAGTTGAAAGAAAAAAAAAATCTGTACTTGCCCTTTAAAATCCTGTCTCTCTCTGTCTGCTTGTTTAAACAATTAAGTAGTTGTAATCCCATTCACGAAGCAGCGGGTGGTCACGGCATCTTGCTCCGCAAAAGCGGAGGTTTCCAAGTCCCCGGAGCAAGAGACAGGCTGGCTGGGGAGCCCTCACCTTTCGCGCCCCTGGCTGACACTTGGGGCACTAGGGGGGGCTCTACCCCACCTGTCCGGCTCTCATCTCTCCCCTTTGCCCGGGGCAGAGACTTTCAAGCCGCCAGACAGCTGTTCTGGCGGCTTTAACGGGGAAAAGGAAAGGCGCTCAACGAGGAGCGTCCGCGATGCAGCGATCCGGAACCGGAAGTCATGAGTTCCTGGTTTTTATAGTCTAAGTTGGGTCCCACCTCTTAGATTTCCTTTTCCTGTATAGAAATGTATCCCATTGGCTCTTAGACCCCCCAGGGGCATGCTGGGGCATTTCTTGGCTTTTGTCTAATCCAGCTTTGGCTGAATGAAAGGGCCTTGGGCAAATCCTATTGTGGTTTTATTATGCAAAAGACTTCCAGTCCAGGTGAGAGGAATATGTGAGCTGGGGTGGGGGTTTCCAAGAGGAGTCTTTTGTTTGTTTAAAAGCATGTTTCCAGATGTGTTCCACAGAATATTTCCTACCTTTTAATATCTCCTAGGATATCTCATTTCCTAGGAGAGGGGTGGGTGCTAACTTCCTACAGTCTGGAGAAAACTGACAGAAAGAAATATTTTCCCTCTCTACAAAAAAGACCAGGGATCATCCAAAAATGTGGTGATGACGAACAATTTGCATACTTTTAAAGGGAGATTAAATTCATAGGGGATATGAATCAAAGGTAACCTTCAACATTTGGGTTGTAGGGGAACAACAATAGGAAAAGAGTATCTTGTGAACATCACAGACAAATCTAGTTGGGAGGAAGAAAAGGCTGGACTAAAATGGATCTTGATCTGGTCCAGCAAGGCTAAATGCACTAGAATACATTAAATGAATGGCAGGACGATTATGACTAGGCTGTTGTACCTGTTATGAAAGAAAGTAAATGGCAGGCAAGGCAAGTAATTTTGAAGCATCCCCTACATGGAACTACATTTTTCAGTGACAGTTCAGTAAAATTTAATATAAGCTTCTAAACAAAAAGTTACAGCAAAGGCACTTACTATTTAATAACTTTGTTCGTTAGAATTCCCCAACCATCTTTTCAGCAGTACTGAGTGCTCACATATTATATTTATTAGGTGCACACAAATAATTGATCTGTACACTGATAAAATTTGCATATAACATTCAACATTTTATGTATGCTCTTCCTTCAGGGTGGCCCTGTCTTTGTTAGCCTTTTGTAAAGCTTTAAAGATGTGGCTATGTGCCCAAGCCTGGAGTCCTGAAAGTGTTAGGGGCCCTGTTAACTGGTTGCACTGTTATTTTTTAAGGTAATTATTATGGTAATCTTCTATTGTGTATATGTATGATTTGTGAGTATTTTTGTTTTTATGTGTTTTATGATGTTAATTATTGGGATATTGTTTGACACCCAAATCAATTGGTTTGAGAAGGGCAGCTATAGACATTGAATAAATAAATAAAATTATATAAGATTCAATATTTTGTGCAATTGATGTACACTGCACATTAAGGATCAACAATGCAGTACCTATGAGCCAGGGGTGGGTTGCTCATTTGTTGCTACCGGTGTGCTGCGCGTGCATTGTCATGTTGCGGGTGCGTGCATGTGCTACGCACGCGTGCCCCTCGCACAATTTTGCTTCCACGCATGCGCTGAAGCAAAATCTCGCTGAAATCTCATGAGGGACATGCGTGCGCGCGCACAATTTTGGTTATTTTTTTCCTTCCGTGCATACGCAGAAGTGAAATCTTGCCAAAATCTCGCACATGTGCTCGTCCCCTCACAAGATTTTGGCGAGATTTCACTTCCGTGCATGCGCAGGAAGCAAAAAAAGCCAAAAAATTGCCAAAAAAAGATGGCGGACCGGTGAAGACAGCACCGGAGCCGCCGCACGCAAATTGCGCAATCGGCGACTTCCTACCGGAGCTGCGTAACTGGACCGCACCGGTAGGAACCCACCCCTGCTATGAGCCCAGTGTAAATGATGCTTGTATCAGTGCTAACCACGATGCTGCTTTCTCTTATTTCAATTGTTTGAATTATTTGGATAAGGCTTAGTGTATGACTCACCCTTGTTAAAGGAACCCTTAATGTGAATCATTTTGTTTCTGACAGTGACTATATGCAAACATTGTGGCTGATTTAGAAGATATTTTCAGAGCCTCTGGAACCATATCCACATTTCACAACAGCAAGTTTCTTCCTTCAGCATTCATTGGAGTAAATGAAAAATGAAAAACTTTTGTTATGAGCATTCGCTAGGCTCCATCTTGCTGTTCAAAAGCCCATTTATGGGCTTCCTCTCTGAAAATGTGACAACTTTGTGTTTGAAAAAGAATACAAAATTATATTTAAAACATGTTTAATTCTTTTTTTTTTTTTTTTGCTTTAATGGATGTTTTAATTAATACATTTTAATCATAAACATCCCTTTTTCAGATCTACCAAAATTAAGCAGAACAATTCTTCAAAATGATCATCGTCAGAATACCCTTAGCTTCTGGCTGCTTGAAGATGCTCACAGATTTAATCATTGTATGTATTCTACAAAAATCAGTGTCTTTGAACACTTTGCTAGTTCTTGTCTGAAAATATGAAAATATTTCCAGATAAACATTCTCTGAAATGAGACAAATATAATTCTGGTGCTCTAATGACACCTGCAAATAATAACAGAGAATTTATCTTGGCAGCACAAACAAGACCCAGTGATAATTCCCATTATTCAGAAACCAAAACAGAATCAGAACAAACAGTGAATGCTGTGGAAAAATCTGCAACTACATTTTGCAACTTCAATTTTATTGAAGGGGTGGGAGACAATTTGAGACAATTTTACATTCTAGGTCTCCCCCATGTACGTATGGTTTTATATGTTTTTAAAACTCTTTTTAAACTGTTTTTAAATTATTATTATATTGTTTAGTTGTTGTTCTTTAAATGTTGTACGCCGCCCTGAGTCCCTAGGGAGTAGGGCGGCATATAAGAACACCAAAATAAAATAAATAAATAAAATAACAAATGAAGAATCTGTGTGGTTCCATGAATCCAGAAATTAGAAATACCATATCTGGATTGCAAAATTCCAAATGACCCCAGATAACAGCAGTGAATTAAGTTTTTCTGAATCAGATAAAAATGTCTTTAATTGTGATCTTTGATCAGTCTTTACAATAAAAATAGTACAATAAAAAAGTTTACCATAACTATTTGTTATTGGAATAAAGAAAAAATAATAAAACAATAAAACAACATATCTATATCTAATCAAAAGTTTGGTGAAGATATTTGGCCATCTGATTAGTGAGTGTGAGGTTAGCATCCCTTAAAAAATAAATAAACATAAAATGTATCTGTGTGACCCTTGTATTTGGAAACGATTGGGGTGCTCAGAGCACGTCTTGGGGGATCATAGAAAAGGCACTGTATGACATGAGCGAGAGTTTCTATCACCCTGGATCCAGAAGGGCAAAGTCTTTGCAAATAAGGAATCCCATGAAATCTTCCCATAAGTAGAACTGATGGTAAGCATCGAAGTGGGAAAAGGCCCATTTACATTTGCTTAGGGTTAGATTGTATAGATACCCCACATTAGAGGGCTTGCAACTATCTAACATTTGGCAACAGAATTCAGGGGCACTGGTTATATCATTATTATTAGTGCCGCTTTATAAAACCCTAGTAAGACCACACCTGGAATACTGCAGCCAATTTTGGTCACCATACAACAAAAAAGATGTTTTGAGACTGGAAAAAGTTCAAAGAAGAGCAACTAAGATGATCAAAGGCCTAGAGACTAAATCATATGAAGAACGGCTGCAGGTTTTGGGTCTGGCTAGTTGAAATAAAAGAAGAATTAGAGGTGACATGATAGCACTATTTCAGTATTTGAGGGGCTGCCACAAAGAAGAGGGGGTCAAATTATTCTCCAAAGCACCGGAGGGCAGGACAAGAAACCATGGTTGGAAACTAATCAAAGAGAGAAGCAATCTGGAATTAAGGAGAAACTTTCTAACAGTGAGGACAATTAACCAGTGGAACAGTTGCCTCCAGAAATCGTGGACGCTCCATCACTGGAGGTTTTTAAGAAGAGTCTAGACAGTCACTTGTCTGAAATGGTATAGGTTCTCCTGCTTGAGCAGGGGGCTGGACTAGAAGACCTCCAAGGTCCCTTCCAGCTCTACTGTATTCTAAATTTTGACGATCAAGGCCCCTGATTGTCTCTTTTACTGTTGATTTTGCCTTCTCCAGGGTTAATTGGTCTAAATATGAGGGTGATCTGGCTGTCACAACTGCCATCCCATTGATGGGCAGGGTTGCTTTGGTTTCCTGAATCTCTTTTTTGACATCTGGTGGTAATATGGCACTGGAATCCAGAAATGATTTGTATACCTACCAGACACAACCTAGGAAATCCAGATGGTCTGCAACAAGTATGGATAGATGTAAACGTTTTAAAGAAGGAACCATTCCATAATTTCAATGTGAACGGTCTCTTGGCAAATCTATTTAAATGTTGATTAGCAATAAATATACAATTTTCTGTTAGGGCTATGAAATCCAAAGAAATTATTCCAAATCATGTTTGAAGGGTGCCCAGCCACCCTATTATCCATTTTTCGTCCTATCTACCATACACACCAGCAGAGCAGGCATGCTATGGGCTCCGCCAGTCAAGGAATTGTGATTGATGGGGTTCAGGAAAAGGACCTCCTCTGCTGTGGCTCCTGTCCTTTGGAACATTTTGCCCCCTCAGGTGAGATTGACTCACACCCTCCTGACTTTCTGTAAAGGCCTGAAGACCTGACTCTGCCAGATGGCTTGGGGCTCCAAAGGGGGAACCATCACATTAGAGGGGGGTGATGAATTAAGTGGCAATCCCACCTCCCCTCCCATGCCTCCTGTTCCCTCCATCCCCATCTTTTAAATATTTATTTTTATTTATTTTATTTGGAGGTTCTTCTATGCCGCCCTACTCCCTGAGGACTCAGGGCGGCGTACAACATTTTAATAAAACAACCAACCAACCAAATCATTAAAAGCAATTTAAAAACAATTAATACATCTATATCACACAAACATACATGGGGGAGAACATCCGATGTAATAGTCTCTCAAAATTATATAAAATATAATTTTATTTAGAATGTGATTTCTATTTTATCACTTTAGAAACTTTTATCTGTTAAGGTTTCAATGTTTTAATACTGTCAGCCACCCAGAGTCATTTTGATATGAGACGTGGGGCAAATAAATTTAATAAATTAATGAATTAATAATAAATAAACACTATCAAAAAAACTCAAATAAGCAACAAAGGCCAACACAGTGTGAAACTAAATAACGTACTAATGTCCACACTGAATGATTCTCTGAGGTATAAAGGTACTTCGGTTTCAGCTACTTGATAAACACGATTAGTTTTTCTTAAGAGCCGTTATATTCCACCCTATGCAAGACTTCGGTGCTCCCCGTATGAAGATAAAAATCTTTATTACTGCATCTGAATCTGTGGCAGGACACATTCATTATTTAAAGAAATATTTAGTGGTTCTAGCACAGTGATGGCGAACCTTTTTTTCCTCGGGTGCCAAAAGTGCATGCACGTATGCTATTGCACATGCGCGAGTGCCCACACTCATAATTCAATGCCTGGGGAGGGCGAAAACGGCCTCCCACTCCCCCACAGAGGCCCTCTGGAGGCCGGAAATGGCCCGTTTCCCAACTTCTGGTGGGCCCGGTAGGCCCATTTTTCGCCCTCCCCAGGCTCCAGAGGCTTCCCTGGAGCCTGGGAAAGGCAAAAATGCCCTCCCCCGTCACCCAGAGGCTCTCTGGAAGCCAAAAACACCCTCACAGAGCCTCCGTGCGAGCAAAAAATCAGCTGGCTGGCAAACACATGCGCGCTGGAGCTGAGCTAGGCAACGGCTCGCGTGCCGGCAGATATGGCTACGCGTGCCACCTGTGGCACGCGTGCCATAGGTTCGCCATCACTGTTCTAGCATATACTGCAAATACTTAGATCATTCTTGCTGAAGCTGCCTTCCTTCAGAAGCCTAGATTCTGGCTCAACATTACTCACATTAGGTTTAAGAATAAAATTGTCAGGAAATTTTACTTATCTTCTTGCTAAATGCCTGCAGCACTTTAATTCTTCATTTCTCTTAATTTAGAACAGTCATAGGAATACTGGTAGCTTTATTAAGCTAAAGGGCAACCAAGCATTTCTCTCCCCCCCCCCCCCGCCGCCCCCAACCTTTAAGGAGGAATTCAGTTCTGCTGACATTTATTGATTTTTTTTAAAGCTCATATGAGAGGTTTCCAGTTGAGCTAAAAAATCAGAGCCCATAAAAAGCTGTTTAACTTTTGTCTTTTAAATCTAATGTAACTCTGTACTTTGGAAATGTTCTAATACAAATTCAAGAAGCATTCTCTATGTGCAAAAAATAATGCAGAAAAGAAGAACAATTCGTATCTTTGGGCCACTTACTAAAGTTCTGGATGTAGCTCCAGAGTTTCTTTCTATAATTTGTTGTGCCTTAGGGTAGGGATTACATGGAAAATAATTAAATTAGCTGTGTTTTATTAACATAATATTCATTCCACTGGAATCATTTAAAACCTAAAGAAATCTTGTTTTGTCTTTTCCCAATAGTTTCTTCTGGTTCTGAACATTTTTCAGGGAGCAATCTCTAGTATAAAATTGCTAGTCCTTGACTCAAAAGTTTGTGCATCCCTAGTGTAGATGGAAGAGTGGCATTTGCGAGTGTTATGGATATTGCAGATTCAGTCTATAGTCTGTTTTCCTAGTCACATCTATGCCTAACATTACTAACAAGCAGTGGTGAAATCCAAATTTTTTTACTACTGGTTCTGTGGGCGTGGCTTGGTAGGCATGGTGTGGCTTGGTGGCGTGCCTTGGTGGGCATGGCAGGGGAAGGATACTGCAAAATCTCCATTCCCTCCCCACTCCTGGGGAAGGATACTGCAAAATTCCCATTCCCTCCCCACTCCTGGGGGAAGGATATTGCAAAATCTCCATTCCCACCCCACTCTGGGGCCAGCCAGAGGTGGATTTGCTGGTTCTCCGAACTACTCAAAATTTCCGTTACTGGTTCTCCAGAACATGTTAGAACCTGCTGGATTTCACCCCTATTAACAAGGCTTTCAATCAGAGATCGACTGCAGTCATCCATCATCTTCTTTATATTCTGTATTTTAGATGACCAATACAACTCATGAAGCAGAGACATTACATGACCATACTGTGGCTTGTCCATGACAGCCCAGGCTGTTCTGTTCTACCAACAGCTTGATAAGGGAATTTTCCTTCTCAGTCCAACCAGACCGTTGTTATACATTCTTGGTTGGCTGCCTTATCCACAGTCAAATCCTGGGTGAGGATGGTCTTATTATAGCAATAGCACTTAGAATTATATATCGCTTTACAGTGCTTTACAGCCCTCTCTAAGCAGCATATTGCCCCCAACAATCTGGGTCCTCATTTTACCCACCTCGGAAGGATGGAAGGCTGAGTCAACCTTGAGCCTGGTGAGATTTGAACTGCCAAACTGCAGACAGCTGGCAGTCAGCAGAAGTAGCCTGCAGTACTGCACTCTAACCACTGCGCTACCGTGGCTCATTATGTACAGACCTGGCATTTAATAAGAGCCCAGGGCTATCTTATCAGATGGCCTTTGATCATAAGAGGTAAGCAGCTGCAAGTGACCCCCTCTCAGCTTACCACCATACCTTCCTCTGCACATCACAACCTTGATGGAACTACTTTCTCTCAATTCTTCCTCCATCTTTTCCTCCTCCTATCTAACAGTACTAAACCAAGTGTCTCTATCCTATGCTATACCTTGGGTTTTTGTTTCCAAACGGAAGAATTTTGCACTTGCCTCTATCAAATTTCACCTGTTGTTTTCTGCTAATTTGTCTAAGGTTTTAAGAGTAAAGTTTATTTCCATCTTCTAGCTCTCTCATCCAATTTGATATTCTCTGCAAATGTCCTAAGCATTTCTTCCATCACTTCATCCATGTTATTAATACACATACAGTATGAAAAAGTGCAGGGCCCAGGGCACAATTCAATACCTACCTCTCTACTTTGATGATTCTTTGACTTTGGAGCCAGCTACATATTAATTTAATATGTAGCTGGTCCACAGCTGGCTCTGTGGCATGACATATTAACTGTGTCATGCCACACAGTCCACACTTACCTAGCACACTGTTGCTTTGGCTGTCTCTCAAGGTCAGAATAATAACATATGGTGCACCCCTACCAAGCATCTCTACTCTGCAGTAGCTGACTCTTTGCATAAGGCAGTGATACCCATCAATTCTCTTTTACTCTTTTCTTGATGGCATGCAAAATGGCCTTCCTTTGACATTCCTGAGAGATAATGAATGTAGAAGCGCTGCCTAAGGTTTGCATCCCGTCATCTGTTTCCTCTGTAGGACAATTAAGTTGCTTTCATTGTTTCAACAGCACATAAAAACACTATGGCAGATAAAAAGAGATAAGAAACTGAGGAGCAGCATGTCAAACTAAAGGAAAAGGTACTGGCAGAGATTTAAAAAGTCACTTTTAAATATATTAGTTGGGGTTTTTAGGACTCCTCTGATTATTGTAAACAGACAGGGTGAGTCAGAAGAACCTGTGAGTTTGATGTTCTAGACAGTATCAGTATCACAGAGGACGTAAGACAGAGGTGGGTTCTTGCCGGTACGCTCTTACCTGTTGGTCGCCGCAGAACCAAAGAAGCCGGTAGCGTTCGCGGCGCGGGGCTTCCCCCACCCGCTTTCCCCTGCCCGCCTAGACGCCGCCATTTGCGTTATTTTGCCCTCTGCGCATGCGCAAAGCATTCTGCTTGCGCAGAGGGCAAAAGAACGCAAATGGCGGCATCTAGGCGGGCGGGGGAAAGCGGGCAGGGGAAGCCCCGCGCTGCGAACGCCACCGGCTTCTTTGGCTCTGCGGCGACCAACAGGTAAGAGCGTACCAGCAGGAACCCACCTCTGATGTAAGACACTATAAATGTCTGGCAAAGATTGAAGAGGCCTATGTTCACATCTGTAGTCAACTATAAAGTTTATGCGGGGGTCCTTGGATCATCTTCCGAACAAAGACCAATGTTTCTTTGTTCCTCCTTACTACCAGGCTAAGGCAAATTGTGGCATGAACCAAAGTGAGGGACAAACTGGGGAAGGGCAATGATCTTATGTCTTCACAATGGAAGGAAACAATCATTTCTTTTGTCCAAATTACATTCGATTTCAAGTCAGTTATTCCATCTAAAGACCAATTTCCTTGCACAACTTACAATCTAAAAGTATCTAGTCTAATTTTGAAACTTTCCTCTTTCCATTGTGTCCCTCATTTTGTTTTGTTAGTATCATTTTCCCTGATGAAAAGTTCTGGAGAACTATCAAACCCGCACATCTGTTTGTGTTATTGTTAGTTGAAGTTAATAAAGATATTATACAGCTACAGATTGAGGATAGTTTTTTTTCTCAACTCATAGTGCTCTTATTAAATATGGATGATGGAAATGAAAAAAACAAAGTTCAGGTGGAAATGCAATATATAATGCAGTGGATTATATATTGTTCATTTCTGGCAGAATAATTCTATAAATGTTCACTTAGAAACTTTGTTTACCTATACCAAGAGAAGTTTGCATTAGATTGCAATCCAAAACTATTTTATGTTATTTATTTAATTTGTACACCCTCCAATTACCAATGACTCTGGGAGATTCACAAAGTAAAAGAATAGAAAAATAACAATAAAACAATACAGCAGCAAGGCAGGAGAAATCATAGCGAAAACTAGACAACAATTAAAAAAACCATATCCATACCAATTTGATGGTCTCTTGCCTGTATTTTTAGTAATAAGCTTATATATCAGACATGGATTCTAAATTATACTCAGAAGGAACTACACTTTGAAAAATATTAAATAATTGGTAGCAAGCCATGCTGCCATAGAGTTAAGAAGGATGCAGAAAAAAGATCAGATATTACAGGTATCCTGCAGGTTGTAGATTGCCCAACTCTGTTACATATAAAATTCAGCAAAACAAAATATCATGTATTATGATCAGCTGTGAATAATGTAAACATACATTTAAAGTATACGATTGCTTTATTTAACAAGTCTGTTCGTGTGGTTTGCCATATAATCTAATCATATATCATCAATTACAATAGTGCAATAAAATTGGATAAGCCAGATATTTGTGAGATGGATATTTAAAATATTTTCTCTTGCGCTCTTTGCAATTTTGTGTTTTTTTAAAAAAATCTTTTTCCTGGAGGGTCTACCTAGGCATATGGCTGGTTCACAGCACACTTAACCCTAACCCCATGCTAACCAAGCACAATTGCGGTGTTCACATAACATACTATGCCCAGATGAATAAATTATTCTATAGCTTAACGTGATGACCTAGCTCACACAACATGCTAACTCTTGAGAGTTAAGAAAACAGCTGGGTTTCCCACAAAATGCTGAACCATAAGCTAATCAACCTCACTTTAGTCTACTCTAGCAAGTTTACATTCACTATTCTCCCGTAAAAGATAAGTTAATCAAGCCCTATTTTTCATTAGTCTAAATCAGCAGGGATCTAATTGCCAACTGGTTGCTTATATGCCTGGAGTCAGAAAATCCTGTCATTGCATTGCAATTGCAATTCTACATTCAATACCTTGAGAGTAAGCTCCATTAAACTCAAGGGGGTTTATTTCTGAGTAGACATAGTAAACTAAACATTGCATATCAATGTGCAATTTAATATTCTGTTTTTATATTTGTGTTAAAAGGTTTGAAAAGCAAAGTAAGAAACATTTTCAGAAAAGCAGAAAAGCCAAAATATAACACATTTGAAGAGATATGTTTGCCCCAATGTTCACATGGGATAATAGATATGAGACATAAAAAATGGAAATAACACTTCTCTTTTAAAACAATGGAAAAATGAATGCAGAAGCCATTGTGTGAACTCAAAAGCAACAAAACTGAGGTTGATGTTTCTCTGTTGCGATTTTGAAACATATAGGAACAACATATACAGCTTTATGATTATAATGTGTACAATACTTTTTATTGTGTGCAATAACAACTTAATAATTATTTTATAGTAGAGGGTATTTTTCCTCTTATGCAAAGTGATTTTATGACTCGATATGGGGTTAAAGTTCTATTGGAGAATTGAAACATGTATTTAATCTTTAAACGTATTTATTTTAGTATCACAAACATTTTAAACCCTACAGACTATTTTCCAGGGAATTATGAATTATGGAGTCTTATGATGTCATCATGTCCCCAACATAATCCCTAATTTGATGGAATCATAGTAGTTTTACCCCAGGGAAAAATAAAGCTGAGGCACTAGCAGATTACAGCTCTTATTTTTCTAAACATGTGCAAAAAGGAGATAATGTTCTCAGAGATAGGAAAAAATGGTGTAAAATGGATGAGCAGAGTCCTACATTTGCATTAAAATTCATATGATTTGTGGTAGGGATCAAAGTGATGCCAGCAATTGATGAGTGAAAGCAATCTCCATTTAACTTGCATTCATTTAATATTCAGACAGACAAATCCTACTAGATCATATCTGATTACAAGCATTGTTCATTTTTATGGAGGTGTTTAAAAATTCACTCCAACACAAAACCACGTGAATTCTCCAGAAATATTGTAACTGTTCAGTTGCACTTCCTACTGCAAATAGATCCAATAGCTCACATACAAAAATAAATATTTTCCTAATATATAAACCAGTATGGTGCAGTGGTTCAGACATCAGGCCAGACACCAGGAAATCATGAATTCTAGTCCCATTTTAGGCATAAAGCCAACTTGGTGACCTCAGCCCTTGAAAACAGGCAATGGCAAACCATTTCCAAAATTTTGCCAAGAAAACTGCAGAGACTTACCCAGGCAGTCATCAGGAATCAACACTGACTTGAAGGCACCAAAATAAATGTATGAACAAACTAACAATCCACTATTAGATGGATTTACATCCTACATTGTAAGATGTAAATGCATTCATAGTGAAAGTAGTGTTGGCAGATGATAGCATGGGGGAGAAGGCGGATCCCTTGTCATTTTTGCAACACTTGACCAACAATACTACAGATTTTACAGGGGTGGGTTCTAACTTACATCGCTGCCGGTTCGCTTCCTCCCATGCTGCGTGGGTGCGCCTCGCGCATGCGCGCATACACAGTGGCAAAAAAAATCCATTTTTTTTAAAAAGCGCTGAAAACAAGATGGTGACCGAATGCACAGTGCCGGAAACTCGGCTTCTGCGCATGCGCAGAAGAAAAAAACTCAGAAATCCCCCCAAAACAAATAAAAATCCCCCCCAAAAAAGCCAAAAACAAGATGGCGACCGCAAGCACAGTGCCAGAAACTTGGCTTCTGCGCATGTGCAGAAGAAAAAAAATCCGGAAAAATTTTCAAAAAAAATTTTTTTTTAAAAAAAGATGGCAGCGCCCGCGGACCGGCACAGACCGAACCAGTTCTGTGATATCATCATGACATCACCAGTGGGTCGCTACTGGTTCAGGCGAACTGGTCTGAACCAGGAAGAACCCACCTCTGAGATTTTAACTTAGTATACAAAGAACCCTATAGCTATGTTCATACAACATGCATAACAAGGTCACACTGTTAGCTTATGTTATGAATCAGAATGCTTGGATACTTTATGTCACTGTGCATATCCAGAAAATGGATTAATTGGGTAACATAGTCAAAGTGTTGTGTAAAAACTCTTAATATAACCATTGCATTCAGTGGGGCTGTCAGATCAGTTGATTAAGCAGACTTCCCCAAACATTCTTCCAACACAAAATACAAAATATACTGGTTGGAAATTATGGGAGATGATGAGAATTTTGGTTCAACACGTCTAGACAGTATCAAGCAAACTGTAGTGTAAGACTGCAGCACTAACTAGTATAGTTAGACTGATACATTAAGAAGGCAAACTTCTGATCATGTTTTAGTCCTCTCTAAATCAAACCAGACAACCAAACCAAACCAAACTACAAACAAACTCAAAGACCTATATTGGTGATTTGCTGTTATAATTAAAACATAGATTGGGTTTACTTAAGACAGACTTAATCAGACCACATAGTGATCTAATACCCTTTGGGTACAGTATTCTAAATTTCCTTTACATTGTGATTAAGTTCAGTTTATCATTATGACTTATGATTTACTAGCTCAGCCAAACAGATTAATTGATCACCTGAAGTATCGGGATGGAATAGCGTTGAACTGGGTATTGGTGCTTGAGGATGGATGCAGCTTGCTGAAGACCTTTGACTGGAAATCAAAATCCTGCTTTTCACAGATGGCAACCTGGAAACAGCACCAAGTCCTAACTGGGGTTTAAGGATCATTGTTGAGCGATAAAAGCTTGGAGGCACCTCATATTGAGCATATGGCGGAGGACAAAAATTGTCTTTCACGGGCCTTTCTCCAACCTACAGAAATATAAATGTATTTTTATAATTTTATCAATTATAGACTTTTAAATTATTACCTTTATAAAAGGAAATTCAAGAAAAATACAGTAGAAATCATAATATGCATTCACTCAGCTCTTTACAAGGATTGCAGTTAATATTTCTCAGCAGGGTTGCTGCTGTGGTATCTGAGCAGAAATAAAAAAAAATGACACACTAATATATTATAAATTGAATAAATAATATAGTGCATTCATAACAGAACATCAAAATGCTTAAATATATTTGCTTAGGAAGAAAACAAAAAATTGGCTCATATTTTGCACCCTGGGTTTATGTCAGAGAGATTCTATGGTCAATTCAGGAGCCATAGAAGTTTCTATGACAATAAATCACCGCAGATTCATTGCTATGAAAGTGAAAATGATGAGAAGAGCTAATTTATTTACATTTTCCCTCGCCATCCTACTATCTCCTCCACTGTGGGAAAATTAACTATGCCAGCTCCTCTTTGGGCTGATTGAAAAACAAGGGGGATGTGAATCCAAAATCTTCCCCAATTTATCCTTGAAGGGTCTTTAATAATAGGTTTTCTGGAAAAATAAGAACTTTATTTATTTATTTATTTATTTATTTTGGTTTTCTTATATGCCGCCCTACTCCCGAGGGACTCAGGGCGGCGTACAGCAAAGAAAATACAAGAAACCAGCAATAACCATAATTAAAATCGAATACAAAAATTAAAAATTCCAATATTAAAAAAATCCATCAACCAAACATACCTGGGGGAGAGCTCAGATGGATTCGTCTCTAACCCCCTGCCTGCAGGAAAAGCCATGTCTTAACGGCCTTTCGGAAGGCCAGCAGAGTGGGGATGGTTCAGGTCTCTGGGGGAAGTTGGTTCCAGAGCGCGGGGCCCCCCACAGAGAAGGCTCTCCCCCTAGGGCCCGCCAGCTGGCATTGCTTGGCTGACGGGACCTGGAGGAGGCCAACTCTGTGGGCCCTAACCGGTCGAAGGGAAGTATGAGGCAGAATGCGGTCCCGGAGATAGCCTGGTCCTAAGCCATGAAGGGCTTTAAAGAGGATGATCAACACCTTGAATTGCACCCGGAGACCGATGGGCAACCAGTGCAGCTGGCGGAACTTCCATTAGTAAATCAATATTGAGAATAAATCTAAAGCGCACATAAAAGCTTACATCTGAATAAAGAAGCATGGGATTGTGCCATGCCATTGAGATACATATAATTAGACTATACTGTTAAGCCTGGCATTTTTAACCATGTTCACGAATAAGGCCTCTCTATTCTTTAGATAGGTAAAAAGGCATTTCATGTAAAACAGCTGGATAATAAAATACTACTGTAGATATTTACTAACAAGACAATAATTAAATGATGGCATCTAATAGAACGTGATAAAAGCTACATCTAGTATCATTCAATGGCTATTTGGAGACAGAATTCTTCATGGTGGATCCTGAAGATTAAATGGTCTCCCTTTCTTAAACTTGTGAGGCAATGTCAGCTTCATATCTGCAGGAATTTAAAGTCACACATCAGGTATTTAAAGATCAATTCTAAAAGGCCAAAGAAACATATACATACCGTAGTGACTTACGTTATGAACAACTTTCTCATCTTTCCTAATACCTTCTCCTATTGGTATCTATGATTTATCACCTGTGGTATCTTATGATTAATGAATATAACTATGATCTATGCCCTGTCATTCTGTTGTTTGTATGTACAGTGAGAGCTTATGCACCGGAGACAAATTCCTTGTGTGTCCAATCACATTTGGCCAATAAAGAATTCTGGTCTATTCTATTTCTTTCTCTACAGTTCCTGCTCTTTCAATTGATGGCTTGGTCTAGATATCATTTATTTATTTATTTATTTGTGAGATTTATATACCGCCTCACAGTGCAAGCACTCTCTAAGTGGTTTACACCAGTAAGCAATGTATATTTATATTGCCCCCAACAATCTGGATCCTCATTTTACCTACCTCGGAAGGATAGAAGGCTGAGTCAACCTTGAGCCGGTGAGATTTGAACCGCTGACCTGCGGATCACAGTCAACTAAAGTGGCTTGCAGTACTGCCTCTAACCGCTGCGCCACCTCAGCTCATCACATTAACTGCAATCAAAAAGCTGGACAATTGATGCTTGGCTCATTCAGGAAACTCCCTTATCTTTGAAAGCCTCACTGACATTTCACATATTATTGTTAATTCCTGCTACATTCCCCAAACATATCACTCAACTATTTTACTTTTAGTCCAGAGTAGCCTGCACTCTAGAATCTTGGAAACATTGGCAGAAACTCCAAGAACTCATTGACTAGAAGGAATAAAGACTTGAAGAACAGAAAAAATACAGACCAGGTTTCTGTCCTGAGATCAATCTAACAGTTTCATCTATTATTCCCTCTAAATGCTAAACCTGGAGTGCAGTAGGAGGGGGCTTAAGAGGGAGGACAGTGTTGTGGAGGCTTATGATCCAGAAGCTGAAGAACCTCTGAAGAATTGATTAGTCTGAGCCTTTGCTCACATCCCAGGAGCTAACTAAACAGAGATTCAGCCACAGCAACCAACACAGCTACTGATGATTCAGCTGATCCAGCTCTTCAGCCCAAGCAATCCAATACCAATTAAGAGCAAAGGAAGTCAAACCTTGTACTTGTAAGAGCCGAGGTGGCGCAACGGTTAGAGAGCAGTACTGCAGGTCACTTTAGCTGACTGTGATCCGCAGGTCAGCAATTCAAATCTCACCAGCTCAAGGTTGACTCAGCCTTCCATCCTTCCGAGGTAGGTAAAATGAGGACCCAGATTGTTGGGGGCAATATAAATATACATTGCTTACTGGTGTAAACCGATTAGAGAGTGCTTGCACTGTGAGGCGGTATATAAATCTCACAAACAAACAAACAAACAAACAAACAAACAAACAAACAAACAAATAAATACTTGAAAGGAAGAAGTGTGACACTAAATAGAATGGAATGGAATGGAATGGAATGGAATGGAATGGAATGGAATAGAATAGAATAGAATAGAATAGAATAGAATAGAATAGAATAGAATAGAATAGAATAGAATAGAATAGAATAGAATTCTTTATTGGCCAAGTGTGATTAGACACACAAGGAATTTGTCTTCAGTGCATAAGCTCTCAGTGTGTATAAAATCTATATGTGACAAATCAAATAGGGCTAACAAAAGAGATGATTTTAAGAATGGGCTCTTTGTGGCAAAATAATGTTTTAATTTCCTATCTGTGACTGGTCTGTCATTGGATTACCTTGGACATGGGACTGGATGTGGACTATTCTTAGATCTTCCTAATCTTGAATTGGTCTCTCCGGCCTCATTTGCTCAAAGTAAGGTCTCATGCCTGTTTTCTACGCAGAGTGCTTTCAGTTTGTTCTGCATTTTTGTGTTACTGTGGTGAAAGATTTATAACTGAAATAAATAATTGAGTTTGTTATCAGAAACTGTCCGTATATGTGTAACTGGCAGCAAAGAACAGTTATATGCACTTCTTCTTAGGCATTTGATCCAGGCTTCTCACTCTTCCTCCCTAGGTACTTGTGGGGGAAATTGCAGATGAGGGGGTGGGACACTGAAGGTCTCATCACTTCCCATTATTCTGTACACAGATAGACGGATGTTCATCTGGGCCAAAGTGCTTGATGTGGTTCAGATGGTAGATGACATGAGAACATCACAAGTTATGTTCTTTGTATGGACTGAAGGAACACCCTGTTTTGCATCAGTTGGATGCTAGACAAGAACTTGGCTGTTCTTCATCTACTTCCAAGGGTGTCCAGTGAAACTACACCTATATGTGAATGATAGGCAGCCACACCCAGAATAACACAGAGAGGAGGGGATTAGGCTGTTTTCCAAGGCACCAGAAGCCCAGACAAGGAATAATGGATGGAAACTGACCAAAGAGAGATTCAACCTGGAAATAAGGAGGAACTTTCTGACAGTGAGAGCGATCAACCAGTGGAACAGCTTGCCTGTGGAGGTTGTGAGAGCTCCAACACTTGAGACTTTCAAAAGGAGATTGGACTGCCATTTATCCGAAATGGTGTAGGGACTCCTGCTTGAGCAGGGGGGGGTTGGGCTAGATGACCTACAAGGTCCCTTCCAACTCTAATAATAATCTAATCTAAACAGGATATTTTACTATATGATCCCAGAAACAGTGGAAATTTACAGCTGAGGTAACTTATACACTTGTATCATCATTCATTGCAGCTAACCTCCTAAGTACAAAAATGGTCATTTTGAGCTAGGTTCTGTCCTTAATTATTTTCATTAAGTCCTCAGTGAACTTCAAGAAAAGTTGATGGAAGTACTGTCTTTAATGCTGCAAGGAAAACGTTGGGACAGAAGTATGATTTTTGCCCTTATTGACATATAGACTATACTTTTGGGTAAACCTAGCTTTTCAAATTGTAGGTAAATCCTTGTCTTAAAAAAAATTACAGAATACTAAAGGCATTAATTTTGACAGTTAACTGCTAATCAGGTTTTCAAAAATCATTTAAATTATTGCAAGAAAAATGCCATTGGTTTAAAACTGTGGAACTGCAATACATTCAATTAAAGTATCTCTTGATATCGTAATTTGCTCCAGTGGTATTAACAGTATCCTCAACTTCTGAATTACTATTAACACTAAAATATGTTTTGGATTATTCCAAATCAACTCAAACGTTTATAGACCATTAGAGAGTATTATTAAGTTGAATATTATTATTTGCAGATACTAGAGTGACAATTCAATAATTAAGAGTTTTAAAGACTGTTAGGAATGTTTCTTAGAATATTAAGATGAGATTAAGACAAAATATTTTCTTTCATGACTTGGGCACTTCTGAGAACATCAGTAACATCCACAGTTGATAAAAAACAAGGAGAGTGGAAATAATATAATTTCCACTCTCCTTTGTTCTTTTCCCCAAAAGAGACCACTGAAGAATATTTAAAGAATAAATATTTTTTCTGGGATATAATATGTCTGATAATACAGCCGAGGGCTACAAGATCTAGGCTGCAAAATCCGCTAGAATCTCATGGGTCTCCAACCTTGGCAACTTTAAGACTTGTGGACTTCAACTCCCAGAATTCTGGCTGAGGAATTCTGGGAGTTGAAGTCCACAAGTCTTAAAGTTGCCAAGGTTGGAGACCCCTGCCAGATGGCTGAAAACAGTGAGAATACACTTTGTCCCTCTTCGGTCATCTAGTGGTTATACAGATGTTTGCAGTTAAATACGCTTGTTCTGAATCCCACTATTTCCTGTCAGAATATCCAAATTTGTTTTGCGTTTGATTTCATTCAAATTGTTTGAGTTTCTTTCAGCTGGGCTACAGCAGACCCAAAACAGATTAACCAACCTTTCAGCAATGCAGTATTTTGTATCGAATGTGAAACAACCCTCTTTTTCTATTCATGTACATTCCGCATTGTTGGGATTTTTCAATGTCCTGGGCACTATGTTAGGTAAGTTAAATCAACATAAAAAATAGTAGACAGGGGATTTAGCAAACTGTTTCTGATGGCAGATTGAGACCATTAGTTTTAAAAGCTAATGTCAACGCTTTGATTTAAATTCAAAAACAGTTGGCTGTTGGAGAGAGGGATACAGATTGAACCAGTCAAGTGGAGCAAGCCTGCTGGTGAATTGCTGTAAATAATTTCTGATGGCTGAAGAGAGCCATCTCACTCTCTTTTTAAAAAAATTGGACCATTTTAAAACTGCTTTTCAGAGCAAGAGAATTTTCAAGGCATGTTTACATCAGTGCTATAGCAGGTATTGTTTTTGTACTGTGAAATCAAATATATCAGCCTCGAATTTTGTGACAATTTTCCTAAAAGGAAACAGATTCACAGCAATAGCAATAGCATTTAGACTTATATACCGCTTCACAGTGCTTTGCAGCCCTCTGTAAGCGGTTTACAGAGTTCAGCATATTGCCCCCAACAAACAATCTGAGTTCTCATTTTACCCACCTTGGAAGGATGGAAGGCTGAGTCAACCTGAGCCTGGTGAGATTTGAACTGCCAAACTGCAGGCAGCCAGCAGGCAGCAGAAGTAGCCTGCAGTACTGCACTCTAACCACTGCGCCACCGTAGCTCATAAAGAAACATGAGACAATAAAGAACATTTCTTTCACCATACTTACCCGGTATCTTGAGTTTCCCATGTCATTGTGATTCTATGTACTTTTTCAAAAAAAAATATCTACAGATATTAAAATTGAATATTTGAAAAATTATCACATATCTCAACAGATTCACATTTATTTGACTTCAATAGCCTGGGTTTTTTTTTTAAAGACTTACCTCCTGGAAAAACTTTTCACCCATTGGACCAAACTGATGATCTGAGGATTTAATGCCGGATACTACAAATCCAGAACTATAAATCTGAGGCTTCTGAAAGTCAGTTTTAAATTTTTCGTAGAAAACATTGCCTGGTTTAATGTCTCCATCATTTAACATTTTCTGTTCAGTTGCTAACCCACAAGCAGGGGGCATGCAAGACAATCCAGTCTGATCAAGCTGCGTGATTGCCTGAGGGTTTCTTCTAATGTACGTTATTATTTTAGGTCTCACATGTTTGGGCTTGGGAATGACCGGAGTTTCAACCTTATCCTCAGGCTTCTCCATATCCTCGCTCTCACCATTGTAACTGGCTGGTAGGGGCCCCTTGGAATTTATAAGGATAGGCTTAGGGATCCCACTGTTACATGTAGCTTTATTAGGCACTTTAGGGGATAAGCTAAATAACTGGGTGCTCTGAGTGGGAGGTAGGGTTGCAGAAGATGGCAGCTTGTCAACATGAAGTGCACAAAGTTCCTTCAAACTGCTGTTCGACACTGTGCTGTGGCTACTGGCATTCATAGTTGCAGAAGGGTGCAAAGGAGTTCGGGAACATAAAAAAGTTTCACTTTGTGCTATTATTTTACAGCTTTCCGATGCATTATTTGAATGCTCTTTCTTTTCGTTAACTATTTTCTTGCTCTGAACTGAAAAATTTGTGGTTTCCAAATCACTGTCCACAATGCTAAAATTTACCGAGATATTTTCTGTATTTTGTGGTTTGGGAGCTTCCAAATCAGATTGGACAATTATAACATCTTCACTGGGTCCTTTGAGTAGAGTCTGTTTATTTTCATAGTTATTCAGATGTTTGCTGTCTGCCACATTAACGCTATCCACAAAAGACATATGCCCATTAACTGCTGGAATACAACTTGTGCTACCAATGTGTAGGTTTTCATTCCTTGTTGACGTCAATTTATCAACACGTATAGTATCATCATCAGGAGCTGAAATAGAGTCTACCTCTTTTACAGCTCTATATTCCCCATTCGCTTTGCTTGCTGCTTTGCTGTTACTATAATTATTTCCTTTTCTTAAATCTGGAGAGCCATGCTCCCTCATCAGACTTCCATTAACAGAGTCAAATCCTTCATTTAAAAACAGATCCTCTTTCGGCAATTGATGTAATTTGGTCTTGTGTATTTCTGTCCCCGTATCCTTTTGATTCTGCGCCACAACATTATTTTCTTGTGCTGGACATCCAAGAAATTCAAATAACATAACCTTGTTTATTTTTTGCTCACCCACACGCTTAGACTGTGAAGACAGAGGACACTTCACCTCTCCTTTTCCTCTCTTACCACTTTGATGGTCAGTTTGTGCTTCTGGTTTCCGAAGTTCATTGGATTTCACAGTTAAATGGAGGTCAAGAACAGCATGATGTGGAGGGCCTTGTTTGTTGGCATTTGGTACATTATCCACATCTGATTGTATGGCTGGGGCACTTGCTCTTTCCATTTCTGAGGTAGACGAATATTTAGAATAAGGTACAATGTTTCCTTCTGACACACCATCAGTTGGACGGAACACCATACCTAAAAAATGGTCTCTTGATGTTTTCTGAGTTTTCTCTATGTCCCCACTCAAATGATGTGACGTGTTGATGGAATCCAAGGATACAGAAAGCAAGCGTTTACCTGATACACGGCCAACAAATTCTTTTTCTGTTTTAGCCATAAGTTTTCTTGATCTCCCCAAAGAAAGGCGTTTTATTCCTTCTGGCTCAATACTTCTCAGTGTTTTTTCCTTCGAAACATACTGAATAAGATCAGCATCGCTTTTTGAAAGTACCACTGAAAAGTTATCACTTGTGTTGATCCTCAGATTGGACAAACTGTGTCCTCGGCTAATAGTGACTAGCTTTGAAGTGTCCTTAAGCCCTTCAGGCCTACAATCTGCGTGCAATTTCTTGCTGATGGTAGAAGGTAGTATAAACTCTGATTCACCAGTGGTGCTCTGAAGATTGTTCCTCTCAGAGTCTAACTGTCTGTTGGTTTCTTGCTTACTGGTGTGTAAGCAAGCAGATTCTCCTGAAATATTGCTTGTCCTTATTGCTGTTCCAGGGGTTCTGGCATCCGATGTGATTTGATTGGCATTTGTGTCTCCTACAGACACCATGTGTTCATTGTTATTTTTCATCTCATTTCTGTTGGTCTGTAATAGATTGTAACATGACTTGTTGGGAACTAATGGTGCACTCATTTTCAGATTTCAAGTGGCCACGTCTTCCACAGTCTTACTGAAAGGAAATGGTACCAGTCAAGTCCCGTGTCAATCACATGACTCAGTCATTATTAGTTCGGAATGTAAAGCAAAGAATTTCCCATAAGTAAAGATTCAATAAGTGCAAAAAACATCCATTGGAGCAACTCTAAAAATGCAGGAATCCACGGAATCTGTAACAGAAAAAAAATCAGAATTATTTCTGAGTACAGAATTATTTCTGAGAACTATCTGAGAACTAGAAGTCTGCACGAGAATAAAGTTGCTATTAACTGACAATATTCTCTCATTATTTTTCAACAGACCAATACACCTGGAAAATTTTACTTTCTTTAGTAATGCAAAGCAAAATTACTAAAAGGGCAATAAACTGTGGTGGCTAAGAGTGTGTATTGTAAGCAAGGGAGACTGCGTGAAAGTCTTAATGTAATACTCAATTTACCAAATAACTTTAGACAAGATTGTTTCAATATTAGTTTTAGTTCCTGTTTATAAATGTTCCTTCCAATAGGAATCTGGAACAACAGTGGAGGTGAGCAATTGCCCTCACAGATTTTTTATGGATTTCCCAGAGTCATAAGGTTGATTACTGCATGAATTAATTGTTGATTACTGTACAATTATATATTTGTTTTTATACTGGGGTTTTATCCTTGGAAGCTGCCCAGAGTCACCAAGAGTGAGTTGGGCAGCAATATACATTTTCTTCATAAATAATAAGATATTGGACTTTGGTATGATTCATTATTATTTATTTATTTATTTATTTATTTATTTATTTATTTATTTATTTATTTATTTATTTATTTATTTATTTATTTATTTATTTATTTATTTTTTATTTATTTATTTATTTATTTATTTATTTATTTATTTATTTATTTATTTATTTATTTATTTATTTATTTATTTATTTATTTGAGTTCTTATAGGCCGCCCAATCCCATGGGACTCAGGGCGGCTTACAGCAGAGATCAGAACTACATATTAAAATAACATCTAAAAACATATTACAATTTTTAAAAAAACCATTCATACTTGGGGGAATCATCTCTTCACCCCGCCTGCCGGAAGAGCCATGTTTTTACTGCCTTGCGGAAGGCCAGTAGGGTGGGGATAGTCCGGATCTCTGGCGGGAGTTGGTTCCAGAGAGATGGGGCTCCCACAGAGAAGGCCCTCCCCCGTGGGCCCGCCAGCCGACATTGTTTGGCAGACGGGACCTGGAGGAGGCCAACTCTGTGGGACCTCACTGGTCGTAGGGAGGAATGTGGCAGGATGCTGTCCCGAAGGTAACCTGGCCCTGAGCCATGTAGGGCTTTAAAGGTCAAAACCAACACCTTGAATTGCGACCGGAGACTAATGGGCAGCCAATGCAGCTGGCGGAGGATGGGTGTTACGTGGGTGTATCTCGGTACACCCACCACAGCTCACGCAGCTGCATTCTGTACCAATTGTAGTCTCCGGATGCTCTTCGAGGGTAGCCCCATGTAGAGCCCGTTACAGTAGTCAAGCCGTGAGGTGACAAGGGCATGAGTGACTGTGAGCAAAGCCTCCCTCTCCAAGTAGGGTCGCAATTGGTGCACAAGCCGAATCTGTGCAAAGGCCCCCCTAGCCACAGCTGAAAGATGTTGCTCCAATTTAAGCTGTGGATCTAGGAGGACACCCAAATTGCGGACCCGTTCTGAGGGAGTCAATTTTTCTCCCCCAAGAACCAAGGAGGGACAGTCGACATAGTCCTTGGGAGGCAATATCCAGAGCCACTCAGTCTTGTCTGGGTTGAGCCTGAGTCTATTCACTCCCATCCAGACCCTTACATCGTTCAGGCAGCGGCACATTACATTAACTGCTTCACTGAACTGACACGGAGTGGAGATGTACAACTGGGTATCGTCGGCATATTGTTGATACCTCACTCCATGTCGTCGGATGATCTCACCCAGTGGTTTTTTTATGACATGAGGATAGTAACATGACATTTAATAGGACTGCTGCTGTTTTAAGGATTTATTAAATCTATGTAAAGCACATTAACCACTTTTTTAAAAGCCCATAAATGCTAAGCATTTTTGTATGGATTTTGATCCCACAATCCACAGATAATCCTAACAGACTGCATAATTAAGGTATGTTCTAACAAAGTATATAGGCTGAGATGCATTACACATGCATCTAATACTTCTGAAGATTAGTGAAGGTTTCATTCCTATAATGCTTAATTAATTAAATTAAGGAAACTGAACCCAAAATAGGGATTTGGTTTAAAGTTTTTAAAAATATTTTTCCTCTAAATGTTCTTTAGGATATTAATTTTAAATAAATGTTGTGACCTGTCTTAAATGTTAATAATAATAACTGAACTAGTAGTATAGAGCTCCTTGGGGAAACTACATTATTACTCATTCTTTAAAAGGAACAAGAATTCCTTCTGGCTAAATAAAACTTATGAAGATAATAATATTGCCTTTTCTTCTATGCTTTTTTTTGTGCCAACTTCCTTTTTTAAATAGTATTTTTTTTCATTTACAAGGTAAATAAATGTATAGAAAGAACTATTTTTCCAGTGCTAAACCACTGTATGCTTTTTCTGTTGTTTAACCGAAGTCCTTAATTTGTGACATCACTTTGGCTAGAAAGCAGGAAACCGTGAGTTCAAATCCCACCTTCATTTGTGACATTGTGACAACCAGATGACCATGAAAGCCATCTGGTTGACCTTGGGCCAGTCACTCTCTCTTAGCCCAACTCACCTCACACGGTTGTTGTTGTTGTGGGGAAAATAGGAAGAGGAAGGTGTAACAGTAAGAGCAGCAAAATCTGATCAATCTACACTAGAAAATAAATCTCAGGAGCTTTTGTTAGCACACATCAAAACCAAGATAAATTGTATCTCACTTGTCCAAATCCCCAGGCCTGACTAATGCAGAAACAAACAAGCTCTGGAATCATTTGATACAGGTTTATTCAAGCCTGAGGCCTGGCACAAATGAGTATGTAGCAGTTCGTTGCAAAGTTGCAAAGTCAGTGCTGGGAGCTACCACCTCCTAGCGCTCTATATAGGCAGGGCCACGCCCCTCAGTCCCACCCACGCAACCAGCATTGGCATTATCCTCCGCATTAGCAAAGCAATCCACCATCTGGTGCATAGGCGACCAGCCTCCGTCCGAGCTCCGACAGCTTCGCCCCGCAAGCTGTTGCATCCGGCACCAGCCGGCTGGGTTCCAGAAAGCCGCCAGTCAGCTGTGCGGGGGGTGGGGGAGAATGCTGCCACTGTCCTCTCGCTTCCGCGACCTCTGCGGCCGACAGTGCCCTAACTGGGTGCCTTGTCACCACCCAGGTCATCGCTGCGCCACACGGCGTTCCTGCTGCTGCCGCAGTTTCTGCCTTTCCCTCTCCCCCCCAGGTGTGGCAAGCCGGTCGGGGCTTGACATTGTATTAGCTTAAAATGTGATAGATTATTTTTTATTTTAATATAAATTTGCCAAATCCTTATTTCATTTAGTTTCAATGTGTAAACTAAAGCTATGTTCCTGCAATTTTTTTTGCAATTTATCCTTTTAAAATAGCCTGTACGAATGTGTACATTAGAGGAAAACATTTTACTTTGAGTAGTTTGGTTTTGCATATTTATGTACAAAAACACACATCAGTAACAGAATTAGATGTAAGACATTCTTAAATCAGATAAAATTACACACAATAGAAGAAATGACCACAGAGTTTATGAATTATCAAATAGACAGAAGTAGATTTAGGATCATATGTATGCATGATTGAAAAAAAGTGAAAGAAACCAAAAGAAACCATAGTTGATAAATTTGCCCATCTGTGCCAATAGTTGTTGTTGTTGCTGTTGTTGTTCAGATTTTAATCTGGAAAAGAGAAGGATTCTCAGCTTCTCTCTACGGATCACTAACACCATCTGCTACAAAGCCATCCTCATCTCTTTTTAAAAACAAAAACAAAAAGGCACACTTTCTTACAGTTGCAGGCCTTCAACACAATATTAGTAGCAAGGGAAACTATGAGCATCAAAGCTATGGAACGCACTCCTTTTCAAAGAAAAGTGTTGAATTTTTACATTTTTTTCTTGGTACTCGAAGGATTCACCTTTCATTTTTCCACCCCTTGAAAATAATAAAGGTCTCAATTCTTTTAGTGACTTATCAATTGGGTGTCCTTTTCAGAATATAAGGTGTATGACATCTTTGATACTAGTTTTAGTTAGAGCATTTTATCCTCTGTTGTTCATTCTAAAGCTATTAATTAAAGGGATTATATTAATTATTTTTATTGGAATTTTTCTTAGGGGACAGCAGACCAATCCAATACACAAGCAATCACTCAAGATATAAACCGACTCATAACTGGATGCCATGGAAGCATCAAAGGCAACAGTCGTAGAAAAAGAAAAAGTACTAGACAGCAGATGGTTAGATTCAAATCACAACAATGAATTCCAATTATAGCTTTTTTCCTCTTTTCTTCTCTTCCTCTCATTTGGATTTCCAGCAATTTAACATTTAAAATAAGATAATTAATTTCAGGGTGACATTCTAAGTATATCTTTTCCTGTAGTAGTAGAGATATTTTTATTTGGTATAAGCACTTTTTCCCACACAAAAAAAATACCGTATTTTTCAAAGTATAAGCCACACTTCCCCTCCCAAAAGAGGGTGGAAATGTTGGTGCGTCTTATACACCGAATACAGCCATTTTTGGCCTCCCGAATCCCCGCCGTATGCGAAAACGGATGCGCAGAAGGTTTGGGAGGTCTGCAGAGTGCTCCTGGGGGCTGGGGTGGGGCAAAAACACCCCCATTTTTGCAAAGAAACGGGTGAAAATGACCAATTTTTCACAAAAATTGGGTGTGCAGAAGGTTTGGGAGGTCTGCAGAGTGCTCCTGGGGGCTGGGGTAGGGCAAAACCTTTTAGATCTTACTTACCTCTTCAAAATCTTGGTGCGTGTTATAGTCCAAAAAATACGGTAATGCCTTTTCAAATTGTAGGTATATATTGCTTTGTTCTTTTGTTAGATTCATAACCTGGCTGTTTCCCCTCCAGTTGCTTAAGATGGCTTATATGGGATGCTCATTATTTACACAACAATTGCTTGGTAGGGTCAATTGGCCCTAAAGAGGATAACTGCCTCCAATCTAACCAGTCAGTTTTCTTGGACTCTCCTAACTACCGTATATTCCATTTACCACAATAACAAATTGGAAGAATCAACCTAATCATTTAATGTGAAAGTATATTGTTGATATTAGATGCATGGTTGGGTTCTATGACATGGATTTTTAAAAATCTTTTATGCCGTATATAGTCCTCTTAGATAGGGTGGGTTACTTATATTCCAAGCCTTCCCATCTGGATTACTGCAATGCATCGCTCACATGATGGGAATGCAATGGACTTCAAAAAGCCATAGATTTTACTGTAGTCCAGAATATGGCTTCTGTTCCAGTCTTGAACCAGATTTAATCATCTTCATTTACTCATCTTTAGCCCCTAAATGAGCCCACTAATGTTGTTGTTGTTTTAATTCAGAATGTGCAGTTGTGCAGTTTCTGCCTTGTGCAGTTGTGCTCTTGGGGTATGATTACAGACCTTTTGTTCATTTGTTCTTCATATTCTAAAGTCTACTGACTTTAAAGTTTACTGCACTACCAGACTCTGTGGTTTCTTCCCCAAACCCCCAAAACTTTAACCTTAAACTGTCTACTGTCAACCTCACCCCATTCCTAAGGGGCGTGCATGACGAAGTGAGAATTAATCTCACAGAGGCGAAATAGATCTTTCTCCCGGAATTCAAACATTTAGAAATAAAGCCGAAGTTTAAAAGTCTAATTAAAATATTTATTTTGGTACAAAAACAATAAATTCTGATTGTTTACATCTCTGTTATAAAATGCGACTTTCTCAGTCGAGAGCCAAGTCAAGAAGGGAAGAATGGAGATTTAGGAATGCACACATGCGTACAAGAATATTATATCACGTGGTAGGAATGTACCATTATAATAGATAGGGATGCAGCTCCCTGCATATACATACAACTGACAATAATCACACCGTGACAGTGCATAAGTGCACCAGCGTGCCTACCGTCCCTGTCCTAATGTTCCCTTTTATTCATATCCATTTCATGTATTCATAACCATGTTTTTATATCTGTTATCTAATACATGCTTGACGAAATAACCTACTACTAGATAAAGTAGAAAAATGTGGGTTAGACAGCATCACCACCAGATGGATTCGAAATTGGCTAACCAACCGCACTCAACGTGTAGTGCTCAATGGAACTGCATCTACATGGAGGGAAGTATGCAGTGGAGTACCCCAAGGCTCTGTTTTAGGCCCAGTACTCTTCAACATCTTCATCAATGACTTGGACGAGGGGATAGATGGGGAACTCATCAAATTTGCAGATGACACCAAACTGGCAGGAATAGCCAACTCTCCAGAAGATAGGCTCAAGATACAGAAGGATCTTGACAGACTTGAACACTGGGCGCTATCAAACAAAATGAAATTCAATGGTGAAAAAAGTAAGGTTCTACATTTAGGCAAGAAAAACAAAATGCACAGGTACAGTATATGTAGTACCTTGTTCAACAGCAGTAACTGTGAGAGGGATCTTGGAGTCCTAGTGGACAACCATTTAAATATGAGCCAGCAGTGTGCAGCAGCTGCCAAAAAAGCCAACACAGTTCTAGGCTGCATTAACAGAGGGATAGAATCAAGATCACGCGAAGTGTTAATACCACTTTATAATGCCTTGGTAAGGCCACACTTGGAATACTGCATACAGTTTTGGTCGCCACGATGTAAAAAGGATGTTGAGACTCTAGAAAGAGTGCAGAGAAGAGCAACAAAAATGATTAGGGGACTGGAGGCTAAAACATATGAAGAACGGTTGCAGGATCTGGGTATGTCTAGTTTAATGAAAAGAAGGACCAGGGGTGACATGATAGCAGTGTTCCAATATCTCAGGGGCCGCCACAAAGAAGAGGGAGTCAAACTTTTCTCCAAGGCACCTGAGGGTAGAACAAGAAGCAATGGGTGGAAACTAATCAAGGAGAGAAGCAACTTAGAACTAAGGAGAAATTTCCTGACAGTTAGAACAATTAATCAGTGGAACAGCTTACCTCCAGAAGTTGTGAATGCTCCAACACTAGACATTTTTAAGAAGATGTTGGATAACCATCTGTCTGAAGTAGTGTAGGGTTTCCTGCGTAAGCAGGGGGTTGGACTAGAAGACCTCCAAGGTCCCTTCCAACTCTGTTGTTGTTGTTGTTGTTGTTGTTGTTGTTATTATTATTATTATTATTATTATATAAATAAATAAAATAAAATAAAGTCTTAATTTCATTTTTCATGTACCATATTTTTGTTATATCGCAGTTGCAACTTGCTTTGTTTCTTATGAATACCACCCTGAGAACAAGCAACTTTTCACATTGTTTTTGAGACTCAAACATCTTGTGTCTTACTAGCCTTGCATACTTTCACTTCAATTGATTGGACTATCCTTTCGGCAATAGCTTGCATCTTTTCATATCCTTAGGCCTATAATACAGTCCAAACTTTACATATAAATTATCTGCTCAATTCAACGGACGATACCTCTCAGTCTCATGCAAGGCTGGTTTCACTGAGTAATGGAGGGAAGTAAAGAATTATAATAGCTAAAGACTGGCATATTATTTTGGCAAATGAATCCAAAAATCACCAAAGCATCTGCTTCCATTCCTGCCTGTAAGAACTCAATAACAATAATTCATTAGTAATTTTCTGCTTTTCTATGATAACTGCCAAGGGATGCAGAGGAGCTTGTTCCTTTCATCAAATTGACAGTCGGAATCACAACATTTCTGTTCCCCTTTTAAATGTGTGTGAAATGTGATGATGCAGGAAGAGTGAGGCATGTATCATGAGGTTGTAAACCCTGTTTCTTTTCATTCTGCTTCTCTTTGTTGACCCCTTTAGAGAGCTGCCTTATTCTGCCTAATTGAGAGGCCAGCATCCTGCTTCCCAAATGATGGGTCCATCCAGCTCTATGATTTTGAACCTTTTCTCTGGAGGCATGTTTTGTACATTTGAAGGAAGACTGATGGCATTAAATAGAACTCTGTCCTAAATTTCCCTCTAAGGCAGGAGTGTCAAACTCAAGGCCCAGGAGCCAGATCCGGCCTGCGGGGTGCTTAGATCTGGCCTGTAGGGCCTCCCTGGAAACAGCAAAGGACTGACCCGCGGTGCCTCTGCCATAGAAAATGGAGCTCGGGAGGGTGGCAGGAGGGTTGCAGGTGGCCGTCACAGCCAGAAACGGAGCTTGGGAGAGCTGCACGTGGCCCTCCCGAGCTCCGTTTTCACTGGCAGAGGGTTGCAGGAGGCAGTCATAGCTGGAAACGGAGCTTAGGAGCCTGTTTTCATTGGCAGAATGCTCGGGCCACCACAGGCGCTCCCGACACGAGTGCCGTTGAGCTGGCCATGCCCACCCTGGCCACTCCCACCCCACCCTCCCTGAGGTCAAACACAACGCTGATGCGGCCCTTAATAAGATGGAGTTTGACACCCCTGCTCTAAGGGATGGCTTTGGTAGACATGTTTTCCTACACAATGGCTGTAAAAGGAAACAGGAAGGAGGGTGTACCCAGATTAAAAAGGCAAATATTATACAAGAAGAGACACATCGAAAGTACTTCTAGCCTACTATCCTGCTATTTACTGTCTTCTGCTGGATGGTTATGAGAGACTCGTACACAATAGAATGCAATAGTTCACGCTTATTCTTGCCTCCCAGTCCCCGGTTTTTAATAGCATTGTTGCCCAAGGATAACTTGTTTAAGATATAACAAATTTCTGGACAAAGTAAATTGCTGTGATTTAGGCACTGCATTCATGTTAATTCTTCTTTTCATAGTTACTTCAGCCCTGGGCAGTACACTAAAAATGACAAATTGCCTATGACTTTGAATTCACTTTAAGCCAAGGAAGTTGTGTCGTTACCAGAAACACATTCAGAAGCTTTCTAATACAAAAACTGCATCCACCATTTAGGCATCTTTTCCAAAGAGAAGACTTTTTCAGCAAATTTGGAGATCCTTGTTAATCTAACATAAATCAGTTAGAGATCCACCAATACAGTCCAACTTGTCTTCTGCTTTTTCTGCTTTGTACTATGCTATTTAGCCCTGATTAAACCTGTAACTGACACTGTATTTACCTGAATGTAACATTAGATTTTTCCTGAATAATTTAACTTTGAGATGGGAGAGTTATTTCAGAGGTTCTGGATATTACTAATGTGGTACGTTTATCTGATTTTTAAAAGTATTGAAGATTCTTCTCTAAATACATAGTCAGAGAATTATAAAAATGTAAATACATATGTGAATACATTTACATATGTAAATACATATTCAGAGAAATATGATGAAATTATCTATTGTACAAATAAGCATATTCTGGATAAGGCATTCCACAACCGTCATTTTGAAATTACTGTTATCTAGTGAAGTTTACACTTTTTGTAAATCTGTAGTTTGCAGATAGTTGGCTTCCAGTTACCCATAAATTTTTCATTTATGGTACAACTCATGGTGGTGTTGCAGAACATGGAACAGATGCGGCTTGTAACAGTTGACTTAGCCACAGAATAGTCCAGTTTAACATTGTTTGCATGGCTTCAAATGGCTTCAAATTATAGCTGTCTCTTGGCTCTGGGATCATATGGAATTTCAGATCAAAACAAATCATTTTATTACAACCATAAGGCCAGATACAGTACAGTAAAATATCTAATAGAATAAAATATAAAACAATAAATAACATAAGATCTTAATTAATGATGCACAGATTGTAGCACAAAACTGGCACTTTAGGGGTATATTTTGGGTCCTTGTAAGTAGAAATCACACCCCCTGCCTGATTTCCCACCACCACCAAGATGAGATAAATGAAAGTCTGCCTAGGATCCTTATATAAGGAGCAACATAGTAGCAAATGACATAGAGTTTCTTTTTGGCCATCACCACATGGACATAAACATCCCTTCTGTGATGACCTGGTTTGTGGCATGAAGGCAACACAGCCAGAGAACCGGTATGAGTCCCTTTATTGGCACCAACTTTTCCCCCAACGTCCCTTTTACTCTCCGGCCTGGAGAAAAGCTCTCTCACAAACCTGCAGATACTCCAGTCCAAATGCTGTAAACAGAATGACTGCAATCAATCACTCCAGCAGGGCAAGATAATGAGTCCCAGATGGGAAGAATAATTCCAGCAAGACAAGATAAGCACACAGTAGCATGGCAATAATTCACAGTCTGGAGGAGTGCCAGGAATGCAGGCCACACTCTCAACACCAGATGAATTCAGCATTTGTTCCTGACAAACGCCCCTCCCAACTGCCTCTCCTTTAAACTCCATCCCCAGGTGTGCCTTGTGAAGGGAATCGGGGCCCTTTCCTTCCTCGTAAGCACGCAACCCACGTTGATCTCTTCTGTGTTCTTCCCTGCATGCCCTAGGATGAGGAAGGGGGTGGGCCTTGGTCTTCATCTGAACCCCCTCTCCCTTGTTCTACCTCTCCCCTGCTCTGCCCAGCCAGACTTTGCCCTTCCCGTTTCCTCCACAGCCAATGGAGCCATTCTCCCGCTCTCTGTCAGCTGTTCGTCTTCCATCTCAGATTCAGACTCCAACGGGGGCATGACACTTTCAAACATCCAAAAAGGACTGTTGAGGGCACTGCATCCAGCCTGGCTAATGGGAACTTCAATATAATTTATGACAATAATGATGGGAAGAAGAAAAGTTCCCTGTCAGTCGTCCACAGGATATACTTACAAAAATCCATTTGGTTTGATTCAGATGTAGTCATATGTAATAAAGAAAGTTCAATGAAACATCAACTAGTAATTAATTAAAATCATATTGACTCCAAATATCAGTCTTCATGACTATGATGTTCTACATGCTTGCTGGACTTCAGCTTGGAAAACCCACAGATTATAAGCGTAGTAAAAAAAATATTTGGAAACACCCAGATTGGGGAAAGCTACCTTATACTACTGTCATTGAAGCAGCCTGGGGATTTTTAGGACTTTTTAGAACAGTGTTTCCCAACCTTGACAACTTGGAGATGTCTGGACTTCAACTCCCAGAATTCCCCAGCCAGCGAATGCTGGCTGGGGAATTCTGGGAGTTGAAGTCCAGACATCTTCAAGTTGCCAAGGTTGGGAAACACTGTTTTAGAAGCTCAGTGCAAGGCACCACTTCAGTTTTTTTTAAAAAAAATCCTTTTAATAAGAAATACATTACAGTGAGAAGCATGAATAGTTTTATTTTCTTTCCCTCCCTTAACAGGCAAAGTAATTGCACTACATTCCACTAAGAATGCCTCCCTCCAAGCCTTGATAACATAGATAAGCCATTCACTTTTAGATTGCAAGACGAGAACTTTTAATATTCTGTCTTCAACTTTTTATATTCTGACTTCAGTCTAAATCACCTTTAAGCACCGGGGAACTACCAGAGGACTGGAAAAGTGCTGATGTGATTCCCATTTTCAAAAAAGGGGAAAAAACAGATCCAGGAAACTACAGACCAATCAGTCTGACATCAATATCTGGGAAGAGCCTGGAAAAGATAATCAAGCAACAAATCTGCAAACACCTAGAAGCAAGCAAAGTTATAACCAGAAGCCAACATGGCTTTGTCAAAAAGAGATCATGCCAAACAAATCTTATTTCATTCTTTGACAAAGTGACTAAATTAGTGGACCAGCGAAATGCAGTGGACATAGTATATTTGCAAATTGCAATAAGAGCTTCAATTTACACAAATCTATTTCTACTCCTATCTACTTACTCCTATCTACTTAGAGCTGAAGTGGTGCAGTGGTTAAATGCTGCGACTGCAGGCTGACTGCTAGTTCAGCAGTTCAGCTGTTCAAATCTCACTAGGCTCAAGGTTGACTCAGCCTTCCATCCTTCCGAGGTCGGTAAAATGAGGACCCAGATTGTTGGGGGCAATATGCTGAACTCTGTAAACCGCTTAGAGAGGGCTGTAAAGCACTATGAAGCGATATATAAGTAAGTAAAGTGCTATTACTTCTTAATTTTAGAGTTCAATCATTGAGTCATGAAATTTCTTGGCCACCCAATCTTGGGTGATTTTATTATTGAAAAAAGGGCAAAACTAATATCATATAAAACAACAACAACTACCTGCATTTACACATACCATGACTTAAGGCAGTGTTTCCCAACCTTGGCAACTTGAAGATGTCTGGACTTCAACTCCTAGAATTCTGGGAGTTGAAGTCCAGACATCTTCAAGTTGCCAAGGTTGGGAAACACTGACTTAAGGGATCTGACTGCATACAGGTACTAACCCAAGGCGTGAGTAGAAGAGTCACCATGGTCATCACATCAAGACTTGGCAAACTTCTTCTGTATTATTTAGTACTTCCCCCCTCCCAACAAACCATAATAGAAGGGAAATTGATAGGAAGAAAACATTTCAGTTTCACTGCCTCTTTTATTTCTCTTGCCCATGAATGACCTGCCTGTAAACCCATGGTCTGAAAATGGTCTGTGGAAACTCTATTGCAGGGGGTCAAACTCAAGGCCCGTGGGCCGGATCTGGCCTGTGGGGTGCTTAGATCTGGCCCATGGAGCTGCCCTGGAAACAGTGAAGGACCGGCCCATGGTGCCTCTGTCAGTGAAAATGGAGCTTGGAAGGCTGCGTACAGCCCTGCTGAGCTCTGTTTTCACTGGCAGAGGGTTGCAGGAGGCTGTCACAGCCAGAAACAGAGCTCGGGAACCCGTTTTTGCTGGCAGAGTGCTCGGGCTACCATAGGCACTTCGACATGAGTGACGTTGAGCTGGCCATGCCCCCGTGGCCACGTCCCCCCCGAGGTCAAACAGAACCCTAATGTGGCCCTTAATGAAATCGAGTTTGACACCCTGCTCTACACTGCAATGAATGTGACCCAAAAGTAGAGAATTGTGTGATAAATCTTGTATTCACAGCTACAAACCTGTACATTTATATTTCTTATAGAATATTTTTTAAACAATGCAATATTCAGAACATGAATATTAATTGTTCCAAGTGTAGGATACGATGGGATGTGAATATTTTAAATAAATACAGGTAAGGATGCTTTGCTGTAACAAGATGAAATATACAGTTGTTTTAATTGTGTACGTGTGGGTGGTTGTTTTTGTAGTCCTAGTCTAATTAGCATTTTAATTGCTTTTTCTACAATACATTTTTTGAACTTCAGTGTTTGAGTTAATTATATATGAGCTTTCATCTTCTTTTTCTACTTTATTCTGTGGTTCTCTATTCCCAGGACAAACATAGCAGAAGTCTTTTATCTTAGCCTGTAGGAAAAGTAAGTTTCATAACTAACCGGAAGCTATAATCCAGGTTTGATTGCAGAATAGAGCAAAACAGTGAAGGAAAGTACAACGAATGTTGAAACTTGTAGAAGTCTCATAGCATAAAGTTAACCTATTTAGAAAGCATTTTTGTGCATAAATAAAGCTATTTATATGTATCCATTTACTCAAAAGTTAATTCTCCCACTACACTTGGAGCATGTTTATTTATTCATTCATCATATTTATATAACTGCTCATCTCACAATAAAGTGACTCTAGGCAGCTTTCAATTAAAAAAACTTCATACAACACAATCAAAAACATATTATATATATATATATATATATATATATATATATATATATATATATATATATATATATATATATATATATATATATATATATGTACACACACACACACACACATACAGTGTGTGTGTGTATATATATATACAGTGTATATATATATATATACAGTGTGTGTATATATATATATACAGTGTATATATATATATATATATATATATATATATATATATATATATATATATATATATATATATATATATGCAATATATATATATATGTGAATGATATGCAGAGATAAGTTTTAAAACAATTCGAAGTATCTTTATAGAACTTCTAAAGTACTATGTATGAGTAACGCAGGTGCATTTATTGATCCATAAATTTTCTAGAACTATATAAGCCTGCTAAACTAAGAAGTACATTACTAGATATGATGTGGGGGTGGAAAAATAGGTCAGGATTTATTTAATTTTTTTTTTTGCTTAAAAGTATCTCAAGGGACCTAATTTGGATTAAGACTACCCACTTTCTTCTTAAATTATTCCTCTGAAATAGTGAAATACATTCTGTAAAAGAAAAATTGCTCCAAAGGAAAAAGGTTTGATACCCTCTTTTTTTCTTTCTGAAACCAACAATAGCTTTATAGTACAATAGAAAGTATTAAAATCAGGGAGATTATATAAGAACATCAAAGTCAATCTTTAAGAGACTTTGTGAAAGCCTACTGAAAGCGATAGCTCTTTATGAATCTGTCATGAAGGTAGCCATGACACCTAAATACTTCACTCTAAAGGAGTGATAAGTAGAAGCTACGAGTAGACGTTGGCTTGGTTTTCCATAGGAAGATTCTCTCATAGGAGAAAGAAAGTGGGCAGGGGATCTGTTGAGCAGACAAAAGTAGGTGGAGTCTTAAAATCCAGGAGGAGTTCTCAAATCTTCAAGCTCCCCTCAAACTAACACTCCTTCATCACTATGACACTGCTTTTAATGGAATCATAACTTTTCACTATCTACATCCATCTTAGACTGCCAGTCATTTCCTTTATCAAAGATTCTTTCCCCTTCTCTTTTGTTTGCTGAATTTCCAAAGGGCTTCTATGCCCTTCAGCCCTTGTTAGCCTGATCACAGGTGGTTACACCCACACTTAAAGATCTATGTGGTGTCTTCTCTGGTCCCACCTATTTGATTACAATGCCACATTGCTCACGTGACCATAGCACCATTTTTGGCTTTTTGGTCTCATGGTTTTCCCAATGAGATTCAGGAGTTAGCTAGCTTTTGCAGAAATGTTAAATTAATTTTCATTCCATTTGATTCTGTTTTACTCCCTCTTTGTTCTGGTTTGTTTCAATAATAATAACAATATCACAGTTCCTTCATAGCATTGACTACAATACAGCTAAATACATTTATAAGGCACTATATCAAGGAAGGGTGAGGTATTTCACCCTTTACCTGTATTTTACATCTACACTGATTCTGTCTATGTATATTGCAGTTAGGAGCAGAAAGAATCCAGAGTCAGCAAAATTGGAACTGGTGACTTCCCCTTCACAAAATTGGTTAAGACTCCAGTTAGTTCTCTGCCATGTACTCTGTCTCTTTTCTACTCATTATCTATCATTTGGCAATGCTAAGCCATCAGGCAAGCCGCTAGCATAGCAGCCTCTCTGAACCTGGACAAACAACTTTTGTTTTGCTTGTTTTTCTGCTCATCATATGCCTCATGACAGCAGGTTCTCCATCTGACCTTGGTGTCATCAAGGAATTTTCTACAACTGCCAATCTCTGAAATAGTAAAATTGGGGAGGGAGAGGGGGGAGAGGGAGAGGGAGAGGGATTGGTACACGCTGATTAGTTTAGCTATTGAAATGTAATGGTCTAATTAAGCATTAAGCATTACAACCTCCCTGCGCTGAGACAAACGTGTCAATCATAGTCTTTAAAACTCTTCCAGAAGACATGTATCTTTAACAAGAGGGTCAAAGAAAATATTTGCTCATTAGCTGGTCAACCGTTCTGAAAATTTCTTCTAAAAGTCTCATCAATAGAATTAGTGGACTATACGGTAGCTTGCATTCACAGCTCTATGAAAACTAAAGCTTTCCTCCTTGCTTTTGTGTCCGGTCTGAACCTGTTGTGGATCGGACTGGATGGATCCCATTCTTGCCCTGAGAGTAGTCCATTTTTCTCCTCATCAGGAAGGACTGGAAATGTCCTTCCTGATGAGTCCTTCACTCCTCCGCTCACAACAAAATACCTTATTCCACCAGACTTGAAATACTGGGATTAGACAATTTACAACTACGTCGCCTCCGATCTGATCTAAATGTAGTTCATAAAATCATATACCAAAATGTCCTTCCTGTTAATGACTACTTCAGCTTCAACCGCAACAATATACGAGCACGTAATAGATTCAAACTAAATGTAAAGCGCTCCAAACTCGACTGCAGAAAATACGACTTCAGCAACAGAGTGATCAATGCCTGGAATGCACTACCTGACTCTGTGGTTTCTTCCCCAAACCCCAAAAACTTTAACCTTAGACTGTCTACAGTCAACCTCTCCTCGTTTCTAAGAGGTCAGCAAGGGGCGTGCATAAGCGCACCAGCGTGCCTACCGTCCCTGTCCTACTGTCCTATTGTCCTCTTTTATCGTTACTTTTTACTTATGTTTATACAAATTACTACTATACATGTTTGACAAATAAATAAATAAATAAAATAAATAAATAAATAAAATGTCTTATTTTCATGAATATTGTACTCTTCTTCTGATTACCTACATGTCTGGTTCCAAGCCTGCCTATTTAGGTTTAACAACAGTTGAGTTCACACTAAGTCATGGTTTCTCCTTAAAAAAATAATAATCCACAGTTCACAAACACAGATTACAGACTATTAATGACCTAGCTACCCCAGCATACTGAGCAAACATAAAAGCAAACAAATCAGATTAGGGATTATTAAAGTATGTGAACTTTACAGAGTCGTAAGAAATGGGTGAAAGTTAAAAATATGGGATTTGCTTGACTCTCCTAATATCTTGCCTTCTCTCATGGCTAGCAAGCAGGTAAAACCATGTACTTGTGGACATGCCATAACAAAATGCAAGTAACAAAATACAAATATATAATTGAAAAACAGTTTAGGGTTATTTGGAGGGTGGGAGAATGCACTATTAAAAATTACTTACCGTATTTTTTGGAGTATAAGACGCACCTCAGTTTTGGGGGAGGAAAACAAGGAAAAAAGGCTTCTGCCTCCAAGCAATTTGCCAAACAGCAAACAGCACAGATGATATACACTGTTTGCTGTGTATTTCTGTGAATGTGTGCCTGACCCATAGAAATAGCAAAGAATTGGAGAAATGTACATTATGCCAGAAAGTTTTCTTAAATGTAGTCACACTAACTCCTCCCAATTATTTAAATAGATCTACTCCAAGGTAAGTCAGGATTTAACTCTAATACTAAACAGGACACTGTTACATTTCAGACTATACTTGTACAGAGCTGTTAAAATTAATTAAAATTTCTGGAAGTATACATTATTCTCTATTATTTAAAAGAAGATACAATAGCACTGGGCCTCTTCAGAGCAAGCATTTATTTTAAAAAGCTTCTTTATTTTGTTGAGTTGTCTAGATTTACAGGGATCTCCAACCTTGGCAACCTTGTGGACTTCAACTCCCAGAATTCCACAGCAAGCAAAGCTAACAAAGCTGGCTGTGGAATTCTGGGAGTTGAAGTCCACAAGTCTTAAAATTGCCAAGGTTGGAGACCTCTGGCTCTAGAACAATAATAAAGCAGTCTTTAAAAAATAAGTCTAATAATTTGAACATTCTACAGACATTTATAGTTATTCACTTACCCTCTTCCATCCAGTTCAGCAAAAAATAAAAATCTGCGTGTCTCTCCCATTATTTGCCTCTTTGCAGTTTCAGTTTTAGTTTCATTTTAGCACGTGTCAAGGCAGCTGTAGGTCGGGAAGCTGCTAGTGACTTGCTTGGCTTTACAGGCTCTTCCCTCTTTGCTGCAAACAGGTAAATTGCTGGAAGACAGAGGCCAAAGGGTGGGTGGGTGGGTGGGTGGGGCTACATTCGGTGTATAAGATGTACCCAAGTTTTCACCCTCTTTTGGGGAGTATACTCCGAAAAATACGGTATTTGCATTAGTATGTGTTTTCCTTTTGCAAAACTCCACTTTTCTTGAATGTTTAGACCAGAGTTTCTCAACCTTCACAATGTTAAGATGTGTGAAGTGAACATCATCTCCCAGAATTCCCCAGCCAGATGGAAAGCCACGGAAGGTTGAGCATTCCTAATCCCAGTTGTGAAAGAATCACTGAGTTTGTACTTTGGCCCAAGTCTGTGTACAGCTAAGGCATTATGGGTGCTTTGTGTGTGTGTGTGGGGGGGTTTCTCACCCAAAATAGCAATATTTCCAGCTCTACCATTTTATCAAATGAATATGGGTCATTTAAAATACTGTATGTGTTGTCTCTCTGAGTGAATGATCCATTTTTTTTACTAGGCAAGATGGCATCTGTTTCAATAACCTAAGAAACAGCAGGAATTTGCCCAACCACTTTTTATACACCTCAGGTGTTAGAAAACCTTGAAGTAAAAAAATACCAATGGAGGTCAAAAGAAAAAAGGATAAAGCTGTAATTCCCAGTATCATTTCTAGTCATTTACAATCGCCATCCAGTTTACGAATGAGCATATTTATATTCCAGATGTGTGCCATTTCAATGAAGAACAGTATTTATTGAAAGTGAATTGGAAGTGAACAAAAATCTGAATTTGTAGAACTAAATAAAAATACCACTCCCTTAATTCTCTTTTCAGAGCTTACATAGTTTGGTTCACAAATCTAAAGCTTTATCAAAGATTAACTACTACTTTTGCAAAATGTTGATCCAGCTTTCTAACATTGGTCGATTGTGTTGTGTCCCAGCACCGCAACCCGACCAGAAATGCACACACAAACGTTTGTAATAATCAAATAAAAGTATCTCTTTACTAATAAAGTTTCTTAGTAAAGGCACAACAGGTATAATGTCCAGAAAAGATACAAAGAACAGAGTCTCAAATGTCTTTGGGCTCTTCGTGGGTTAAGTTCAAATACAGAGGCAATTAGCTTCCTTATCTCAACTCACTTGAGCTGGCTGGCGTCCCAGACAGATGATGTTAGCTTCCAAACACAAAAACTCTGATTTCAAGAAACTCCAATGGTGCTCAAGAAACACTGGTGTTGTTTTCAGCACGGATCTCTGACTGCACCGGACTTAAATAGGCACTGAGGGCATGGCCCAATTAGCCCTCAGTGCTACCTCCGAGGAGATCTCCGTTTGCTAAGCCAATCCTGCCTGCTAGCTGCTCTACAAGCCCTAGCATCCAGCAGAGGCTCCTCTTCCTCTGACGACTCACTTTGCTGAGCAGGTGCAGAAGGTCCTGGCTGGTCTTCCTCCTCTGGCACTGAGTCTTCATCTCTGGCAGACTCAGGTGCCAGGTACACGGGGTGGTACTGCTGCAACATGAGCGGCTCCACATCCTCCGGGTCCTCCATCATCTGCGCAGGACGCGGGCAAGTCACAACAGATTGTATTACACTTTACCAAACAAAAATATTGACTGTCAACTGGCTAAACCTTCAAAGGGGTGTTTTGATTTGAAGACATTCACTTGAAATCATCCCGTCAAAGTAGAGTCATAATTTGAAGCAGGGATTTACTTCAAAGAAATACATTGAAACAGGTGCTTTCAAAGTATTTTGTAAGTCCTTTGAAGTGCCGCACAAATTCAGTGATTTTTCTGTCCCTTCTGGGGGTTTTATACACAATCTACAAGTTGAACCTTCACTCCCATTTAGAAAGAATGCAGAACTGAACGGTATGATGAGTACTCTGAGTCTGACATGAGTAATCAGCCAATGGGGTTTGCTACCTTATTAAATATTTTATCAAGCTGGGACTTTATTCAGGCCCTCAGATCTCAAATTCTTTCACAGGTTTAGCCACAGGCTTTAGATTTGTTCTGTTTTGTGCTAATGGGATGCTATATTTCTGTGCTGAATTTGCAAACAGAACTGGGAGATCAAGTTGTATACATTGAGATAGTCTAGTCCAGGGGTGTCAAACTCAAGGCCCGGGGGACAGATCCAGCCAGGGGGGTGCTCCAGATCACCCTGGAAACAGCAAAGGACCGGCCCGCAGTGCCTCTGCCAGTGAAAACGGAACTTGAGAGGGCCCCCAAGCTCTGTTTTTGCTGGCAGAGTGTTTCAGGAGGCCATCGCAGCCAAATATGGAGCTCATGAGGGCTGTGGACGCCCTTCCCAAGCTCTGTTTTCACTGGCAGAGGGTTGTAGGTGGCCGTTGCAGCCGAAAATGGAGCTCGGGAGCCCATTTTTGCTGACAAAGTGCTCGGACCACCACCGGCACCCCCAACATGAGTGATGTCGAGCTGGCCACGCCCACCCTGCCACGCCCATGCCAAGACCCCCGAGGTCAAACACAATCTTGGTGCGGCCCTCAATGAAATTGAGTTTGACACCCTTGTTCCAGTCAATCAACCAGTATAGAAAAGAGCCGAGGTGGCGCAGTGGTTAAATGCAGCACTGCAGGCTACTGCTAGTTCAGCAGTTCAGCTGTTCAAATCTCACCAGGCTCAAGGTTGACTCAGCCTTCCATCCTTCTGAGGTCAGTAAAATGAGGACCCAGATTGTTGGGGGCAATATGCTGAACTCTGTAAACCGCTTAGAGGGCTGTAAAGCACTATGAAGCGGTATATAAGTCTAAGTGCTATTGCTATTGCTAATCAACTTCTCAGTATTCCGAATATCCTGCAAATCCAAACTGCAAAATTAGGACAGTTTATTTATCTCTTGATAAATTGGTGAATGAGTGCCAGGCTAACATTTACAGGGATGGCTCCAAATGTTTACTATAACAGGTGCAAGTTTACAAGTAGCACTTTTTTCTCTGCCAGTTTTTCTATGCATCTTTCTTATCGGTGTAATATTGCATCTCATTGTCACAGCCATTCTGCTGCCCCTGCTAATTAATTAAATAACTAATGGACTCATAATATTGCCAACAAGCCAAAATTCGGATGTCACTAAGTACTAAGTTCTATGGCCAATGATCTCTTGGTACCCTGGACAACTCAATGATCAACAAAGCTACACCACATAAGAGCAAACCAGTGATTGTTGTTTCAATGTCACGTCGACCCTGATATCCCAGAGAAGAAAATGGGGGGAAAATAACTGCTGAAGTTTTTGAAGATTTGTTTTTAAATTAGAGTAAGGGAATTTCTTCAGTGGCTCAGCATATTCTCTGGTTGCTGAACAGTTTGAAGGCTGTTGTGTTACCCTTTTTTAATTCTTATTATCTCTGCCTTGAAAGGGAAACATTACAGGGAACTGTTTAAAAATGCATTGCACTGAAATTTTGCAAAAGTTTTCAATTGAAAACTGGCAGAATAACTTCAAAACTCTTTACTGCCTCCAGCAGCACCCCAAAAACCCCACAATATCAAAATGACAGGTGTTACTATGTCATTGTTTATAATGTCTACATAAGTGACATGATTAGTGTGATGAAGTCAGCATGCATGTGACATTATTTACCTCCCCCACAAATCCTGTAACCATTCCAGCTATTTTCATTCTCTTCTAGCAAAACAATGAAGCAGCTGCAAGTATTTTTATGCTTTCCAATCATGGCTTATAGAAAATCTTTCTTTATATGAAATCTCAAATGGCAAATTGCATACTTGCACCAGATCATACCTCTTTAAATCTCCCATCTGAATAAAATTACATCTGATTTGAACACCACCAACATTTGATTTAAAAATCTCCATCTTGACATCTATATATGACTAGAAGTAGTTGAAGATCTACAACATTAATTTGCATAAATACTGTCTACAAGGCTACACCCAACAGTGGCAGTCAATTTATACTGATTGATTTTCAAAAAGCTGATCGGAGAGATCAGGAAATATTAGAACTGTAGAGCAAAAAATGATATTGGGAAAAAATGATGACACATGACAATAGTAAACTGCTTTTATATTACTACATAGAAAATTACATGAACAGATCCATAACATCACCATTGAATACAGCTTGAAGATGTTCTTACCTTAACACCTGGAATATATCTACAATATTTAACTTTTTGTTGTGGATAACATGAGCCGAGGTGGTGCAGCAGTTAGAGTGCAGGCCACTTTAGCTGACTGTGATCAGCAGTTCAGCAGTTCAAATCTCACCGGCTCAAGGTTGACTCAGCCTTCCATCCTTCCGAGGTAGGTAAAATGAGGACCCAGATTGTTGGGAGCAATATAAATATACATTGCTTACTGGTGTAAACCACTTAGAGAGTGCTTGCACTGTGAGGCGGTATATAAATCTCATAAATAAATAAATAAATAAATAAATAAATAAATAAATAAATAAATAAATAAATAAATAAATAAATAAATAAATAAATAAATAAATAAATAAGTAAGTAAGTAAGTAAGTAAGTAAGTAAGTAAGTAAGTAAATAAATGACTAGCATTGTCTACATATAATGTGAACATTAATTCCTCTCTACTATCCTGCATGTGTCTCTAATGCAGTGGTTCCCAACCTTCCTAATGCCGTGACCCGCGCCCCGCCCCCGCGCCCCCACCCTGCCGCCGCCATTTGGGTTCTTTTACCCTCTGCGTATGCGCAAAGCGTGCTGTGCATGCGCAGACGGTAAAAGAACCCAAATAGCGGCAGAGGGGTGGGGCGCGGTGGGGGCGCAGGTTGTGGGGCGCGATATGGCCAGGCTTATGGCAGTGGGGGGGGGAGCTGAGGATGCCGGGGCCCGACCCCCAGGTTGGGAACCGCTGCTCTAATGATAGATGCAGATTTGTTAAAGGCTTCTTGTGTTCGCAGTCTGCAGTGCTAACTAGTTTAAAATTTAAACTACTATAGTATTAATTGTTCACAACTTCTGTCCAGAGATAAAAAAAATAACAAAGCTAAAACCCTGTGTGATTTTGGTTTAGTTTAGATTTGTTCCTTTCATAAGAAAGAACGCAATCATAGACATGCACCGTGATAACCATTATTGAAGGCAAAGTCACATGGGCCCGCTAAGTTAAAAGTTAGGCATATTCACACTATTTATTTTCCAAATTGGCTTAATATCACCAATAACACTAAACTAAACAGAACGGCAAGGCAATTTAAGCTGATATACAATAGTAATAACAAATGTTTTGTAGCACAACCTATGTCTATTTAAAAGTAACCCTTGTTGAATTCAGTGAGCATTTATACTCACTTTTAAACATGAGCTGATATTAATACTAGCAAAGAGTTCTGGAGACTCTATTCTTCAGAAGTAGCATAACTACAGAAAAAGATATTATAATTGTAAGAAAATCTATATTCTTCAGGCTTTTCCAGTTGGCACACATTGGCAATTTTGGAATACATGGAGGGCTACATGATAATTTGCACTAAGAATAAAGAAAGTTGTAGGCCAACACCCGCTTGGAGAAGATTGCTATACATTTAAAGACACCGGAAACATCCATGATGGTTGTTAGACATTGTGGGAGAAGCCAATAATGGTTGCCGTATGTAGCACAACTTCTACAATCCCAGTTCTGGATGAGCAAAAGCAGATGTGCGCTATACATATTTTGTGATTTAGAAATGCTGTACATAGATGGTGAAGTCTTGAAATCTCACAACTGCTACGACTCTCACACTGAATGGCTTAGTAGCTCATCACATCCCACAGAAACACTACACCACAGCAAACCTGTCAATGTTATTAATTTAAGAAATAATTAGCCCCTATGAAGTCTTCTCATGGCATTTCACCAGATGGTCAGGGAAGGCAGTCAGCTAAAATCAAGCTGGTTCAGCACCTAAGGAAATGTCCAATAGTTACAATTTGTGCTGTCCTGTGCAAGACAAGTAACATGAATCTTAAATGTGCTGCATTGGCTCCCAGATAACAAGATCCCTAACTATGTTACTTTTGTTTTCCACCTCTGTTTCAACTCATGCTGTACTTTTTCCACATCGGGCAATATATAAAATTGGTGGCTCATGAGATTCAGATGTCCTGTGATGTCTTCATGTTCCATAATTTATGAAGAAACAGAGCACAATCAAGAAATTGGAATGCAGCAAACTTAAGGTTGAATGAATGAATATTCTTTATATATCCATGGTTATTAAGCAATGTGATCTCTGACAAGTCTTCACCACCACCCCAACTTTTGATTCTCCATTATGATTTACCGTATTTTTCGGAGTGTAAGACGCACCGGAGTATAAGACGTGCCTTAGTTTTTGGGGAGGAAAATAGGGGGAAACAATCTGCCTACCAGGTATTCATCTGGCTAGCATCCTTAGTCTGGTCAGCTTCAGCACATTATTTTATCCCCTGGTTAGGACTTAAAAAAACCTTCTTCTGAGAGAGTAACAATGAAAGAGCATGCAAGCCAGTAAGAGCTGGGAAGATAGTTAGCACCTGGTTAGGGCTAGAAAAAAACTTATTCGGAGCAGCTTCAGCACATTATTTTATCTCCTGGTTAGGACTTTAAAAAACCTTCTTCTGAGAGAGTAACAATGAAAGAGCCTGCAAGCCAGTAAGAGCTGGGAAGATCGTTAGCACCTGGTTAGGGCTAAAAAAAACCTTATTCGGAGCAGCTTCAGCACATTATTTTATCCCCTGGTTAGGACTTAAAAAAACCTTCTTCTGAGAGAATAACAATGAAAGAGCCTGCAAGCCGGTAAGAGCTGGGAAGATAGTTAGCACCTGGTTAGGGCTAGAAAAAGACTTATTCGGAGCAAGTAGAGCAATGAAAAAAAATTCTGCAAAGACTTAGGGCTGGAAAAACATTCTTTGGAGAGATTAACAATGAAAAAGCCTGCAAGGTAAGAGCTGGGAAGATCTGTTAGCACCTAGTTTGGGCTGGAAAAAAAAGCTACATTTGAAGTATAAGACGCACCCAAATTTTCAGCCACTTTTAGGGAGGAAAAAGGTGCGTCTTATACTCCGAAAAAGACGGTAATATCCATTTCTTACATACTGTATGGAATATCAGTAGATCTTTACTTGGTTAGTCTAAGATTGGTCTATGTTGATTTATGACTGAGGAGTCATTGAAACTCTCCCTTTTAATCCAATGTACCACACAGGGTTGCTGCCATGTGGATAAAAATGAAGAGAGATTCCCAACTCAAGGAGCAAAAGTGAAATATACATTTAACGAATAAACAATAATAAAGCAAAATCAAACAAACCCACACCTGAACAATGTAGTTGTTGTCATGTCCCATGAGTTACACTAAGCAGAGCAGAGAAACCTGAACCATGAGATGCCTGTGTGGTAAATCTTCCAGATTATCTATACTGTTCGGTGGTGAACAAATGGTAAACAATATAGTAAACAACATGGTGGTGTATGCTTCAAAGGGGGATTGAAAAAAAACGTTTCAGATTTAAGGGTGATATCAGCACAACACCCTTTTGCTGTTCATTAAAGTAGCCCAACTTTTCTTGGGTTTCCATGGAACTCTTTTTAAAAATTTATAACTCCTTTAAGATCCATTTGAAAATAAACACATTCCAAAGACAAGTTCTGAACCATTTTTTAAGTGTGCATAACCTTAACAAACAACTCCTTTTATCAAGCTCATATTCCTCCCACAAAGAATATACTGTATTTTTCGGAGTATAAGACGCACCTTTTTCCTCCCTAAAAGTGGCTGAAAATTTGGGTGCGTCTTATACTTCGAATGTAGCTTTTTTTCCAGCCCTAACTAGGTGCTAACAGATCTTCCCAGCTCTTACCTTGCAGGCTTTTTCATTGTTACTCTCTCCAAAGAATGTTTTTCCAGCCCTAAGTCTTTGCAGAATTTTTTTTCATTGCTCTACTTGCTCCGAATAAGTTTTTTTCTAGCCCTAACCAGGTGCTAACTATCTTCCCAGCTCTTACTGGCTTGCAGGCTCTTTCATTGTTACTCTCTCAGTAGAAGGTTTTTTAAAGTCCTAACCAGGGGATAAAATAATGTGCTGAAGCTGCTCCGAATAAGTTTTTTTCTAGCCCTAACCAGGTGCTAACGATCTTCCCAGCTCTTACTGGCTTGCATGCTCTTTCATTGTTATTCTCTCAGAAGAAGGTTTTTTTAAGTCCTAACCAGGGGATAAAATAATGTGCTGAAGCTGACCAGACTAAGGATGCTAGCCAGATGAATACTGGTAAGCAGATTTCCCCCCTATTTTCCTCCCCAAAAACTAAGGTGCGTCTTATACTCCGGTGCTTCTTATACTCCGAAAAATACGGTAAATGGCTTACAACATAGCATTGTAAGCTTAAGGTAGCTTACAATGTTTGGCTTTATTTCAGGTTCAACAAGGGCATTATTAATATTTTTTGCAAGAATTGTATAACTGTATTACTCAATCAGGAATATGATTGTAATAAAACATGCATATTTTACTACCACATATAATTAAGCATAATGGAACTACATACAAATTCTACCATACGCAGAATGCAATCAAGTAGGTAGGAAATATATCTACATTCTCATTTTTTTTTTAAAAAAATCTTTTCTGGGTATAACAATACATCACAAGAGATTCCTGTATTGGCCAAAAACAAAAAACCATTCAATCCTTTTGATTAGCCTAATGACAAAATAGGAGAAAAAAAATCAGTCCTACTTTAAATGTGCATACTTTTTTTTTTTTGCAAACAGTTGGTAAATTTGTACACTTGTCATTTATCACTCCTAACTTGGAAAGGCAGTGGGAAAAAACACCACTCTGGTCAATTGGTTTCACACATTAAAAATCTTAAATAGCTTTCTAGGTATATTACTATTCTGAATGACCCCATGGAAATTATGGAAATTAGCATGTTACAGCTGACAGCCAGGATTATTGTGGCAATGCTATTTCCCGCTAATTAATTTCCGTGAACTAAAATGGAAAGATTTTGAAAGTATTATGACTGAAAACTCAAGGACAGTTATGAGAAGAGCTCATACCAGTCAATCAGATAGTTACCTCAATTCAGTGGTGGGTTCCTACCAGTGCGGTCCACTCTATAGCACCGGTAGCGGCCCACTGATGATGTCACAGTACCAGTGCGGTCGGTTGCCGGTGCCTGGGAGCCGCCATTTTTAAAAAAAGTTTCTTCTACGCATGCCCAGAAGCCGAGCTTCCGGCACTGCGCATGCACTGCCTTCCTACCCCATAGTGAGTCCAAGCAGGGGAGGATGGCTGAGGGAGCGCGTGAGATGCTGAAAGAACGGGTGGCAGGAGCTATCTCCATCCCCCTCCCTTCAGCAGTCCAAGAAGCCACGAACGCGCGGTGATGAACCCAGGCATTTTCGCACATTCGAGGCTTCTCAAGCTGCTGAGGGGAGAGGGAACGGGCAGCAGGATCTATCTCAGGTCCCCTCCCTTCAGCAGTCCGAGAAGCCACGCCCTCCCAGTCACATGGCTGACAAGCCACGCCCACCTTGCCACATGGCTGGCAAGCCACACCCACAAAATAAGCCATACCCACAGAGTGGTAGTAAAAGAATTAGGAACCCACCCCTGCCTCAATTCAGTTATGCACAACTTAATCTTGCAGCCTTCTATCATTTAAAATAATGAATAATGTCCCCTCTCAGCACCAAACTTAACCTGTTTATATATAAACAATGATACATTCATTACTTGCTATCCAATATTTGCCCTAATAACACCTAGAATCTTTGAACTGAAGCATAAAAAAGTCCATTTTAGGCCAATAAATCTAACTCTGTGCTAAGCGAAGGAATCTAAATAAAGTCTTCATTAGAGAAGGCTTCTAACTTCAACACATCTAAAACAAGAGAACCCTTCACTCTGTGGGTAATGGGCTCCATTGTCAACCTTCTACTGTTTCTTCCCTTTTCACTCAGATTCTGACTTCCTTAATTGTCCCAAAGGTGCTTTTTCAAAAGGCAACTGGATTTTCTTTGTTTTCCCTTGAAGACGTTTTGCTTCTCATTCAAGAAGCTTCTTTAGTTCTGTACAGAAGAAGCTTTTTGGATAAGAAGCAGCAGAATCCTGGGCTCCAGCATGAGTCCAAAAGCTTAGAAGACTACATTTCTGGGCCCAGTGACAGATCCTGTAACATTGTCCTGGGACATGTACTGTATATTCACCCTCATTTGGTACTATAACTTTCTGTGATCTTGACACTGTACCTCTATTGATGCAGGTGAAAACTGCATTGGCTCTTTGCAGGTACAACACATTGTTGGATTATGCTTAACCTGTGGTCTACCAAAATCCTTTGCAAGTACAAATGCTAAACCTGGCACTGCTTATCTTGTACTTGTGCTTACGGAATATCCTGCCTAAGGGTAGAATCTTACATTTCTCACCACTGAATCACATTTTGTGTGATAGGTCCAGTGTTCAACTCTGTCATGATCGTTTTGAATTTCAGCCTGTTTTCTGGACTGTTAGCGATCCCCCCTCTCAAATTTTGTATGTCCACAAATGTAAATATAAATGATTTTTTTATTTTTTAACACACATGCAGACATACAAACAATGTATTTTCTCTGAACAGAGTATCGCTTGAGTCAAAAAATTTTTTACAGCTTATAACATCCCCATACACAATTTTATATATTTCCCATTTCTGCCATAATATTCTTTCTCTATGTTTTTTAATTCTATTTACCTCCTACTTCTTTTCTAACATTTAAACAATATCACCATTTGCCCTTACCCCAAAACTTTCTTATTCCCTTAACACCCTTTAAAAGCAGTCCTTTCCATCTTAATTCCTAATTTCTCATTTGTTATAATAAAATAAAATTCCATTTACTTTTCAATACCTTTTCTATTTAGCTTCAAAAATAATAAATTTCTTTAAACTTAATTTTTAGATCTCCTTTTTCGCCTATCCAACACAGGGGTGGTTGCTCGCTTACCAATGCCTGTGCGCTGCGTGCGCATCTCCATGTTTCGGGTGTGCGCGCTCTCGCTACGCACGTGCGCTCCTTGCGTGATTTTGCTTCTGCGCATGCTGAAATCTCGCAAGGGGATGCGCGTGAGAGAGAGATTTTGGCGCGATTTTGCTTCTGCGCATGCGTGGAAACAAAATCTCACCAAAATCTTGCACGCGCGCGCCCCCTCCCAAGATTTTGGCGCAATTTTGCTTCTGCGCATGCGCAGAAGCAAAATCGGCCAAAAATTCTCAGAAAAAGATGGCGACATGCGCGACGGACTGGCAAAGACGGCTCCGGAGCGGTCACGCGCAAATTGTGCAATCGGCCGCTCCCTATCGGAGCTACGCATTGGGCAGCTCCGGCAGGAACCCACCACTGATTCAACATCTTCTTATAATACATTCATCCAAATATTGCTCCCACATATATATATATCTCAAACATTTTCCCCCTTTCCATTTCATTCATTATATCATCTTCTTATTCCAATATTACAATTACATGTGTTAATCATAATACAATTCACTTTATTGTACTTCCCATTCTTCTTTCCTTTAATTATATCATTAACCATTTTTCTTTAATTTCCCAAACACTCCATTTCTTAAAATTTTATCCTCATATTTTCTTATACACCTTTCCTTCTTCAACTAACCAACATCATCTAATAAACAACCAACCACCTATTCCATTCACCAATATTAATCTAAATATATATCGCTTCTCCCTATAGATATATTACTTTCACCGGTTTACTTTATTACAGTCATTAAAATTTACTATTCAAACAATTTTAAATATATACTACATTTCTTTTCCTTTTTTCATTTCATTCATCATATCATCATAATCAAATACTACAACTACACATATTAATCTTAACAGTCTACTTATACATATCATATTTCCCATTTTTCTTCTTTATTCCTTTAACCATTTTCATTTAGTCTCCCATACACTCCACATATTAATATTTCCCTTTCATCCTCATATTCTCTCATCTTTCTTTTCTTCTTTTTTTTAAATTTTATAATTATTATATCTTTTTTTCTGCCTTAAGATCCCATCTAATCCCTTCTCTTTTCCCTTTTCCTTCTTCTTCCTTTCCCCACTGTCACACCCAGTATACTCATTTATCCCTTTTGAACCTACTCTCTTCCCCTTTTCTTCTTTGTTTCTTTCCTTCCTTTCCATTTTCACCACTGCTAACCCCAGTGTAATCATTAACCTTCCCCTTTCTTCCTTTTATTTGTTTCATTTTCCTAATCCTTCTTTTTCTTACATTATTGCTTCCAATGTCAAAGTCAGTATTTTTTTTTCTTCAATGCTGAGTCCTTGCTTCTCTTTTGTGGTTTCTTTATTTTCTTGGATATATTCCAGTATATTTTCTGATTCATCAAGCTTAAATAGTCCATGTGTCATTTTAATCATTTCGTTCAGTTCATTGATAATTTCAATTACTTCCTGGGACATTTTGTAATTTCAACAGTGTTCTAACTTCAATTTAAAGTTCTGTAAGTTCACCACCTGTTGCCGGGATCAAACCTCTCAAAAACAAACAAGTCCTCCCTAAGATTTCTCACAGCTTGTAATCCAAGGACGCTATATAAAAAACAAAGGCGTTATTCGTTGCAATTTTTTTCTGCCAGAAGTTGTCTCACTCCACAACTCTAATCCACAGAATGACGGAAATAAAATAAAATAAAAAACATATAAATCCACGTTTTAAACTTTGGTTTGCATTTTTCTATGTTCTACTTTCAATATCCAGATTTAATATTACTTCCAGTCTTCTTAAACAGCTGCTTTCTTTCGGTTTTCTTCTCAAAATGCTTTAATAGTCTCAATCTCCATTTTGGGCTTGTGTTTAAACTGCTTCTTTCACTTTTCCTCCATGCCAAATCAGCTGCTAATTCTTTGCTGGGATAACTTCCAAGTTCTTTAAACAATTTTTTTTCTTTAATATATATTAGCCAATTACTCACTCGATGTCGATACTCCACTCAATTCACCACTCCTGCACAAATCTTATTCCGGTTGTCCCAGCTTGTGATGGCGCAATGGCCACCTCCCCTGTTGGTTCGAAGACCTTTATCTCTGACCTCCAAGGGATTTGCGTACCCCTCTTGGTCTTCCGAGATGCCTCTCCTTCTTCTCTGTCCGTCCAGGACAGATTCCGATCCAAAGATCCCTCGACAGGGGTTTGTCAGCTGGAATTTCACTGGGCTCATCAGAGCCAACTATTTCCAGACTGTATTGCTGTGACGCATCCGGTCTTTTTCTGGAAACATTTATTTATGATCATATCTTCATTTAATAATGTCAAATTTTCCCAATTCATTCAGTATATATTCATAAATTAGTTTCCACCTTGTATTATTTTTAGTCCACTGGTCATATTGGATCGTCTTCTCTGAACTTGTTTAAAGTTATCTGAATTCTTCTTAAAGATTAGATACAACAGTTAGCAGGGGTGGCCAAACTATGGTTCTTTGAGGATCTGTAGACTTCAACTCCCAGAATTCCTGAGCTAGCCATGCATGCATGGCTGATTCAGGAATTCTGGGAGTTGAAGTCCACAGGTCCTCAAAGAACCATAGTTTGGCCATCCCTGAGTTAGAGTCTAACCACAACTGAATAAAATGAATCAATTCTTATCCATAAAAGTATATGGAATGTGGAAATAGAGGCAAATGTCGGTAATTTTCACAATCTTGAATTTTGTAACTCAGAATTCACATTTCAGTTTACATTAATTCTAAATACACATGCTCCCTTCTTTACCTATATTCTAAACTATAGTAATAAGTGAAGACTCCTTTCATGTTTAAAAAGCCAATATATCTGCTGGATCATCATAATGCAAGAATGCATTAATGCATCTATTGCAACATCATTTATTAATTTCCTGTCACACTTCTGTACTCCCTGGTGCAATTGAACCAAAATTGCATTAATTATACGCAACTATTTTAGGCATTTAGAGTAAGACATCCAATGAAGCCTAACAAGCACATTCACATCTTTTGTCGGTTTTACAGTCAGCATTCTGCATATATTTAATACAAATAGACTTCAATGAAGACAACGTTGAAAAAGCACTACGCAACCAAAAACCTTCCCTGTCAATCGGACCTGATGGACTATGTGCATACTTCCTAAAAAAGCTCTCCACAGCCATAGCTGAACCACTAAGCATAATCTTTGAAAAATCCTTCAGGACCAGTTCCCTATCAAAACTATGGTCACTAGCCACGGTCATCCCCATCTACAAAAAGGGAGATCCCAGTCTAGTAGAAAACTACAGACCAATCTCTCTATGCTGCGTCACATGCAAAGTCATGGAATCAATCATAAACCAATCCATCACCCACCACCTAGAAACTAATAACCTACTCTCAAACAAGCAATTCGGTTTCAGAAAAAAATTATCCTGCAATCTACAACTACTACACTGCAAAAACATATGGACCTCAAAACTTGACCAGGGCAAAACAATAGACGCAATTTACATAGACTTCTGTAAAGCCTTCGACTCAGTGGTTCATGATAAACTACTTCTGAAACTGAAATCCTATGGCATCTCTGGACCCCTTCATGACTGGATAACTGCATTCCTGTCAAACAGACAACAAGTGGTCAAAATAGGGAGTTCCCTATCAAATCCCATACCTGTTAACAGCGGTGTTCCCCAAGGCAGCATACTAGGACCAACACTCTTTATACTTTATATAAATGACCTTTGCGATCACATTACAAGCGACTGCGTTCTCTTCGCCGATGATGTAAAACTCTTCAACATCACCGACAACACTGCTATCCTCCAAAAAGACCTAGACTTTGTGTCAGAATGGTCAAACATCTGGCAACTCCAAATCTCAACCAACAAATGCTCTGTCCTACACATTGGCAAAAAAAATCAGAACACCAGATACAAGCTGAACAGACAAGACCTTGCAGACGACCCTCACCCTGTCAAAGACCTTGGAATACTCATATCAAATGACCTAAGTGCCAAAGCCCACTGCAACAACATCGCCAAAAAGGCTTCAAGAGTTGTTAACCTAATCTTACGTAGCTTCTTCTCTGGTAATATCACACTACTAACCAGAGCATACAAAACATTCGCCAGACCAATCCTTGAATACAGCTCATATGTCTGGAACCCACACCACATATCGGACATAAATACATTAGAAAGTGTCCAGAGATACTTTACAAGAAGAGTCCTCCACTCCTCTACTCGCAACAGAATACCTTACGCAACCAGACTTGAAATCCTGGGCTTAGAAAGCTTAGAACTACGTCGCCTTCAGCACGACCTAAGCATAGCTCATAAAATTATCTGCTACAACGTCCTTCCTGTCAACGACTATTTCAGCTTCAACCACAACAATACACGAGCACAGAACAGATACAAACTCAAAGTGAACCGCTCCAAACTTGACTGTAGAAAATACGACTTTAGCAACAGAGTGGTAAATGCCTGGAACTCACTACCTGACATTGTGGTTTCGTCACCAAACCCCCAAAACTTTACCCTTAGACTGTCCACTGTTGACCTCACCCGATTCCTAAGAGGTCAGTAAGGGTCGTGCATAAGTGCACCAGCGTGCCTACCGTCCCCGTGCTAATGTTCCCTCTTATCAGTACTCATTTTATGTATATAAACAATGTTATATCTATGTATATTACCAACACGTACTTGACAAAAATAAATAAATAAATAAATAATAAATATATTGGGAAAAAGTGCTGGAAGCTAGAAGCAATTGTTTTCTTTGATCTTCAGAGATGAACTGCTATTATAATACACTATGATCTAGATTGTTTAGTCTCAAATTCAGCTGCAAGGCAGTGACAAATGAATAATCTGGAAAAACTCTTGTATGTCATACCCAGAACAGGGGTGGGTTCCACTTACCTTCGCCACCGGTTCACATCACGACGTTTTGCATCCCCTCGTGCAATTCTGCTTCCGCGTATGCTCAGTAGCTATAATCAGCCTGAAACACAGCTGAGGAGCTGATCAGCTGTGCTTCAGGCAAAGGAATAAAGGTAAGTATAAACTTGGGGGCGGGCGGGAGGACCCTTTTTCAAGCAGCAGCAGGAAAAAACTTCAAAACAGTAAAAAAATTCGGAAAAAATTCCAAAAAAAAGATGGCGGTGCCCACGGACCGGCACCGACCAAACCGGATCCGTTTCGCCATTGTGACGTCACCAGGGGGTCGCTACCAGTTTGGGCCATCCAGTCCAAACCGGCAGAAACCCACCCCTGACTCAGAACTACCTGGTAACTGCACAATGAATATCAGATTGATGTGAGAGATGAATTTGCAAAGGTTGTAACTGCCAATGTTCAAAAATAACACTAAAACATTGCAAATTTTAAAAACAGCATATACCCAAGAACAACCAAAAAAATCCAAATCTAGAATATCTAATCCAGGACAAATTTCTCAACAAACATTACTTATTGGTATCATTCATTTGCATTTCTGGAAATCCAAGCAGTCCAACAGAAAAACTTGAAAACAGAAAAAACAGAAAAAAACAGGAAAAAAAGTTTCCTCACTCTTGAACTGAAGTCCTACCATTTGTCACTGGCTGAGACAGACTTCACTAACTGATTGAAATTATATTGTAATTATAAACTCATTATAACCTTTCAAACAAAAGAAAACCCCAAACCCCTTTTATTAGGCAGTGTTTCCTTGAATTGAAAATTGCCGTTTGAAAATAATTTTTTTTCATTTGTACTTGAGTAAAGCAATTAACTATCCAGCAGAAAAGAACTCTTTTATGTTAAAGCCCAGTGTGTATTATGTCAATATCCACAATAATCAGAAATGATTGGCCAAAAAACGAATGTAAAAATGACATAAAGCAAATTAACATTGCACAATGGTATAACTGCCAAACTCAATTGCTCAAAAAGGAAAGAGCTGGCACTTGCCCTCCCATTTCTCATCTACTGGTAGAATTTTATAGAAGTCCTCTATTCGAAGACCTCCTTCAACATTCAACAGGACAACAGACTTAATTGGCATAGAACTCACTTCGACATAATTTATCTTCCCAGATTTCCATTTAAATAATAGCTATTTCTCAATACATACAATTTGGTATATGCAAATGTTATCTAAGTTATCTATTTCCTCTTTGGGTCTCAGGTTTGACAATGCATAATTGATAACCCTAACATGGTTATAGTTTATTTTATATAGTATATCAGTAGTCCCTATCAACATATTTGGTACATAGAAGCAAGAGAAAAATAGGAATGTATTGCTAGTTTGATAGATTCTTGCATGCATGTTTTGGTTTGAAATGAAGACTAAAGCTCAGTTTAACAAGGAAACACAGAAGGAACCTCTTCCAGTCATTACAGATAGATTACTACCTACTATTACTGCCCTCAAGAGACGGTTTATGTAGTAGTTAAAGCACTGGGCCAAGAAACCAAGAGACCATGAATTCTAGACCTGCCTTAGGCACAAAGCCAATTGGGTGACTTTGGGCAGTCATTCTCTCTCAGCCTTAGGAAACAGGCAATGGCAACCCACTTCCAAAAATACAAATTGTTGTTGCTAGGAGTCAATACTTCCCTGAAGGAAAAAGAAAATATTACTACTCTCATATCTCCAATCCAAGATAGCAATAGCAATAGCACTTAGACTTATATACCACTTCATAGTGCTTTACAGCTCTCTCTAAGCCAGGGGTGGCCAAACTATGGCTCTTTGAGGACTTGTGGACTTCAACTCCCAGAATTCCTGAGCCAGCCATGCATGCATGGCTGGCTCAGGAATTCTGGGAGTTGAAGTCCACAGGTCCTCAAAGAGCCATAGTTTGGCCACCCCTGCTCTAAGCAGTTTACAGAATCAGCATATTGCCCCCAACAATCTGGGTCCTCATTTTACCGACCTCGGAAGGATGGAAGGATGAGTCAACCTTGAGCCTGGTGAGATTCGAACTGCCAAATTGCAGGCAGCCGGCGGTCAGCAGAAGTAGCCTGCAGTACTGCATTCTAACCACTGCGCTATCGCGGCTCTTGATCCAAAGACACTCCTCTTCAGAACCTTGCAAAGTTAGGAAGACCTTTAACAGATCAGCTGTCTAAAACAGGGGTGTCAAACTGAAGGCCTGCAGGCCGGATCCAACACATGAGGTGTTTAAATCTGGCCCATAGGGCCAGCCTGGAAATAGCAAAGACTTGCCCGCAGTGCCTCTAATAGCCAAAATGGGGCGCGGGGGGCTGTGCGTGGCTCCCCACACCATTTTTTTACCTGGATGGCCTCCTGCAGCATTCTGCCAGTCAAAATGCACCCCATTTTGGCTGGCAAACCCCCATGCCCCATTTTGGCTGGCAGGGTGCTGCAGGAAGAGTCTGTCCCATCTCCTGCCCCGCCTCCTGACCGGCCCGCAATAAAGAACTGCAATACTGATCCAGCCCTCGAAGAAATCCAGTTTGACACCCCTAGTCTAAAATTAAAAGAATAGGCACAAAAAAGGTCATTTGACATCTTATTACTTACTCAAGTATCTCCCCCTACTATCTGGAAAACTAAGGCTTTGAAAAACTAGGATTGCAAGTAAAAGAATACATAAATACTGAAAAAGATTCTTACTAATACCTAAATATAGTTGTTGTTGTTGTTGATGTTCTTCTCTGACAAAAGCATTCCATTCAGAATGCCCCTGTTGGCAGAGAGCAGAGAAGGCAATATTTCTCCATCATTCTTCTGGAGGACCCCACAAACTCCCAAAGCAGTTGTTGGAAAAATAGGAATTTAGGGGGAAATTAGTGAAGGAAGATACCTTATTCTGTCAACAGAAAAGCTGCATGGATTGAAGAAGTCTTTTCTTAGCAGAAAGAATGCACTAAATCCAAGCCATGGACTTCTGACCCAGGATTCAATAAAGGTATTTTTAAGACTGCATACTTTACGTTGGTCTTCCTTCTCTAGTTTTAGATAGCTAGTAGGTCAAGTATGAAGCATGGAGTTTCCAATTTCCTACTAACAATTTCTCTTCCAAATCAACAAATTTAGAGTTGGATATGAGCGACATGTGATTGAAATGGGAAGGCATTGTTTCTCACATTTCCTCTGTAGCAGCGGTGGGTTGCTCTCTTACCGGTGCCGGTGTGCTGTGCGCACATCTCCTCGCTTCGGGCGCCAGCGCGCTCACTTCAGGGGGGGCGTGCTTGCTACGTGCGTGTGCCCCCTCGTGCGATTTTGCTTCTGCGCATGCGAGGAAGCAAAATCACGCCAAAATCTTGTGAGGGGACACACACACGCAAGATTTTGGCGCGATTTTGCTTCCGCGCATGAGCAGAAGCAAAATCTTATCGAAATCTCTCTCGCGCATGCGTCGTAAGATTTCAGCGCGATTTTGCTTCCGCGCATGCACAGAAGCAAAATCGACCCAAAATCAACGGGAAAAATGGCGCCGCGCGGGATGGACCATCAGAGAGGGCTCCGGAGCGGTCACGCGCAAATTGCACAATCGGCCGCTCCCTACCAGAGCTGCGAACTGGGCAGCTCCGGCAGGAACCCACCTCTGCTCTGTAGCTTAATTTTCCTCTTTAAACGCAGGGTATCAAAAGCCTGGATTTTGCTATAGGGTAAGAATGGGCCTCTGAAGATATAATTATAACATGAAATTGATCAGCTGAGACGAAGGACCACTCAGATTGCTGCGCATGAACCTCCATTCCAGTACCATAATAAGCCTGAACTGAATTCCACTCCAACCTGTAGCTCTGCAAATAAAAAGATTTTCAGGGAATCACTGTTTCATTATTAGGGCAGGCATGACAGTCAGTCAGGGGTGGGGAGGAGGGGGATGCCAATTAGATAGCAGGGGAGCAGGTGTTTTGGAGAAGACGTGGGCACATGCACGATATCTGTCAGCCATTCTTTCAATCAAACATGTCCCAGGATAAAATGCAGTTGTTTTAAGATGTTAATCACAGGTTGTGCTTCCATAAGCTCTATTGCACTTTTTTTTCTTCTTCAAATCCAAAGAGCTGCACAGCCCAGTTAAATTAGCATGTGGGTATATTCAGAGGAGTGATATGATGTGGCAGTTTCCCTCATCCTAACTAGCTTGGAAAGAGAGAGGAGACTTTCAAATGCTACGCCCACATTCGGTTTTATTACGAAAGTCAGTAAATCTTAAACCGAGATCTTATTTTGCAAAAGAGCTTCAAAATAACTCGGTCTGGGGAGTCATTTCATCCTATCCAACTTCAGACAAGACTCCCATTCACAGATAAAAAGAGGGGCATTTTTCCCAAAACAATTTATCTTTTAACATGGAATGGTTGTCTCGGTTTCCTAATTATATACAGGCATAAAATTTAATCTGCTGTTGGTGGCGTTTCAGTTTTCATTTTAGAAAATAACACATAACACCATATAATACCTGTGAGATTGTTTTGCATTAATATCATGTATATAAATAGGCCGTTCATGCACAATTGTATGTCCTTTAAAGGATTTAAGCTACAAATGTATCCCTATTCACATTAAAATGCATATTAGACATTATTTCCTTCAAATAGTCATGTGCCCAGAACATAAATAAACATATTTCAATTTAAGAGGTTGGTTAATTGGTTAGGAGTTAGATATTGAACGGTCTGGAAGAAAAATTAGCTTAACTTCCAAATATTTTATTCCTGGTATGGTTATATACAGAGTTATTTTAGGATTATCTATACAGCTGCACACACACAAACACACACAAGTGTATGCAAGGAAGATACACATATATGTGCTAATTCTGAAATAAGAATTTTCATATACAACACACTTTCATTTTCTTTCCTCCTGAGTGACAGGTGGCTTGCATTCAGTTAAGTAGAATAGTGTCCCTTCAGTATTTTATTTAGATAGCAATTATTAGGCACCACTGTATTCGTAGACCCAACAGCTTTTGCAGTTTTGGTAAGATAGTGATTCCCCGAAGCACTGTAGAATTTAAGACAGTATAAAGGCTCACCAGGGAAATATTAGGCTTAATTAGAAACAGTCAGCTTTGACTGGAATCTCATTTATATCAGGGAATATCAAGAACAACTTAACTGCTATCATTAGATCCACAGCTTTACCTGAGTAACTGAATGCAGCATCTTAATCCTGCTTATCTATTTGATTTAGGGGAAGATTTTTTTCCCCTTGAATAATTCATTCCAGTTTATTGACAACAGTTATTACTAGTCACTAAAACACTGCTTAATTGGTTTCTTGGCTTATAATGCCGGTTTTATTGTAAATAGGGCATACATAATTTGTAGCACAGTCCGGTGGATGTTTATTCAGAAGCCTTTTGAGACAAGTAGAAGTTAACCCTAAGTTAGCATTTTAAGGATGAATTTCTATTTTATTATTAGTTGGCCCAGATGTTTAAGATTTCATGCTAATTTTATTTTCCACTGGCAAAGAAAGCTTTTCACAACCCATTCTCAGTTTGTCCCTTGGCATAAATCTACTGATTCAGCAAATCATAAATAATAGTGTCCCACATGTGGAACACCCTCTCTGCTCAGGTTATTGGTTTCTTTAGTGATTAATTCATAATTTTCATATCCCTCCCTAATCTTGCAGGATGCTAAACAGTGAAGAGCAAAAAGTGGCAGTATATATTATACATGATATAACAATATAAGATCACGTGAAGTGTTAATACCACTTTATAATGCCTTGGTAAGGCCACACTTGGAATACTGCATACAGTTTTGGTCGCCACGATGTAAAAAGGATGTTGAGACTCTAGAAAGAGTGCAGAGAAGAGCAACAAAGATGATTAGGGGACTGGAGGCTAAAACATATGAAGAATGGTTGCAGGAACTGGGTATGTTTAGTTTAATGAAAAGAAGGACCAGGGGTGACATGATAGCAGTGTTCCAATATCTCAGGGGTTGCCACAAAGAAGAGGGAGTCAAACTTTTCTCCAAGGCAGAGAAAGGGGGTAGAACAAGAAGCAATGGGTGGAAACTAAACAAGGAGAGAAGCAACTTAGAACTAAGGAGAAATTTCCTGACAGTTAGAACAATTAATCAGTGGAACAGCTTGCCTCCAGAAGTTGTGAATGCTCCAACACTAGACATTTTTAAGAAGAAGTTGGATAACCATCTGTCTGAAGTAGTGTAGGGTTTCCTGCGTAAGCAGGGGGTTGGACTAGAAGACCTCCAAGGTCCCTTCCAACTCTGTTATTATTATTATTAATTCATTTGGACATTAATTGGAGCTAACTCAATGATCATCCACTATCACTCAGAACAATTTCCAGAAACGTTAAAAAACTGATTTCATTTTTTCTAATTTCAGGAAAATCTGAATAAGGTACAGTATACATTATTTCATTAGTTCCTTTGTTAGTAGTGTGTTCATTTTGACAACTTACGGGCCACACACAAACTAGCCACTCCCCCTGTGGCCTGCAGAACCATAGTAATACTTTGTTCCTCCTCTTGTGTGTGGATAGTGGAAATAGGATATTATTTCCAAAACTTGATCAAGATAAGGAAAACCACCACCCCTTACCAGAGAGGTCTTCAAACTTGGCAACTTTAAGACTTGTGGACTTCAATTCCCAGAATTCTCCAGCCAGCATATTGATAGCTGGCTGGAGAATTCTGGGAGTTGAAGTCCACAAGTCTTAAAGTTGCCAAGTTTGGGGACCTCTGCCTTACCCCATATGCAGACTTGGTTTTTTTGCTTTCCTGTTACTAATAAGAGCAAGAACACAGAACGATTCTATTGGTAGTCCTTGACTTATGGCCAGTCGCTTAACAACTATTCAAAGTTATAATGGACCCATCCCTTTGGGTACAGTTCCAAAGTTCCGATGGTTGCCCCCTCCCCTCCAAAGACACGTGACTGCATGTTGGGCATTGGATAGCCAGCCCACATTTATGCCTCTTCGCAGCATCCTGCTGTAATGTAACCATATTTTACTACTTTTTGCTGAAAATCAGCATTTATTTTTGTTTTTTGACAAAACTGGCCCATAGCAAACAGTTGGTTTGCATTACGACCGTGGCATTCACTTTACAACCTCTGCAAAAAAGGTCATAAGATCAGGTTGGTCACAAGGGTGATTTGCTTTACAACCATTATGGGCAGGCTCCATGACAGTCGTACGTGAGAACTACCTGTAGTGAGTTAGAAAATGTTAGTGATCACCAGCCATGCTGGCTGATAGATTCTCCTCTTTCAAAACTCCCTCCCTGATGATGTGAAGATATATTTATTGGTATCTGTGGGTGGGTGCAGCCCCCAGTAATACTGCCTATTGTTTTATGTAGTTCTTAAGCGTGTCATTCACTCTTGTTATTACAGTACAACATTTTTACTTGATCCAAATTCTTGAGAGACATTCTTGTCCAATGAACTAGTGGTGCAGTGGCCTAGAGGTGGAGCTCTCGCCTCACAATCAGGAGGCTGTGAGTTTGATCCTAGGTAGAGGCAGATATTTCTCTCTCTGGGCACACTGAGAATATATCTGCTGGGGAAAAAAACTCTGCATTGGCGACAGGAAGGGCATCCAGCCAGTAAACACTCAGCTCCATTCAGTTGCCCAGACTCCAGCCCGCAAGGGATTATGGGATTGTTAAAAGAGGATGACTGTTGTCCGATAAAACAGTTTCATTCAGTTGGTCCTGGAGGACTGCAATTTAAATGAAACTTTGCATATTCAGAGAATATGAAATGCAACATTTCCAACAACTCCTAAGTTTGCAGCGGGATAACCTGGGAAGCTAATAACAATGCAATGCTGCTAGAAATTATAATAGAAAACCAATTAAATTGAATCCAGGTAAAAGTTATATCCTCAAGCAATCACAGCACATTCTTCCTGGCTCTCCTTTAAGATAGTTTTCACAGCACAGATGCTCCCTGCAGGAAATGATGATTGTCCAAAATAAGCAAGACAGCAGGGTCTCGCTTCTCCACTCAAGGTATTCATTTCCTTGGCTTCTATCTTCCATTGCCAATAATACACCTGACAACCTATCTCCCTTCTTTGCTCTTCTTCTATTCCATTATTCTTTGTTCATTGAAATAGTCCTTCTTTTAAACAGATGTAGATACAGCATACGACACCATTCCAAGCAAGGTGTCATACCAGACCATTGTAGCCTACCATTTTCCCTTTGTCTTCTCTATAAAAACAAACAAACATGCATACCATACATGTAGATATACACATCTCTCATTCTATTCCCTTTTGGCATAAGAATGCTGGACAAAATGCAGGAACTAAGCAAGGCAAAGAAATAAAAAACATTCCATTTTTTTAAAAGAAGAAACTAAATCTAGTTTCATATCATATTTCATATCAGACATTAACACAATTGAGAATGTCCAGAGATACTTCACAAGAAGAGTATTACATTCCACTGTTCACAACAGAATACCTTATAAAACCAGACTTGAAATTTTGGGACTTGAAAATTTAGAACTACGCCGCCTTCGATCTGACCTAAGTGTAGCTCACAAAATTATCTGCCACAATGTCCTACCTGTTAACGGACTACTTCAGCTTCAACTGCAATAATACACGAGCTCACAATAGATACAAACTTAATGTAAACCACTCCAAACTTGATTGCAAAAAATTCGACTTCAATAACAGAGTGGTTAATGCCTGGAACACTTTACCTGACTCAGTAGTTTCTTCCCCTAACCCCAAAAACTTCAACCTCAGATTATCTATCATCGACCTCACCCCATTCCTAAGAGGTCAGTAAGGGGAGTGCATAAGCGCACAATCGTGCCTACCGTTCCTGTCCTAATGTACCCATATATTCATACCTCTTTTACTCTTATTCATGCTTGTACTATTACATATATATTCAATCATGTTTTACTGTTTATACTTTGCTTATAATCATATATGCTTGACAAATAAACAAACACAAATACAAATATAGTTTGCAAAAACACTGTTTATTATATCTTTCCATATCTATCTACCTATACAAAGCACCCAGCTTCCACCACATGTATATTACACTTCATACATTGCCTTTTACTTTTAAATTTCCCATCTCTCTCTCTCTCTCTCCAGAACCTTCATCTATCCTAACCATTATTTTCTTGGTAATCCCCTTTCTATCAACCCATTTGCTTTTCCTTCAAATATTTTTGCCTGCCCGTGGTCAATCTGTTTCTCTGTTTAGGTAACGAAATACCTTTTAAACAATGATCCAACAGGGTTGTTGTCTAGTCCTTTTCTAAAACCCAGCAGGACTGTGAGTAAGACAGGTCATTCATACCCTGTTCATCTCCCAATTGGACTACTGCAACACGCTCTAAATGGGGCTACCCTTGAAAAGTATCTGGAGTCTTCAACTGGTCCTTGCGGCCTTGTGAACCATACTGAGTGCCCAAAGAAGGGCCAGGTTACTTGCAGCTTCGCCACATCACACAGCCCATCCCACTCGGTCAGGCATGGAAGGCATGCTACAGACCCAATCAGTCACAGAATTTCAATTGGTGGGGTTTAGGAAGAGAGCCTTTTCTGCCACTGCCCCTGCATTGTGGAACATCTTGCCCTGAGGTGAGGAAAGCCCCCAATCTCTTGACCTTCTGCAAAGGAGTCAAAACATGGCTATGTAGCCTTGCATGGAGGACACAGGGGCCCCACACAACCATGGGGATGGTTGGCCTCATGAGAAGCCCCCCCTCTGCCTGTATTAACAACTGCTAACCTCCCCATCTTGGAATTTTCCATCTTGTGTAATTTTATAATGTCGTTTTATATTTTTTAAAAGTTTAAATTTTATATTTTCTGTTTTTAATGTTTAATTTTATTGATTAAATTGTATACTGTCCAGAGCCTGTCTCTAACAGAGATGGTTAGTTAAGAAGTGTGAGATATACATACATACATACATACATATATACTATACATACATACATACATACATACAAACATACAAGAAAACATTTTACTTCTTAAAACTACAAGAATGAAATGAACAGATTGTAACAAAATAAAGATGCAGGAAAGCAAAATTTCCATCAATTCCTTATGCAAGATATATTGCATACTGGGCTTGTCATGTATGTGTATAATATGCATATCTGTATGAATGGGGTGTTTGGTAACATCAGACTGTTTCCTAATTAAGCTGAAAATTACAGAATTAGATCTAACCTCAATTCTACTTAGAGATGATACTCCTAAATCAGGAGATCGTGGTTTTACTACAGCATTCTAATTATCATAGGGTGTACCGGGCCTTAATAGAAAGAGAAAATTATTATACGCATGGGGAGTAATAATCATAATTTGTTTAATATTTAATTGAATTTAAATTGAATTTAGCTTGGATAGATTGCAAATGACTTCTTTGTCCCTTTGTCTCACAATTTTTTTTAAACTGGAAAAGCTAGCTATAATGTTACCTGCACAAAACACTGGGAATTGTGAAAATGCTGTGCAATTTTTGCCAGATGTCCTTCAGCAGTCTCAGATAACAACTCTTCCTATCTACTGAGCTAAAGACAAATCCTATTTAAAGGTGATTTTAACTGGGTTGACATTTGCTTTATGGATTTGCTGAAAGAAATTAAATTTCCCCTTCAATATTTTGTTGGCATCAGATATCTGAAATTTTAAGATTCCAGGCATTTGCTACGTCCATCATAACCTCAATAACCTTGAAAATATCACTTGGGAATGAATGGCTTGACATCTGAAGTAATCAGATGGAGAATTTCCCATCTTCACCCATATATAGAAATATTGCACACACACACACACACATACATGGTATGCTTACTTGGTAGACATTAGCTTTCCATGTATTATGAATGACAAATTGATAACCATGAGCCAATGAACTATCATATTCTTTGCCACAAACAAATAAACAAGCTTTGGATGCTCAGTTTCACTGAGATGTTTTTTCTCTCTGGCAGAAGTTCCGAGTCACAATCCATATTATTATTTTTTCTGCAATAGACACAAAAAGATCTATCTTTCCCCCATTATGCTCAGCATAATGAGTAACATGTATGGAAGTTTGTATCAGAGCCTCATTACAATTAAGTGTCCATAGAGTTCCATTACATTTTTGAGATTCAAGCTGTTAAAGATAGCCATTTGGAAATCGGAAGTGACGTTTCATCATTTATGCCAGTAACCCTCAGTGACCCCAATATTTTGTATTAGCACTTGAGTCAGGAGAGGATGATATGAGGATGTGCAGGTGAGCTGGATGAAGGCAAACCAGCTGAGTCTCAATGCCATTCATTTGGAAGCATTCTTAACAGATTGCCTCTTATCTATGAATTATGACAACTGGGTGGGCTCACAATTCCTCTTCCAGATTTAAAATTTGCAGTTCTCCCTATCGTCATCACAGCCAATGGAGACACAAATAGCCTCCACAGCAAGCTGTGCGTTTTCCTAGTGGTTTATTGACTATAGCTTTCCTGGTCAGAGTTCATTTAGCTAGAAAATTCAATCACTGC